>OY728140.1:326449331-327699331 GCA_963277665.1 Viscum album
AATATGTAATATCTTATGCAGATGACTGGCCTTTTGACATATCCCTAGAGGGACCAGGACTAGAGGATCTTAGTGATCCGTACATACCATGGTTTGTTCTGGTGGTTTCATTTACAACAGTCCCCTCCAGCATCATTTTTTAAACTTGTTTCTAAATATTTTGTGGGGTTGTATATTCCCCTTCCATTCCATTACTTTGTTTTCATATTTTGATGGTTGAATTTTACAAATATGCATGAATGGATATCATTTGTTTAATATTTTATCATTCTATGGGATTGATGATGTATGTGTATGTATATGTATATTAAGACAATACCTCCCTTGTGTTTGATATGACTACTCGGTGTCAGTCACAAACCCCATAGACTATTAGAGGTCATCTAGGGCTAGTCACAGTTTGGGATCTATTGGGATATGTCATGATAATTATATATGAGTTTGAAATTTGTTAAATATTACAAAAACAAGTATTTATAAGAGTACAACTCCTCTCACATAGAAAAAAATAACTTCACCAACCTAATTCTCTTCACACCTAAAATTTCTTAGATTAAAAAAAATCTAACAAAAAATCTATCCAATTATATTTCACAAGTTCTACAAGTTCTTTTCACACCAAAATACCATTCTATGAAGGCTGAAGGTGTGGCCTAAATAAGGATACCCAATACAGAGTTAATTATATTAACTGAGTTATTTTAGGTTTATTTCGACTTATAACACCACCAAATATTCTATAAACATATAATATAATGAAATTATTGTCATTATTAAACTCAAATTTTATTATTTTATTAGGAAAACCATTGTCTAGATTCTTTCCATCCATCAGAATATAATAAGGTGAATGTGTTATGCTGGGAATACAGCCTCCATGAATGATGCATTTTATTTTTAATCTCATCCTTACAATGATGGATTTAAAACTGGGTTTAATGAATAAATATGACATTTATAACATTTTAATGATATTTAAATTTAATTTTTTCATTATGTTAATAACATTAATAAATAATGGTCATTGTAAATTGTAACTTCCTAAAATGATCATATCGAGAAACTTTATTTTTAATACCTTCTTGTCATTCCCTTTATTGAAATTACTCATCTAAATATTCTTTTATTTGATTTCTCACTTTGAAAAAATTATATTTAAACCATTAATATGCATTAAAATTTATGTTATAACTATAAATTAACATGATCTTACTTATTTAATCATTATAATGTGTTCCTTTTTTGGATAATGTTACCACCAATATATATTTATATAAATCTTATCTCTACAATGACTGTGAAAACTATAAAAATATTAATAATATGTAACAAAAATTGATTTAAGAGAATTTCATAAATCTATTGAGGCAATATGAAAATTTGTATTTACCAATAAATTCAAATCTTTTATTTATTCAAGAATCAATAAAAAGGGATTTTTAAATGTTCCAATAGAACCGTGAACATATATTATATAAAGTTTCCAAGGGACTCCAAACCTATCTCAAAAAACCTTTATTAAATTATAATTAAAATTATAGAGCTGATGAAACAATGAAAGGGACTCAAGGACTTGAATAGCCAAATCGAAGCATGTAAGGGAAAGAGAACAGTTAACAACAAATATTAATTTAAAAAAATGAATTAATGTATGGGTAATAAGGAATTATAAATTGATAGTATAATAAATCTGAATAATTTTATTTTTCCTATTAATAAAAAAATAATTATTAAAAGAAGTTAAATATTGTCAGATTAAGAGGAAGTCAAACGTAAGAGTTTCTTTATCTCAATTTCAATTTCTTGATACATGTTTTTTATTATTCACAAATTTACTTTTATTTACTATAAATAATACCCTATTTACTTCTTATATCATAAATATTGTTTCATAATTTGTGGTATCACTTTCATTTAAGATCTCCCTTTCTTCCATCCTTTTATTAATACAATACCTAAGTCCTGGGGGTTCTTGTTAACTTAATTTACTTTCATTAAGTTATAACCTTTTTTATTGAACATCATCCTTATAAGTTTGTTTTATTGTACCCTATGATTGGATTATTTTTTATTAGATATTTTTGTATGGGGATTACATGTATTCTTGAAATTTAACTACTTTATAGTTCATAATTCAACTGAATGGTGACCTATATGTGGACTCAACCTTACATCTTTTTTAAGGATGGGAATATTTTTAATCCATTTCCACAGTCTCTACATTTTTACAAGATTGTCCTTCCATATACACAAATGTCTATTTAGGTTCTTTTTAACTATATTTTACGTTCTTTAAAGACTTTTGAAAAGGAATCTCTTTAATTTTTTCCATACAAGATATTTTTCACATTCTTCATAATGGTATGAATTTTATTTAATACATACCACTTGATCTACTTTCCTATAATCGTTACCATTAATCATAATTATTCTTCCTCTACGAGTTCATATGTAGTTTCAAAGAAAATATTATTCTCATTTTTCTATGATTTTTTTATTTAAATAATAAATGTTAATGTGTTAGAAAAATATATAGATAGATTTCATTCTACTTATGAATATTTTTACCTTCCACTCCACATTTTTTATTTTTAACATCATCTATTTTCATTATTTATTTACTTATAATTATTTTTAAATCTTCATTTTCAATATCATCTTTTTTCCCTTTTAAATGGATTTTTGAAATGGCTTATAAATTATTTTTTCAACCATATCACAAAATATTTAAAGAAATTATTTTTATAATTTCACTTAAATTTTCCCCTAAAACTATAAAATAGTTTCCTCTATGGAAGTGGTGTTTCACGTAGTACTATGTAAAATATCTTATTAATTTAGAGTTAACACCTCACTTTTTTCATAAGGGTCCTATTTTCAATCAATCTTCACCTCTCTCTTAACATTAATCTTCTCATTCATGTTCTTATTATGAAATTTTATCTTTATATTCTAGATCACTTACACTATTTCTATATATATTTTTTTAGTATTGGATTAATTATATACTAATTACTATATATTGGGTTGGTTTAAAGGGTGACTCCAAAGAAAGTTGTCACATTTATTAACTAGTGGTGATCTTTCTATCAAGGATTTGTTCACCTACCATCACAGGATATTGTATTTAATGGCTATATCCGATTTATATCTTTAGACTATACAAGTATTCTACACCATTGCATCCTTATCATTTCATTAATAAGGGTCTTCCCATTGTCTTGTGAATAAATTATAGTTTATAAGTTGATTATTATATATTCACATAAATAGTCATATTATTCTATTGAATGGGTAAATATGGATATTTTATATATCCATTTCCCCTATACATTTTTTTATTGATTACAACACATTATTTTTTATGAAGTCCCTTAGAGAACATTATCAGATTACATTTTTTATCTTTCACCACATTTTATTGATTCTTTAGAAATTTTACATGATTGGTGGGGCCCATAATTATATAACCCATATATACATAAATGGGTATTATGAGGGAAACTATCTTGGGTATTTGGTGTTATTATTAATAACTTACTTAACACATAACAATTAACATTAATAAAAATATAACATTGTACCAAAACATTATTATTTAAATTTGAATGTTATAACCTAAAAATGAAATTGGTTTTATGAATAAGAATAACCAAATTATGAAAAATATATATAATTGTTTTATTTAATTCAAATTTATTTATAAATTAATATAAAATCAGTATTTAATTTTTAGTAAAGTCATTTTCTGCTTCAAAAATTTATTTTATTCTAAAATGGTTTTTATTTCTCTTTTATTAGTGAATATTATACTTAATTTTTGAAACTTCATTATATTTTATGTTATAAATATTGATATATTCCACTTATAGAAATTGAATTGTTCAAATTACATTCCATATTTAAAATCATTGGGTTTTAATTTGGTAAATATTTATGTTTTAGTTTTTATAATAATGGATTGTTACTGTGGTAAATATTTGACACCATGGGAAGGGAAAATTGGGTAACTAAGGTTAAAAATAATAATGCATTAAAAATATAACTAACACCTGCCTTATTTATATTGGAAGAGTTTGTTTTGAATATGCTATTCATATATTCAACAATATGGATTTTTTGTTCCATTTCGATTTGATAATGAACTTGTTATTATTTTAAGAAACATAAAATTTAAAAATACCACTCCCTTTTTTTAATTCCCCATATATGATCAAATATGGATAATAATATGTTAAAACAAATTGAAAAGTTTTGTATAAACATAATTAACTTATTTTTAAGATGTTAATTTATTTTTTATTTTTAGTGGTGTGATAATTACCTTAAATTCTTACACAACACAGACACGGTGCTTGTGCGAGAAGTAGAAAAATCAAAGTAAATGATTTTAAAAATATAAAGTGATATTTTATGGATGAAATTTAGTTTAAGATGAATTTAATGGTTGATAATAATGTATAATTTATGGTTTATGATTTTATATTTTAATTCTATAATTTTTTTGATTTTTTTAAAGTCAAAATATGTGAGTAGGACTTAAAATTACTTTAAGAGTATCTTGTGTTTCATAATATATTATTAAATGAATTAAAAATAATAAATAAATTTAAAGATGACAGGGGAAGGGATATGGTCTAAAATTTCATCCATTTACCATTTTTGATACAATTTTTAAAATTGAATTAAGTATATAACCCTTTAGTTTCGATTAAAATTTTACAATTATTATGGTTAAATTAGTTAAAGAAGTGGTTAAAACCAATGATAGGGATTAAAATACCACATAAATTGATATAAATATTTTTAAAATGATTTCAACCATATTGTATCATCGATTCATAATTTTATCCACTTTTTTTATGTTTAACCTGAAAAATAATTTTTTATATTTAAATATTTTATGTAATTATAAGTGTGTCATTTCCTTCACAATAAAAGGACACCCCATTTTCCTATTTTCTATTCACTTAAAAGTCCCACTATATAGTCCAATAGATATGAAAATACCATCCTAAAATCACATACCATTTTTAGAGTCCGTTTTTTATCATAATATGTATATTGGAAGGCCAAACATGTAAACCATAGGTGGATGTCCGAAAAAGAGTTAAAGTACATAACTGAGTGTTTTGATTTTATTTTATTTATATAATTCAAACCAATAATAACTATTCAAATTTAATAACATTAGTATTTCCCATATAATAATATATTAAATGTTTTTGTAATAACTACTATCCATCTTCTCTTCCATCAAATGAGTAATGGAACCATTGTTCGTGTGAAGGTCAGACTACCACCACACGAACCAATGTAATTGGTTTTCCATCACCGCCTCTCATGAATGGTTATAACGATGGATTTAATGTATATATATATATATGATGTTAATTACATAAGTATATCTTTTTAAATATAATGTATCATCTATTTTCTTACCTTTCAATTCATTAAAAATGATAATGTTGTTCATGCGTACGTGTGGATTACCACATCCACGAAGCGATGTCATTTATTTTTCATCATTGCCTCACATGGAAGATATTAATAATGAAATTTAAATAAAAAATATGATATTTATGATATATTCATAATTATTTAAGGGTAAAATAATATTTACCTTTTTCATTACTTTATTTGAAAAATGGAAATACAACTCACACGTTCAAACAGACTACCATCTCCAGGATGTAATGTAATAAATTTTTCATAAAAACCTTGAATATTTAGTTATAAATGTGTAATTAATGTATAAAAAATATTATTATATCATGATTACTATTTTGGAGGTTATGTAACAATGAAATATTTGATGACAATCAACATAAATTAGTTGTTATGATTATAAACTGAAAATCATCAAAACCTCTAACATGAACGTAATCGATTATGTAATTAATTATAAAAAGAATATAAGTGAAATAAAATAGATAATTAACTTTTAAAAGGTTATTAATCAGGAAAATAAGTTTTATAAATATATTATTCTTGAAAATATAGAATTTACGTTATCAGTGGGACTCGAGGTAACATACACTTTACCTTAAAACATGGTTTTAAATGTTATATATATATATATATATATTATATAAATACTTTTAATCCATTTCTATATTATTAAAAATTATTTTATGGATTTTTTTTTTATGGAATAAAAATAAGTTATAAATGATATTTTATTTTACTTTATAATTTATTTAAATGGTTTTTGGAAGGACTCTTTTTACGTATTTTAAATAGAACATTTGAAGAAAGGGAAAAAGAAATATTTTTTAACATATAAAACATCAGTAGATTTCCCCACCACCATTTAAATTATTTTATGTTAGGATTACTTTACAAGATACTATGTTTTCTTAAAATAATAACCCTATATACATTTATTATGGTTATTTTATATTTAAAATCTTTTATCTAATGGAATGGGATATATCAACATCAGAAAATGATTTACTTATGGGTTAAAATGATATTTGTATGAAATTGATGATTTAAAAGAAATATTTTATGTGTTTTATTAATTTTATAAACCATTCAAATTATTTATAGTCGTGGGTGAGCCTGATATAGTAGTTCAAAGCATTGGATGAATATTTGTTCCTTCGTAGAATTATGTTAGAGGTTTATCATGTATGTTATTACATTGATAAGGCTTATTGTAAGAGTTATATGAAGATGATGTTCAAAGAAAACTTTGTGAATATTCTATATTTTATAATTATTTTTCGTAGAAATCCTTTTACTTCATAAGCTAATTAAATGATGTTTTGTTTTAAAGAAATGATTATTCCAATTTAATGTAAAAAGGTAAGTTTTTTAAAAAAAATCATGGTTTTTTATTTCTTTTAAGAAATCCTCGTGATTATTATTTTTCATTTCTGTTTTATTATAATTGTTTTATGAAATAATTGGGTATTAAGGAATATTTAATTTGTATATAAAAAATTATTTGTGCTTAAAATTTATTATGTTAAAGTAAATATTCTTATATTATATCATAGTTTTGAAATGGACTAATGAGTTTCTTTTCTTCATTTAATATGTAAATTAATAAGTTTTTTCTACTAATCCAATGTTTAAAAAAAATAAATTGAGTTTATGGATGTGAGGGAATAATGATGATGTTAGGTAAAAAAATGTGACGGTTTTCATGGAAAAAAAACATTTTTTATTTTAAATGTTTTTATTATAGAAAAAATATATACTTAGTGGAAGTTAAACACTTTATAATGTAATGGTTTATTCTGTAAGAGTTATAAACTGATTATCTATAACTCTAAACATGAAATGATCATTGGGAATGAAATAAAATGAATTATTTTTAAAAAATTAATTTATCAAATGAATAAGGATTGGGTCCTTATAATTGTTATCAACGTATGATTTATGTAAGAATTCATATTTGGAACTTTTTCATGTCATGTTAACATAAAAGTTATGGATATCATCCTCGGTTTATATGATTAAGGTTGATCATATGTTAATAAACATTGTAAACCCTTTTTAGTTTTTTAGTGTTAGTATTTTGAGATGACTAAGAGTATTTCATGAGATATTTATTCAATGCTTGAGATCTGTATGTGTTTTAGTGAAAATCCTGTATGAGGAATAATGATTTTTTATTTTATAGACATAATTATTGTGGAATTTCTATCATTTTTGGTTAATATGATCTTTGACATTGATTTAATTATTGTTAAGTTGGATAAAATTGCTATTACATGTTGGGAATATATGATTTATCATATTCATAACCGTGGTTTTGAAATTTTATTTAGTGACTAGGTGATTAACATTATTATTTATGAAGTGTACCAATTTGGGACTATTTCATGCTTAATATAAATGGAAATAGTTTTGTCTAATATGGGAATTTATTTAAATAATAATGGTTGAATTATATTTTTGATGTATATATGATTTTATTTTAGAATTATGATAATTCTATAAATTTATTCTCATGATTTTTCTATTTTAGATATTGTATTATTAGAGAATATACATTTATTATATGTGACTTTAAGAATGATTTATGTTATATAGACATAAATTTTATGTTTATCTTGGAAGAATATGTGATCAAGTCTTTATGATTTTTTGTTTTTGAACTTAGTTAGGAATATTAAGAATAATTTTAATGTTCATTATATGTTGAATGATTTATGTTCAACTTTAGTTTTAATTATTAATTATTTTTAGTTAAATGTTGTATTTTGTCATATGATGTTTAATTAATAATGGATATTATATTTCCATTTTCTATCCAATTAGTCATTTTTATTAATGGATATAAGAATGATAAATATCTTTTCATCCTTTCATGGATCTTCTGATCTATTAAAATTTAATTTTAGTACTTAAGGTTTGATAAATTCATCTCTAATATTCATTTATTTTAATGATATATGTGATAGAGAGGAAATTAATCTAATGAAAACAAAAGGATAAAAATTTTCTTATGAGAAGGAAAGAAATCAAGTAAGTATATTTTCTCTTGTTCTCTATCATGGGGATAATAGAATCCCTCTACTTGAGGAAAAGTCTCTTGAAATAAAAATTTATCCTTTTTAAATCATTTCTAATGAATTTATTTTCTCTTCTTAAAAAATATCTAAAGATATCTCTAAAATTTATATACATTCCATGTCCATGTAATTACTTCCTCTAAAATTTTCAACTTATGTGGAAACCTAGTTATGTGTTATTCTAGATGGCCTTTATATTTACCTTTCAATATTTTCAAAATAATATAAATTTTCCCTTTATGTGATGTGGGTTTTCAATCAAAATATTTTTATATAATAAAAATATATTCCTTTCATGATCTTATGTTTTATCTTCCAAAAAATTGAATAGATTCGGAAAATGTTTTAAACCCTTTTTATTAAGAATGAGGTATAAATTTAAGGTTTCAATTTCATTAAGGGGGTATAATGGAACACCCCAAAAAATTAGTTTAAAATAACATTATGCTCTATTGTTTTCCTAACACACAACATTGTGCTTTAAGAGAATTATGAGATACTATAAAAACATACATATTAAAATGTGATGGATATAACCTAGCCATTAAATTAGTGGTATGAATAAAAATAAATACATTATGAAAAATATGTGTAGAGGTTTTATATAATGAAAATTTATTGATTAAGTTTTAATAAATTAGTTCTCAATTTTCAGTAAAGTCATTTTGATCTTTAAAAATACGTTTTTATCATTAATGGGTTTGGTTGCTTTTTTGTTAGAATATATTATTCTTAATTTATAAAAATTTAAAAAAAATATTAAATGTATAAATTTTTTGAAATTATCATATCAAAATTATATTAAGGTGATGTTTTTGGATTTTTCTAAAAAAATTGATTTTTCAGTAAATATTAAAAAACTATCGATTTATCTAAAACTAATACTTATTTTCATTGAAATGTACCATTATTATTTTAATTTTATCTTAAATTAATATAAATTTATTGATTTATAGAATAAATAAATAATAATATAGGAATTCCCTTTATACTAGATTTTGATATATGTTTATTTTTGGGCATGAAAACAATATTTCTAAAAATTGTTTTTGATTCGTTTACGTATTTATATGAAACTTAAATCATTCCACTTATATAAATTTAATATTAAAAAATTATTACATATTTATAATTATGATTTATGGTTTTTTAAATAGTTCAACTTTAATTATGGTCATAATGAATAGTAATCAGGTTAAATATGTGTCGCCCGAGTAAGGGTAAATCGGGTAATTATGTTGAAAAACAATAATAATTAAAAAATTTATCTAGAACCTAAATTATTCCTATTTTATGATTTTATTTAAGCTACCCATTAATATATTCAAAAAGATGACATTTTGGTTCCATTTTACTTTGATGAAAACCATTATATTATTTTACATAATGGGAAAGTCCAAAATGTCACTCTATTGCTTTAAATATCTCATACATGTTCACATAATGATAAATGGATGTTATTAATGAATATAAAATTTTATTTTTATTATAATTAACATATTTTTATGATGTTAAATTATTACTTATTTTTATTTATGGTATAATTACCTTAAATGCTTACCAAACACTAACACAGTGCATGTACAAGAAGTAGACAAAATCAAAGTAAATTATATTAATAGAATAAAAAGTATTTTTTATTTGAATTATGGTGTCAAATAAATATTATTCTTAATATTAATGTATAATTTATGTTGAATGGTTTTTTATTCTAATTTAATACTTGAATTTATTTTCTTAACATAAAAATATGTTAAGAGTACTTAAAATGTATACTGTTATTTTATGTTAAATAATATATTATTAGATGAATTAAAAATCATAAAAATATTCAAATAAGACATGGGGTAAGGTATATTTCCAAAAATAGCATATCTTGACAATTTTTAGTCTAATTTATATCATTTATTAATATTTATAACCCATCAGTATTGAATTTTTTTTGCTATGGATAAGTATATAATTGGTTGATGATGGTGTTAAACATAAAGATATGTTTTAAAATTCCAGATGAAACCATCCAAATTTTATTGGTTTATATGATTTCAACCATAAAGTATCTTATATATGAATGTTTTTATCTTGTTTCAATTTTATCATGAAAAATATTTTATTATATTTGAATATGTTAAGTAATTCCTAACGTTTCCTTTCCTTAGTTATAAATGATCACATTGTTCTCTTTTTCTACCCACATAAAAAGAACCTTATCCTCTCAAAACCCTAAAAAAATATATTCCTATCTTAACTTAACATGTCCTAGTGTCCCTTTTTATCATAATACCCAATTTAGAATTCTAATTGTGTAAAAATAAAGAGGTTGTCCGAGGAAGAGGTAAAGAACATAACTGGGTGTTTTTATTTACATTATTATTTTATTTATTTAAAAACTCTATTAAAATTAAAAAAATATTAACATAATGGTCTCTCATATTATGATATTTTATTACATTGATTTAATATATTTTATCCATCTCATATTCTATCAAATGGGAAAAGAAATCATCGTTTGTGTGTATGACAAACTACCACCTCTTGAACCGATGTAATTGTATTTCCATCACCACATGTTGTAGATAGTTTTAATGATGTATTCAATGAATATATATGAAATTTTAAGAAATAATTATAATTTTTTAAATATATTATATTACTATTCAATCCATTGACAAATGATAACATTATATCTGTGTACATGTTGATTAACACTTCCATAAAGCAATGTGATTCATTTTTCATCACCTCCTCACATTGATGGTATATATAAGGGTATTAAATGAAAAAATATTATATTTATGATATATTTATAATTATAGAAATAAAAAATTACATTTACCTTATTTCCCACTCATTTGAGGAAAAATATAAACGTTACTCTTGCGTACGCATAGACTATCATCTTCATGTTGTAACATAATTCATTTTTAATAACAACCTTAAAATTTTAGTTATAAAAGTATAATTAATGTATAAAAATGATAATTATTTTCTGATTATTATTAAGGAAATTTTTGAATAATGGACTCTTTGACTATAGTTAACATATTAAAGTTGTTTAGAAATGATGAAACGTACATCCTCAAAAACACATTATGTGAACTCAATCGATTAATTAATTATTTAAAAAATGTATATAAATGAAATAAATGGAATTTTATACTTGAAAAAACATATTAATGAATTAAATATTTAACATATTATTATTATTTATGAGGTTAATTAAGGTACGTTTAAGTTTTCATGTATTGGTTATGTTCCACTGAGTACGGGGATAAATTAGTGGTACCTTGTTTTTACAAATTCATTCCTTTTAAACCAACCTATGTGACTGATTAAAGTCTCTATCCATTGTATTTAATTCTATAAATCTCCCTAAAAGAAATAATAAAAATAAATTTCACTATACATTGGATTTTTTTACAAGGTTTGTTACTAAGACCTTCTCCTTACTATCACCTATTATACTCCATAGTTACATATTTTTTACTATATATAGGTGGTTACAATAAGGGAATGTCTCATTTTCATGAAAAATGAATCCCATAATGATTCAGTCAAGAGTCCCACTATAGATTAGAAGTTCCCACCAACACTAGAAACTATTGAGTCTCAAAGGGGGTTCTTTATACTAGATCCTGTAGTGATACCAGTATCCCACAGGCCTGCTCCAGAGTCCCAATATAGGTTTCTTATGATTAATATTCTCATACAATACTTTCACAATAATGAGTAAAACAAGATATTATCATACATAAAATGATCTCTATCAACTTCAAACTACTTTTTCAGAACCTCAATATGAAAATATTCTCTACAAACCAAATGGATCACATGATCTGGTTGTGTACAATCATCAAGAACCTCGCAATTGTCGAAAATTTTCCTAATCATTCACATTGTTCAAAGATCATCATGTGATCTTAACATGACTCAATTCACTAACTACCCAGGAATATGTCTTCTAGATTAATTTCTATTTTCAGTCTCAAAATATTAATGAAAAATTATACATGAAATTGATGTCACATGTGCATTTCTCAATCATCATGCATCTATAAGACAATGCATGGACTTTTCGCTTTATGCATGTATCAACACATGTGAATAAAAACTTCCCTTTGTAGTTTTTAGGAATATATCATACTGCCTTTGTGAAATCATATCAATCACTACCTCTTCACTATTGTATGATGCACATACAAATATCATGTAATGTATAACACCCACTTCTGAAGCTTTTTCATGTAACTAGCTAAACATAATCCACGTATATTATTTCATGTATGCATTCAATTCATCTGTAAAATTCAATACAACTCATGAAAATACCTTTTTTCTATATTTAAAAACTAAACTATACTATCAATACATGAAATAATATCATGAAAAACTTCTAGTAGGTATGGATATCATTTCATATGCAATTCTTATATTCATTTCATTATAGTATATATAGGATGAATCATGAGGCAATAATTTTCACTCCATTGTAAGATCTCAAGGATAGTTTCTTGCGAACATCCCTTCACATATTTTTTTATCACTCCCAAGGTTCATTTTTCATCACAAGATTCAACACATATCATAGAATCTCAAAACAAATTCTTGAGACCCTGAAGAATATGCAAAAAAACATCAAAAAACATTGAAAAAACTCTAGAATATTGAGCACTTCAAGCCACTATTTCTCTATCCAAAGTCTCTCTTGGATCTACGATAATCTATTACTACAAAAAATCTTAGACTTGGCTATTTATAGACAACTATACACTAAATGAGTTTTATGTAAAACATAGATAACCACCAATCGAAAAAACTCATGAGACACTGCCTCATTGTAATGCTTTGTGAGAAATCATAATCACTATAAGAACTATTAGATCCACTTATGTTATTAATTCAATTTAATTTTTAATTAAACATGAAAATAATGTTTCATGTAATTTAGATCAGATTTGAATCATCCAGACTCTCAAATGGAGATCAAGAAGCTTCATCTATATCTTTAAAGGTTGCTAGATAAAGAAATCCCAAAGCATAGAATCCCCATACAAGATTGAGGTAAAATACAATGGGCGGTATTGAACAGACGACCTAGATTGATATGATTAAATAGTGGATGGTATTTTCATATATTTAAAGATAGAGATATAGAAAATAGAAGCCTCTTATCCCACATTGATTCATACATTAGTTCTCCACTCCCTTTATAATAAAAAGAACCTCATAGATCGACCAAAAATGTTTACCAATCCACTCCCACTACTCGTTGGCATCACCCTATACCAGCACCATTATCTTCCATTGTGCCACCCCCACATGCTAGATTTCTCCCTTGAGTTTCTGAGTGGGTGTGATAGCCTTGCTGAGGTTTAACCTTCCCACTTTAGTAATGGATATAGGTCCCTCATTATTTCTTTTTCTATTGGACATTTTTATATAGTGTCTATTAAAATTATTAGACATATTCCACATATATTTAAAAAAACATATAATCTCCTCTTTCACTTCCTCCACATATATACTTTAAATTTTTTAAACGTATTTTCAATCCAAAGAACCTATTCCACTTCCTTTTCATATATACTTTCAATTATTTAAACATAGTTCCAATCCAAATAACCAATTCCACATATATTTTGACATGCTAATCATCATTACAATCCTCACATTTATGGTTGAGTATATTTTTATAACTATCCTCATGATCAGAGGTTCAACCTTCCCACTTCAGCAATGGCTATGTGTCCCTCATGCTTGCTATTACTGTTGGCCATTTTTTATATAATGTCAATTAAAATTATTAGACATATCCCATATAAAGTTAAAAGAAAACATAGAATCTTCTCTTCCACTTCCTCCTCATATATATGTTCAATTTGTTAACATATTTCCAATCCAAAGAACCAACTCCACATATATTTTGAATAGATTATCAGCTTTATAATCATCACATTTATGGTTGAGGTTATTTTTATGACTATCCTAATTATCACTTTATTACTAAAAATTTGAAATAAACTCCATATATAGTCAATCATTCTTATTGACATCATATTCAATTCAAATCAAAGGGAACATCAATCTATCCCTTTGAATTTTTTTTCAATACCACCAAGAAAATTAATATCAAAATCTATGTATTACTTTATCCCCCCTTATTGATAATAAATACAATAATCTTGTATAGGGAATCATTTCCCATTAAAAATCTTATTCTCACTTCTAGATAATAACATATATTTTCTTTTCTAAAGTTCCTTTATCAAAAAAGAAACTCTACATCTATGTGGGAAAACCCAGTGTAGAAAAAAAAAGAGTGTATAACCATGGTGATCAATTCTATGAATTAAAAATTATATATGTGATACCATTATTATACAATAAATTCATTAAAGAATATTTATCGTTCACTCATCTGAACAAATACATCAGAATTTTTAGTGAAAAACATTTAGCTCCCCCTTTAAGAACAAGATAAAATATATTTTGATAACTATTTTATTTTTCAAAAGTATTTAGATTATGAATTTGAGAGTGATTATCAGATTCAAAATAATTTTGAAGATTTTATAGCTTCAAATCATATGTCCTCTCCCTCAAAGGATGTATCCATATTCTTCAATTCCTTCCATGTTAGTACAAAATCATATATAAATATATATAAGAATATGAAGGAACCATTTTTTTATGAAATAGCACTTAAGACAAGATTTTCCTCTCAACTTTGTCTTTTAATTATTCATATTGATCTCAGATATGGAAGAGTCCCCATTCTAGTAAACTTTTTATTCCTGTGTAATTGTTTTCTTCACCATTTTATGTGAAAAAACTTTTATTTATTATGATTTCATAGAGTTATTCATGTCATATCCAACCTGTACACATTATTTTTTTTGATTCCCCATATCATCAAAAGTGGATGATTTCTTTTAATATTCAGTATGTTCTTCTAAAATAATCTTACTAACCTCAACTATAATATCAATTTGAGTTTTCTATATTTTTGTAGCCAATTTTAGTTTAACTATCCAAGTAGACAAACCCTCCTTCTTTATATGTTCAAGCTTTTTATGTGTCTCTCACTGATTATCTGATGTACATGACTTCCTCTATTTTTACTTCTTCCTTTTCTCCCTCTTAATATCATAGGGAACCTATCCATGTAATTTGGTCATATATACCTTAGATTTATGACCTTAAAATCCACAACTTACACGTACTTAATTTAAGTATTCATACCTATTTTGTATTGGAACAATTGATGGATTTCTTTGATAGTCTCTTCTTATTAGTTCATTGTAGTACCCCCTTGGTTCATGCTAGAATACTGGTAATGAAATTTTGTATTAGAGAGTGTGGGATTTTGGCCTATATTTCTTACAAAACAAGTAAAATACATTGAACTATGATCTCTTATTTTGGTGATAAACTTGTTAAGAAAATTCCTGCTTTTCTCTTTTTGTAATTCATGGTTATTTTTCATTAGGGAAAAATGGCCTTCGTACAATAATCCTTTCATCAATTGATTTGGAAAAATTTGCATCTCTTGAATTCTTGATCCTAATTGATTCACCTACACCGTTAGAGATATCAAATCTATTTTGAAACAGTATAGGAACAAATATAACTTTTCTGTTGGAACCTTTCATCTCACCAAAATTAGATGACTCAGATATTATCTCAATAAACATATTGATGACTTCGATGTTCTTCTTCAATTCATGTTGGATTATTAGATACATTGATTGTGTTTCATATATCCCTTCTTCGTTGTGATTCAGTTTTTATGCAAGATCACACACATATTCTCTAGCTCCATAACCTCTAATAATTACTTCTTATTTTCATCAAAAAGATAAATTATAATTCTATAATTCTCTTCCTCTTTTCCAGCTAATTTTTTATTTCCATTTTCAATACTCCTCTTTTATTTCTTAAGATGTGTGTTTTTTTCCAATAGTATATTCCAACTCTTCTTTCATCCTCCATTATAGAAGACCTACTATATGTTGATCGTTTCTCGACATGAGAATAAAAATTAAGTTCATCGTCTGAAGAACCACTATATGAAGAATCTAATTTTTTATTATTTCTCATCAAATTCCACTTTTTGTAACTAGAATACTTATTCTTATTGTTATCATTTTTTTATTAATGTGGTTTGTCTCTTTCATCATCAGATTATGATTTAGCCATTTTGTTAGGAAATTTATGTAAAAATGTCCAATACCATTAAATATGAAGAAAATGAGTAGTTTCTTTCCTTATCCATTCCATTTTCCCTGTTTGGAAACTCTTGTAATAATGGAAAAAAATTCACTCCGGTGTTTATCAACATAATCATTATTATAATCAATTGATTCCTCAACTTCTATGAAAATAGATAGATGGTAATAAATCCTCATATTCCTCCCACTGTAGTAGATCATTCATTCAAAAGTAGGAATTCTTCTTTTATTCACTAAATTAAAATTCTCTATTTCTTAAAAGTTTTTTGAATCTATAGTAGAGCTTTCCACTGAAACAAATTAAAGTGTCCAAGGATAGGTTATATACCATTAAGAGGGGGCGAATTAGTGGTACACTCTTTTTAAAAATTCTTTCTTTTTAGTCGAACCATTATGACTGACTATTATCTTGATCCCCCGTATTTAATTCTATTCATATACATATAATAAATAATAAAAATATATCAAAACACGTTGTACATTTTATAAAGTTTGGTACTAATACATACGCTTGACTAAAACTGGATATCCTCCCTAGTTACAAATTTTCACTATATGCTTGTGGTTACAATAAGAGAAAGTCTCATTCCTATAAACCCTGAATCCCACAATGTTTCACAATAGAGTCCCACTAGAGATTACATGTTCCCAAATACACTATAAAATCTTGAATCCAGTAGGAGGATCTTTATATTACACCCCACATTGTTTCCAACATCCCACTAGCCTACTCTAGAGTCCCACTGGTGGATTATTATGCTTCATAGTCTCACTTAAGACTTCAAAAATCTTGAGTCACAGATGATATGATCCCAAATAGAAAGACATATGTCACATTCAAACTACACCTACACTTCTTAAAGATGAAATATTTCTCTAAAAAAAACCAAATCACCTCATATGCTCATGGAAAATATTCAGGATCATCTGCAACTATCTGAAGACGGCCTAATCTTTATCCCTATTCACAAATCATTAAATTATCCTAACATCACTCAATTCAATGAATACTCAAGAATATGTCTTCGGAATTAATTCTCATCATCATTCTCAAAATCATCACTACACACTATACAAGAAAAGGAAGCCACATTTTCTTTTTTGAATCATCATTCATGTATAAAACAATGGATGGTCTTGTCCCTTTATTCATGTGTTAATTCAATTGCATGAAAACTTCTATATGCAGTTTTTTATGAAGATATAATATTATCTTGATGAGAGCATATCACTCACTATATCTTCACTTTTGTATCATGAATGCACACATTTCATATAAATAATATCAGCATCTTTTGATGCTTCTTCATGTACCTAGCTAAACATCATTCATGCATATTATTTCATGAACTCATGCAAATCATCTACGAAATTTTGGATAGCACGTACAACTCCAATTTGCCTATATTTTAAAACTGATCTGTACATTCACTCTATGCAGGACTATCACATGAAACACCCAGTATACATGTATATAATTTCATACGTTATTTTTATACTTATTGTGTAACATTATACATGGGTCGAATCATGTGACAGTATTTCACACTCCTTCAGAAGAACATATGAATAGTTTCATGAAAAACTCCCTTTACATGACTATTCTCCATTAGCATGGTTCACTATTATTTACAAGATTCAACACATATCATAGAAACTCAAAAAAACATCATGAAATCCTGAAGGATTTCCAAATCATATTGAAAATACATTGAAAACACATCATGAACACAAAGCGCTTCAACCCTTTGTTTCTCTGTGAATGTTTAATCTAGGATGTGAAATAATCTCTTACTACAAATTAGATCCTCCACATCTATTTGAAGACAATTATCCGTAGAAGGAGTGATCTGAAAAACATGGATATCCATACATTTCAAAAACTCATGTGACATTTCCTCAGTGTTACGCTTCTTGAGAAATCACTATCACTGTAATAATAATTAGCCACACTTCTATTTTTCCTTTAATTTAATTTTCATTTAAACATGAAAAAAACATTTTATGTAGTTTCGATCATATTAGAATAAATGGGAGAATAAAATGGATATCATGATCCTTTAGTTGGATCTTTCAAGGTCACTACATGATGACATCGAATCACACATAACACTTGGATTAGCTCATGGTAGAAGATGACATGTGGTATTGAACGAATGGCCTGGATTGATCTGATCGAATAGTATGTATTTTTTAATATATTTAAAGATAGAGATACAGTAACTTGGATCCAAATATCCCACATCAATACATATATTAGTTCTTGACTCACTTTAGAATAAAAATATCTACATAGATCTCCCAGAAATGGTTATCGGTCTGCTCTCAATATTTTCAAGCACCGCCCCATCTCGGATCCTTAAACCAGAATTATACTTCCCAACATGATGGCTCACTCTATTTCACCTCTGTGTAGGCACACTTTGCGCACCCTCTACCTTCATGTTTTCCCGGATAAGGTAGAACCTTCTCACCTCTGCAGTAGCTGCAGGTCCCTTATACTGGATATTATGGTTGATTATTTCTTGATATAAACTCTATTAAAATAAAAATCCATATTCCATATATAGTTAAAGGAAAACATTGAATACAATCTTTCTCTTCCTCCTCTTAAATCATTTCATGGTTTTAAACATTATTCCGATGTAACAAACCAATTTCACTTGTCTTTTCAACTACATATCCGCTCTGAAATCGTCAGAATCATGTTTGAGGATATTTCCATAACCATCTTTAACATCACCTCATTACTGAAATATTGAAATCAAATCCATATCAATTAAATAATAATTTTTGAAACAAATAATTTCAACTCAATGGGTACTTCATAGATGACATGTTGGACTCGATCTAACTGACACTTTACCTTAAATTCTCATTTTATATGTTTTAATGATTTTATTTCTAAATCCTTTTCTAACATGTTTATATTCCTACAAATGATTATATATATATATATATATTTATATGGAAATATATAAACTATAAAGGGTATTGTTTTTGTCACTTTTAAATTTCTTTCAATTTTTTAAAAATGAATATTATTACTTTTCTTATACAAAACATTTTTTACAAAATGAAAAAAATGAATGTTCTATTTTAGAATATACGACGTTGATGGATTTTCCCACTTTGGTAATGGTTATTTCATTTTTTGATTAATTTATAATCTTCCAGGTTTTCCTCAATGAAAATCTATCTTTCCCATTGTTCATGGTGTTTTATTTTTAAAAAACGGGTTTTGAAGTTAATAGATTTATAAATATTTTAAAATGTTTTACATATGGTTTCCAAATGATATTTTTATGACATTGATAATGGAGAAGCAATATTTTATATGATTCATGAATGTTATAGTCCTTGTAAATTATTTATGATGATGAGTGAGCCTCATACCACTCTCTAATGTATTTCTCTAAAGATATATATTATAGGTATTACGTAGGTTATTCTATTTGTAACAGTTATTTTAAGTGTTTAATGAAGATGATGTCTAAAAACCCCTACATGAATTTTCTATAAATTATAAGTATCATTCACAAAAATATTTTTATTTAATAGTGTATTATAATGAAATTCATTCAATAAAATTATTATAAATTTTTAGTATAAAAATGTATGTTTTTTAGAAAATAATTTAATGGGTTTTCAGGTTTTCTAATAAGACATATTGATTAGCATTTTTCCTTTATATTTTCTAATAAGAATTTTTATGCAAAAAATTTGGGTAGTAAAATGATTTCATATGTAATTATATAATTATTTGATCTCAAGGTTTATTTTGTTAAACGATAACTCTCTTATATGATACCATGGTTCTGAAATAGAAAAATATATTTATCTTCCTCTGTTTGTATATCCCTTATAATGAATTTTGGGCCCATAAATGTTTTTTTTTAAATCATAGGGTTTATGGATGAGTAAGAACAATGATACAGTCATGTTTAACATTATAAAGATTTATAAGGAAAAGAAATCATGTTTCATTTTAAATGTTTTCTATTGTGGAAAAATGGATACTAATTGGAATTTTCCACTTTATAAGGAATTAGACTATTTCATAATAGTTATCCCCAAATTAAATAATATTATATGTAAGAAAATATCTTAGGTGATGAAATAAAATGAATTGTTATTTAAAAATCAAATTATGAATTGTATAAGGATCAATACTTTATAGTATATTTACCCAATTAATTATGATTTCTTATCATGAGAACTTGAAAATATATTTATTATTTCTTTTTATATACCTGTGATAGTATGTTATGATATATTTTTTAATGAGTGGATGATACATATGATTTCCTAGTATGATTCCTTAATAGTGAGATTATGTTTTACGATATTATGTATTCCATAAATATAAAATCAGTAATTATTATTCATAGGATTATTTCTATTGTTATGTTATCCATGGATATATCACATGCTCATGTAATAAGTTATGTAAAACTATTTTATTATTAATTATTCTTATCATATTATTCATGCCTTGTTATTTTTATGATAGCTATCCTCGTAGAGTGATTTATCGCACCCATATTGTGATTCCATATCATTATGTAACGAATAAGAGTAATCCATATTATATGTTTGGATGGATATTATGTGTTGAGATTTTTTTGGGAGATGTTGAAGACATTTTATTGAATAAAAAATTATTTTTATTCTGGTGAAATTTCCATTTGATGTGAAAGGAATGGGTATTTTAGTTAAACAGTTTTTTAACTCCCTTAAAATCAAAATCTAAAAGGTGTTTAAAGTGAATCAGATTTAGTTATTTATTTTGTATTTATGGAAAGTTATGTTTTGGGATCTTATGTTCATATCAAATAAAGTATATAAAGACTATTTTTTGCATTGGATCTAGGTGTACATTTCTACTTCTAATAAAACCCATATAATATTAGTTAAAAAAATAACCCCTTCCCTAAACTCATAAAAATTAAAATGAACTTAGAGATGTTAAAAGAAATGTAAAAGAACTTCTTTGATTAAATTTAGTTAATCTATCTACATAAAAATTATTAAATCCAACGGATTTGAAATTTATTATTTAAGGGCTTGAAAATAAAGGTTTACTGTGAAAGAAAAACTAGTATAATTTAAATTTTTCCAAGGAACAATACATGAAATAAAAATTGAATTGTTAAAAATTATATATTATCCACGCTTATTTGTATAACAATGTTTCCTATTAATATTTTCAACTATTAATTTCTTATAAGAGTTGATTAAAATGGTATAAATGATGATTTCAAAAATATTATTGACAATATGACTTCAAAATAATTATTTTCAAGGCAATAAAAAATTTTATAATTCAATTAATTTTAGCATAGAATATATAAAGGGAGGTACACATATTTTTCATCATTTTGTAACATGATAATTTAGTTTTTTGAAATATTACATAAACTTTTAAGAAAAAATTATCATAAATTCATACCCACACACTTCATCCAAAAGTCCCCAAATTAAAACAATGGTTTTGTATTCTATTAATCTCAAACATACCTCTTCTACATACTTCTATGATAAAAATAAACCATTTATACAACTAAGGTATATCACTGTCAATGAAGATGAGGTAGAATTTAAATCAAGCCAAAAATATTTCAATTCTATCTCAATTGAGTAAAGATTTTATTCACATATTGTTATTATATCTCATACTAAAATTCAAAATAAATATAATATTATAAAACTAAAATAACTAATATTTTACTAAAGAAATATTTTTTTATAACATTTCTATAAAAATTTAATTATTACATCTTGACCCAAAAAAAGTTGTACGGGTTTGTTTTTATAAGGGATAGATATATCCTTATTCTAATATCCTTTAAATCTAATAATATTATGAATTTATTCTAGTGAAAAATAATTAAATCTTTTTAAAATCCCTTATTAAAAAAATAAACCCAAAAAAATTTATTATATAATAATAACCATTTCTAAAATTTTGACATTAAATGATTAGGGTTATAGTTCATCACAAACAAAAAAATTCCCCTAAAATTTTGAGCTATAAGGATGCCCCTACTACTTATAATAGAAATCCTAGTATCATACCCTCCTTTATGAATATGCTAATAGTTAATATTATTTTTTTTATTTTTGGAAAAAAATAAAACCAAATTTTCATTATGGTTCAATGACCGGTTTTCCTATTTTAGACCTCCATAAAAACTATCTACTACTACTGTTATATACGGATTGTAGTTCAATCAATAAATTTTCAACCCCATTGGAAATCACAAATTTCACTCATCCTCACTGAATTTTTTTAAAAAATTTAACGATTCATGGATAATATATTTGGGAATACACCATAATTCAAACTTTATATGAGTATCCAATTTTTGGTTCCCAATATAAAGTCAAATAGTGGGATAAATTTTCATCCAATAATATTTATCCTCTAAATATGTCACAAAACTGAAAAAATGTCAAAAAATCTCTCCAAATATATGCCTTATCGTATTATAGGAAAAAATAGACAATAGACATCCCTTATAAATTAGAAAAAGCAGCATCAAAGAAGAATCTAAAACAAATACTCTTGTGGAGACTTCATGATTTAAATACATTTATGAATATAATGTTAGATCATATGGATTTATGGATTCCACTATCAAATTAATATAATATTTATATAAAATATTCAACTTTCCTCTCATTGAGTGTTGTTTTTAGTTTCTCTAAAAGAATATCATAAATGATAATGTAAAAAAATCCTTCATGAAAGTAGTTGTCTAAATTTTTCTTTAAGATGGGCCTGAAGTGATTCCTCCAATTACATGTTTGTATTCAATTCACCATAAAATATGAATACTCCCACTTAAAAAGACGGAAGAGGGGTACTTTATCTCTCATATAATATCATGTGTCACATCATCTTTTTTTCAATTTATTGTTATCACCCACCATATGAAGCGTCCATTTAAAATTCCACTAAACAAATGAGGTGAATCCCCAATCACTGAAGGCATATATATTTATTTCTATTAATAATAACGAAGGTAATCACATTAAAAAAATATCCCTTCAACCAAAGTAAATGTAATATCAATTACCATTTAAATTTGAGGCTGTTAGCTAGTATTTTAGCTATAGATAGAAAAGTATTAGAATCCCTTAAGATGGTGGATTCCTAAATAACTATAATAGGAGGATTAATATTAACTACTAGGAATATGTTGACATATACTTCCACTCACTCTATCTTTAAACATACCCTCAATATCTTTTGATCCACTACTCCTCTTTTCATCCATTGTTCTCTTACACACCCATCTTCTTCATCCACTATCTCCAATAAAAGTTGTTTCACCATCCAATTTCACCAATCAATGTTGTACCATTGGTGTAGACCATCATATCACTATTTTAAAACTATTTTATGTTTTATTACCATTATATTTCAATTCTATTACCATATATTACATTATAAATTCCTTAAATTCCATGTCTCATGATTTCTAGATTTTCTATATCACTCTTGCACAATATGGTTTTTAAAGGGAGTTTTTATTTTATGGTTTAATAATATTTGATCGAATGATCCTTGTTTATTTTTCACATCATTAATGGATATGGTTAGGAGGTTTTTTCCTCCAATTTTACATTCAGGAATAAGTGGTGTTCATAATTCTTTCCTACTGAGGGGTTTGAATTCTCTTGTTTACTAATCATTATCCTTTTATACATCATGTCTAATATTCTAGATAAAAGGATCTTATGAATGCTATTGTGTAAATTGTCTTCATAATTTTCAATTAATAAATTTCTTATAAGGGAATATTTATACTCTAGCGAGAATAACAAAACAAATATTGTTTTTAAAATATATCTAAAAAACATACTATTGATTTTAAAAATAAATATTATAATTTTTAGTGAAAATGTTTAATAATATCTCATTCTTAAAATTAATTGAGAAAATTTACATACCATATTACTCAACATATAGAATAATGATGGTTGAATCCATTAAATCAATAGATGATACAATTCATGAATTTTTAGTATAGTGAGCTTTTAATAGTAGGTAAAAAATGAAATTTCATTTAAGAAGAAATTATCATAGTAAAATAATATGAAAAAAATAATTAAACCCTTAGGAAAATTTTTGGAACAAAATAAGATCTAAAATATTTATTAATTGATATAAATATTTTCAAAAAGGCTTTTTCATTATCAAAATATTTTATATTAGTAAGAATAATTAATATGCTATTTTTTGGGAATATATTTTCTTTTAAAATTACAACCACACTAAAGAAACATGGCGTTATATACCAATACACTTGGATAAAGCATCATATCTATGTTTTAGTAGTCCTCCCTCACAAAAATATCATTGTTATCGAGGAAATATATGAACGAAACATACATAGGAAAGATATTGAAATTTAAACTTTAAAATAATAATTGAAACCAAAAATATAGACTAAACATTATAAAATATCCAAGAGAATAAAAAATAATTCATTTAATGTAGTTAATAAAATGAGAAGACTTTTTTTCTCCCAAATTCCTTTTGGGAAAAAACAACATGAGTTAACCCTATCACATGGAAAGAGGTTTTATAAAAAACTAAGTACTTAAAAATATATACTTATATAAATAAATGAATATTTATAGGTATTTTACAAAAAATAAATTTAGTATTTATTTGAAAAATAAATAATCATAAAAAAATAATCACAATGGAGTTGGGCAACGTTTAATATAAAAAATGATTGAATTATAAATTGTGATTCCAAGATTAGTAATAAAATATTATCAATAAAAAACCCCTTCATTGGATTTGATATCCAATACTAAATAAAAAGGATCGTTTTTATAGGATTAGTTTAGATAAATTATTAACAAAAGTTAATATAAAATTAGGATTTTGTTAAATATAAATTACCATAGAAGATAGATTTAAAATAATATTTATGGTTCTTTTACATCAATATGAATGGAATTTTATACCTTTCATACTAAAAATTTTCCTATATTAATTTAATTATATTATAAATAATTTATTCAGTAATTTATCATCATATTCAATTTTGTATCATGACACTGTACTGATTTATTCATCGAACATTAACTAGCATTTCAAAAAATTATTTTTCATACATAAGTATTAGTGGTAATGAATTATAATTATCAAAAACTAAAATAAACTTATTTCAAACCAATATTAGATGTTCATTAAAAAACAAATATCATGGGACTATAATTCCGAATATGATATATATATGGTTTATAAATAAATTTCCATATGAAATAAATATTTTTACATACTAATAGGGATTCATAAGAAGCCTAAATTATGTAAATGATATTTTAAAAATTTATATATACTATATAAAACATTATATTATTGGTTATGATCCCCCCTCATAGCTTTGACACATAAATATATCATGTTTATAAGAGAAGGTAAAAGAACTATAAAATATTTTTTTTGTTTAAATTTTCCAGATCTATATGAAATAAAGATTTTTCAAATTAGCATAATTATAATTAAAAATTGAGTAATTTTAAAATAAATTACTTTTGGGAGAGAAAAAAATTTATATTTATAATTGGAAAATGGAATGATAATAAAAAATAAATACTACGAAATTAAAAAATAAATATTACCCATAATTATTTGAATGAAAATGTTTTAGAGTCATTGTTTGAATAATAAATTTCTTATTAGAGTTTCTTGGATGCTAATTTTAATTTTTTTCCAAAAAAATATTAAGGACCATGCTTAAAAAATATATTCTATATTCGAGGACATTTTAGCTTCCTCTGATTTTAAAATAGAACATATAAAGGGAGAGTCAAATTAAATTCTGGATTTTTTTAAATGAAAAAATTTATACAGAAATTGTATTGTATCATTTATAATAAACATGATCACAATGCCTGACCTAACTACTCTTACCCAATATCCCCTAAAACATAAATACTTCATATACTATGATTCTCAAACCTCTACCATCTTCCTTCATTAATCAAAAGAATCCATTTAAATAATTATTGTATGAAATGGTAAATAAAGAAAAATAATAATTCATAACAAATAAAAAAGCATGCAAACCACTCTTAATTAAAGGATTCCTTTATTTAAATAATGTTTCTCGATTTATAAAACAAGTTCCAAATTAATTTAATATTCAAAAATCATAATATAAATATTTTACTATCAAAATAATCCATTATACATTTCCAATCAAAAAATATTTATTACATCTTTACCTAAACCATGTAGAATGGGTTCATTTTCCTAAGGATAGGATATATCATAGAATTTGAATCTTGAATGTCCAATACTTTTATGATTTCATTTTTATAAACATAAATGAAATCTCTATAAAATATCACAATGAAAAAACCAACCTAAAATAATTTCTCATTATATAATCATAATTCAGAAAATTTAAACATTACAGGTGTTATAGCTTGTTATTTGTACATTAGATATGTAGAAAATTATTTATGTTTAATATTACGACATTGAGGTTTAATATGAATATTTTATAGGATAAATATCATTGAGGTAAAATATCATAGTCATTGAAGATGAATATGATGATTAATCAATATCAGATTTTATGACAATCGCCAAAGGTTGGATTTGTTAAAAACATGGATAGAGTATGAAGAGTCATTAAAATAAATGAAGGTGATTTGGGATTAAAATTAAACATATAATTACTTAGTGAAATTTTTCTAAGACACACCTTTATATCTCTATATATCAAGTACATGGATTTGGCTGATTGAGATTAAGCTGGAATATGAAATTTGGATCAAATTCTTGTTTTATGATGATTAATATTCTAATTAAAGTATATTATTGTTATATAAATTCTTGTATATTACAATTAATTATCTTAATAGGATTACAAATAGATTAGAAAAGTGGTAATTTACCATTCTTTTGTGAATTTTGAAAATCTTTTGTGGATCAAGAAATTAATAGAGTGAATATATTTTTGGAATCTTTTGCATCATTACAAAGATTTTTAGTATGAAATAGTCAATTTATCTGCACCATGGAACATGGAATTTTGAATTGAAATATTCATTAAATAATATGGGAAGGCCCTTTATGGGAGTAATTGAAGCTATGGTAGTCATTATGTATATATAAAAACATTGAAGACTGGGAAAGGAGGTAACAACATGCAAGCCATATCGCTGAGTATTTTGAATACATTTTAATAAAATGTTTAGTTTTAAATAAGGAGAAGTTGGTGTCCATGCTAGATAAGAGGTTTTTATGTATTATAAAATCTATTTATAAAAATAATAGATCAAACATTTTAATTTTTAAGGATGTTATTGATTGTTATAAACAGTTATAAAAAAGGAACATAAAGAGTACCATTCCATAGAGGTAGATATTTTAATCATAAGTATTTCTAGAGATAAATAAATATAGTCATGTGATCATGGTTCCAATAATTTAAAAGGTTATTTTTTCCTAGAGAATCATCTTGTATTATTAATTAGAGAATCATTCCATTTTTAGTCCATTTCAAATATCAACATGGGCATTTTGAGAAGGGGGTATACATTGGAGTTTGAATTCTATAAATTATATTCAATTTTATTGATTTTTCACTTATATAACTATTATTATGTTATGATCCTATCTATAAAACAAATTCAGAGTAAAATTTTGATTATTTGATTAAATTTGATACAAAGGTCATATTTTAAGGAGAATAAGTTGATATTTGATTATGGTTTTAATTTTTAATTTTTAATTAAAAATATCTAGGTATTATTAAAACATGTTATGTAGAATGAAAAATAAGATAGGAGATCACATAATATACAATAGAGGGGAAATGGTAATTGATTGTTCCTAATAGATATAGGGAAGTTAGAAAATTAACTTTTTTGAAAATCAAAATCATAGAGGATTTAGTATTAACATGGTTTTAGTTCAGTGGAGATAATTTTTAGAAGTAGTAAGAGTTATTGTGAATATTATTGATGATTTGTATGATGATAATTCCTATGATGGAATCATACTATGTGAATTATTCATATTTGCTGAATTGTCTTCTTTATTTGGATTGATGATGAATGGATTTTTTTTCTATAATTAATTATTATGAGGGTCTAGGAATATGAATATATAGAAAATATGTTCTATAATAAAGCATCAATATCTATATCCCATGATATTGTATAATTTTGAACATAATTAGGAATATGGGGAAAATCTCATGTTAAAAATCAATTAAGATTCCAACAATTATATAAATTGTTATCATCTTGAGTAGTACATGATATAGGAGAAGGCAACAGACCCTAAGAAGTGGTGAGTTATTGATAAACCATTATAGGTAGTGAACCATGAGAAGTAGGGATCATTTCCTTAAATATTTTACAATAAGTGAAACTTGGTTAGGAGTGAAATTACCTAAACACTATATCCACTTAAATATTGATTTATAGAGGATTTTAAAACTTGAAAACTGTTGAGTGTTTTCTGATTGTATGTATCCTGATGTGGGTGAATTATGTAAAAAAATCATTGTTTCACTGCATGATTTAAAATATACACATATGCATTGTATCTATTATGGATGAATTAAGTAAATAAAAATATAATCTAAGGTCAAATAGTGTTCACTATAACATGGTAACAATATTTTAATAGAAGAGTAAAACATAAAACGTTTAAATCTCCCTACAACCTGCCCCCCTTAGGGTGTCTTACATACGGTATTATAGAATGGTTCTGTTGTGGATTTCATTGAGTATTGGACTCACTATATATTTATATTTTAATGAAAGGTAGCATTCATGTTATAATTAATCTTTAAGTAATGTTTTTGATGTTTTTTTGGTCTGAAGAAACAAAAAATATGTTAACTTTACATATAGTGGATCTTAGATTGAAAATTTGTTGAACTATGTTTTTTAAGATTAAATTAATTTGATTTATGAGAAAAGTAGTGGGTTTTGACTAAATTCATCAAAATATATAAATAATCTATTAGTTTATCTAAGTAATAAAAATCCATTTCTAAAGATATTACAACTAATATCAAGGAATGTGACATTAAATTGTTGATGGATTCTCAATAAATATGACCATGAAATCAAATAATACAATACATGAATTACATAAGGATTAAATTTTTTGATCTCTTTATGTTTTGTAACTGATTGTTTTTAGAGTGATAGTAATCAATCTAATTTTCTATCTGATTGTTTTTTAAGAGATACAATTGTGAGCATTTCATTATATGTATCACAGTTTGGCTTATCAACATTCGGAATCTGACCATGACATTGAGGGCCTCTCTATAAGAAAGATAGGGCTTTTAATATAAAAATTTATCACTACTTCAGATCACGTAGATCAAGGGATTATTAAGAAGAAGATATAGTGTCTAAGGTTGGACATTAATATATTATAATGGGTTAAGTTGAGAAATTCTTGTGGATTAGAATACCTACCTATCGACAGGTTAACATCAAGGATACATTGAATTATGACTAAATATTATCCTTGAAATTTAGATAAATTTACTATTTATAAAATCATATACGGTGTACTTGATTTGTAAATAATTTCTCCATGTATTATTTATTTTTACTTTTCTTACTACTCTTTGTATTTGTTTGAATTAAAACTATGACTATTAATTTCTACTAGAATATTTTTGTGTTATATTGTTTTAATTTTTCTCTAGGTGCATTAATTTTAGTATGATATATTATGGTTATATATATTTTATCTTTATTTGAATTTTTTATCTTCTTTTAGTTTAAATACATGAGATGCTGTAAATTTTAAGATTTTTTACTATAATTCAACCCTTTTATTATTTACCTATAGTGGTAATCTATGAAAACATTTGTTATCTGATCATATATTTATGTTTATGACTAGTAATATTGTTATTATTTTTTATTTGTTTATTAGAATCTCATATCTCTGTTTTCATACACCAAATATTATATTATATAAAATATGTTTCCCAGATGGTAGGAATTCATGTTCAGTCTATTGAAAATATTAATCTGAATTGATCAAATTTTTCGATAGAAATGATTATGAGTATTGGAGAGATATAATGAAAACATTCCTAATTAATATTAGTGTAAATAATTTGATTATTATTACTCTAATCTATTAGATTCTGGATATATAAATTATTTTTTCATGTGATGAGAAAAATAATTTCAAATAAAATTTTTCCTTAATAATACACTATTGTTTTCAATCTAAGAGAATATATATATAGATATATCCATGTTTCATCATAGATAACCTCCAGTTGAATTTGAATGAATTCATAAATTACACATTTCATAACATCAAAATATCTATAAACTAAGAGTTAAATTATTTTGGTTGATTACTGATAATTTATTTTCTACCTAGTGAAAATTTTACTCAGTTTCTTTCGAGACTAATGAATGTCATTAATAACATAAGGCCTATTTTTTAGGGAAGGTTGTAGATATACCTCAATAGAGTGGTAAAATAAAAGGACTTATATATATTTCCCAAATCATATTACCAAGGTAATTTAGGATAAATTAATTGGAACACATATGAAGTACACTAGTCACATATGGAGAGATATAGAAAAAGAAAAGAATAAAAAGGGTGGTTATTTTTCTTCTTCTTCCAAGGGAATAAATTTTAGAGATTTAAATTATTATATGAGATCATACAATAGGAGTTTTAGAAATATTTTTGAAGATAGGGATCTTAAGCCTATAGATGGTGAACTATAAGTCATAGAAAGGATAATTTTTATGAATAATAATTTTTTATGAAATTCATGGAATTATTGAATAGATAATATAGATAAGATAGAATCCATAGGACCCATTTTTTATGTGTGTAGAAATCCTAGACGCATAAGATCTGGATATCTTAATTTGAATGAAATAGATAGAAATTATTATAATAAATCTTCTAAGACAAATTATATAAAGAGTTGAAAGGATTTAGAGACATATAGTTAAATTAGAGGTGATAGTTCTACAAATAGTTCATCAGGTGGAAGAAATTATAATAGAATGATTATCTGATTTTTTAGAAGTAAAAATCTAAAAATTGATAAATGATTTATGGTGAAAAATAAAAATTTTCTAAATATGGTTACAATAATCATTTAATATAATTTTAATATATTTATTTGTTCAGGGTAATGATGATAAGAGTTTATCTTATTCATTTGAATAAGATATATAACATTAGATATATCATAAGAATAATTTTTTTGTTCTTTAATGTTAATATATTTTTTAAAAATTTTATAATAAATACTCTTGGTTCAATGATAGAGCTGGGAAAACTAAGGAAAATATTTATAATTTTGATAGAAAATTTAAGAAAATAAGAAATTATAATGATTAGATTTTATCATATATTGATAATATGAGGGGTCTGGTGGATAAGTTAACATCAAATAATAATGAAAAAGTTATAGTCAATTTATTTGAGGAAACACAGAAGAAAACAGAAAATATTTCATTTTTTGGTTAGAGTGGTAAAGGAGAGAATGTTTCATCTCTACAAAATGATAAAAATAATATAAATTTGAAGTCTCGGATAGAGAGATTGAAATATTTACAATATATATTTACTATTAGTGTAAAATATTTTTTTAAAATGTATGGTCAATTGAAGACATAAATAGTAAAGAACCCATTAATTAGAAATAAAATCACCATATCTCTTGTAAATTAATCAAATTACTTTTTTTCAATTCAATATTAATTTTTCACTTTATTTAAGGATGGGGTCATTATAGAAAAATGATTCACTGAATAATTTTTGATATTTCTGAATGTGTCAACTATTTATCTCAATAGAACTTTATACTTACAAGAATCAATGAATGAAAAAATATGGGTTCCAAAATTAATTTTCATAAATAAATTTGGACCAAAGAAGGTATATATTATGAATACTAAACATGTGTAGAATTTATTCCTCTATATACTAGAAACTAAATACTTACCATTTTCATCAGGAAACTATATTTTTATATTTACCAAAACTTACTTCATTTGAGGAGTTTATAAGTTTAGGATGTGTTTTATGTTTTTCTCAATTTGTTGTTTTAATTCTATTTATTTAGGGGGAGTTAGTGTTTCATATTTTATCTAACATGTCAAATATTGACCATTTATTTTGGATGAAAAAGTACTTTAGATATATTTTCTCTAGAACCATCAATAAAAGAGAAAATCCATGCTCGTATATCCAAAATTTAACTTTCAAATAACAATATCATTTAGTTTTATATCTATGTTTTAATGAACGAATGTGTTTTATTTTCATTACAATAATTTTATAGAATTAAATATCATGTAATTGAGTTTTAAGAATTCATGATATTAATTGAAGGTATTGGATTTTTGAAATTGTATATATAAAATATTGAAAATTTTTCTTTCAATGAATTTAGCAAATTATATTTTTTCACGGGGCTAGATGTGATGACCCAGACCCCCCTTGGTCCCTTCCTTTGCCAAAATCTGGATCCTTAAGGGGTGCTGATCGGTGCGACCGATCGGTGAGACCGATCGGCGGAACCGGCCGACGTCACCCGGCCTTGCCAAGTTGTTCCAGTAACGCTCCTTTTTCGCAAATAGGGTTTTAAACCCTATTCTACCTCGTTTCTTAAAGACCCGAAACACGCACAAAAGTTTTAATTAAATACTGAATCGACTCATAAGTCGGTTTAAACCACCCAGCACCTTTAATGATGAGTCAAGCCGCGTGGTCAACCCACGACTTCCACGTCTTACGCGGTTCAGCGTTTTTATCTCAACCGCCCCCGGCTCTTATAAATTAAGGGTTAGGCCGTGGTTTCTCCCTTCCTCGATCGTGGCTCTTCTGGTGCATCGGGTGCGCCGCATTGTTATCCGTAAAGTTCCGCGCCCCTGGCCTAAACGTCGATCATCTATCAACAAGTAGGGAATTTCTCCTTCGTCTCTCTCTCTTTTGTGTATCATGCGGGGTGGGCGTGCTTTTGATCCTGTAGAATTGGGTAAACCACACCTAACTAAAGATAAAGAACGAATTCTAAAAAGAAAGAAGAGGGGGGGCTGTGATCGTTGATGGTGTTTTATATTTTGATGTTGTTTCTTCTATGCCCATCTTGTTGAGTTGTGCTGGCTTGCGCCTCCTGAAAATCAAGGCCATTGGTGGTCGTTGTTTGTGCACTAATAAACCCTGTTGATGTTTTAAATGGATTGTTTGTGGTTGTAAACTCCTGCTGTGAAAAGTGAATCGGTTAATCACGTATATCCGGCCGAATAATTGAAAGCACCAGGATCAACCCTTCTGTGATAACTCCCGGTTAGAACACACGGAATTTGAAATCATGGAGTGTGTTAAGTCGTTTAAATCTGAAAATCCCTGACTTGTGTTGGTAGTGGTAGTTGGTTGTTTTCCTTTCGGGCCGATTGCTGGAAATGTGGGAGGGGATGGGATCCCCTGTTCTTTTATACTCTCGGTGGTTGTGTGAAGTTGGGGGATGGGATCTCCTATTGGTATGGATTCGGTGGTTGTGAGTTTTAAATCCGAGTGGTTACTCATTCATATCACAAATTGGGGAGAGATCCTCTGTTGACGGAACCGGGTGTGAGTGTTTTGGTTGATCTATGCTTTTGATTCTTTCCTTGGTTATGCTTATGGTAGTTGCCCAGTAGTGCTTAAAATTAATTGAACATTTTAACTGAACGTGAAACAAGAATGGGACAAATGGTTTTTATGGGAAAGGGTCGTGAACTGTGACTCGGATGCAGTGGTGTTGTGTTCTGTAGATTGTCTAGGAAAACCTAAGCTTTGGGTGAGTGTTTGTTACCTATATCTATACTTGTAGATTTGTGTTTCTTATTCGCGCCCCACCCAAGTTGAGCACTCAGTTCCGAACACCCCCATTTATGGGGGAAGGGTGTTTTTTCCAACACTATCCTTGGTGGCTGGTTATTAGCTCCTTTTCTGCTCCCTTTCCCGGATAGCCCAAGTACCTTCGGGCAGGCTGTGATGGCCTGAAGTCCATTACTAGCCCAAGAACCATTGGGCGGGGCGTTGTGGTGGTTGGCCAGGTGTGTGCGTCAGATGGTTTCCCAAGTGTCTTCGGGATGAGGCCTAGGTGTCTTTGGGAGTGGCAGTGGATCCTTTAGCCCATGTGTCTTCGGGCGTGGAGGTGGTTGTTCTGGCCTAGGTGTTTGCAGGCATGGTTACATGTGACAGTTATGGCCCAGGTGTGTGCGGGCGGGATTCAGTAGTGGGACTGCGTGCGGTTGAGGTCCAGGTGTGTGCGGGCGGGATTTCGGAAGTGGGACTGCGTGTGGTTGTGGCCCAGGTGTGTTTGGGTGGGTGTGGCAGTGGGACTACGGTGAGAATGGCGGGATTGGTCCGATGCGTAGGATGTCTCAATAACCAGTGGGAAAGTGGCGCGGGGTACCCAAACATCGATGTGCTCTTATTATATATATTACTTGAATTGTGTTATTTGGGGAGTGAGCCTTGGTGAGGCCTGGGATGGATAGTTTGCCTTTTTAGGTGTTTGGTTTACTCTTTTTCTCACGGGACTTTAGTACGTTCCCCCACTTGTGCACGAGAGTCTTGGTTTTCCCTATTGAGTGTACTTGTATACTCACCCTACGTATATAAAACTGCTTTTCGGTTTCCAGGAGGACTTCGGGGATCATGCAGGACCTTACTAGCTCGGACTTTTCGAGCAGTTGCAGTTGTTCTTTTTTTCCATTTTGGAACTTACCTTGTAGTCACCTTTTTGCACCTTGTGGCATTCACTTTTGAAACATGCATGTGGGAATGGTTTACTTTTGGCTTTACTTTTCTTTCTACCTTGGTGTTGTTGGGGTTTCTTCTCCTTATCTTTCGATCCTAAATAATAAAAAGGGTAATGCCTTCCATTTGCGAGAATTTTCTATACCCTTGGTGCTAGTCGCCACTCCGGGACCTATTGAAGGCGGGTTTCAGGGGTCATTATCTCTCCTTCAACTTAAAGAAGGAAGGGCTTGGAAATCTGCTGACCCTTCCCTCCTTTTGGTGAAGGCGGGTCGTGACAGAGGGAGGCCATGCCGTTCACCTGTGTGTTGGACCGAAGTAGGAGAGGCAGGCATCCTTGGCCCGGAGGTGGTGCAGAACACGACAGAGAAGATTCAGCTCATACGGGAAAGGATGAAGGCGGCCCCGGACCGACAGAAGTCGTATGCTGATACCAGGAGAAGGCCCTTGGAGTTTGAGGTTGGGGATCACGTGTTCTTGAAGGTCTCCCCACAGCGTGGGCAACAGAGGTTCGGAAAGGGGGATAAGCTTTCCCCCAGATTCGTCGGACCCTTCGAGGTGTTACGGCGGGTCGGCGAAGTGGCTTATCAGCTAATATTACCTCCGCCGCTGCTAAGGATACATGATGTCTTTCATGTATCCCAGCTCCGTCGTTATCTGCACGATGATTCACACGTCCTTGATTGGGGTGAACTAGACATCGAGGACGACGTAACCTTTGTGGAAAAACCAGTGATGATTGAGGATCACAAGGAGAAGGTGCTTCATGGGTGAGCCATTCCCTTGGTTCGTGTGTTGTGGAGACATGGCGGGCTCGAAGAGAGTACGTGGGAGAGGGAAGCACAGATGCGTGCCAAATACCCCAGGTTGTTTTGAGCTTTGTTCCTTTTTGTACCTATTGGGGTAGAACGTTTGACTTTTGGCTATGAAATGTACTGGTTTATTTCCTCTGTTGTGTGTGAAAAGCCCTGGCTAAAGGGAAGAGGGAACCCGACCCCTAATCAAGATGCATTAAGATGGATGCGATTAAACCCATGCGGGCGAGTCAGTGCCGCCCAAAGCGGATAATATCTTGACATGGGGGAGGGAAACTCCCCAAACCCACATGACGGGGCGGTTTGGCGTGGTATGTTGCTTGGTTCTTGACAGGGGAGTGTTTTTAGTTAGCAGGGGTTCACTCCTAAGAGGTATCTTTCAAAGATGGTTGTTTGGACCCTCTCTTTCCTTCTGGTTTGTTGTGATTCTCGAGGACGAGAATCGTTTAAGAGGTATCTGATGTGATGACCCAGACCCCCCTTGGTCCCTTCCTTTGCCAAAATCTGGATCCTTAAGGGGTGCCGATCGGTGAGACCGATCGGTGAGACCGATCGGTGCGACTGATCGGTGAGACCAATCGACGGAACCGGCCGACGTCACCCGGCCTTGCCAAGTTGTTCCAGTAACGCTCCTTTTTCGCAAATAGGATTTTAAAACCTATTCTGCCTCGTTTCTTAAAGACCCGAAACACGCACAAAAGTTTTAATTAAATACTGAATCGACTCATAAGTCAGTTTAAACCACCCAGCACCTTTAATGATGAGTCAAGCCGCGTGGTCAACCCACGACTTCCACGTCTTACGCGGTTCAGCATTTTTATCTCAACCGCCCCCGGCTCTTATAAATTAAGGGTTAAGCCGTGGTTTCTCCCTTCCTCGATTGTGGCTCTTCTGGTGCATCGGGCGCGCCGCATCGTTATCCGTAAAGTTCCGCGCCCCCGGCCTAAACGTCGATCATCTATCAACAAGTAGGGAATTTCTCCTTCGTCTCTCTCTCTTTTGTGTATCATGTGGGGTGGGCGTGCTTTTGATCCTGTAGAATTGGGTAAACCAGACCTAACTAAAGATAAAGAACGAATTCTAAAAAGAAAGAGAAGGGGGGGCTGTGATCGTTGATGGTGTTTTATATTTTGATGTTGTTTCTTCTATGACCATCTTGTTGAGTTGTGCTGGCTTGCGCCACCTGAAAATCGAGGCCGTTGGTGGTCGTTGTTTGTGCACTAATAAACCCTGTTGATGTTTTAAATGGCTTGTTTGTGGTTGTAAACTCCTGCTGTGAAAAGTGAATCGGTTAATCACGTATATCCGGCCGAATAATTGAAAGCACCAGGATCAACCCTTCTGTGATAAATCCCGGTTAGAACACACAGAATTTGAAATCATGGAGTGTGTTAAGTCATTTAAATCTGAAAATCCCTGACTTGTGTTGGTAGTGGTATTTGGTTGTTTTCCTTTCAGGCCTATTGCTGGAAATGTGTGAGGGGATGGGATCCCCTGTTCTTTTATACTCTCGGTAGTTGTGTGAAGTTGGGGGATGGGATCTCCTTTTGGTATGGATTCGGTGGTTGTGAGTTTTAAATCCGAGTGGTTACTCGTTCATATCACAAATTGGGGAGAGATCCTCTGTTGACAGAACTGGGTGTGAGTGTTTTGGTTGATCTATGCTTTTGATTCTTTCCTTGGTTATGCTTATGGTAGTTTCCCAGTAGTGCTTAAAATTAATTGAACATTTTAACTGAACGTGAAACAAGAATGGGACAAATGGTTTTTGTGGGCAAGGGTCGTGAACTGTGACTCGGATGCAGTGGTGTTGTGTTCTGTAGATTGGCTAGGAAAAACTAAGCTTTGGGTGAGTGTTTGTTACCTATATCTATACTTGTAGCTTTGTGTTTCTTATTTGCGCCCCACCCAAGTTGAGCACTCAGTGCCGAACACCCCCATTTATGGGGGAAGGGTGTTTTTTCCAACACTATCCTTGGTGGCTGGTTATTAGCTCATTTTCTGCTCCCTTTCCTGGATAGCCCAAGTACCTTCGGGCAGGCTGTGATGGCCTGAAGTCTATTACTAGCCCAAGAACCATCGGGCGGGGCGTTGTGGTGTTTGGCCAGGTTTGTGCGGCAGGTGGTTTCCCAAGTGACTTCGGGATGAGGCCCAGGTGTCATCGGGCGTGGCAGTGGATCCTTTAGCCTAGGTGTCTTCGGGCGTGGCGGTGGTTGTTCTGGCCTAGGTGTTTGCAGGAATGGTTACATGTGACAGTTGTGGCCCAGGTGTGTGCGGGCGGGATTCAGCAGTGGGACTGCGTGCGGTTGAGGCCCAGGTGTGTGCGGGCGGGATTTCGGCAGTGGGACTATGTGTGGTTGTGGCCCAGGTGTGTGCGGGCGGGTGTGGCAGTGGGACTGCGGTGAGAATGGCAGGATTGGTCCGATGCGTAGGATGTCTCAATAACCAGTGGGAAAGTGTTGCGGGGTACCCAAACATCGATGTGCTCTTATTATATATATTACTTGACTTGAGTTATTTGGGGAGTGAGCCTTGGTGAGGCCTGGGATGGATAGTTTTCCTTGTTAGGTGTTTGGTTTACTCTTTTTCTCACGGGACTTTAGTACGTTCCCCCACTTGTGCACGAGAGTCTTGGTTTTCCCTACTGAGTGTACTTGTATACTAACCCTACATATATAAAACTGCTTTCAGGTTTCCAGGAGGACTTCGGGGATCACGCAGGACCTTACTAGCGCGGACTTTTGGAGCAGTTGCAGTTGTTCTTTTTTTCCTTTTTGGTACTTACCTTGTAGTCACCTTTTTGCACCTTGTGGCTTTCACTTTTGAAACATGCATCTGGGAATGGTTTACTTTTGGCTTTACTTTTCTTTCTACCTTGGTGTTGTTGGGTTTTATTCTCCTTATCTTTCGATCCTAAATAATAAAAAGGGTAATGCCTTCCATTTGCGAGAATTTTCTATACCCTTGGTGCTAGTCGCCACTCCGGGACCTATTGAAGGCGGGTTTCGGGGGTCATTATCTCTCCTTCAACTTAAAGAAGGAAGGGCCTGGCAATCTGCTGACCCTTCCCTCCTTTTGGTGAAGGCGGGTCGTGACACTAGATCTACACCATTTTATTGAATTTAATAAATGGTTGTTATAAACCATATATGATTCCTATAAAAATCAGTAGACCCCATATGTAGATTAGACACATTCATTATGAAGTTGTTTTTATAGAATCTTTTGAAATTTATGGTGTTATTTTCATTTTTCATTTTTGTATTGGCATTATCTAGAGAAATTTCTAGAATGGTTATTACCCAATAAAGGTTAGTTGATCATGATATGTTATCCAAGAATGCATTTATTTTTGGATAGGTTATCAGGTTTCAAATTGTAGAAAATATGACTATTTATAATTAGGATTAATAATTTTTCCCCCAGATTATTCATGAGTTCTATAGAACAATTAGACTCATTAATTCTAGTGGGGTTAAAAATGTAATAATTACTCTCTTTAAAAACCTGTTGATTTTAACAATGTAAAACATTTGATGAGCTTCTTGGAATACAATTTCAAGGTGATTCATTATCTATTTCCCATTAACTTATTTAGTTTCATGGTTATTTTTAGAAAAATATGGATGAATGGTATTTATTTTTGGTAAAGGAGAAGATTTATACGATGAACCACATTTTAATAAATGTTCATATCACTTTTAAATTTTCTCAATCATTATTATTACTGAGGAGTGGTGAAAAAGATAAAATGATGGTTTGGAATGCCTACGGATAAGATTTTATTATCAACATAAGGAAATTTAATATTCTCATGTTATTATAAACTAATATCAATAAATGATTTATGTTAATAGAAAATAAAAATACACTCTTGGTTTCTCAAATGTTGAACAGAACATTAGTGAAATTTTTGTGAGCTAAATTATTTGAGATTGAAGCTCATCCATAAAGGGAGAATGGGAATTTATTTAATTCCCATAATATATCATGAATGAGTTAAATATAAGGATTTAATAGAAATAATTTTTTTAAGAAATCATATGAAGGTGAGGCATTGATTTCTTGAATATCCGTAAAAACAATGGTGTATAAAAGTTCATGAAGACATCAAAGGATAAGATAGCATCTTCAAAAAATTATTATATTAAAAAATATGAACAACTTAATAATAATAATGTATTAGAATTTAAATATTTATGGAATAACGAAAAATAAAACTTAATGGAAAAATTTGATATGTTTTTAGAAGATAATTGGGAATCAGGGAGACTAAGTGTCGAAGTGGATAAAAAAATAATGAAAAAAGAAGAAAGGGCCACTGGAAACCTGATTTTTTTAAATAATTATTATGATAAGGAATTAAGGTAAAATAATCATGGTATTTTATCTAAGGAGAATAATAATAGACAATCATAGAAGGTGAGATCCTCTCTTGATTCAAGATAAATCTTATTTTATGTCACTATTCATGGGAAAATTATTAAAGAGTCACTTATTCGGAGGAATATCAAATTTGTAGGAAAATTGAAGGATCCAATAATAGATTTATAAGAGAAATATTCATCACTCTCCTATATAATTTGTAATGATTAAGAAGGTGAAAAGAAGGATAATGAAATCATCACAATATATGTTAATATGTCAAAAGTTCCAATGGAAATTCATTTATTTGTAGTTCCCTCGGTCAAGGAAGTTGTTGAAATGGTGAAAGTTGTTAAATAAATTGATTAAGAAGTATAATTTAAAATTGGGAATGAATTTTTTAAATATAACTCAAAAAAATAATCTTCAGTTGATACTCTTGAAGTTCATACTTCATCTCCTTCCATAGATATCATCTCATTAAAAGAAAAAATTGTTCAAGTTCTAGGTCATCTTCATGTATAGGTGTTTAAATTAAAGATATGGAAATTTCATCAGATGAAAATGATGAAAATGGAATTTTTATAGAAAACTTCTATGTGGGTTTCAATATTATAGATCTTTCTCTTAAAGAATAGAAATCACCCAAAATTTGACATGTAGTATTGGAATTTGGGAGGAGAAAGAAAATTATGATAGTTCATCGGAATCTACTTATAGTGAAATATCTAAAATAAATGAAAAAAAGTTATATTTAGTACATAATTTGATAAGGAAAATGGAAAATAAATAGATATTTTCCCAGAACATAATTTTATAAAGAATCTAATTAAATATAAGATTAAGAACACTCGTATTGAAAAGTACTCGAAGATAGTGGTTCATATTGTTGTTAAAGTGAAAGGGGATTTGAGGAATGTTAAAGGTAAATGTGAGTTTCATTCCTAGATGATGAAAACATTCCCTCAATATATAATTGGATAATATAGATTAATCAACTTTATAGATAGGAAGAGTGATCCATTTTAGATAATTTTTAATGTTATATGAAAAATCTCAAAATTTATTGAATATTTTTTTAATAAATCCTGATGAGAAAGTTAAAATGAATTCCAATTTAGCCGATGAGTTAAACAACTGTTTTTTTCTCAGAGTATCGGATTTCAAGAAAAGAGTCAAAAGTCTATACTTTAAGAAGAAAATCTATCCAAAAAGGATCAAAATATTATAGTTCTTTAGGAAATACCAGAAGTGTATGATAAGAAACAAGTCTATCTAGAAGATAATTCTATAACCCATGAGGAAATTATTGTTGAAAACACCCAAAATTAGAGAATCATAATCATATGATTGATAAATATCATAAAAAATATTTAAAATTCATTTTATAATACTTATGATATTATTGATGAATTTTAAAAATTTATTTTATGATTCTAATTTGGAATATGATGTTGTATTGAGTGGTTCAATTTCCATTTTATATATACCTTTCAATTTTTTCCTTGAATGTTTATTTTTAAATGTGACTAATATTTTGAAATTATTATAAATAGATAGTATCTTATATTCTGATGTATGAATATCTATAGTTTCCCATTATTAATAATCAAAAATGATATTAATGTGTTTAATTTCTATTTCATGATCTCGTATAATAAACTTAATGGGATAAGTTCCATAAATACCACATCTTTCCAAATATGAATTTTTTATTAAATTTAATGTAATTAACTTTTTGGGTGTTCTTAATTGGAAGTTTTTATTTCTATGCTTTTATTTCCATTTAATTTCTATTTTTCTTTTGTAAAATCAGAAAGGGGTGGGAGAATTGGAAAAATAAAATAATTTCGTTTTTAGGGGGATTTTTCTAAATTAATGTTTTAATTAATGTTGTTTGGATCATATGTTTAATATATTTAAAGTTTATTTACTTTATAAAAAACTGGGGTTTTAATATTTCTCTATTTTTTATAGGGTTATTTTTTTATTTTATATCAAAGAAGTTTGTTTGGGATATTTTTCAGTAACAGAATTACTTTATCGTTAGTTTTGAAAATCATATAACACCCATGTTATATTTCATCTTTCCTTTAGGTTCTATTTAAAAGTTTTTTTTGCTGAGAAAAAACAAAATTCTGATAACTATAATTCTACAGGATACAAGTTAGAAAATATAGAGGATTAATTTTTTCTTCTAGATTTTATTTACAAGAATATTGATAACTTTAGTTGTGTTTTATTATCATCATAAATATTTGAAGCTACACTGAGTTTATCGTGGATGATAAAGCTACTTTGGATGATGTTAGAACTAATCTTAAAGAGTAATGAATCCAAACATTAAAGGTATATCTATAAATAAAACCACAACTTCAAAGACCATAAATCATGAAGATATGTATGAAATATATTTCCTTGATTTCTTGATGTTTTTCAACTACTTGTTACTGAGAGTGCTTTTGATCAATTTAATTTCATTTCTGAGTGTTTTCATTAAGAGATCCCACTGTAAGGGTTGTATATTAAACCTCTTAGTTCCATTTGTAATAATTCTAAATCTAACCATGTTATCAAGGAATTATCTATGGTGATTTAGAGATTATGATGTGTAGTAGTAGTGATACTTCCAAATGGGATGATTCATGAATTTCAAGGAGGAATACATAGTGTTTGGTTTTAGATAATAATACCTTTGAATGAGTTAACTTCAAGACATCCAGTGGATTAGAAGATAGAAATTTTAATAAGTTATTATTGAGGACACCAAGAATCATGTTTAAATAATCAACTGTTATTTAGGATAAAATTATGATTTATAATATCCTTTAATGGGTATTTTATTTTTTGATTATTACTCCATGTTTTTTTATTTATATTGTTCCTACTACTCTTTATAGTTGTCTGTATATTTATTGTGTTTATCTTTTCCCTTTGTTTTTATGCTATAATGGTATTAATTTTCCCTACTCACATTAATTTTAGTTCGATATATTGTTGGGTAATCTTCTGTGGGTTTATCATATTATTTTATCTTTTTTATGTTTTAATACTTTAGGTCTCTAAAAATTTTAAGTCATGTTTTTTAGAAAAATCCACCCCACCCAAATGTGGTTTACCTATCTTATTTATTAGAGGAATAATGTTTAGAATTAAATATTTATGTGGTGGTATTTTAATACTATCTAATATATGAACTGAAAGAAAAAAATTTAAAAATCCTTTTAAAATTGGAGGAATCAGTTATCCATGAAATGTGTCATTACAATGATGTTTTTTTGAATAATGTGAGACACTATGTGGGTATATACGGAATCTAAATAGTTTAAAAGCAGAGGAAGACTAGTTGAAACCACATATCAACCATGAAAACCTTATATAGGGTACGATTTCATTAGGTTATGTTATATTTTTTTCTAACATTGACCATATGGTGTGGTACTATAAAAACATTAGTAATAGGGATTTCAGGATGAGATCTTCGGATCCTAGGATATGAAGGGGGGATGAATGGAAGAAAAAAATTCACTAAAAAAGATTTATTTTATTTTATGATAATAAAGTGATAAACTAAAGGAGTATTACAAAAGTATGATTAATGTATTATTAAAAGCATCAACAGTAGAAATAAATAATCAATAATAGGGAGAATAAAATAAAGAAGAGGTTTATATCATCGTTATGAAAGAATATGTGAAATAAAGACCATCACATTCCAAGATTAAGAAGGTTGTTTCCATCAAATTAAAATTATATGTATGTTCAAATAAAGTTTCATTAAGATTAAATAAATTTTAATTTCATGTCATGGAAATCATGGAAAAAAAGCAAGAATGGTGCTTATGTGATTTCACTATTAACAATATGATGAAATAGGAAATAACTAGTGTATTTGACCATTATTATAGAAATCAACATGTAAAATAATGTTCAAATTGTTAATTATATAAAAATTCTCGAACTTTTTATGAACATGGATATGAAGGATAAATATTTTAATGGAATACACTAAAATAAGTTTCTAAAGAAAAATAACTTAACTTAAGTCTCATCTGGATTCATATATTCTATAACTCTTGAATAATACATTTATATTGGTTATTTACATTCCAAGTACACTTTTCCATGTTCATTACATTATCATTATTCATTTTATTTCAACTATTACCTTATTTTATTTAGTTTATAAAATGGTTATGTTTGCATTTGTTGTTTTGGGATTGTTTGGTTTATAACCTCAAAAGAACATTGGGGTATTGACTGTGGTCAAAGAAGTCATTTTTCATCATATATATAATCTTAAAAATGATATAATTATAATTTTTATATATTAAATTAACTTTTATAACGATCCATGTATGGTGATAATGAAAAATGAAGAACACATGTTTATTGGAGATAATAGTCTATATGTACACATGAACGACGTTTTTATTTTTATACTGAGTTAAAAATCAATAAATAAGATAATATTTTACTTTTAAAAAATCATAAATATTTTATAAATTTCATATTTATTAATTTGTTTCATCCCTATGGATAATCACATGAGTAGCTGTAGCAGAACCATCCCCCGTAGCCCTCAGTCGATGTTTGATTTATTAAATTGGCATATGATACAAGGAATTTCATGCCGAATGACTGAATATTTTAGTATCTTAGTAAAATATATGCATACATCATTATTTCATTAGATTTGAAAACAAAAATTAAAACACATTTTTTCAATAATAAGATTATGTGCTCAATAAGATCCTTTCATATTAATCATTGTATACTTCATGGATTCATGGGAGTGGAAAAAAATAAGGGTGATCTAAAATAATCAATAAGTGTTATGTATAGTGAAATATATCATTAATCAATAGAAATAATAAAGGAAATGAAAATAATTTCACACAAATTCCATTTAAATAATTTGAATATCATGATTAGATTAGTAATAATCAATATAGAAAGGAAAATAAATGAAAACACATGCCATTTAAGAAACAAAACGAGAAAAAAATGCATTCAGAGATAATATGATTACAAAAATCCATGGATAATAAGATAAGGAGTAAACAAAATAGAATGGTAAATAACTGAACACACATTCCACTTAATAAATTAACTGTGAATGAAATGCATGTAGACCAAATATCAATATGAAAATCTTAGGGATTATAATAACCGAATTTATAATGAAAGAAATGATTAATTAGTTGACTTTATGGTCCCACGCATCACAATACATGTAATATAAAGATATTTCTTCAAGATAGTTTAAAACTACTTGGTAATGACACATCTAGTTTAGGAAACTAATTTGTCTCATGAGACCTATTGATACATCATGGGGAAATCTATAACTGGTCCCCACCCTTATATTCATGTCCAAATAATTCCTCAAATATCTAAAAATCAATTTAATTCATGAACTATATGCCATATGGTCAAATATCCACATTGAGTAAAGGATAAAGATTTAACTATATTTACCTAGATTAAAAAATAGCATTCAATTTAGAAAAATGAATGTAGAAATGATATATAGTTAAATAAATAAAAAAATCCTTGATAAATAATATAGATATTTAGGGGGGATTTAATGTCCCACGATTACATGTAAGTGAATATTTCAAGGGGAAGTTAATGACTACAAGAATGAATCATGAAAGTGAATGTTAATAATTATGATGGTCAAAATTATCATAAACCATCCATTAAAAGAATAAGGACAGTATCAACCAAGAATATTCTAATTATATTAAGAAAAAATGGTATTTTCATTTATGAATAATAATACAATAGAAATTTCATATTTTTTTGTGTCAAATATCTTTTTAATTTTAAAAATAACTTTTTAAAAAAAAGTTAAAAAAAATTTGAAAAATTTTTATTTGAAAATATCCTTTGAATCCTATTAATGAAACATTAAAAAATTAAGTGGTCATGAAGGAAAGAAATTATATACATTTTGATTATGTTAAAACAAATATTCCGTTTACATTTTCAGAAAAATCAAAACAGTCCCTGTTTTGAAAATGAAATGAATATTCCTTTCCATTTTGTTTGTAAAAGTAAAACTGGGTAAAAATGTATTTAATAAATTATTTTTAAAATTTTAAATATATTTTTTAAAACAATTTTATAAAACATGATTTTGGAAGAAAGTATATTTCTCATAGAAGATATAAATTAAGTCCGATTTTATTAAAATCATTTATGCAATTATTTTAAGTACAAAAGATTAGAAAAATAGTAATATTACTTGAAACCCCCTTGAATAAAAAGAGGATATCAAATTTAAATTATTTTATTAGAAAATGATAAATTATTTTTCTTCAATAGAAACTCAAGTATATAGAATCCTGATTAAAATAAGATTGTGAAATAAACCCTTACAATGATCATAACATTGAAGTGGGAATTTATAAAAAAATGATTATGTATATTAACATGAAATCCACCTAAAACAAGTTAAAATAAAAAATAAAATATTAAAAGTGTAATTTCACAAAAAATCTTAGTTTATCAAAGTTGAATAAGAAGTGATATTAGCCAATGAAAGGAAATTGAATCCAGAAATTATTTACCACTTGGTAACTTTTTTGTCCAATCCACTTGGATTAAATAATTCAAATTGAAACATAAAATAAAATTAATTATTATGGAATCATGGTATTACATGTGAAATTGGTAGTATATACACCATATAAATAAAACTGGGTGCATAAAATAGCAATATGCCTCAATGAATAGAAATTGAGATGAAGTCCCTTGCCCAACACATCCTTTTGGTTGAACATTATTTAACCTCATGTATAGTGGATTTAAACATTTTATAAACTTATTAAAAATCATATTAATATCTATAATATTATATATGGTACTTTTATAAAATCTTATCACACATTCGTTAATAATCCCTCATTATTTTCGTTGTTTTTGGTGTTTATGGCCTTATATTCCAATTTACACTTTTTTATGAAAGTTCATGTTCTTGTGCATATTATATTTTCACATAATCTACATATTAATAATAATAAAATAATTATTATATTTATACATCAATTATATTTTTAATACCAATCATGAATAGTGATTTTGAAAAATGAAGTACTTTACGACCATGGAGATGGTCGGTTGTACGTACGCAAGGGGAACATTTCCATTTTTCAAGGATCATTATGAAAAGGAGATAAGTAATATTATATATTTATATAATCATTATAATAACATATATAACATTTATTTCTTTAAATATACTAATATATGTCTTATATTAGGTATAGTGATGAAAAAAGAGTCGCATCACATCGTGAGGGTGGTAGTCCACATGTATATAAATGATGTTATCATCTTTAAGTGATTGAAAAGGTAAGAAGTAAAATGATATATTATCTTTACAGAATGAAACATATTTAATTAATATCATTATTATTTCATATATATCACATATATTTATTAAATTTATCTTTATCACCTTCCATGTAAAGCGTTATTGAAAAATAAATCACTTCTCTTTGTAACGAGGTAGTCTGCTGTACACATGAGAGAGGTTATCGTATCTCATACAAAATGGAAAGTAAATAATGTATATTTTTTAAAAAATGAATCCATAGGTATAATTATGTTATAAATTACATATTAATATACTTTATAACCATATTCATACCCAACCATTATATATGTTAATGGAAAGAATGAATGACCTTGGTTGGCGAGGCAGTATTCTATCATACAAAAGAATAATGATTTCAGAACCCATTTAATTGATGTGGATATTTCTATAGTCCATTAACATAACATAATAAAGAATAATATATATTTTATATATAGTTTATATTATATAATCTATAATTAATAATATTTTAAGTATGTAGAAGAAGAAATAAAATAAAAACCCATAGTTATGAATTTTACCTCTTCTCAGGCCACCTCTTTAAGATTAAACCTATACAATTCCAACAAGAGATTTAGAACCAAAAAATTATTCAAGGATTTGGGTATAGAATTTGGGAAGTGGTTTTGTATGTTATTTACCAAATAGAAATTGTTTGAAGGTGTGAAGAATATAGGAGGGGTGGCCTTTTATAGGTGACGTGAGTGACACACTAGTAAGTTTTGAAAAGAAAATGGTGTAACCCCATATCACACATGAAATAAGGGTAAATATTGTTTATTATAGTGACTCCGACATTATAATTTCTAAATATGGCCATAAAATATATTTTATTCAATTTTTATCTCATTTTAACCCATATCGTTTTAGTTTAACCCCTAGGAAAACCATTTTTAACAAAACCGTGGAAAATAATTTTTAATATTTTTAATATTTATTATGATAAAAAAATAAATTGATCTTATTATGTCGTATAAATTATCATCATTCTAAATTTTGAATATATTTTCCCAAATTCCATTTAATGAATTAGAAATTTTTTATTTAAAATTAACCTCAAAGATGTGATAAGAATTCAGGTTTTCAAAGAGAAAGTGTTATTTAGTATTTTTCAAGATTCATCGAAAAATAAATCATTTTAGAAAAATCAAAACAATTCAAAATAAGATGATTTTGATATGATATCTTCAAAAATGTATATAATTTTCTCAAATTAATTTTGTAAAATTGGGAAAAATCAATTTTATATTTTGATTGAAAAGCGTGACAAAACAATCTTTTTGAAAAAATACTATTTTTTAAAAAAACCATTTTTTCTTCCAAATGATTAATATTTTTATTTCTAATAAATATATAAATAATGTAAATTTGTGAAATATATAATTAAAATAATTCAGTTATTCCTATTAATAACCTCCAATTAATGGCTAGGTTAAAATGGTCATGTTTAAATAATATTTTAATAGAGTATCGTGTTTAGTATAAACCCAATGTTCTGTTAATTACAATTTATTAAAGAAATTAAATTTATTCTAAAATAAATATATTGTAACGACATGGGGTGTTACATTCAATTCTAATTTTATTTTTGTTGGTCACATATATTATCGAACATGATATTCTTATTTTAAAATTTTGGTGCGTTATATTCTACCCCCTTAAATAAATTGTTTCGTCAAAATTTAATATTTATTTTTGCAATCAAGGATTTGACATTTAAAAATTACTTTATCAGAAACCCACATCATAAAAAGGTTAAGTAAAATATTTTCTTGAATGTAGATGAAGGGATTTGTAATGGTCATTTGGAATAATGCACATTAGGTTTTTAAATACAATATCATAAGTGGTGAGGAAAGATGTGTACATTGAAGAAAAGTGTAATATTTAAATAATTATAGAGTTTGATAGAGATCACTAATCAAAGAAAAGTGAATAATCTTGTGGAAATCAACATATAAGAAACCATAAACCAAATAGGTATGAAAAAGGTTATTGATATCACCATAAATGATTCTATTAGGATAAAAATTAGTGTTGTGATCATTTTCCAAAATATGATGAATTTTCTTGGGAATACATACTTACGTGATTTCATTCCATTTCATAAGAACACTATTTTTCTGTGTTTGTTCCTCTATCTATATTAAATTCATCCGATACTCAATGAAATGAAGATCAAAAAAATTATTTTTCAATTCTTGTATCACTAAAATTCACTTTTAACGGATCATAATATCCGTAAAAGAGTGAAAAATTTTTCATCTATCTATAACTATATTATAAAATAAATTTCGATAGAATAATCTATCTAATATAATTAATTAATTTATAAACATAAACAGTAACACTTCTGATTTAACCTTACTATTTATCCATCAAATTATTTAACCTAAAACAATAACATATTAACCACACAATCACGTAGGCCAGTGGTAGGCACTAAACCCCTATGGGCCTTCAGTCATGGGTTCAAGCCCCATAACTTTACCAGATGTGACAGGTTTTCACCCAGTATGTGTGTTTTCAATTTCTAAAATTAAATTTACATATTTCTAATAAATATTTGAAATTTTGAAAAGCTGTAATTACTTTTTCATAAATATAAGATAAATCCTAAATGTTACCAATAAATTAATTCGTATTCCCAAAAAAGAATTATTAGTTCATACATCCTTAAATGATTTCCCACTCAATCATATAATAAAATAATGGGTTGTACTGCTATAAATTTCATTCAATATATCATTAATATTGGTATAATAAAGTCATATAAAACCAAAAAAGGGTCGTTTGAGGATTTGAACTTATGGTCAACATTTAACTCATAAACCCATGATGGTATCCATAACTAATAACATAATTAAGACATATATTCTTCTAAAATTAACACAATCCTTATATGTTTTATGATTCTTATAACTAAAATAAAATTGGTAAAAATAATTTTATATTATAATTTTGGTACCCCATTAATAATTCAACCATTTCATTTCAATGCAGGTCTTTCCTTAGACAAGGGTTTAACCTTTAGAAGTGGGAATTGACTAAAATAAAGGTCAGGTTACCCAAATTTATGGGAAATAACTACAAATGGATCCCTAGGATGATTTTTATTTCCTTCTACTTTGATCTTCATTTTTTCTTTGAAATTAATTGTTTTATTCCCTCATTTCCCATACATAAAAAATTTTATTATTCCTTTGAGAAACCTTATTTTCTATCTAAGACACCTTTTGATTAACATAGATCAGTCATTTGAATCATATATTAAAATACATTTTAATGTTATATAAAGTAAATGTGAACTATCCTAAACATAACCCCAAGGAGTGATAGACCAGGTGTGTAGTGATGCCTGTTTTCATGCAACTGGGGATGTTCTAGTCATGCCCAATGGGCCCTTTTAGAGTTATTACCCCTAGGTGAAACTATTATATAACCATGTTTTCTTATAAAATCCATACAAGATTTATTTCTTGGAAATACCACATAATCTCTTTGTTAACAAATTGTAAGAATCTTCTTCAATACATATCTTCAAATTTTTTCATAGGGTTTTGTTCCCTAGTCTATATTTTCATATATCTTATTTCTAATGTTTCTACTAAACTTCCTTTGATACCAAACATAGCGTACCAGACCCTGGTATCCCAGAGTCAGTGTCTGATTTATTAAATTTTCATAATATGCAAGGAATTTCATCCCAAAAGATAGAATAATTTAATAGTATTTGTAAACTAGATACATACTTGAGTGTTGCATTACATTTGAAAACAAAAATTACAACATAATTTTTAAATAACTATATCTCCTCTATCTTATCCTTGTATATCATCATAGTAAACTTCATGGATTCTGAGGAATGGAATCAAAATAAGGGTGATATCACATGCTTTGTAAGGGTTAAGTATAACAGAATCTATCATAAATCTGTATGTATGATCATTGCAAGGTAAATAATTGAACACACATTTCATTTAAGTAATTTTAAAATCATAATTATGTTATTAATAATCAATATATAAAGGTAAATAACATAAAACACATTCTATTCGACCAATAAAATGATAACTAAATGAATCCTAAGATAATATCATTAAGAAAATCTCAAGGATAATAAGATAAGGCATAATAAATATGGAATGGTTTATAACATAACACACATGATATTTAATCAATAAACTATGAATGAAATTCATCAAGAGATAATATCATTGCTTAAATATTATGTATTTCAATAACTGAATTCTTAAGGATGTTAATGCTTAATGATTAGATGACATGGTCTCAAACATCATGATAATTGTATCGTCAAGATCTTTCCTCAAGATAGTATAGAACTACTCTGTAAAAACCCATCTAATTTGGATAAATTATTTGTCTCAGGAGACATGTTTATTCATATTGGGGATATTTTAAATTGATCCCCACACCTATATTCTTGACCAAAGCATTCCTCACATATCGAAAAATTTATTTAATTCGTGAACAATGTTCCTTATCATGAAAAATTTGTAGAGTAAAAAATATGGATTTGTCAATATTTCCCCATAATAAAAAATAACATTAAATATCTCACACTGTATGTAGAAATTATATATGTGTTAATAAATAAACATATCCATCATAATGAATATGGATATTTAGGTAAATTTAATGTCAAACGATCATACGAAAGTGAATGTTTTATGGGAAAACTAATCACTATAAAAATGAATCTAGAAATAAACTTTTAATGATTTACTTGGTAAAAATGATCATAAACCATCAATAGAAATAATGAGGATTGTAATATTCAAACATATAACCATTAGAGTAATAATAAAGTGTTATTATCATTGATGAATAGAACTACCATTAAACATATTTAAAAACCTAATGAGGAAAATATCCTTTTCATTTGGAAGATTGTTTTTTAAAACTAAAAGTTCACAAACCATTTTAAAACAATTTTATTATAAAATAACCTTTGAATCATATAATATAAACATTAAAACACTGAGTGGTTATGATGGTAAGAAATACTATATCTGTTGAGTATTTTAAAACAAATATTTCGTTCACATTTTTGGTAAAATCCAAATGGGCCATATTTTGAAAATGAAATGATGTTTCCTTTTAAAAAATTTCTAAAAGGTAAAAATGGGTAAAAAATTAGTTGATAAATCATTTTTAATATTTTTAAAACATTTTTATAAAACATGGTTTTGAAAAAAAATGGATTTCCTACCAAATTGAAAAATGAAGTTGTATTTTCTTAAAAATATTTTCTCAATTATTTTAAGTAAAAAAGGATGTAAAATGGTACTATTAATTGAAAATATCATGAATAACCAGGGGAAAGTAAAATTAAGGTGTTTTATTAGAAAATAATAAAGTAGTTTCCTTTATTAGAAACTCATGTATAAACAATCCAGATTAAAATGAGATTGTGAAATAAACCCTTACAATGATCATAACATTGAAGTGAGAGTTAATAAATGAATAGATTATGAGAATCAAATATAAATACACATAAAACAATTTTAAACACAAAATAAGATAATAAAAAGTAATTTCACACATAATATTAAAATATCAAACATGAAAAATAAGTAATTCAACCTAATGGAAAACAATTGAGTAAAAAAATTCTTTTCCACTTGGTAACATTTAAGTCAAATTACCTTTGATGAAATAATTCAAATTTAGACATAAAATAACATGAATTATTATTAAATCAATATTTTACATGTTAAAGGTGGATTATATAGACCATATAAAATAAATTATGTGTATAACATTATAATATGCCTAAATAAAGAGAAATTGAGATAAAGTCTCCTAACTCACACTTCATTTTGGTTGAACACACCTTAACTTCGTGTATAGTAGTTTAAAAAATATTATTAACTTATTAAAGAACTATATTAATATTTAAAATATCATTTATCATCCTTTTATAACATCTTACCACCTTTTCGTGAATAATCCTTCTTTGTTTTTGTTGTTTCGGGTGTAAAGTGAATTGTTTTCTCATTTGTGATTTGTTATGAAAGTTATATTTATTTTGAATATTATATATTTAGATAATATAAATTATAATAATAAAAAAATAATTATCATATTTATACATCAATTATACTTTTATGTCTAATTATTAATGATATTTTTGAAAAATGAAGTATGTTATGATAATGGAGTTGGTAGATCATACGTATGCTCGGGTAACATTTCCATTTTCAACGATCATTGTGGAAAGGATGTATATAAAGACTCGAATTTTCCCGATTCTATTTTTAAAAAATTCTTTAGAAAATTATGTGACCATCTGCTAGGACGGCGTGCGATTCTGAGGCACGGTGTGCCAGGAATGAATTTTTGAAAAAAAAATAGTTTTTAAATTAAAATTGCTCGGTGGCTAACTTTGAACAATAATAAATTCTAAAAAGGTTCCAGAATCAAGAAATCTGAGGGCACCGCCGCATCTAGGATAACTACTTTACCTTAGGTGGGGCCTAACCTTAACCGACATGGGTTGATGGTGAAAGTTAGTTTTTGGATGTGAACGTCCTAAAAATATTTTTTAAAAATATTTTTTTGACATAACGCGATGAAAATTTATTTTTTTATAAGGCTCGTCAGAGAATCCAAGGTTATATCTATAACCATGGAGTTTCTCTAAGGCATGGGGAAAGAGGGTCTCCTCGAAAACGATTGTTGGAGGCCAAAGCTCGGACAAACCGAAGATGAATAGAGGATCAAGATTGCTCATGGATAGATCTCTAATGACAACCTAACCCCAACATTGGAAAATAAAAACTCCAGGTTGGGGATTGAGTTTTATTATGTTTTTCCACATTTTTGAATTTAAATGATGAATACAGATAAACCCACAAACAGGTTGACCTGTGGTGTGATCATTATTGTGGGTGGTTCTTGGCTATGGGTAAATTTTGGGGGAATTAAAAGTTCTTTTTAAATTTTGTTCTTGATCTTTCTAATTTGAGGGGATCAACGCTGTAATGAACAATGGATGAAGTTTATTCCTCATCATTTTTCTTTTGATTCTTCCCCCTTTATCCCTAAGTGTTCTCCCAACTTCGTAGGAATACGAACGAAGGATCAGCACATGCTCATTTCACAGTGAAAATATCCAATATCACATATCATGGATGGACATGACACAATAGAGCTGCAACGATGAAGACAATAGACAAATTAGAGCAGTATGAGAGATACCATCGTTTGAGCATTTTCTGGTGAAAGGGGTTGCAATGAGGTTTCTAGAACATGGAGAAAAAGAACACGACCAGAGGATCATGAAATCTGTTCTAGATCAAAGAACATCCCACTAGAAAACATTCTGTTGCACAGGGAAGAGACTTCCAGCATGCTGGCACCGATGGAGACTATTATCGACATGGCGACAGTGGCCTTGTGCCGGTGCGGGGGAAGTCGGATGCCCACATAGGTGGCCAAAGGAACCAACGACAGCTCAGATGTGGGTGGAAATGGGAGTCATGGCCAGGGCGGGCCACGGAGGAGCGGTGACACGCAGTTAGCGGACCGTGTGCGGGTAATGCAGCTGGTCGAGCTGGCCATGGTGATAGAGGGGACGTGGTAGCGCCAAATCTAGGGTGGACGAACCAGCCCGCTCAGATACGGGCCACGTTAGTAGTGGGCTGGACCCAGCGAGTCAGGCCGGACCCGTCGGACCGGGTCAAACCCGGTTCTTGTCGACAGACCTCAGGCTGGGTCCGGTCGGGTCAGTCCAACCGGGTCAGACCATGCCCAAACCCCACTGACCCCCTTTTCTCTAAAACGCCCATAACTATCAACTCGTAAGCCTGAATGACGAGGCGTCTACAGTGTTGGTACCTTTACGATGTGGTGGTACTTTTGAGTTGACTTGTGGGGTTTTAGTAAGACTAGAAAGGGATGGTGGTGTTCTTCTTGAATTTACTATGAGCGATCGATGCAGGACCCTTGATCCCCACATAGAGGGATATAGAAGATATTGAGATCATAACCTTGCTCTTCTTTATAATGAGATGGATATGATGAAAATACTATTCTAAGGGGTCTCGGTGACCCAGTAGGGTAAAACAACTAGATATTCTTGCTAACCCCATAGACCGAAGTGATGAGGCAGGCCAAAGTAACGAGTTTGTCTAGGTTCCCCAACAGGCTAAAGTGACGAGCAGGTCTTGGTGACCTAGTAGGCCGAAGTGATGAGTAGGTCTAGGTGACCCAACAAGCCTAATTGAATCATCTGTGATAAGTGCCTCAATAGTGCAAGGTGTTCAGTGTACTTCAAATAGTTATCATTACATTCTCTTTGGGCAGTGCCCATAGTGGTGGGACCTCTTTGCAAGGGTCTTTGATGACTTCTCAACTTAAGGAGTGAGTTCTCTCAGAATGATCATACCTTGAGTAGAATTATACATCCATGGATAGGTAGTTATTTCGAGGCTCCTTCTCTCTCTGAGATCAAAAGAATTTGGAAAACATCATGACATATCGAGGCCTAATGTTCTCTTGGATACTTTTGGTTGACTTCTTATATGTGTTTATTATTGGATTGATCAAGGAGTGTAATATCCAAGAATCGAGCCTGCAATGAACAAAACCATTTGGCTAGTAGTGGATGAGACGTTGCCTATTGGAATATTTTAAGAGTATACCTGGATTTTCTAGTTATATTTTTTGTTGACTTATACCTGTGTTGAGATGAATGTTCCTTCTTGGTGGTGTTTCCTTTGATTTCTTTTACTTTTTTTCTAGGGTCCTCTACTAAGTATTGTTTTACTCACCCATACACGAGCTTTTCCCACATGTGTCGTGTTTTTTGTAGATGAATGAAATTTCAATGGAGAACTAGGTTGTCCATGACCAAGTGGTTCCCAGTGAGATCATAACAACAAGGTGTACTCCTACAGCTCCAAGAAGATTTCTACAGTAGCTTCAACACCCTTGTTTGCTGGTCATGCATTACCGTTTTATTTTCTTTTGTTGGGTTTGTATTGTAGCCCAGTTTCAATTTGGTGCTTTACATTCTTTCATACTTTGTTACTAGTTTGTAGTGGAATTCATTCAGGTTCTGCACTTAGTGATTTTACTTTGTAGTGGTATTCATTCATGTTCTTCACTTAGTGATTTTACTCTCCAGCCATTGTGACTTGGAGTAGGGTCTGTGCGTAACGGTTTTTTGGGAAATGTCTCCCATTTGTGGGATATGCCTACTCAATGCCAGTCGCTTGACCTAGATGATTGAAGGAGGTCTTGGGTTATTCATGGAATGGGCCCCAAGGGATGGGTCGTGGAAGATTGGTATTAGAGCAGTTCAGTTCCAATTTGGGATCGAGAGTTTATGATATCGGTTTGGGGTAACCATGTTAGTTGTTTCGAGTTCGGCTTTCAGGCCATAGACTCCAGTGTTGGTGTCGTGACTAATGTATCCATATAATAGGACGTTGGACACTTATTTTCCAACTCGGTACATGAAAACACTAGTTGTATGAAAAAATAAAGATACATGCATCATATTGAAATGGTTTGTGATTTCCATGTCCTTCTTGACTCAGCTCGCCGGGTATACTATTTTGACCGTGGTAGATCTATTTCTTCTTAGAGATGTTTCCATGTAGACATCCATTCAGGGTTATGTTGCATGATCACAAGGATGATCTTCCTAGTAACGAGATATCGATATAGGTATTTGTTCCCAAAACAACACCTCAAGGTGTTATACCAGCAATACCATCACCCGTAGACCAGAAAATGGTGCCAGTAGTTCCAGTAGATGGAGAGCACAGGCTGAGTGCACTTCCTGAGTTTCAGTGATAGATACCCCTCAGGTTTTGAGGTGATCCTGACACACAGGAATCTAAGGACTGGCCGGATGTGGTGACCCATGTTTTTCATTGATTCGGGACACCAGCAGATCAGATGGTGGTCCTGACAAGGAGCCTTCTATGTTTCTCCAAAGGACGATGGTGGGGTTGGTTACCAGATATTATGATGTAGTGACTCTTCCATGGCTAGATTTTGATAACCTTTTATAGAAAATTTATTAACTTATAAGTTAAGGGCTATGAATTTCCTGAATCTTCTATAGCTCTGGCAGGATGACGTGATGATATATGATATTTTCTAGGGCATACTATCTTTTACATGTACCCAATGAATATGATATGTAACCGGTTCTTCGGGGCTCGTACCTTCAAGAAAAGTGTTCTTTGGTACATCTGAGCTAGTTTCATCCTTTGTGCACTCCTACCTATGATGGGGTGCTAGAGAAATCCTTATTCATTGAGAGTCCCTTTGGCTGAGAAAATTCAATCGGTAAATTTTTAGTAGTGTGGAAGAAGGAGGAGAGAGATCCGCATAGTAGAAGATGTGGTGGAGGAGTTGGGAGAGAAACAGGAGGTGGTAGATTTTTTAGCATGTTGTGACCACCCCCAGGTGATCCATACCCAATTCATGTAGCTGGAGGACCGAGAACAAGACAGTTAAAGCTATCAAGGCTTATGGCCCCAGGACTCTAAAAATGATTCAAGGTTTGATTTGTGTATTTCTACTTTAACTTTAGTATTCATAAACACTTTTACTAGTGATTTTCATTTCAATCAACCTTTTCTTGTTTGGTTATCGAGGCGTTTTGGTCATAGCATTGACTTTACTATCATAATTAGATACTCATATTGGTGGAGACCCAATAACCATGCGCTGGTGCCAACAGCGTGGCATGACTCTTGGATGTGATTATATCGGTTGGGATCACTTGGTGGTGGTTTTGAGCCCTTACGATATCATTCTCTGTATAGAATAAATCAACAATACATGCTTAGATTGATTGTTTTAGGAAAAAGGGTGTGGTTACACCTACTGTGATGGAACTAGATTTCCCTTTATCGGTAAGGGGAAATCTGTGCAGCTCTTGATGGACTCAGTCATAGGATAGAGTAACTGATTTCTATTTAGTTGGCTAGTCCGACCCTCAATGTAGTGGATGTTATGAGCCCTCATGTTTCATAGTGGGGAAAGTGTATAAATATTTCTTCCTAGAAGATTTTCTTGGTTTACCATTTCATTGATAGTTAGACTTCTGTGTTAGTCTACACCCTAGGGTGGAACCTATATTTACATCACTATATCAGATGGCTCTCGAAGAGCATCCTGATCATAGGGTGAAAAAAGGGGACTTACAGAGGAAGTTCATAGTTAGACTCAGTGTTTCACCCTGGGTAGTCCTAGGGGATCATCGTTGATGAAATCCTAGTGTTCTCAGCAACTGATGAGACACATGAGGATGGTCTTGGACCCACTTCGATAGAACCGGCTACACAGAAGCCTCTTTAAGTGTCAGCCTTAGATTCAAGAGGTATTCTATTTCTAGTTCACATCATCTTAGAGGTTGGATTTTCGGTGAATTTAGTGAGGGTTGAGATAGAGTGTGATGAGCGGAATTACACGAACCACGATCTTGAGTTATTAGTAGTAGTATTCGCATTGATTATTTGGTCATACTACCTAATGGGAGAGTGATTCATCGTCTACTTTGACCATGATATTCTCATGTATGTATTATCTTATTAGGACTGGGGATTTAGATAGAGGTGATTCCAAGAGTTCCTATAGGACTATGACATAGAGTTCTCCATAATCTAGGGAGAGGAACACATAAGAAGATGCTTTCAGTAGGAATCCAATTTGTCGTTACTGAACAAAGAATGGGAGCGGTTATCCTCATTGCGCTTATCCTTTGTGGATGGAGATGGAGCAGCTTACCTCGAGTCATTGGTTGTTACCCATCCACTCATAATTGGGTTATAGAGGCACAACTCAGTGATACAGACTGTGAGTCCTTACGTGCTCAGTTTTCCACAGGGAATTCCCCTGATAGATATTCTAAAGGTGGGGAGCACGCCGTTCTTTTAAAGAGATGTACGGATATAGATGTGGACACCTAGAGTGGTGAGATTCATCAGGATATACATGTGGGTGTCAAGTTTGACACCCGAGATAATAGAATGTGTTGAAGCCAAACTTACCTACTAAGATGAAATCTGAATGATAATTTGAATCAGTTTATTGGGTTGTTCCTTATCTTTCTTTGGGTACTAAGAAGGAAGTGGGAAGGGATATCAATGAACTTCCTGAGAAGTTTACTAATTAACTCTAGGAGACATAATTCCTTCTGGGTTATATTTGACTGACTCTCTGACTCATCCCACTTCCTACTTACCTCTGGAGAAGAGTTTAGTAGAGGTATTGGGGTGCCTCTATATATCGAAGATAGTTTGACTCTATGGATTTTCTTCGATGATTACATTGGATTGTGATAATTACTTTACATCCCAGTTTTTGACGAGATTTCATAAATCATTTTCTATTAATATATAGGTCAACTAGAAGTAGATTAAGAATGCATAAGTCCATCTAAATCCTTATGCTGGAAGATTGTATAGACCTTTAGAGTTCAAGGAAGGAGACCATGTCTTCCTTTAGTTCTCGACACGACGAGGGATACAAATATTTTTCTGTGGAGGAAAGATTTCTCAAAGATTAAATTTCCTTCTTTTAGGTTCTTCATAGAGTTGGAACAGTATAGTACTACTTGGATCCACCCCAAAGTGGGACTAGGAGGACAATTGTTTCCACATTTCACAACTAAGGAGATTCATGTGTAACCCTTTTCACATCATAATATGAGGTGAGCTATACATTGATGTTGGGTTGTCTAGGGTTGAGTACCCAATGGAGATTTAAGATATTTGTAGATTATCTATTCCCTTACTGTGTGTACGGAGGTAATAAAAGGGTCTTAATAGGATCATATGGGAGCGGGAGGCTTAGTTTCATGCCCAGTACTCTCACCTTTTTTTTGAGTAGAACTTGTTTGGATTTTTGAGGATCTGAAGCCTTAAGGTGGGGAGAGTGTAACGAATAGGATTTTTCTGGTTCTATTTTTAGAAAATTAATGGAAAAATTATGAGACCAGAAGTTGAGAAGACATGGGACTATGAGGCTCGGTGTGCTAAGAATGATTTTTTGAATAATGATTAGTTTTTAACTAAAAAATGCTTGGCTTCTCACCTTGAACATTAATAACCCTTAAATGGTTTCCTAGATCCGAAATCTGAGGGCACCATTATGTGAAGGATAGAAACATTACCTTAGTATGGTTCTAACCGCAACCATCGGAAGTTGAGGGTTAAAGATAGTTTTTTAATGGGAACATCATAAAAATATTTATTAAAATTATATTATTTAACGTAATGCGGAAAAAGTTACTTTTTCTTCATAAGTCCTGTCAGATAATCCATGGTTATCATCATAACCCTAAAGATTATTTTTGGTAAAGTGAAGGAGGATCTCACCGACAATGATGGTTGGAGGCCTGATCTCGGATCAAGTGACGATGAATGAAAGATCAAGATTTCTCATGGATGGATCGCTAATGACGATGGAACCCTGAAGTCGGTCGATCCCAACGCCAGGTGGGGGTTTCATTTAAAATATGATTTAGCCCATTATTTAATTTAAATGATGAAAATGGTTCAACCCACAAACAGGTTGACCCGCGGTTCGATCGTTATTGTGGGAGTTTTTTTACTGCGGGTAAATTTTGGTGGAATTGAATGTTATGTTTGAATTTTGTTATTGATCCTTATAGTGGGAGCGGATCGAGGCTATAATGAACAAAAAATGAATTTCATTCCTCATATTTTTTCCCTATGATTCTTGTCCCTTTATCCACATACATTATTCTTTCTTCATGGGGATATGAATGAACGATCATCACGTGCTCTTTTCACAGCGCAACGATTCAATATCTCGGATTTGGGATGGACATAGCATGATGGAGGTGCAAAGACGATTATGAGGGACTGATCAGAGTGGTACGTGAGATTCTATCATTCAATAATTTTCAAGATAAAGGGGCCAAAAAAAGGTTTCTAGCACCTAGCGGTGAGGAACACTACCCAAGGATCTCAGAACCTCTTCTAGATCGAATAATAGAGCACTGTAGTGTGTTTGGTGGCCCAAGAAAGAGCCTCCCAGCATGACATCACTGGAAGAGAACGAAAACTGCATGCCTGTGTGGAAGAAAATGGTTTCCTATAGTGGTAGATGGAGGAACCCACAATATCTCATTTGTAGGTGGTGACGAGGGTCATGGCTAGGGCAGGCTGCGGTGGAGCGGTGACACATGGTCAGAGGAATACATACAGGTTAGGCGTCCGACTGATCCGGTCATGGTGATAGAGTGGATGAGGTAGTGTCGTGTCCAGGAAAGAAGAACCGGCCTACTTAGACATGGTTCGGGCTGAAGACAGAGGGATAAGCCTATCCGAGGCGGTCCGGGTCAGTTAAGAACCATTTCATGTTGGCAGACCCTGGGTCAGGTTGGGTTGGACTGGACACAAACTGGGCCAGACTAGACACGGTCCCAACTGACCCCATTTTCACTAAAATTCCCATAACATTCAAACCATGAGTTCAATTGACAAGCTATCTATGGAGTTGTAACACTTGCGATGAGAATTTTTTTTTGAGATGTCTTAGTGGGTTTTTAGTTTGCCCAACAGGTGTTGGTGGCATTCTTTTATTCATTCCTTTGAGTGATCAATGCAGGACCCTTGATCCCATCATAGAGGGTGATAGTAGATATTGAGATCATACCCTTGGGCATCTCTATGAAAAGGAGTATTTGATGAAAGGAATATTCTTGTGGGTCTAGGTGACCCAGAAGGCCGAAGTGACCAGCGGGACTAGGTTACCTAGCAGGCTGAAGTGATGAGAGGGTCTAAGTGAGCTAGAAGGATAAAGTGATGAGTGAATATTAGTGACCTAGTAGGCCAAAGTGAAAATATGGTCTAGGTGACCAAGAAAGATGAAGTGACAAGAGAGTCTAGGTAACCTAATAGGCTGAAGTGACAAGAGGGTCTAGGTGACCCAGTAGGCCTAAGTGACTCATCGGGAATGAGTGCCTCAACAGTGCAAGGTTTTTAGTGTACATTGGATAGTTATCAGTGTGTTCTCTTTGGGAAGTTCCCAAATTGGAATGAACACTTTGAGAGTGTCTCTGATGAGTTCACAACTTAAGGAGAATGTTCTCCCGGAACGATAATGCTATGACCAGAATGATATGACCAAGGATTGGTTGGCATACTGAGACTCTTTGTCTCTGTGAGACCTGAAGACTCTGGGAAACTTCCTAACATATTGAGACCAGATGTTCACATGGATAATTTTGGTATAATGTTTTTACATGCTCACTATTAGATAGCTTACTGAGGGGGATCTCACATAATCGAGCATTCTATGCACCGAATCATTTAGCTGGCAATGGAAGAGACATTGCATCTGGGAATCTTTTATGAGTATACCTAATTGTTCTAGTTATATGTGTTGTTGACATATAACTATATTGAACTGACTATACCTTCTTGGTAGTGTTTCCTTTTTGTTATTTTACTTTATATTTCCGGGTCCCCAACTGAGTATTGTTTCACTCACCCTTGCACGGGATTTGCCCGCACGTTTCATGTCTTGTGAAGATGATAGATGTTTTTGACAGAGACTAGGTGGTCTTGTGCAGGTTGTTCCTTGTGAGATTATATAGATTTGGTGTACTCCTATAGATCCAAGAAGCTTTCTACAGCAACTTCAACACACTTTCTTATAGGTCAGGCTTTATAGTTGACTTTTCGTTCGTTGGGTTTGTATTCTAGCCCAGTTACACTTTTCTGCTTTTTTTCTGTCATACTTTGATGCTTGGTAGAATTGGTTTGCATGCATGTTCCATACTTAGTGTTTTTATTCTCCATACTCTTTAGATTGGAGAAGTTTGTGTTCATATAGGTTCATAGGAAAATTCATCTCATTTGTGAGATATTCCTACTAAGTGCAAGTCGCCAGCCCCTAGCCTATCAGAGGCAGGCTTGGTGTAGTCACGACACGGGCCCCGGGGGACGGGTTATGAAAATATAAGTAATATTCTATTTTTTCATGATGATATTAATATCATAAATAATGTATTAATTCATTAAATATATTTATATATTTCAACCATGTAGTGTGGTGATGAAAAGAGAGTCACATCACATCGTAATGGTGGTAGTCCACAGGTACACAAACGATGTTATCAAATTTTATGTGAGTTAAAAGGTAAGAAAAAAATGATATATTATCATAAAAAATGGTAAATATCCCATGAATATAATAATTATATCATCTATATCACATATATTCCTTAACTTTGTCCTTATTACCATTCATGTATAACGTTATTGAAAAATGAATCAAATCCCTTCTGTAGGGGGTGGTCTATTGTAGTCACGAGCGACATTATCATATATCCTACGGAATTGAAATTAAAATGGTATATATGATATAATTACTGAATATGTATAATTATGTTATAAATAACATATATATACATTAGATACATCATCATACCAAACTTTCAGAGGTTGTAATGGAAACATTAATGACATCGGTTTGGGAGGCTATAGTCTACCGTACACATGAATGATGATTTCGAAAACAATTTTATGAAAGTGTGGATTTTTATAGGTCATTAACTTAACATAATAACATATAATTTTATAGGATATACTGGTGTTATTATATGAGAACAAATGAATAAAATTTGATGGATATAAAAGATGATATAAAATAAAAACACATAGTTAGAAATTTTACCTCTTCGTGAACCACGCCTTTAGGATTATACCTAAATTATTACTAAAAGGTATTTATGACAAAAAGAGGATTCTGGTATTAGTGTACATAATTTCCGAAGTTATTTTAATAGGACTTGTATAAATTAAAATTCTTTAAATATTTTAATTAGAGGGGATATTGGGTGGCCTTCTATATGTGGGGTGAGTGGCACAATTATCATTTTTTAAAGAAAATAATATACCAACATTTTGATATGATGAAGAGTCCCAAGTGGAGTATTATAGAGACTTATAAGTGATAAGTTGAAATTATAGATACAAAATATATATTTAGACATATTATTATTCCATTTTAACCATATCTTTTTAGTTAAACCCCAGTAAACCCATTTTTACCTTAACCACGGTAAATAATTTTTACTGTTTTTTTATTCAATATGGTCTAAAATTTTTTCGAACATATTAGATAGTATAAATTATTATTATTCCAAATATGGGATCTGCTTTCTCAAATTCCATTAACAGAAGTGGGAAAATGTTGATTAAAATTAATCTCGTAGATGTTATGAGAAAATGGTGTTTCAAAGAGAAAATGTAAAAAATTTAACAATGGATTTATAAAAAATTCAATTTGAAAAATGATTAAAATCAAATAAATTGGATTAATAAATATATAATTGATATAATTTTACTTTAAATGCAATTTAAAATATAATTTAGAATTATAAAAAATCTAAATGAAAAAAAAAATTTCACTTTTCATCAAAAAAATTAAAATTTTCAGAAAATCTAAACAATTCACCTTTTGATAATTTTGATATTAATATTAAAAAAATGAAGGAATTTTATCAAATAAATAGTTATAAAAGTGGTTAAAATTGATTTTAAATTATCTTAAAAATCACGAAAAAGCTTCCCTTTACAAAAAAAATCAGAAATCATTTCATTTTCTTCGAAATAATTCTTATTTTTGTTTATAGTTAATAGATAACAAATATTAATGTGCAAAATATATATTATTTATTATTCAGTTAGTATTATTCATACCCTAAAATTTAATTTCGATGTTAATATGGTCATGTTTAAGTAATATTTTAATAGAGTATCATTTTTTTAAACACAGTCTCACGTTTATCGTATGCTATCGAAAAAATTAAATTTATTCTAAAATAAATATATTTTAATGTCTTTGGATTTTACATTATCATATAATATTAGTGTTTTTTAGATATTATATTAAACAAAAATATCCTATTTTAAAATTTTGGGGTGTTACAGTCATTAATGAAAAGGAAATCACATCGCTTCATGATAGTGGTAGCCCACATGTACACATGAGTGACATTATCATTTTCATACCAATGAATGTTTAAAAAGGTATGAAATATTTTATTTTTATAAACCAATAATTTTTTCAGAAATTATATATATATATATTCCATTAGTTTAACCAATTATATGAGCTGGTGATTTAGAATAAAACAAATCACTTGTAGAGTTGGTAGTCCACACATACACTTGAGGGAAGTTTTCATTTTCCATTGGATGGGAAAATAGTTGAAAAGGGATTTTTTCTTCTAGAAAACAAAATTTTATTTTATGGAAGACACTGTTTTTTTATTTCAATGGTTAAATATGGTTTGATGGTGTTAGAAGAAGAATTAACATGTAAAATACTCTATTAAGAGTTATACCTCTCCTTCGGGAAACCTCCTTTGGATTAAACATTACACCATCTAAGATTGGTGTTTTTTTTCAGAATAGGACATATAAATAGTTAGTATGGATATTTTGAAAGAATTTGTTCTAGTATTGGTCAATATAAAATTCAAAAAGTGCGTAAATAATGTTGGAGAGGAGGTTCCCTTTAATAGATTAGTTGAATGAAAATGTTATAATTATTCTTAACTTTTAAAGACTATAAATCTATTACTCCTGGGGAAGTGGCACTAAATCAATGAATGTTAAAATATAAGCTTATAAGGATAAAAAATCATAAAATAATATTAATGAAAATATATCTCGACCTTATCAATTAGTTTTAACCTTGATTATCTTATTTTACCCTTTACCGTGGTGACAACTTTTTACATGGTTACTACCCATTATGACTAAAAATGTTATTTAACTCGTTAATAAATTTAATACTTATAATTATTAATATTAATTCCATATTTACATACACAATTTTTAAATGTTTCCTAATTTACTTTTAATATATGTTCTCAAAATGTAGCAAAAATTAATTTTTGATAAATACATTTTTTACTTATAAATATGATTTTAAAAAATATTAAATTATTATGATTATTATAAAATTAACTAGATTAATTTTAGTAAAAGGGGTTTAAATTTACTTAAATAAACCCAAAAAAATGGTACTTTTAAAATACTTTTAAATTAATGATGGTTTCCTATAAAAATCTTTATTTTTCACTATTCACATGAAAATTAATATTTTCAAAAAAATACAAAAAAATCACCCCAAGATAAATTTGATATGAAGATATAAAATATTAAGTCCTATTTTTTGGAATTTAATTCCAAAAATTTAGAAATTTAACTTTAAAATAAAACATTATAATTCCTAAAAAACAATTTGGTTAGAAAAATCTATTTCATTTTGGATTGAAAAATTACTTCAAATCATTATAGTGAATATGACTCTATTAAATCTAATCATGAATTTTTCTAAGACTTAAAATGAGTTTATTACTAACAATACGTTGGATTTCACAATATTTTTTATGATTATTGACTTAACTGATATCTCGACTTCATCTACACTCTATTCATGTTTATGATGCGATACAATAAACCACGCTAAATTTACTCAATCATGACTCAATATGATTTTTTTTTAATACACATGAAAATTTTCAAATATAATAAAAAAATTATTTAAATATTGAATATTTTCACTACTCAATTAATTATTTATTTCATCATAAATATATTAAAACTATGTGGAGGGTGATAACTGGTCATCAACCATTTGAAGCATGTAATAAAATAAATAAAATTACACCGAATTGACTCTAATATAGAAAACTGATAATGAAAATAAAATCAACGAACATAAGAGAGTATTTTATTCATGAAATTCATTACTCATGCATTACTATTTTCATTATTCCATTCTCTAATCCCCTATATGATATACACATCCTTGAAAAAGGGAAAAATAGTGAATGAGGAAGAAGAAAACATTACAATAGACTGAAAATAAAGGACTCTTAATATTGAAAACATATAAAAATAATAGAAAAATCTATCCCAAACCTCTCATATTTCACCCTCATTCCCATATTTGAAATCCCAGATTCCCTCTTTCATTACCCTGCGGTCAAACCATTGAGATTGTTACTCCATCAAAATTTGTTAATATTTCATTTTATCATGGTCTTCCTTGACAATCATGATTTTTTTCTCCCCTCAAATATGTAGTTAGTATTAAAAATATAATTATTCCAAAATTATGAAATATTTTATAATCTAAATGGATAAATATGGTTAGATACATGAATGATGATGTGGGACACTAGCGTTTCTAAATGTAGTATATGTTATACCTACAATGTTGAAGGAATATTTATAGATAATGTATTAATCATTATGATTCTCCCTATTTATCCTTGAAAATTTGGAAATTGAAGCTTATACAGTAATAATTCCTGATTTTATAGGGGAAATCATTCATATTCTACTGAAAATTATCCATACAATGCTTAAAAAATCTTACATACATAGCTGTAATTTATTCTTATGCGAGGGGGAAATAATTCATATATAACTGAAGATCATCCTTATGGAGTATAATATTTTGAAAATGAATGATTCATAAATAGTCCCTTTTTTATGGGAGTTTATTATTATGAGGTACTTCATACATATTGTAATCACCCTTATAAGAATCATAATTTCGAGAATCAACATTATGGGGAACATCCATATGGTTTGACCAAAATCAAAAACTAGAAACCATTAGTAATTTTTTCAACCATTGTGGATAATTTATTAAACCCTTTTAATGGTGTCAAATTTTAATTTCATAATTACAAGAACCACTACTCATACCATGACATTACCACTATTATATTTGATGTAGCTCAATAATTTAATCTATCTTCAGGAATAAATCCATAATAATCCCTCACGAGTCACCACATTCTTTAATATATTCCTTATCAAGCATTAAATTAAATTTCATCCACTATGTTCAAATCCACCAAAAAAATAAATTAGAGAATGATTAATTAGATATTTCTTTAACATTAATGAAAAATTAAGTAAATTAAATTCCTAATTTTTCAATTTTAAACAATATTCAGAAAATAATAACTTATTGGAATTTAAATTCTAAAATTCCTTAAAAATCAATAAATAAATAAATAATAGGAAAAAAGATGAATTGAATGTTTACAAAATATAATTAATTTATTGACATTTTCAATTCTTCTTTACCTAATCATTGGACTCCCAAAAAATTGAATTTCCAAAATATTTCTAAATAAAAATTCAAAACGCTAGCCATTGTTAATTTCCATTTTCAACACCATTATTATAAATCTAACCTTTCCTTATTAATGTAATTAATTATATTTTTATTATTACATTCATTCAATTCAATTCCACTTCCTTCCCCCTCACATGATCACTTATACCCACCTTTTTGGAGATATCACATCAACTCTCAATTATGAATTTAATGAAATGTTTTTCTCATTCAAATTTCAGGAAATGTTCATCATAGGATTCATGAAAATTTTCATCTCTAACCAAGGAGAATGTATTTTTCATATCATGAGGTATTTATAAGGTTGTTCTTAATCTTAAGGGTTTTAAGGTTCTATTGAAAAACTTTTATGTTGAATCATAATTCTTTTTTTATATCTTCCTTCAAAAATATAAGCCTACATCTCTTACTCTTCAACTGATTCTGCTCCACCCCTCTGAATTTTAATAAGGAATTCTACATCTATGGAAATTCAATAGCAACAAAAAATTATTCTCAAATTTTAATTCAAAAGATTATAGATATCAAAAAAATTATCCTATTATTGAATGCATATTGGTAATTTTTATTCATGAGTAGGTCTGTAATATTCCATGACCTAGATTATAGAGATATTTTACTTCCATCCTTGTATCCTTACTAATTTTCATGCCTTTTCTTCAATAATATTCAGCAATTAATCCAAGAATAAATTCTTGAATATCTCATATAAGTTGGTTATAATGTTCACACAACTTCAGTTTGGAAAACCCATCTTTTCTTCTTTACACTTCATAATTTCCTTGGATATCCTACACTTAAGGAAATCATTAGTAACAATATTTCCTTTCTCTTCACAAATTTTCTCAGGAATACTGTCCACTTTTGAAAGATGTATAATTTAGTGAAAATTTTGAATTTATTGAATGAATGAGATGTATCATAGGATTTAAAATAATGCTTCACTCCTAGAACTATTAGTATGATAATTTAGTCATCAATCTCTCCATTTATCATTATTTTACTCCAAAAATAGTAGTAGATATGGTACAATATTTTTCATCTTCATCATAAACGGATTATTTAAAATGGATTGATATATATCACCAACTCAACTCCCTAACACTATAATTCAATTGAAATAATGTATTAACATTTAAAAAATGTATATAAGGATTTTATACTAATAATGTGTCTAAATATTAAATTCACTCATTGTTTCCAAGGGATACAAGGATAAAAATTCTTGGAAAATTATAATAAAGGTTCATTGTATAAGAATGCTCTGTTTATCTTATGAAATTAGAAATTATAAGAAAATTACAACGTGGGTTTACAGGTAAATCATGTATGTGATTAAAATTTAGGATAGTATGTAAGTACATGTGATTCAAAAATCATTTTTTTTCATGACTTTTTACATAAAATTTGAATTAAGTTTATTTTAACAATAATATATGGTGAGTATATTGTTAAATCATTTTCACACTTTTTTAATGGGATAAAATGTTTAAATAGAATTCAAATTGATCTCATTGGGCTTCAATACACACTGAAAATGATAAATAAACACATAAAAATTAAAAAGTCAAAAAAATTGAAAGATAATTTTTTTGTTAATATCCTAATCTACAAGGGTCCCCCCCAAACTTATGTTATGTATTGTCCTCAATGAATTCTCATATATTTATTGTGCTGAAAATATTTTTAATGGAAACACATAAATCTATTAATTGTTATGGAAATGCATAACATAATGGTTCCCATTGGTAAACATGTTAGAGGTGTGTGATCTCTTCTACTGGAGGTTGGATAAGATTTTAATAGATTTTCTTCAGCCTATTACATATTAATAATTAATGTTTTATTTTAACATTATTTAATAATCTAAATACCACTATAAGTGTATAAATTAGTGATTGAAAAGGGTCCTTCCAATATTGAATGATGTTTATCTAGGAGAAATTTCATTATGGAATTTTAAAGTAAATCATGATCCCTTGGATGGTGGTCTTTATGATGGAACATAATATCATGGAACACATTATTTAATTCATTGAAAATTACTAAATTTAAAGAATACTCTATTTTTATTTCCTTAGGATTGATATATTATATTTTCATCTCCATTATAACCCTTTCAAGATCGAAATTCATCTCCCAAACTTCCCAATATGCCTTCTATTCCATCTCCTTAGGTAGATAAAACTATTTCCACAAATTAAACTATATGATCTCATTATAATGGGTGATTTATAAGATTTCATGTAAGCCCATAATTTATCTTCTAATATTTGGTTCCAATAAATTTTTTTTCGAATTTACAATTTTCTATAGAATCAACTTAATTTCCTTATTTGAAACTTCAAATTTTCCTTTTTAAGGGTGATACAGAGTTGAGGTTTTCTAATTCTATCCATAATTACTCATCAAATATTAAATTCTCCTTTTATTGAAATTTTTTCATTGATCACTAATGGTGGACTGTGGTAATCCAAACCAGCAAAAAATGTTATCTCTGCAAAATAAAAAAAATGAAATTAGCATCATTAGTTTTAGTTTCCATATCCTGCACCCATTTTGATTTATAATCAACAAATAAGACAATATTTGAGTTTTTAAAATATATTATAAAGGTTACGATGAATTATATTCCCTATACATCAAACTTTTCACAAATTATTATGGATATTTTAAGAATTTCTTATCTTTTGGAGATGTATCCAGTAAATTTTCATTGTCCACATCTTTTACAAAACTCATGAACATACTAAAACAATGTGTTCTAGTAAATGTCACATTCCGTGAATTTTATAGTATCCCATTGAGGTCTAAAGTTAACTCCACAAGATATAATTATGGAAAAGTTCAAGAACAGAGTGGGTCTCATTCTCAGGTAAACAAATTATTGTCATTTTAAATTTTCCATAGGTATGTATCATTCCAAATGTAGAATTTTAATTATAATTTGTGTCTGAAAACATATCAGTAGTTCATATGATATACGAATGAGAATTTACCAAAAAAATACCATATTAACATATTAAGAACCTATCTATCCATCAAGTATAGATTATCTCCTAGAATTATGTCATGCACTAGTTCTTGATTAGGAATTTATACTTAATCAATGTTTCATAGCCTATCTAGGTGATCTGCCACCTAGTTCTCATCTCTTTTTATCCCTTGGTCGCTAATTTGAACACATTATGTTGTTTCATCAATTTCACTATCCTATAATTTTTTTCATCCTTCTTCATCAATCATTTAAGGCCTCTATTATTGGAAAAAAAATAGTTACCTTAGTTATTAAAAAATATTATCTGAATTTATCCAAATCAAAATTAACTACTAATTTCATTTTAATTGGATGTGTAGTGGATCTGGGAAATATCTAATATCATTTATGGATATTAAATGACTTGATATATTTATTCTATTATATGGGATAACAATTCTATAACATCCTATTTTGAGGAATTATAAAAAAATCAAAGGGGTTTTCTGGGTTATGTGGTTGGATCATTGGTAGTGTGATCATCTTATTATTTAGTTCCTCAAAATATTCCATCAAATCATCATAAATAATGACACCAACATCTATAAAAATTATCTTGGTAAAAGTATGCAAAATCTCACTGAAGTCTCAGATGAGCCGCCTATAAAACCTACATTCCTTGGAAAAGATAAAACTTGTTTACATGGTTAAGATAGTGAAATGCATTCAGCACATAAATTTTAGAATTATCCACACCAATTACATTTTTTGAAATTACATGACTTGATACAATTATTATTTTCACTATGAAATTTCACTTTTAAAAATTTCAAACCACATATTTTCAATGAAACTTTCAAAATCCTTACCAAGATTAATCAAGAAATGGTCAAAGGAATTACCAAATACCATGAATCCATCCAAAAAACTATTATATACAGTAATCTATATTTTCAAATAATATACTTACCATAAACCTATATAATATTCCTAAGGAATTGTACAATGAAATTAGAATCATTTTATATGAAAAGAAGTGATTGGGATGAGTAAACTTATTCCTCTCCTAAACCTTAGGTGTAATGGGAACCCAAAAGTAGAATGAAAATCCATCTTGGATATACTATTGAGATATACATACTAATCTCATTAACATATGATCAATAAACGGAATAAGGAAATGATAGTTACTTGTGTATAGGCTCAAATACCTATGATCTATAAATAGTCTCCAATAATTCTAAATTATAATTGGGATAAAATCATTATGTTAATTCTTCGATAAGGTCTGTAAAAAAAATAGAAACATTGTGATTGAGTATGATCCATTATGAGTCAAAATATAGTAGATTATTCATACCTATATAAAATTCCCTCTCACCTTATTTAAAACACCCATCATGGTGGGAATGATCCTCCATTGGGGATTCATAAAATATTTTTATTTATATTTGAAATGAATTATATGCATGAATATTTATCATTTTATTCATAGTATATCCAAAAGACTCCATGTTATTTCTCATGAAATTTATTTTAAATGATTTATCAATTTTTTCCTTTTTTAATGGTAGGTTATTATTATTGATTATTGGTAATTCCTCTCATTCTATTAATTATACATACATAAGATCCATGGTAAGTGGGTTCAATTATATATTTAGGGTTTTCTCAAAGGATAAAACTAGGAATGGAATTGTTAACTACAAAGAATGAGTTTTCTTTGAAACAATTGAAATATCAACTTCATTATTATTAAATAAATAATAAATCCATAATAGAATTTAGGGTTTACCTTATTTTCTAATCTATTTTATATATTAATCATATTTTTTCATAGTCTCATTTGATATAATTCTTATGTGACATCCTAAGGATAAAATTTCATTCAATATATCAGGTTCTTCCCTTGTTTCAGCCTCTTATACGTGTCATACCGCAAAGAGTGATTTATCCTCTTGGAGGTACTTTATAACATGAAATACGTCAAAGTGGATAGTGATGCCTCCCAAATCAATAGTGAGAGTTCCTTTACCAACATTAATGATGGTCTTTTCCATCATCAAGAATTTCCTATCCAAATGGATGGGTTTATGAATAGGTATTATATATTCATCCTTGTTCACCACATAAAATTATACTTGGAAAATAAAATTCTAGACTCTGAAGAACACATCTTCTAGGACTCCTATTGGTAAAGTTGTAGACCAGTTTCTATGCTACATATAAAATCCCAGATCTTTAATACACCTTAATTCAAGGTTTATTTCATAAATAATAAATAGTACAATTATAAAATATTGGAATGCATAGTGAATTTGGGTAATTATATACATAAGATAATAACATGTAATGGGGAAAAATATCATTATTTAAAACTCATTAACGTGCTCTTAAAATTATATCACTCTTCTAAAACTGCATGGGATAACCTAAGGACGTATATAAGAAATGTCTATTATAAAATGTTCAATGAGGGAATAATTAAATAATAACCAGATTAAAATAACACAATTTATTCAAGAGGAATATCTTGGTTACATAGAAGTGGTGAAAATCCAAAAATGAATATTTAAGCATGATATAAGATGATAACATCAAAGAAACATAAGAATGTGAAAACAACATAAAACATGGAATCAAAAGCATAAATGAAGGATAACCATAAAGAAATAACAACATAATTTTCTTATGGTAACTTCAAATACACCATACATGGAATATTATTAGATATAAACATTACCCAATTTTTTATAGGGCTATATAATTATAGAACCACCCATCACATTCATATCTTGTACATGCATTTGTGTTCTACCTAGATTGTACAATATAAGAAATATTTTAATCACATTTCATACCATTATTATAGATTATAGGTTACATACATGTATCTCCACAATCAATGAAGGATAGTTACATTTACGTGAATACCCATAAGTGTAAATGGATATGGGTATTCCCTATATAAATGTTTGTCATGGAAAACTATTGGATCATTTCAGCAGTATAATGGGTGTACATAATGATTTATAGAAGAGTGTAATGATATATAAAAGTGTAAAATAATTAATGTAAATAATAATTTTAGTAAAAGGGATGTGTAAAAACATATGACAACATGAACAATAGGAAATCAAAAGTCATAATAAAAATAATGTGCATGAATAAATAGAAGGAGGAGAGGATCCCTTACCTTAATAGGGTGCTTCAAAAAGCATGAGGAGAGATTCATAAGAGATTGGGAACACCATGGGAAGTATTTTGAGATGGATAGAAAGATGAAATTCATGATTAATGGGTTTTTATTGAATATGATTGGGAGTTTGGGTGGGCATTTATAACAAACAATATTAGAATTCGTTATTATTTTTAAAACATTGGTTTTGTACCCTATACGATTAAATAATAAAAACCACAAACCTTCTGATTGATTTTCCCAATTTTTCGCTTTGATCTTCAGTTATGGCAGGATTTGACCCAGCTTGGGAGGCTGAACTTGTAGGACAGGAGCGGGTCCTTAAAAACGTTTCTAATTCTCTACAACTGAATCTGGCGATCGTGGGGACTTCAAAGAGAATCTCCTTTGCGGAAGTGGTTAAAGAACCCGAGAAAGATCCTTGCATGTGACAATCGTTTGAGGTTGGTCATGCTAATCCTTCCTTTTCTAATTTTAGGGTTTCTCACTCAGGGATTAGGAAGAAAGGTTTGGTTGCACATGTCAAAGTTGATGCTGATGCGGTGGCTGAGAGACTGAAATTGGGAGATCATTCTATCATAGCCAGGCTGATCTTGCTGAAGGGCTCGCAACCCTAGAGGTTAGAATATCTCAAGTCGCTTTTAGTTGATATCTGGGGATTTGATACCTGGAACTGTGTCTCACTCGGTAAGGGTTTCTATCATTTTCTATTTCCTTCTGAGGATCATAAACTGAGAGCCTGGGGGTTTGGCTCCATTTCATTCAAGCCTGGGGCTTTGCACATCCGTGAGTGGGACAAATCATTTAACCCTTTGGAGATGGGTATCTCTGTGGTTCAAGTCTGGATTAGAATCTTTGGTTTAAACTGGATCCTATGGTACCCTAGGATTCTTTACGACATTTTGCTTGCTATAGGGGTGCCCATTAGAATGGATAAAGAAACTGAATTGGCCAGATATGGGCATTTTTATAGATGTCTAGTTGAGGTGGATATTTCATCTACTTTAATTGACAAAATTTGTTTATCTACTGATGTGGAAGAAATTAGTTTGAGAATTGAGTATGAAAGCTTACCTAGATTCTGTTTTGATTGCAAAGTATTAGGGAATGATTCCTCTAGCTGTAGGAGGAATCTCTATTGTTCAAACTGTTCTATGAGGGGGCATGATTTTAAATCATGCCCCAAACTGAATGGCATGCTTCATAATCAGAAAAGGGCTGATTCTTTTGATTTGAATATTCAAGGATGTTCCACAATGTTACCTCCCAAAAAATCCTAGGTTGCCATGGTAGACGAAGGGCAATCTGTGCTCACAGATTTGCAACCTCCATATCCTGGCAATGTAGAACAGCCACAAAAAATCAATCCTGATATAATGTATACTCCTGTTTCTGAACCTACTTCTACAAGGAGTGTTGATCCTGTTTTAAGAATCTCAGAACAGCCCATTTTGGCTAAAAAAGTCCAGGACTCTCCTTTACCTGGTTCATCTTTTACTGATGATGTTGCTAAAAGTGCATTGGATTATTCGAACGTTCCATCTTCTGTTAACCATACCCCTGTGGAAAGGACAGATCAGTCTCCCAAGGTGACTGTTCTGGACTCAGTACAGAACAGACCCTCTTTGGTGGCTGCCCCTGTTTTGAATGTTTTCACAAAGAACTGCACTGCTACATCTGAATCTCTCCATGGGGAGGCTGGAAAGAATGTTTTTCCTTCTATGGACACTCAGCTAGTGGCACCAATCATGGATGGAACTCCAGAAAATTTGAGGAAAAACCCTGATGTGAGTAAGGAGGAAAGAGTTCCTTTTTTTGCAGGAAACTGTTTGTGTGCAGGAAGTTTCAGGTAATGAAGATCAGTAGAAGAAAGGAATGGAAGATGAATGGCAACATGCTAAAACCCAAAGTCAAAAGAAGAAAGAAAAGAAAGACCAAATGAAGAGGAAGGAAGAGGCTCAAGAGGTCAGTTCTGATGAAGATATAGAATCGCTTCTTCAACAAGCCAATGAGATTCAATAAGCTTATAGTGGAGGAAAAGGCAGAGGCAGGACAAGAGGTCGTATTAACATCCAACTTTGGAACGAGATGAGAGAAAAAGAACGTATCATAGGGGAAAAGCTGAGGAAAAAACATGGTGTCCATGATAAAGAGAGATAATTTTGTCTATTTATATTCCCCTTTTTGTACTTCTTTGAACTTTTTTTTCTTAATAATAATCCTGGGCTTTGTCCTATAAAAAAAATATTACATCAATTTTGGGCAATTATGATGTGATAATACAGACTCTATATTTATACTATATTTTAGTCTTACCCAAAAAAATTAATTGTCTCAGTAAATTGTGAAAAAATCACTATTACATAATTTAGTTTCACTTATTTAAAAAAACTATTAATTTTATCAAAATAATTTCCTAAATATGAAATTTTTTTATTTTAAAGAAAATCCCTAATTACTGGAAATGATAGTTTTTATGATATTAACCACTTTATGACCCTTATAAAAATTACATTAGTCTAATTAAATTAAATTATAATTAATATTTCAATAAAATATTATATAATAAGAATATTTTATTAAAATATTATTTATTACAAAATTTATTTAATTTATCAATACGTTTTTTAATTGAAAGTATATATTTTCCAAAAAATACAATTTTGATTTCTTCATGAAAAAATGTAATTTTTATCAAACTCTTTATATAATAACTGATAAAATAATAATAAAAAACTATAAATATAATCATTATTTCAAAAAAATATATACTATGAAAATTAATATTACTAGGGTCCAGATATATAACACCTTATTACACCATTGTACTCCCTAAGGTTAAGGTGTGTGATGGTGGTTTTTATTGGGGTGGTTCAGTGAATAATGTTTGGGTCATTATCTTGATGATATTAAAAATATCCTATAAATGGTTTCTCTGTAGTTTTAATTGTTAAATCTTATATTGGGATTGTTCAAGGGAAAATCCCAGTGGTTTTATCTCCCTCAAAGGATCTAATAAATTTTCATCATAGCGTACGATTGTACTGGTCGAGGTCATTTCCTCTTCTGTATGTGTCAATTGGAGTTTATAATAAACATTAATATATACTAAAATTTGTATAAAATATAAAAATTTTATATTATCAATGGATATGATTATTAATAGTTATTTAAATATGACATGATATATTTTATGAATGTATAAAATAACCAAAGTAGTGCATGTGTATTCTATAACAATATTACTTTGTGTGAAATTTATTTATTCAGAAAAGGAATTTAATTTATAAAGTTTAGATCATTAAATTTACACCATTCATAAATTTCACCCTCAAATTTTTATTCCATACAATTAAATAGATGATGATACTTTTGTTTCATCACATCTTCTGGTTCCCAAGTTACTTCCTCAAACATTTTGTTCCATCATATCACATTGAGAAGGTCAGTTTCCTTGTTTAATATAACATTGTATCTATTATATAAGATCATCACTGGCTATTCCTCATATGAAAGATTGTTCTCCATGGGTACCACCAATGTATTCATTACATGTGATGGGCCTGGTATATAGTTCTTTAAAGGTGATGCATGGAACACATCATGTACTTGGGATATGTTAGGTGGGAGTGCTAGTTTATGTACATAGCTCAAATGTAATCAACTATCTCAAAGGTTATCTTGTATCTGGGACTAATATTCTTCTTCTTCCTAAATCTCATGACTTTCTTCCAAAGTTATATAATAAAAAACACATTGTCTTTGACCTCAAACTCTCGTTATTATCAATGGTTATCTATATAGAATTCATATTGACTTTATGTGGCTTTCATGTTACATATAATGATTAAAAACTTCTATGTTAACTCTTCGATAAGTTTATATCTCATAACCTCTTACACTACAAATTTATCCATGCATATTGGATTCTGAAACCTCTTCCTATTCAGAGCCACATAAGTTTACATTTCCATTCTATAATGGAAACTATTTTATATGATAACTATACTAGGGGAATGTGCTTATGCCAAAAACCTAGTAAATCAGTTGAACATGATATCAGAATATCCAATATATTTTAAATGGATCCCTCAAATAGACCATTCATCTGAGCGTGATAAGCAGTTTTGGTACTCAACTCTTTGTCTATTTTTTTGAAATCTTATCAAGAACCTCATGGTAAACCTCATATTTCAATTATACACAATATAGAATTTTAATCCATGAATCCTTTCCACATACCTTATCTATATATTGGAGTGTTCTTGAAGAGATAAATATTCCTTGATAGTAATGAAATGTGCCATCTTTTTAATGAAATAAACTACCACCTAGATTGAATTGCTGCATACAGATTTCATGAGGATTCCTACAATAAAATCCATGGTTATGTTTTATCATTTTCATAATGGTATGAGAAACTTTTTCATAATACCCTTAGTCTTATTTCATTCATTATTGACTTGTTTTAATACCAATCATTTAGATACAAATTCAATAGTCTCTCTCTTTATATTATCATACTAGAAGTTTTGTTTCAGATCTATATACATATCAGTTCTTCTTGTAAGAAAATAGAAGGATAACATATGTTCATTATCTGTAAATTACCACTTCATTTCTAGTTATTATGGGACACATATCCAGGTTCTAAACCTTATAAATCAATCTTTATCTAAGTTGAAGTCTATAATATTTGCAACTGTTTTCTATAGCTCCAAGTCATATTTTTGGGCCTCCTTTATCCTTTCACGAATTGATGGTTGATTGGTTTTTTGAGAAAGGTAATATGAATTTCCCTTTATTATTCTGATTCCCATCCTTTTCATTTCTAATAATATTGTATCCCTTTTAGTACTCATCATGGATAGGGTTGTAGGATCTTTTCTACTCAATGCATCTTCAACTATTTTCACCTTCCCAGGATTGAAATGGATTGAAAAATCCTAATATTTGATCTAGTATAACCATATTCATTAGAAAATAATAATAATTTTTTTGTTAATTTATACTTGAGGATTATAATATCCATATATATGTAAATATTTTCCCCATAAAGACAATTTCATCAAATCCTCAATGTGAAGTTCATTGTAGCCAATTCTAGATCATGTGTTGGGTAGTTTTTCTCATGGATATTTAATTGATTGGAGGCATGATAATTACTTTGTTATATTTCCTGAGTATAAAACAAATGAATTTTTTGAAAAATCACTTTATATAAAAAATCCTTCTCCAACAAGGGTTAATGTGACCATAAGAACAACATTTAGCCTATTATTTAACTCTTTTATGCTCTACTCACATTCATCAGTCTAGAAGAACATCACTCTCTTCTTAGTTAGATTAGATAGTGAGCTTGAAAATCATGAGAAGATTCTCACAAATTGATGATAGTACTCTTCTAATATAAGGAAAATATTATTCTCTATCATAGATGTTGGTCTAGGCCATCCTTTAATTACCTATATTTTTAATAACCCATAGATATCTCATTTTTAGTGATAACATTCCCAAGGAATGTTACATGCTCCATCGAGAACTTGCATTTGATGTACTTTGCATTTAACTTTTCATTTCACAAGTCCTTAATTATGTATTTCAAATTGTCCTTTGGTTTCTCCTTTATTTTGGATTATACAAGAATATATTCTGTAATGTCTAAAAAAAATATTTAGAGTTAACCCCTAAATACTCAATTCGTTAGGTCCAAAAGGATTGTTGGAGTATTAGTGAGTCCAAATGGAATCACTATGAACACATAGTGTCTGTACCTTGTATAAAAAGATGCCTTGGGGATATACCCCGTATTCTTATATACTTGATACATCCTAATTGAATATCAACCTTAGAGAAGTACATAGTTCTATGTAGTTGATTGAACAAGACATAAATCAATTCTAGAGTTTCATATTCTCCATCATGATCTTGTTAAGCTCAAGATAATCAATGCATATGTTCATTAACCCATACATATTCTTCATGAAGATAACTAATGTACTCCTTGGTGAAGAACATGGGAATATAGACCCTTTCTCTATATTAGCCTACATTTTATTCTTCATCACTTAAATATCAACAGTGTTCATTATATATAGATTCTTAGATATTGGAAAACATCCTGGTATAATTTTGGTCATGAACTCAACTTATCTTCTGGGTGGAACACTAGGAAATTATTTGGAAAACACATCAGTGTATTTCTTCACAATGGGAATAACAAAAAGGATGTTATTTTACATAACCTCAATCATTTAAGCATGATACACTTGACAATAATGCAATAATATCCATTCTTGAGATGATGAAACCGAGGGATGTTTATACACCCCCTTCAACTTTTATAAGATCATAGGGTGATTTTTAATATGGAGGGTGATTTCCTCCTCTCAGAAACTTATTCTAGATCAATATAAGGAAATCCCATTTGCACCAAAAATTTCATTTAATTCCTCTAAAGGGAGTATCATACGGTTACCTAGGAAAGTAATCCCACAAATATGGATAGAGTAGAATTCATATACTTAAGATATAATAATTATTCCATTTTCACCTATAGAACGACTTCTATGTTTTGAGGTTGTGTTTAAATTGTAATACTAAAATTTTATGATATGAAATAATGAGTAGAATCGTGGATTCTAAGCATATATTTCAATATTTGATTCTGATTCTAATAATTTACTTCATCCCAAATAGATCTAGGGCTACGAATTTTAAAACTATTAAACACATAAAAGGGGAAACTATGAACATTGAAGTGATAAATCTTAAATGACATAAATTCTTTAACTTGTGAATTTATAGCTTATAATCTAAGTTATCCATGGTCTATTTACAAACATTAAATGTGACATGAATGTTTGTTCCCTTTATAATGGTTCATAAAGATCTTGTGAATTTTACAAATTATATCCCTTAGGAGTGTCACACTAGGTTTATAGTAAGGAATGTTTTTCGTGCACTAGGAGATAATTGAGTTGATTCCCAATACACCCTTTTAAGGGTGATTACACTTAGGTAGAACTTTGGTGAATCCACATCCACTTATAGTATCCATACATGGATCTTGAAGCTAAGAATCCACTTTCTCTACACTTTACCAAAATTTATGGATGTTTCTTATGTTTATTATTATTCATATGGATTTCACTAATGTTTTTAGACCTAATCCCCAAAAATAACTAGAACCTTTCTTGAAACGAAATATGAAAACCCATGTCCTTAATACACCTTAATTTAGTATTTATTACATAAAGACACACTTATTACAATCTCAAAAGATAAAATGGTCTACTGTATTTGGGTAATTATATGAATAAAATAATAACTTCATATAGAGGTACAACAACATTATTTAAAACATTGTAACATGCTATTAAAATTTTATCACTCTTTCAGAAATTTACAGGATAACCTGGGGACATACATAAGAAATTGGTGAGCAATAAATCCTAATAAGGGAAAAATCAATGAACAAAATGATGAAAGAAGTACATGTTATTCAAGAAAAATATCAAGGTGACATTAAAGGGGTGAGAATCATAAACACAATCATTGAAGAATGATATAAGATGATAACATTAATGAAACCTACGAATGTGAAAACAATATAAAAAATGTTATCATAAGTATAAGTCAATGTTAAATACTCATAAATAATAACATATTGTTATTTTGATAACCTCATATGCACTATACATGGAATATAATGAGATTAAAACAATACCCATTGCATTAGAGGGCTATATAATTTATGTCCCACCTACCACATTCATATCATGTATGTACATTTCTGTTCCACATAGATCATAAAACATAAGAATTCCTTTCATCCCATTTAATCCCATGATTAAAGAGTTTGGGTTATATAAATGAATTTCCCTAATCAATGATGGATATTTAAATTCTGGTGAAGAACCTATAGAAAAAATTGAAATGGGAATTCTCTTCGCAAATTTTTAGTATGGTAAATCACGAGATAATTTTGGCAGAATTATTGGTGTATATAAATATTAATAGAAGGGTTTTATGTGATTGAAAGTTGGTTTCTAATTACATAAACATCATAAGTAAATTATAATTTATGTGTAAAAACATATTACAACATGAACAATTAGAAATAAAAAAGGAATATTATGAAAAAAGTTATAGAACAGTGAGGAGTGGGAGTTGATCCCTTACCTTTAGAGGGCACTTAAAAATCATTAGGAGAGCTTATTAAGATCGTGGGATGACTTTAGAGGAGAAATCGGTTATTGAATTCATTCTAAGTGGGATCTGAATAATGATTAGTGGGGGTGGGTATTAATAAAAAATTATAGGGGAGTTCTTTATTAATTTATTAGTTTAGTTTTTGGAATCTATATGATAAAATAATCAAAACCAAAAATCTTACTATGAGTTTTGTCCATGTTTTCTACCAAAGGGGAGTGGTTTTCAATATTTTATAAGGAAAAGGACCAAAAATATTAAAATAATTCCCTTGGTGATGTATAAGTGAGTCATGTTTATAATTAATTGATTTTAAAACATTAAAATACAATATATGTTTTGTAGGGTTCATTAAAATATTTTAAAATTGATAAAATGATATAAAAAACACACTATTTTGAAGGGGAGATCTATATTTGTTAATGAATTCATTTTATAAAATTGATTACATATCTTTTGGGATATTATGATGTCATAATACATAATATATATTTATACTATATTAAATTTTTACCCAAAAATTTCATTGTCTCATAAAATTATGATAAATTAACCATTGGATAATTTTTACAGGTTTACTTAAAAAATAATATTAATTTTATATTAGAAAATAATATTTTTATGATATTAACCACTTTATGATCCATTCAAAACATTCATTGGACTTCATTAAATTATATTATCATTCATATTTAAATAATTATCATCTAATATTAGTAGTTTTATAATATATCATTTATTTAAAAAATTATTGAATTTATCAAAATAGTGAATTAATTAAAACTATATTTTTCTCAAAAAAATTAATTTTTGATTTCTCCATGAAAAAATATAATTTTTATCAAACTCAAAATAAAATCATTGATATTGTAATAATAAAAATTTATAAATATAATAATTATTTTAAAAAAATTACAAATTCATATTATATGGTTCAAGATACGTAACCCTTATTACACCAATGTATGCCCTAATGGTAAGGTCTGTGATGGTGGTTCTTTATTATAGTGTTTAGATAAACATTTTTTGGGTCTTGATCTAGATAATCATAAACATATCTTATAAATGGTTTCATTTGAGATTTAGTTATAGAATATCATATTAGGATTGGTTAAGGGAAAATCCCAGTGACACCATCTCCCACGAAATCTCTCATAAATGGGCTTCATATGGTATGATCTGAGAAGTTGAGGTTATCTCTTCTTCTATCTATTTCAATTGTTCATTATCATAATAATAAATATATTATAATCATAATGGTCATTATAAAATAGTTATATTTTCAATAGTTATGATGCTTAATGGTCATTTAAATCTGATAATATATATTATATAATGGTCCAAAACAACCAAGTAGTGCATGTTTTTTTATAACCACATTACTTAGTAAGGAATTGCCTCATTAAAAAAGATAATTTCAATTATAAAATTTAGGGATTTTACAATAACCCACCACTATCCAAGGCTTTAAGTATCCCACACACAAAGAGGTAAAAACATATCATGGAATCACATTAAAATAAACACCTAAATCACATAGTGAATCTAAAATATTCATAAAACTAATTGACTATTGGATAAAAAATATCCCAAGATTTTTTATTTTTCTGGGAAATTGTTAGGAGATAAGGGATAACGTTTTACATCCCAATTTTATCTTCTCATTCCCTTGAATTATTCTTCTCTTGGTGTGTAGTTTCTTAAGAAACTTATCATATTTGGGAATTTTCTTGAGATATTACAGAATAGGGTTGTTAATCTCAATTTTTTGGAAGGTTTTTATAATTCAATTTTTAATTTATTCTACTTATATCTTTATAGATTGAATTATTATTGATGGGTAATAGAAGGGGGTATTTTTTTCCCATTAAATCTATTTTAGTGGTGCTTCGTTCCTTTTTCTACTTGGTCCAACTCTCTTTTACTCTATTTTTTGTTCTTTATTCCTTGGATTGGTTCTCAGGGGTACAAATAGAATTTTTAGTTTCTATTTTATCTATATTTGATTTATCTTTATTAAATTTTGGGGTTTCAGGGGGGGAGGGATTTCTTTACCACTTCTTTTGCTAATAGTGCATACATTAACTTTTGGGTTAGGGACAAACTCGATAGGTCTCATTCGTGAATTTTTATATAAGACTACAATTAAACAACCAAATTTATCCTCTATCTACATATATTTATTCATAAGTGTCTCAAATTCTGTTCCTTATTGTTGTTGTGAATGGTATTTTACCCTATTTGATGGATGATAAAATTATTTCTTTTATCTAAATTTTTTGTGTTGAAAAGAAGGTTGTATATTGTGAATCTTTCTAATATTCTATGTTTGTAGATCGTGTATGTATTTTTATAGATAAGGTGTTATTGTTTGATTCTGATGACTCCAAAATAAATATTGAACTTATGAATTTCTTCCCCATAATATATTTAGTAGTTAAAATTTCCTTCTATAACATTCACCTTCATAACATTTCATATCGTACACCTCAAAAAATAATTCAATTCAATTATTTGGAGATAAAAATACACCAAATACATTTTATGGTGCTTTCTCCACACAGGATGACTTCACTTCCATTTTCTAAAGATACTGTTTAGTTCATCATGTTTGGATTTTATAAATTGATATGAAATAATACCTTACCACATATAACCCCCTTGTACTAGTACCTCTTATACCAAACTGATGTGACTTTTGTTTTATCTTTTCAATTAGTCTCTTGACATATATTGGTGATTTTTAAATTAAATCATCTACTAAAGATTATTCTAAGAGTATATTATCACATTCCATTAATCCATGTTAGAATAATATATGTAAATAGTTCTCCTCAATGGATAGATGCAAGAAACTAGAAACAAACTTCTTGTACAGCTCCTAATAATCATAAAAAATATACTAAGAGGCCTATTCATTGTCACATTTCTCCTTCATGATAGAAGTTCTCCTAGTGGTAGTTAAGAATCATTGAATAATGTATTTATTTATATTATCCTAGTCACGTATATATCCTTGTTTTAAACTATACAACCAATATTTATCTTCTACTTTATGTGAGAAAAAGAATCATCTCCACCGGAATTTTTTTCCTTACAGTCCTTGGGGATTAAGTGTAGAGAAATCTAGAGTTAACTCCTTGATTTGTTTATTCGATTCTTCACTTTCAAGACTATGTAACTTTCGATATAACTGGGTTATACAAATTTTATATTTAAAATCGTTTTATATAATATGAATAGATAATTGATTATATTAGTTTATAAACTAAGGTTCATAATGATATCTTAGTTATTAATTGTAAAAGTAAACCACTGGTATAAGTATATAATGAATACATTAGGTTTCACTTACGTATTTCAAGGAAATATCTTCAAATAAATGTTTTAGGTTTATATTTATCATCTTAGTTCTGAATGATATTTCAATTTTTTGGTCAAATATAAATTTTTATATTTTAATATTTATTCTTGTAATTTATTTATTAGTATTTCAGATCACCTAATCATAAATGACATCATGTTTTTGAAAAACTGACAAATGTTTGATAAAAAAACTACTAAATCCGAAGTTAAGAATATAGTATTAAGGGAAACATAGGGTTATCTCTACTGGGATTGCACAAAAAAAAATTCCATCAGTAAAATGGATGGTTTTAAATTTTTTGATTAAAATAAATTATGAAATGAATGATTGAAACCAAAATATGGATGGGTGGTGGTTCAAAGTAAGAAATAGAATTCAAAATATTTAATAATTTCTAATTATTATACTCTACTTCCAATTAAATAAAAGTGAGAGGTTCAAAAATCATTTGACCTCTCATCCATTGTGGATGGGTATTGTGAGGATTGACATAATTAATATGTCATGTTGTTTTTCCCTCTTTCCTTATCTATGAAGTGAGATAATGACCCACTCTTAGTTAAATTTGGTTTTGTGTTTATATGTATCCCAAGAATATTCTACTTCCTTCACAAAAGTTCCAGCAACCACCACTCATTCCATGTATATTTCTCCACATATAGATTCCAATTGAGTGGAGGGAGATAATATATCATGGAACAATGATATCATATAAAAAACAATTATTTCATAGGTAATTGAATATAAAATTAATAACTATCACTGAGCACTGAATTCATTTAGAAGAAGAAATTATTTTATTAATAAATTTCAATAGTTATACATTAAAAAATATACACTTCCCTTATACAATAAAAAATTGGATTTACCCCACTCAATTTAAACCTATATAAGAAGGAAATGTGGTTCATGAGGAAGAATAATACATAATAGTAATGTGAAATTTAGAAAAATAAAATAATGAAAAGTCATAAAATTGTAGCTGAAGCCATCTTAACACTCTCATCCTTCAGCTACAATCCCATCTTATATATCCTGAGTTCAATTCTTTTTCCTTCTATAGTAAAACTCTAAGATCTATGACCCTTTAAATTTATTCAATACTTTCTTTTTTTCCTGATCTCCATTCACATTCATGGTTTGGTTCTCCGCCAAATCCTTATTTAATATTTAAAAATTAAATTTTTTCATAGTTATGAATGATTTCATTGTCTAGGTGTCATTATTAGGTAGGATAATAATACTATTTAATCTTGAAAATCCATAATTATGTATTCTTAATTCTTTATTATGTTAGGAGATTAATGTTTATGTATTTAAACATCATCCTTATGAGTCATGAGAATTTAGTTTTACACAGACAAAATTCCTATTTACATGGGGGAAATCATACTTTCATAGATAAATATCATCATTATATGGTCTTAAATTTCATAAAGGAATGATGTTTAGGGAGTCACTTATCCTTACTATAATTTATTCTTATGTGATCCTCTATCCTTGTAGGAATCATCCTTTAGGGAATAATATTTATGGCTAGACTTGGCTCACAAACCAAAAAATAAAATAAAAACATAATCCAATCTTCATGGATCATTTCCTAAGATCCTCTAGTGTTTTAAGATGAGTATGTTATAATTATGATCACCCATCCTCATACCAATCTCCATTCACTATTCCATTCTATGCGGTATATTTCTCTAAACAATATTGGAGGATGAATCCATAACAATCCTCTATGAATCACCACATTCATTAATAGTTTCCTTATCATGCATTACATCTAATATCACTCTCGAGGCTTCAATACATCGCAATAGAAAGATAAACAATAAACACTTTATATCCATTGATTTCAATCCAAAAAAAATAAGTAAATTAAATTCTCAATTTTTCTTGTAAAATAGTATTGAAAAGGTATAATGAATTGGAACCTTGATTATAGAATTCCCTAAAAACTCAATATATTAATTAACATAAGAGAAAGTTGAACAAAATATTAATAAAATATAATTCATTTACCGACTCCATAAAAATTATAGAGGTTTAAGAAAATGGGAAATCATGTTGGATTTGTTTAAAACATAGATATATTACGAGTAGACACTGAAAACAATGATAGTGATTTAATAAAAATAGGTGAACATGGAATCTAAGGTGCCAAAATTGATAAGTTTTATTTGTGTTTAATAAGGTTGTTGAGATGGGAAATCAAAAGGTATTGATAATGATAAAAATTTCATTATCTATATATATAGATAAATGAATATAGATAATTTAAGGAAGCATCTTCCAATGTAAATTCACAATAATACATGTATCTTGGAAAAGGTAGAAGATTATAATTACATTTCCACTTGAATACATGGCTGAAAAAATCCCAGTAGTAGCCTTATATGTGATGATTGACGTGATGGTCTTCATAATAAACACTAGTACTTATGAAGAGGAAGTTATATCTATAATGGAAATGAATGTATTCAAAATACGGTAGTTAAAGCAGAGATATTGATCATCTATTATTAAATGATGAGTATGTATAATGGATATTATAGGACCCTTCCAAAAATGGAAATCCTTTAGATGATGTTTTGAGGAATTTCATAATACCGTGAGAGTATTTTTAGTTATTTTGACTGGATGAGAAAGACCAATGTTGAATTGGGGTAATTATAAATTTATTTTTTTAAATTATGTAGATTGATTTTGAGGCAGAAAATAGAGAATTATGTACCTTAGAAGTGTAAAAATCCACTTTAAAGGAGTCAATATTGAATTTGAATGAGTAAGTGTGGAGTTTAAAAGAGTAACTTCCTATAATTTAAGAGTCATTATAGACAGAGGAAGAGTAAATTAAATCATTCAATGAGAAAAATTTGATATTAAAAGACTAACTTATGAGTTCATAATAGTCATTACAAATTTTAGAAAAGTAACTCAGCACTTAAAAATTTAAAATAATTAGTTAGGGAGATTCATTTTACCCTTCTGAACTAACACTTGGAAAGATTTCAAGAGATTTATAAATGTCTAAAATTGTAGGGATCTATATGTTGGTCATTTTATTATTATTTAAACAAGTTTGTTCCACTTTATAAGAATGATTTTTCTACTAATTATTTCTCATCACAGACTTATGTATGCACAGTTTTGAGTTTTCAATATATATTTGATTGCCTAAAATGTGGTTATTTTTTATATTTTACACTATGTTTAAAAGATATGTGTTTTTATATGATAGTATGTCATTGTATGATACATGAATTCATAAGATATCCCAAATTTAAGATAAAGAAGCCATGAAAGATTTCCAGTTTTCATAGGATATGTTGTCACATAAGATGTCAACCCTATATAAGAAGACCACCACATAAGAATAGTTTTTTAAATAAGATATTAAAAATGTAATATTCATCAAATCATATGAAATCAAAGTGGAATTTCATATGAACGACATAATGAGTTTTAGAATGAAAAATAAATAAATTTCATAAGAATAAAATTTGAAGAATTAGACTTCAATCAGATGATTCATTAAAGATTAAATTCATGGATTCAAAAATCATGATCATGCTAGTGAATCATGATCCAAGATGAGTTATGATGAGTCTCACAACAAAATGATGTTTCATTACATAATTCTTGAATTAATGAACATTTATATGTGATTCAAAATATTTAAATGATGGATATTTTATAAAGTAAGAAGATTGTGATTATTTGAATGTCACCTGAATGAGTAATGGTTTGGTCTTGAGAAGATTTAATATAATTACATTGAATCAATTTAAATGATCATAAATGAGTTCAAAGATGATAAAATATTATAGATACTCAAGGGAATTTCCATATGAAATATATAAATATTATTTTAATAATACTGATATGATATTCTCTGACTAAAAATCATGCAATAATGAGAATTGAGTTGTTTTGACTTTGATCATACCTGACACTAATATCGTGAGAACACTAGCTAGTATTGAAGGACAAGAGACACTTGTATTTAGGACATATTATACATATAATACGAAGGATATATATCAAATTATGGTTATTTTGTGCATATAATAAGTTTGAGAATATAACTATCATTGTAAGTTATGTTATAGAGTGGGAAATACTATTGATCCTAGTCATATAAAAGAATAATGAGAAAGGAATTGAAGAGAATAAGCTTGGCAGGTTTCTACAATAAGAGAAAAAAGTTTATGATTTGTTCATGAAATTAGTTTTGGGGGACCCTTTGAATAAATTTCAAGTGGTAGTTTAATGATCCCATTGAGATATAGAAAAAAACTTTTTGGGATATAGATTCAACTAGTGCGATCTAATATAAACAACCTATATTCAAGTGTAAAATTTATTCTCTATATTCTAGGAATTTTGGGATATTTTTTCAATTATTTAAAGGAGATATATTTTACTTATACTCATTGATTTATAGAGGAGAATCTTGGTCTCAAATCTTGACCCAAACCTAAAATGGGTTATTCTTTAATGGTAAAACCTTGTAAATCCTCATGTTCTTTTTTCTTACATATTCTTGCATATAGAAAAGGGATAGATAATAAGAATGATTAGATTTATACCTTAATTATTCAAATAGGGTTATTAAAATAGAATAATTCATAAAAAAATAAAGGGATCACTAATTCATCCTTATCTATATTAGTTGTTGCACCAGACATGGGAATTACAAGTGGTATCAGATCTAATTTAGGTTTCCTATGAAGTTTCCTAGGATAATCATGAAGAATATCATTCATGTAAATAGTATAGGTGAGCCTATTTTTATGGAAATAGTTTTCATGGATTCAAGAATCATATTCTTCTAATATTTGGTATCATAATGGGTTTATCTGACTGATAATGTAAAGTTGGGATATACTCTACATTCATGGGATTCTCTTATGAATTATACTAACATGATAATTCTAAATGTGAAGGGTAATGTTAGGAATTTCATCCTTTAATATCTATTTGATAAATTAATAACCAAGATAATGTGACTTAAAAATACTAAGGATATGTGAGAGAATCCATAGAATATATATGAAGTTAATTTGATGATTAAAGAAGTCAATCTTAAGATTTTGAGTGACTAATTTGAAGAAATGTCATTAACCAAGTCGGGAGGCCATCCAACCTGATACTCGACCCAATCCAAGTCCTGGCCCAATGGGTTGTACAAGTCCACTTGGGATAGAAACTAGTTTTAGGCATCAAAAATAAACCAATAGAAATGATTTATCCCAAAAAAACCAGGATCAAATAAATAAAACATAGCATGCAGACGACCAACAACTAGATATCAGTATATATAAACAACTGATCCAAGTAAAACAGTTTCTATGAAAAATAGAACTTAAATACAATAATAAAAATTTACCATGCTATCATGATTTCCATGTGCCCTCTTGGTCACCACCAACCACCAGACCAACATTATCTAATGGCGAACACAAGAATCGGAAAATGAACCTGCAAAACAGCTTGAGTATACCGACCCCAAATGGTACAAGTAAAGTGTGAACTTAAAAAAAATAGTAGGTAATCAAAATAGAGTTTATGTATTTCCATTATAAAAATGTCCCATAAAAACTATTTGAATACATGTAGAAAAGTAGTCTTTAAAACATTTTAAGTAACCAAACAAGATCTCCACAAAATTTCTCTTTAAAAACACACACACATCTTCCCTTTTTCAAAAATGATTTCACTTCCCACAACGCATTTCAAAATATATAATCTCAAATTAAAATAAAAATCAAATTAACAAAATAAAGGGTTATGCATAAAGTAAAAGGAGTCTAAACAAGTAGTCACAACAAGAAAAGTCAACAACCAATAAGAAGTTGAAGTAAACTAAACATATAGATAATAGCTCATGTGTATTTCATTAACATCACTAGAGACAATCCCTGGACATACTCTGTTTGTACTCACCTTCCTTTATATGGTGAAAGTCCACTGAAAATAACCAACTGGATTCTCTAAACTTTGCAATCTGGTGGAATGTCCATCTTGGTCTCACAACAAATCTAGGGGGTACAACCCATCTAATTGGGGACGAAAAGAAACTCTCACTCGACCCTCTAAGTGATTCCCAATAATCCCATGATAATGAAAACAAAAATGATGCTTGGGGAGGGTATAATTTCCTCAAAAATGTGGTCTATACCACCATACTTTCCAACCCCATTCACTGATACCCCCTACATGAACCCCTCTCCCGCATATAGGATCCTCCATAAAGGTGCCCATCACATATGCCATGCCACACAAAAAATTATAATCTGGCCTTCATTTCATTTAATTAATTAAGACACTTCCTAGAAACATTATAAAAATGCCAATTTGGCTTTCACACTAACCAAACATACAAACCATCTTTCAAAACATGACATGATTCCAATTTGGCATTGACATCACCGCACATCAAAACCAACTCGTCAAAATAACACAAAGTTCCAACAGGGAATTTAACACTTTAAATTAAAATTCATTCACAATCCATTAATATAAATCACCCCTTTCATGTAAACGATTCAAAATAGATGTTTACATTTCAAATATAAACCACAACTAAGATAAGGTGAAAATATTCATAATACAAAAGGTTCCAAACAAGCCTCTATGCCAAACACTCACCACAACATATCCCAATGTTTCAAATGGGCCAAGAGTTCAAAAACACATTTGAAATTACATTGAAAAATCATTAAAATCTACAAGTCCATTTGAAACTCATTTCACATCACTTTCAAATTTCATAAAAACTACTTAGAAAACATGGCATGAAATTCACGTTCGAAAACCCAACCATTCCTATTGGCAAAGCCCCTTTCAAAATCTTACGCACACCATATCTGTCTTCAACAAGATTCACATTTAATTCAAAATTTATAAACACATTTGAAAAATCTAACATGGAAGTCCACATTCAAAAAATTCCATTTCATTCAAAAAACTAAGCTTAAACCCATTTTCGACCTCAAATGTGATTGAAAAAATATTTTACACTTTTTGCACGATCCATTAAACACATTTACAACGCAAAACAAGTATTTATACCCAAAATCATAACCAATTTCTTTTTAAAAAACATTTCCCAACACATTCACATTTTTAGCCACATTGAAAACACCCTTTTTAAAGGAACAACACTTGCTTTTAAACTTACACAACAAACCACACATAAGAATCACAACATAAAATTCACTAATGTGCACATAAAACATCCAACTCATAATTAAACCATATTATCGATACATAGATAAGGGAAAACATTTCCCAAAACACTAAATGTTACTTTAAAAACACATTTGGCATTTTTTCAATCACATTGAAAGAATTTAATCAAAGCAGTAATAAAATTTAACACTTTAAAAACCATTTCACACAAATTTTTCATCATAAAAATACTAAAATAATTTATGCTAACTCCTCAAAAGCAGGATTATATCATTCTGAAATCATTCAATGTAAGATCAAGGATTAATGGAATGTATTGTATATGAAATGGATGAAAAAACCTACCTCAACGATGTGAAAACACAACCAATGTTCTGGAGAATAAATAATACACCCCAAGATATAATCTACACACCCTAACATCCATGGAAAGAAACTACACATCTAGCCCTCCATTAAGGTTTCAGCCAAGGGAGAACCCTCAATATGAAAATCCATGAAACCAAGATAGGGGATGTGGAGAGTGGTAAATCAACTAAAATCAACAAAACATAACTCAGACATGAAGAATAATCATCAAAAAAGGGGAGAGGAATAAAAGAAGGGATCTTGGGGGCCACTTTGTGAGCCAAAAATGATCCAAGAGGGATGAAATACTCAGTTAGGGTTGAAAAGGAAGGAGGGAAAAGAGGTATTTTCTAGTTTTACTTTTCTGGGAAATTCACATGGTTTGGTTACATGGTCTTCCAAACCATGTTCCAAAATTACACCCTCTATTGGACGAAAGGGACACCCCACATGGTTATCCCCCATGGTTTCCAAACCATGCGCCAATTGTTCTATATACCACTACCAACATCCAGAGCCTCCCCAAATGCTTTCAGCATAGTTTCCCTAACTGTGCGCAAGACGTACACCATGCCCATGGGTACTAAAAACTTGTTTCACTATTTCCTCGGTGGGTCCACACGATTTAGCTTAACCATGTGACGCCTTTTTTCAAGCCCAAAATCACCACTTTTTAACTAAAACTCACATGATGGATTGCACAACTCAAAAATTCAAACTACGGTTTGACCCAAGCCTCAACCAAATGATCCAACATCAGGAAAAGGATAAAGTAATATAATTTACATGGTTAGGGTGTGACAATTATCCCCATCACAAACACTTTATTCCATCATAATTTCACCCAGTTGAATGATAAAAAAACTTTTTCCTAATTCCAGAGAAAGCCGAATGAAACCACAAACCTCAAGGTGACCTTTCACTTTAGAGTTCACACCTGAACATAAGTAATAGAAACCACATCACAATGAACATTAGGATAAGTTTTTTGGGTTTTCCCCACAACAAGAACTAAAATAATACGAAATTATTTACAGAAGATAAACAACACCACCATCAAAACCAAGAACTCCCATCCCAAACTATAAAAGCATTACACAATAATTACCCCATGGGAAGAAATCAAAAAAATAGTAAACCAAAATACAATCCATCAATTCCAAAAAAATCAAGAATCTCTAAATGAGAACAACTATAAATGAGACCAACCAACATATGGTCCATGCACACCCAAAAGAAAAACAACTGGTCTGAATAACCACTTTATGATAAAGATACCAAATCAAATTCAAAATAACCAAGCAATAAAACTTATAGAATTGAATGGTGGGATTTATAACAACATCTTAAATTAAAACAAGGAAATTTCAACCATATCAATTCCAACTCTAGAGAAAAAATAGCGCCAAGGCTCCACCCACACTTTCGAAAATTCCTAACTATCTGAAAAGATTCACTCCAAGGCCTTTGGCTGCAAACCTGGTGTCTTGAATCATCTTTTTAATGGTACTTGGGAGATGACATGCACCAATAAAGACATCTTATTTAAGAAATTCTTCTTAAAAAAATTCTCCAAATGACCCAAATAAAAATATTGATGATAAGTCCTAAGAGGATTGTAACAAGACGACTTTAAATTCCAAAAACTAACAACTCGGGAAGAACACAAGAGAATGGTATTATGAACAAAATTTCTGAACCAATGAACGAGAATTATGAGAGATAGGCTCTTTTTAAACACACATCTTTATATATGGGGAACCTTCATGGGCACTACCTTCCATCGACTGCACCTCAAAAAACAACTCATCTAAGAATAACTCATTCACCAACATCTTGAAAAAGATGTAATTGAAAGAGAGGACTCACTTATTGATCCCTAGACAAAGGCCCCAAATTAAAGGAGTATATTTCAATAGATCTTTCATCACTAACTCTGAAGATAAGGAAACCATCTCCTTGAAATGGTCAACATATGCCTTCACTGACCGATAACCATAGTGAATACTCAATAAGAGATCTTCCAAAATCCCTATATTCACTTCCTCAGGCTCAAACCATAAAAAATGGTCTTAAATATTTACCAAGTCAACCCAACATTCACTGATGATGGGGAAATTACCTTCGACTAATCCATAGACGGACCCTCAATCAAATCTGAAACTACATGAACTCTCATTTCCTTAGGAGTTCCCAATAATATAAAGGCACTCTAAACATCCTAAAGCCATTTCATAGCCTCTAATGGACCTCAAACACCATGTAAGATAGTAAATAACAAAGAGGAACTAGAAATAAGATGATTCAGAATAGAAATTTTAGGGACCATTCTAGGAGGCATATTCTGAACAACACAAATAACATGAAACCAGAATCCATCATCGACCTAGAAACATAACCAATAAGGGAATCCTAATAATAATAAATGGGATCATAAATCAAACATCACAAACACAGTAGGATTATCTTTTCCAAAGACAACCATTTCGATTTCACATCCCAAAATCACCTAATTAGAAGGAAACTATTCATCAAAAAAAATCATTTTCTGAAATCATTTTCCCATTCAGAACAAAACATTTCTTAAAAACCAAGATAGCCCCTTCATTTCAATACCCACCCAAAAATCCTTTGATTCATCACATATGTGTTCATTCACTTTTGTTTACATCATCCATGTAGACATTCTAACATGTACTTTCTATACACACGTGCCCATATATGAATGTTCATAAGGAAAACCAAGGTCCACACCTATCACTTTATAACCAAACCCAAGAATGAACCAAATTTTTAATCTAATCACTTTCTATTTTAATTCGCATATTTAAAGAGACCAATTCATTTCAAAAACCATGTTTCCCATGAAAAACAACTTTTTACAAAAAACAATTTTCCTTTTTAAAATTCCAATAGCACCAACAAAATCAACCCAACAAGAAACTCACAAAAAAACTCAGGATGAGGAACAAGTAACCATGAATAGCCTAACAACATGTTTAGTTTTCAATGCCCTATGTAGGAATAAAAAACATGGAGGATCGTGAATTGTGCACTCGAAATCCACATGGGACACTACTCCATGTGGGATTATGAAATGACAATGGTTTTCTTACATTTTCATTCCTCATACACACATCCAAAATACGAAAAAATAAAACCTAAACTATCACTGGAAACTTGAGGATCAGAATGAGAAAGGTTTCATGATTTCCTTCCCATACCTAACTCTAGAGCCCCAACAGTCATAATCTCCAATTTACTTGTCACCCAAAATAACAAAGGGTCTACTCTGATACAATGTTTTCATGAACTGAGATAAGATACCATTCAACCCGATACGCAACCCGGTCCAAGACATGTTTGGAAGGGCATTCCCGATCCCCACAGGCTGGAAAATAGTTTTGAGGATAAAAAATAAACTAATGGGAGTGATTTTACCTAAATAACGAGGACCAAATAGATAAGACTGATCATGTAGATAACCAATAAATGAATATCAACATATAAAAACAAATAATCTAGATACAACAACTGCTAAAAAAATAGAACTGAAATACATTACTAAAACTGAACCACACTATCCTGATATCCATGTGACCTCTTGATCACCATCAACCATTAGACCAAATTTTTCTAAAGGATAACACCCAAACCAAAAACCTAAAAATAAAAAAACTCGGGTCTATCGACACCAAATGGTACATATAGGGTGTGAGATTAAAAAATTTAGTAGTTAATCACCAAAAATTACATGCATTTTCTTTTCTACAAATATTCCACAAACGCTAGTTATAATACATGCAGAAATGTGGGCTTTAAAAAATTTATGAAACCAAATAATCTCCCCACAAAATCAATATTTAAAACCACACACACATCTTTCCTTTTTCAAAAATGGTTTCACTTCCCACAAACCATTTCCAAATCTATAATCTCTAATACAAATCAAAATCATATATTAAAAATAATTGGTTGTATATAAAGCAAATGAATCCAACCAAGCAGGTACAATAAGAAAATACAATAACAAATAAGCAGTTGAAGTAAACCGAACATATAGATAATATCTCATGAGTATTTCATGAACATAACTAGATTCTATCCATAGACGTACTCCATTTTGAATCACCTACTAGTGTATGGTAAAACTCTACAGACAATAAACAACTAGATGCTCTAAACTAGTCAATCCAATGGCACGTCCCTCCTAGCCTCTTAGAAAATCTAGGGGTACAACCCATATAATCAGGTTCAAAAAGAAACTATCGCTAAAACCTCTACACAACTCATAGGAATCTTATGATATTGATAAAAAATGATTCTTGGTGAAGAGAAAAGGTCCTCACATTCGTGGTCCAAACCATCGTGCTTGCCAACCCCAAACACTAACACCACTTACAAGATCCCCTCTCTTGTATGGATTATCCTCTATAGAGGTCCCCATCACCTAATCCAAGGAACATAGAAATTCCAAAAATTCCTTAATTTCATTTTATATTTCAATTAAATTCACAAAAAAAATATAAAATACCAACCAAACGTTCATGCTAACCATTCATTCAAACCATCTTTCAAAACATGACAAGATGCCAAGAGGGAATTTACATCACATCACATCAAAAACAACTCTTAAAAACAACACAATGTTTTATTCTGGACATTAACACTTTGGATCCAAATTAATTCACAAAAATTGACATAAATAATCCATTTCATGTACACAATTCCAAATAAGCCTTTCTGTTTTAAATTAAAACCACCTCCAAGGCAAGGTGAAAACATGCATAATATAAAAGGTGTCAAATGATACATTATTCCAAACACTCACCAAAAAATATCCCAATGTTCTAAATAGAAAAATTATTCAAGAACATATTTAAAATTACATTTAAAACTCACTCAAAGACCCAAGTCTTTTGGATACTCATTTCACACCACTTGAAAATTTCATAAAAATAACTTGGAAAACACAACAAGAAATGAATGTTCCCAAACATAACAATTCCCATAGGAAAATCCTCTTTAAAATATCTACACACACTAAAAATATCTTATGCATGATTCAAATCACGTTTACAATTTATAATTAGAGTTGAGAAATCCAACAAGGAATTCCACAAGCAGCAAAGTCCATTTCTTTCAAAAGACCAACTTTAAACAAATTTTAATCCTCAAATACCTTTGAAAACATATTTAAAACTTTTAAAACAATCAATTCAACACATTAATAAATAATAACAAAGAGGAGTACTATAAATCAAATCTAATTTCTTTTATAAAAACATTTCCCAACACATGCGCCCTTTAAGACACTTTGAAAATAACCTTTTTAAAGGAACAACACCTTCTTTTAAGCCAACACAACAAACCACACAAAACAATGACAACATAAATGTCTCTAATGTGCACATACAACACCCTAATCATAATATAAACATATTATAAATTCATAGATAAGAGAAACATCACCCAAAACACCAAATTTTACATAAAAAAGTCATTTTACATTTTATCTAACACCCTGCATCTATTTAAACAATGGCATAATAAAAATCTACCCATTAAAACCAATTCATATCAAGGTTTCATCATGAAAATACAAAATTAGTTTATTCCAACACCTCATAAGAAATATTATAACATTTTTAAGGAATTCAAGGAATGCTCAAGAATCAACAGAATGTGCTGGAAAAGAAAATGGAAGGAAACACCTACCTCAATGACATACGAACAAAACAAATCTCCGGGAGAACAAAGAATTCACCCAGAGAGTAAATTATCACACCTTGATATCCAAGTAAAAAAACCAAACAAAACCCCTTTCCTAAAGGGTTCATCTAAGATAGAAACCTCACTATGAAAACATAATAAACCAAGATGGGGGAAGGGGAGTGGGGGAATCGACCAAAAATCTACAAAACATACCTTAGATTTGAAGGATAAGCATCAAAACGGGGAGAGGAACCAAGGTAAGGGACCTTGGTAGCCCATAGGTCTACCAAAAATGATTCAAGAGGGATGAAATAAATAATTAGCGATAAAAATGAATGATGGGAAAAGAGGTAGTTTCCACTTTTAATGATCTGGTTAAGTCATACAGTTTTACAAACTATCTTCCAACCGTGTTCCCTCTACAGGATGAAAAGGAATCCCCCCATGATTAGGCCACATGGTTTTCAAACCATTAACCAACCATGACAAACAATACTTCCAAGATCCAAATATTCACCACATGCTTACTTCACAGTTTCCGTTATTGTGTGTAGGTTGTGTGTCATTCCCCTAGGAATAAAAACAAAGATTCATGGTTTCCTGGGGGAGGATTCACAGTTTACCCTAACAATAAACCAACCATGAGCCACCTAATTTTAAGAAAGAAATATCCACATTTCAACTAAAAATCACCCTAAGGCCTCCATAACTCAAAAATTCAAATCTAGGCTCATCCAAAGCCTCAACCAAACGATCCAACATCAAGAAAAGAATAAAATAAAATAATTTCCAGGGTCGGGGTGTGATAAGAAATCCCTATAGATGATGATGAGGGTATAAATGAGTAATTTATATGGGATAATTATATTTTCAACCATATTAGTGGGTTTAGATACAATCTAGATGAATATACTATTGTAAATAAGTATATAATAAATTTCATAGATACATTCAACCAAATTATTTTAGCTCTTTTGAAGACATAGATTTATCCTTTAATGAGCCTCATAATACCATCGTTATATATTAAATGAGTAAATCACCTACTCTCAAAAATAATTTAATGTATGATATGGAATTTAAATCCCTGAATAAAAAATCATCAGGAATAAAATGTCGAATCTGATTTGGATTCCAAAAGTGATGATGAAAGGAGTGAAGAAAATAAAAAATCCATGGAATTCATCTCCAAGAACATAAAAAGAGGTAATTATAAATACAATGGTATGATTCTTATTAAATTATTTATTTATAGGAGTATTGTTAATTTTTCAGTTAACTACCTAGAGAAAAAAATTGATGAAATTGAGAGTGGTGATGAGAAACATGACTTTTCTAAGAGAAGATCAGGAAAATCCCAAAAAAATGAACTAGATGAAATAATAATTCATTGATAAAATATTGGATAAATTTGATGAGCTTGTAATAATCAAATATACATCATCTTAGAGTGAGCCATATGATGATGTAACTTATCAAAATCATAGAAAACATCACAGATCATTTCAAGAAGTGTGAGACATATTTAAGTGGTGCAGAGGAGGAGGAAAGAAATAGATATATTAAATATATTTTGAGACCCCAACTTTATTCCTTACATGAGAAAACTTGAAATCTCATGAAGAGAGAAAATCTACTAGAAAAATATTAGATAAGTGAAAATGTAAAATAGTGTGATGTCACAATAGGGATCATAATTTTCAAGTTGAAAATTATAGAATAAGATAAGAACCCAGAAGATCTCATAGAAAAACAAGTTTTAAAAGAAAAAGAGGAACATGAGGAACGATATAAGTTTATAGAAATGGAGAAAAACAAGATCATGATAAAAATTATTATAAAACAATGGTATTTAAATTTGAATCATCCAAATATTCTCACAATATCATCCCAAAGAAAAAAGTTGCATTTTGATTGTGTTTTATCCATTGACTCTTAATACGTTACATCTAGCATTTAAGATTTTTAAATACAAACTAGAATATTTTATACTAAATTAATTAATAAAAAAATTTTCCCATAAAAATGATATATGGATATATGTAAAGAAATGTAGAAATTCTAAGAATCTTACAAAAAGAGGGTATTATATTTCTGATCAGAATGTATATTTTCATTAACAAATTAGAAAATATCATTGACTGTTATGGTACAAAGGATATTGATGGTTTTTTAGAGGGTTTGGACACAAACATTACGTTTTTTGGTATAATATTTATTTCCCTTACAGATGTAATGAATCAATATGGAAAAATACAAAGGAGAAAATAATTAATTCTATGAGAAAAAGAAACAATCTTAGGATACAGAAGTTTGCAACTGGGATTTCAATAGGTTTGAATCCACAGACTGCTAAATTTGAAAACAATAAAATAATAGAAAACATATTTAGTCAAGATAATTATTTTCATAGGTGTAACATGAATAATAAATAATAATGTTTTTGTGCTTATAACATCAAATATAACTCATAAGATAAGGAATTTGAAGGTAATTTGAGTTTGTATGGGTGTAGTAGGAAAACTAACCATAATGCAGAGGATTTTATGACCATTAGACAAACACAAGAAGGATCTATAAATGAAAATAAGCAAATTACAAAAAATAACATTTTTAATTTTATGGACCATAATAGGAATTAGAATTCTCATATGATGAAAATTGATGAGAAGAATATTATATTATTTTCTACAGAGATTCAGGACAAAAAATTCATTAAAGGTTCCATGAAGAAATCTTCAATAACTGAATATGGAATAACTAAAGGATCCTAGTTGAGAAAAAACTCTCAAACGTACAGCTATCATTGAAGACAAAGGAGAACTCTCTCATTATTCCTTATTATTATTTTTATATATTTTGAAAAAGAGTGAATTAATAGATACAAACATAACGAGGGATTTGGATTAGCATATTATTACTATATATAAAAATTAAGTGTCCAAAATGGAGTCCCCTTTATAAAAAAAACATTATGAGAAGATGAAGTGAGAGCATTGCCTGAGGGGGATAAATCATGAAGAGGATATGTCAAAATTTCATTAAATACTAAATATGAAATTCTAAAAATCTATAAAAAAATATTAAGATTGAGGTATTTTAATCACACTTCCTACCCTTATTTTGATTTAGAAAAACATTTTATGAAAGGGGAAGTCTTGGTTGATGTGTTTAGAGGGAGAAAAGTAGGGAATTTTTCATTTTCACATGAAATCATTTGATGTATTTGTTGGCTTGAGAGTGGGATATATAGTTCAAAGATAATTAGTATACATCCCTAAAAAGTGAAAAATATATTTTTTTTATCACATGAAGAGAAAATAATGGATAGTATTAATCACCTTTTTTACTCACCTTTTTTTCTATATTGGGTTATTCCATGTAGAATTTGAGTATTATAACTAGTGGATCATTACTACGGAAAGAATTTGGTTTCATCCTTGTCCCTATAAATGAAAATTGTTGAAATTTTGAACAATGGAGAAGAGTATATTGTGATGTACCATTTTCTCAAGGTGAGTAAGTATGCAATGAGTTTCTAGTAACTCCTATAAGACTTGTGAATTTATTTTCAATACAGTAAAAAAAAATTCATTTTACTTTAGAATTAAAAGAGGTGAAAAAGACTATTGACAAAAAAGTACAAGGGGGGACTAATGTACCCAAATCGATATGTTGTATTTCTTGTAAATAAGGTTATGGAGGGAGAAATTAAATGGGTATTAGTTAATATGATAATTCTATTTTACATGTATATATTGAAAAGTTAATATGAAGAAATTATGGAATCTACATCCAAGGAAGAGTTCTGATTATACATGTGCCATGTTAAAGGAAGAACATGATGATGGCACTCCTTCTTTAATACCTAGCTTAAAATATTTAGGTAATGACCATATATGTGATGATTGTTGTTCACATATTCATAAAAAAAGTTAGTACTCATGAAGTTGAAGTTTTGTCTAAAATATTTTTGAATGTGTTTAAAATAAGATTACCAAGGTGGATATATTGAAGATATATTATTAAATGATGATAAGATATCTTATAAGTTATAGGATACAGTTATTTAATGAAATAATTTAATTTTTGTTTGATTAATTTCATAATTCCTTAATATTATTATGAGGTGATTTGAAGTTCTTGAGAAAGACCATAGTTTAATTAGTGTTACTCTAGATTTATTTAAGTGAAGTATAAAAATTTAAAATGTAGTAAAAAATTGATAATTATGGATCAGAGAAGAGTAAATATCCACAATGAAATAGTCAATATTGGATTTAGAAGAGTAATAATTTAGTCAAGATAAGTAAATATTAGATAGGTATGGGTATTTATAAACATTATAAGAGTAATGTATGAATTCAGATGAGTAAAATTAATGTATGGAATAGTAAATGAAGAGTTTTGATGAGTTTTTCATGGAATTTAAAAAGTAACTGAACACTTTAGAAAGTAAAATAATAAACATTGGAAGGGTTATTTTCTCCTTATATGATTTTTAGAGATTTATAAAAGTTATGAATCATTGATATCTTTATGTGGATCATTTGAAGGCTGTGTAAACAATTTTTCAACATTATAAGGATGATTTTTCTCTTATATAAGGATCATACAAAACCTATATAAGTATCATTTTTATTATAGTAAATATGTGGATAGTTATGTAGGATACCCAAATTTTATATGATATGTATTTTTGTATAATAGGTTATCTTCATATAAAATGTGACTTAATAAGATGCCTAGTTCATAACACAAGGAAGGCGTGAAAGATAGTATTTTTTTCATAAGCTATGTTCTCATGCATGATGTATTCTATGTGTAACAAGGTCACAATGTAAGAATCAGTTTCTATTAGATACAAAAGGCATAGGATTCATCCAATCTTATGAAGAAAAACTAGAATTTAGTGTGAAGTAAATATGGAGTTTCAAAACTAAAAATAATGGAATTTCAGAATAATAAAATTTAATTGATGGTATTTAATTCAATGATTCTTCCAAGATGATATTAAAATATTCAAACATTATGATCATGTAAGTGGATTGGGATTTAAGCTAACTTAATATAATTTTTATTCTCTATAAGGAATATTGATGTCAAAGTGTATGAATCCATGCATAGGTGCAGGGTTTTTTAAATATTTTATAGATTTTTTTTTTGTGGAGGAAAACTATTATGGTGCTCTAAATATATCATAAAAGAGGATAAACTAAGTCTTAAGAAGATTTAGGATTAAGTCCTTAGTTTTATTTAAATGAGGTTTAATGAGTTCAAATATTATAATAACTCATCATAATTCAAGGTAATTTCAATATCAAGTATAGTAATATTATATTAATTATATTCACCTAAAATAATATGAATATAAATCATGTAGGTGTGAAAATTGATTTGCTGATACATTCTGCGAACATTATACTTCCTCCATGAGAAAACCTACTAGTGTAATGGGGGAATAACTAATTGACATCCTTATGCATCAAATTCAAAATAGATATGGTTCATTCTAGTGATATTATTCAACGAATATGTCTATTAAGATAACCATCATGGTAACTAATGTTTTCTATTAAGAATAATCAGAGATCCTAGTCTTATAAATTAACTGGGATTTTGGACATGTCTTGAACAAGAACAACAGTCTCCTAAATGAAGAGATAAAATTCAAAGACCTCTTCAATAAAAGTGTCTAGGCAAAAACATTGATGAATTTTTTTGGAGGAAGTATAATAACCCCATAAGGATATAGAAAGAATGTTATTTGGAGAGCAATTCAGCTAAAAATATATAGTATAAAGGAAATATTAGGAGGAAGTCACTATATTCACTAGTGATTAGGAATTTCAGAATATATTCTATCAAGATTTTTTGGATTGAAACTTTACATATACTAAAGAATTTTTAGTGATGAAACCATGTCTTGGAACACATTAGTAACCTTGGAAAGAGTATTATTTCGAGACCTAACATTGAAAATGCTCATGTACTTCCTTTTCATCCAATTACTTGCATATGATAAAATGTGAGATAATAATAATAATGAGTGGATTAAAATCTTAATTGATCAGAAATGTGAATATAATATAATAATTCATAAAATGATTAGGGTTCACTGATTCACCCCTCCCCCTCTTAGTGATATCATCGAATCAGGTCACTATAGAATCACCTAGTGGAATGATGCACAGAGGTACCTTGATATCTTTATATATAAAAGAATTGAATTTGGAGGATTGAGATTGTGGTTGAGTATAGACACTAGATCAAATTCACGTTTAATGATGACTAATATACTCATTCAAACAAATTATATCATTATAGTTTTTTTGAGATTAAAATTTATTAACTTGAGAATATTACAAGCATGTTGGTGATGTATTTACCTCACCACTAACTACATTGTGCTGAATCTGGATAATATGTAGTTGATCAGTAAATGGATAAATTGATGATTCTTTTGGTATTTTGAATTTCATCTCAATATAGAATCCTTTTGGTATGAAATAGTTGAGTTAACAATTTCATGTAATTAGGTGTAATAAATTATATGAATCTATATGTATCACAGGAAGGCCCGTTATAGGTGTTGTGGATGTTTTGGTATCCATGGGGGACATATAAAATCAACGAATACTTGGAAATGTTATTATGAAATCCATATCATCTTAATGAGTGTTTTAAAGAACACCCTGTATTATTTTTAGTTTCAATCAAGGATTAGAAGCTAACTATACTGAATATGTGGTCATTTTCGGATTACAAAATCGCTATACAAAATGTGGAGACCAAACACATGCATTTTAAATGGAATTACGCACTATAAGAAGGATTTTTCAAAATTTACACTTAAAGAGTTCCACTCTATTGATGTAGGATTGATGGTTATAGATATTTCTGGAGAGAAAGAAAGATAGGAATTTGTGCATGTTGCCAAATATTTTCAAGTGAAATTTTACATAGAGTGTCTCCACACTGTGGACATTTTACTAGAATTTCATAGTTCGCCAATTTAAAAACACTAAATGGGTGTTTTAATAAGGTAACATGTAATGTGGTTTTAAATATATAAGTTACATTTAGTTTTAGATATTTGGGGCTTCTAAAAAATAATGGAAGTTATTGTACAGTTTTTAACCACCCATAAAGTGTTTTATAGTGATGATTTTTATGAATGATTATTCATTGGACGAATTTGAAGGAGTGTATGTTGAAAGTTTATTTGAATAAAATTCAAAATTCAATTTTATTATTAGAACCTACTATATAGAACAAAAAATAAGTGTGTATTCCTAGAATAAATAATTGAAAGGAAAGGTGAATTATGTGCTACTAACAGATAGGTGGATGTCTATAATAAAACCATTATTGAATACTAGAATCAAAGTGTATAGATTTTTCCATGGTTGTACTCCAATGAAGATCTATATTGTATGAAGTAAGAGTTTTTCTATATATTCTTGAATATTGGGATGAAGGTAATTAATTTTATGGAATTATTTTGTGTGATGTTTTTATAATAGTTTGAACTATGATGGGGATTGGGATTACTGATAAAGATTTTTTTTTGTAACTATCGATTTGGAAGACCAAGGAATTATAAAGTAGTACACTTGGTTTACACTGAATAATAAATATATATATAATTTTTTATATGGTCTACTTTATAACTACATATTGAAGATGGGCTGACATTCATGTTAATAAAATGAAAAGAGACCTATAATTTTATAAATTGGTATCATCTAGAGTTATTAATAATGGATGAGAGGGTCGTGTTCCTTGGAAAATAGTGACATATCCATAAATAATTATAATTATTGATCCTTGGGAGTAATGTTCATGTCCATAAATCTTTTACAATCTATGATCCATGGTGAGTTGTGACCTTAATTAAACATTGTATCATCCCAAAGAGTGAGTTATATTAGATTTTGGTACACCAAAACAATACTTATTTTATGATCCTTGGATGTATCCTAGTGTAGGTGATCCATATACAAATACACCTTTCACTAAATTCTTTAAATTATACACATATAAATGATATCTGTTTTGGAATAATTTGATAGATAGATATGTAATAAATAGTGGAGGGGTGTTCCTTTTATTAATGGAATATGATCTGAAGATAATAACATAGAATAAATTGATTAAATATACCTACACCTTGATTGAGCCCCTCCCCCACCCCCTCTTAGGGTTTATTGGGATCCTACAATATTATTGGGGACAAAATCCATCATGAAAACATATATTGTATGAAAATTTTAAACTATAAGTGTATATTTTATAGGAAAAAAGGAAGTCTAGTACCATTACATTCTTTATCAAAATAATAACCATAAAGATTCATAACATTTTTATTTAAAAAAAACAAAAAATTCCATAATAGTTCAATGATTGGTGATCTTATTTTATACATTTTCATTTAATTTTTCCTCATACTATTAGGTAAGTGTTCTAGTTCTTTAATGATATTTTCACCCCAAAAGGAAATCATGAATTCCATTCATCTTCACTTCAATTATTTTCAAGGTTTAAACTCATATAGATAATTTATTGGAAATAAACCATAGTACAAAATCTAGTTGGGTATCAATTTAGGGGTTACTAATTAAAAGGAAAATGGTGTGATGGATTTTTAACTAAGAATATTTTACCATATAATATGCCCTAAAAATTCATAGAATATCTCCTTGAGACACTCATAATACAATCCTCCATGTCATGTGACTTACAAGACACATCAAATAACCATTCCAAATTTTTGAAAGAAACATTTAAGGATTTAAAAAAATTATTAAAGACCTATTACATCCTAAAATTCATTAATGAAGATGATGATAGCTCATTTAGATCAACAATGGCCATTATCATATTAATAAATGAATTTATAAAAAATACTTGGAAAACATGGTTCACATGCCTCTTTATAATTGTTTTGTTCCCTTTCTCTAGACCATATCATTAATTCCATTTTAAAGATAATTTCCTTACCCAAAGAAGGATTTTTAGTGGAACAGTAGGAGTATCATGACATGCCTCATCCATTTATGGATTCACATTACACTCTCCTTTTAACAATAATATTCCTATTGACAAAAACATTTTCAAACATAATGTTTGTTAACTACCATATCACCAGATCCTAGAATGTAACTCACATTCCAATGAGCCTCATCCTATCCAAAATAGGCTTATAATCCTAAATCAATTACTAACCATGCCTCCACCAAGTCAGTTCCACACAACCAAGATAATCTTAGATTACCTCATCCAAGAAGGGCCTAAATTATCTCCTAATTCAAGGATCACTATCTAAAAATACAAACTATTTATTTTGAATAAGTTATTCCCATCAAACAATAATCATCCTAGGAACCTCTACTTAAAACTACCCACTAACAATCCATAATACATACAAAAAAATACATCATTCTCGAAATATTTTATATGAACATTCATTTATTGAATAAAGGAACTTGTTTCTTCATGAATAAGTGAGTTTCATGAAAATTTGTGAGTTTCAAAAATGTAAGGAGTTTAATGAAGGTGTGGGAGTTGTATGAAAGTGTAGTAGTTTGTAAAATTTTGGATGATACATGAATTTTATACAATGGTTACATGAAAGTAAACATTGTGTTATAAGAATAAATTATCAATAGACTCTAATTATACCATATAATATCATAAATAAATATATATATATATATATAGAAAAGCTTTGGATTCTCTCAAGATAAAGGATTCCTCAAAAGATATAAAATGTGGATGGAAGTAAACTATCATGGGGAGGAAAACTAATATCATAACTCTCACTTATTCTAGTTATCACTATCATCCCTATTGAATCCATTCTTCTATTATCATATATTCTCCACTCACACACCCATATTTTTCATCCAGAATCTCTAATAAAAATTGTAATCTTAATCCAAATCCTATAATAAATATTGTACTACATGTGTCAAATAGATTATTACAATTATATAATTATTTTAAAATATATTTTACATGTATTTTATTTCTATTAACAAGTTTTAAATCATCAATTATTTCAATTCCACATATCCACATGAATATATTTTCTTCACTCCACTCATGCACAATAGTATTTTAAAAAATAAAGCCCGAATGGCCCGAAGGACTTCTTTTATATTTTATTATAGATAATCCCCCTTTTTAAGGGATGAAGGGGAACTCGTATATGAACCGTAGGCCTAAGGAACAAGGCTCGACACAACTTGAAATACATGACTCGAAGGCCCAAAGGAATATCATGCCCAATACATGACCTATAGGACTAACCCACTAGAACTAGCCCTCCCCAGCTTCTGCATAATTGATTTCCTAGCTCCCCACCTTGCATTGCGGATCGGTTAGCATTTCCCCGTACAAAGCTGCACGGTGCCTACTCCCGATGGCAGGTATTTAACAAAATAATATTCAATATATTATCAAAAAATATGGGGTGTAAATTTATTGGTTTAATACTATTTGATAAAAGGTTCTATGTTTTGTTTTCATCTTATCTAATTTCCATGGTTAGTGGGTTGTTGGCACTATTTAGGAATTTTGAAATTTATGGGGTAAATAACTAATGTTAACATAGATGGATAGAATTATCTTACTTATCATTTTTATCCATTTAGCCACCATAACCATGAAATTAAAAGGGTCTAATATAGTTATTAATTCTAAAGTGTTATAAATTTAAAAAAGTAATCAGAACCTAAAATATTAGATAAATATTAAAATATTAAAAATCAATTTTTATAATAAATTTCATGGTTGTTAAAAAAATATTTCACTTTCATACATAATTATTTAAAATTTTAATACATATGATGCATAAAATATTAGTATTCTCTATGTGGAAAATGATTTTCATTGTTAGGTGTTTATAACATTCAAAATGAGAGATTGTTGATGTCCTAATATGGTACCATATTGAGATGGTGGGGTGGTAGTAAAACTATTGTGTGGAACGAGGAAGTAAGAAATATAAAGTGATATTTTTTATGAGTCTAAAAAAGATTAGGTAAGTGTTCTAAAGCTTGAATTATACATGAAATGTTTTATATGGAAGTGGTGAAAACTGTGAGTTATTGTCCATTTTATAGATAATGTGGAGTGTCATCTATAAATATCTATTTTTGGGTAAATCCAATCAACAAGTTATTCTCATCTATAAAAGGGTGTGTCGTTTCACTAATTTAATTATATTTATTGATTATATGTATTTGTATTTTTATTCTATTTATATTTAAAGTCTTGGAATTTAAGAACTTTTAACATGAAGGTTCACTATATTCATCCAAGGCTACAATATTCTCTCATGGAGTAGGACTAATTCTAAAAAGTGTAAATTCTATGTTTTTTATATTGTGTCATTCATTGTTCATTATATTTAAATGGTTTCTGGAAGTAATTATATGGTTATAATTAAATTCATTAAAAATATTTCGAAGCCTAGTTCCAAAGTTTTTTTTGTTGAAATTAGGTGTCATCTGATTCAAAATTCATGAACCATCATTCCATAAGTTGTATATTTTGGAGTTTAACTATAATAACAAGGGTTTTTGATATAACAATTAGTTTTGGAGCTTAGTTGTAGAGTTTCAAACGGTCCGGTCTTGGTTAGATGTTCAGAGCTTCGTGTATAGTGTAATACTATGATTGTACTTATATAAGAACTCGGGTAAGTAGTTCCTAATCTCTCTAACATCTTCAAATTCAGTGGGAGTCAATTGTTTTTTGAAGGATAGGATTATATGAGGGTAAGGTTTGGATTGATAAGTTCAATTGGTCATATTTTTGGACATTGGGGGATGTATTTTGAAAACTGTATGTTCTATATATTTTTATCTGTTTTATTAAAGAGGGGTGAAGATTAAGAAATGTCAAATGAGTAATGGGAATGTATAAATTAGAAATAATAGGGAGTGTTTCGACTAATATTATCCAAGACTATTTCTTTCAATAATCAGAATGTGATTAAAAAAAATTGATTTGATGGCTACTCTTTCAAACATGTATGAGAGGCCAATTTTTTTTGAAAAAAATAGTTGTAATGTAGATACATTTCAACACCAAAAATTGAAAAGGAAAGTTAGTGGAAAATAATGTAAATGAATTCAATTTTATTTTGAGTCAGTTGGAATTAGTGGGGATAATATTTTATATGGAGGTGTGGATGTTTATCCTTATCTAATCACATCTAAAATTGGGGTGTACAATGGTTATCATGGTGATAAATTCTATAAGTAATTCTAATGTGAAATTTTATGATGTTTGGGATTTTATTCTAAATGTGGAAATTCATAGGATTGAGAGTCATGGTTCTCCCATAAATTATTTCATTGTATAATTTAGGGGGGTTTCCATTTCTTATAAAATTTGAAAGAAGTGTAATTTTAGGTTATTTGGTTGATCCCTTCCATATGATAGAATTGAGGTGGGGAAAGCAGATAAAGAACACTTGTATGGAAAGAATGATAAAATACATAAGCTTTTAGTCTATAATCTATTCAAAAAATAATATTTCATAAGAAAATAATAGTTTTTAGTGATTTTAGTCTACTTGAATCATAGATAATTGACTCTAGAGATTCTTATCATAATATGTCTTTGAGGTGGAGCATGAGAAACTATATTTCAAGATTATTTAGTAGGGTTAAACTTGTGAATGATGAAACTATATAGATTAGTAAAATGGATAATTTTTATGTATGAATGTTGAATGAATAATTTCTATCATTGTAAAGTGCAGAGAACATACAAAAGCTATGGAAGAACCAAATATCAACATGATAGAAAGATGGTGTGAATTTGTATACTGTATTTATTGATGGCATATGGAATGTCACAGAGGGTTACATGGTGGTGACCAATGGTGTGAGGGATATAAATTTTATCAATACATGAATTCAAAAGGATATATGTATATTGTAGAAAAAACTTTTGGATACATGAATTTATGGCATGATCATCACAGTCCCATGGGTGAGGAGAGGATGAGTGTCCTAGCTATGAAAGGTAAATTAAAACGTAGAAATATGTTTTATGGAATATTCATGGGGAATATCCTTGTGAATTAGTAGAAATATTCATTCAATATGAATGGTAAGTCACTAAGTAATCATATGTTATATATGTTTTATATGGATTGATGGAGTTTAGAACTGATTTATTCTCACAATGAATCATTGTATCATTTTATCATTGATGATATGATAAAAAAAGTGAGTGTTTTCATTCTTAATCAGAAATATTAGATTTTTTGTAGCCGTAATTAGTTAGAGATTCATGGTGAAAAGGAGACCATAAATAAGAAAAAATACATATCGTTTTATATTGGGAGAGAATATGGAAGTTAGAAGTTCTTAAGGTTCTACTGAAAGAAATTCATGTGATATGGCAAGACCATAGTAGTAACATTTTATAATAATTTTATTGTAGACTTAATAAATTAGAATTTGGATAACAGGTCTTGAATAATGTGGTTATATATCAATTTAACTATTGAATTTTGGGTGGAGGCTATAAAATATACATCCTACCTTCTAAATAAATGTCATTCCACTCCATTTGGGTAGTGACTTCTAGAATAAATCTATTTTTAATAGATAGATAATATCGCACACTTGAAAGTATTTATAAGTGTTGATTATATCCATTTAAATTATAGGTATATGGATACTATAGAGTGAATTTCTTGGGAATGTTTATTTTTTGGTTAGGGAGATGAATACTTTATATCACAACTATGTAATAATTAGTTATAGAAGGTTATACGAATCTAGAATGTTCTCTTCAATGATAGGATATTGTAGAAGGATCCAAACATATCAGAAGATGTAGTGGTGAAAAAAAATTGTATTCCAAAGTTCATCAAGATACAATTTGTAGAGTTCTAATTATTTCAAGGAGTAATTTTTTTCAGATGCTAGACTATCAAAAAAATGTCTCTAATGGAAATAATATTTCTTTGGTATCAATAAGTCCAGATATGTTAGAATGGTCAAGGACTGTGGTAGATTTAGGTAGAACATTGTAATTTTAAGTTTCAAAAGTAGTGGCTATGTAAATAAAAAATTCATTGTTTTATGTGTAGAAATATACCATATCTAGGAACCTAGAGTAGTTTTTCAGAAATGAAATGCACTTATTTATTCTTATAGATAGAGGAGAACCCAAGGGGTTAGAAGAGGTGGAAAATTGTAGTGACTATAGATAGTGAGAGATAGAGATGGGCAGATAATTGGGATCCTTAGATGTTTCCCAAACATGGGAGACAATAGACCTTCCTATTGGGAAAATATCTCTACATAATAAGTGGGTCTTCACTTTTAAATAATACATAGATTCTAAGAAATAGTACATGTTATGTATTGTTTTAAATGGCTTAAAAGACATTAAAGGTGTGGATTTCCCATTAATATTTCCTCTAGTTGTAAATATTTTTAACAATTTGGATAGTGGCTAAGATGATTTCTATGGAGTGTCTACATCTTGATCAGATAGATGAAAATACACTTTTTTATATTAGGTTAGTGGAGGATATGGAGCATCTGAAAGGTTTAATGGAAAGTGAAATAAAAATACCGGTGTGTCAACTCAAATAGAGTTTTTATGGGGAGAAATAGGAACAAAGGAATTAGATTCATAAGTTCAATTCTTTTATAATAAAGAATATGTTCATTTGAATAAATAAATATCATTTTCTTACAAAACTTGTTTGGTGATGAGAGTTTCATCATACTTCTTCATTATGTGGATGATATAATTTAGACTATTTATGAAGAAAGATTAGATTGAGGAGATGAAAGATTAATATCTTGGTTCCAAAAATCATCTATTAGGGATGAGGACCAAAAGTGACATGCTATTTTAAAATTTCTTCCTATATTATTTTAAGTATATTCAGAATGTGGTATAAATATTTGTAATGAGTGAATGTAATCATGTAACCAGTCCTATTGATAGCAATTTCTAGTTGACCAGAGAGATGGAACCTAGAAAAAATATGAGTTTAATTATTCAGTGTGGGTTTGATATGAGTTGGATGATAGAAGATTGATATATTTCATGATTTTTTTGAATATGGACATTACCTTCATTATGGAAGTTGTTAAATTGATTATGGATAATTTGGGAAGGGGTAATGGGATGATGTAAACTGAATACATTGGTATTTTAATGGATTAGTGGGCATGTAAATCTATTTCATAATGAAAGACAATTATAACTGTTTTCATATTTGTACTTTTGGGGAGATATAGACATAGAGAAAATTGGCACCACCAATTTTTATACTTCCAGAGGACCAATTTGGAGCTTGATATCTCAACTTAAACGAATAGTTGTACAACATGTAAAGGATGTAGAGTATGTGAAAAACACGTAAGATAAGAATGATTTCATCCCAATCAAAGAGGCAATGGAGGATATTTGAAAAATGCCAAAAATGGAACATTATTCTATGATAGTTAAAGTGTGATTCCACTTTCAAATAATCTGGGGTTTTACTCCATAACAAATCACATTACGATACGAATAATTTTGTCCAAATATTTTTGTATAATAAAGTATTATATAAATAAATATTTTATATAAATCAAAATCTTGAGGACATGTTGAATAAGTTCATCGTATATGAAATGCTGGGGTAGTGTGACTCTTCAATGGGGCTTGGTTGAATAGAAGAATAGTGGATGATCATGGCTCTACTTAAGGAATGAAGAGATAATAGAAAAGTGTAACCTATAATTCTTGGTTGTGAATCCTTGAAAATGATCTTCATGTAGAATATTATTATGATTATCTATTTGAAAAACAATTTCTAGATAAGTTTTTATAAATTCTGGAAGGAGTGACTACAAAAATCGTCATGTTGAACTAGATGGAGATGATGGTGAAAAAATGAATCGATTTATTAAAAATAGAACAAGAAAACAACAATAATAATTATACATATTTTTTTGATCTATATAAGATTATGTGGAATGAGTTCTGAAGCATATACTATCAACCTGAAGCTGTAATATTAGTAGTTAAAACTAAGGGATATTAGTATTTTATAAGATCAAGTGGAGATTCATCTACAAATATTATAAAGTGGTGGAACCAAATCAACAATCCAGAAAAATCTATAAATGATTCAATGGGGTAATTTATTTAATTATAATTATTTTTTAGTTGTAATACTATTCTATTTCGGAATAAAGATTTAGTATTTTGTTATTTTTTTACTCAAAGGATTTATCTATTAATTTAATATTTCAGTGTTCCTCCTACGGTGTAGGAATAAGTTTAAAGCTTATAATTTTTTTGTTTTCATTATTTCATTTCATTATTTTTTATTTCTATTTTTTTCTTTTGAAGCTTATTTTACGATTGAAATGTGATTCAGTAGGGAGGTTCTATATCCTAGTTCTAGAGTTTGGCATCTGACATCTAGTTTCATCTGATTCATACTTTTTGAAACCTTTTTTCACCTGATATAAATTATGGAGAATTACCTATGAAATTGAGGTTTAAAAATATATATTAAGGATAATTGTTTAAATATTTTTAATTTAAAGATATTATATGTAAGAAATGCAATGAATCCCTTTATTATATGCTAGAAACTAGCCTAAAAAATGACCCCATTAATGTCAGTTTTCATTAAGATATAGATGTTAGATTAGCATATCCAATATTATTTAAACCCTTGACCATTGATATCAAATAATAACATTATTATTGGGTAAAAAATTAAAATCCAATAAAACTTTTTATCAAATATTTTATAAGGTTTGGAGTAAAAAATTTCATAAATCAACACAACTAGTTAATATATCTCCCATTGGTGAAACTATTTTATTTAAATCAAATTTAAAGGAAGCTAATAGCTTAACTTAGAGATATTTTAAATGGAATAATGTTATCAAACAGACTTCAATGATTTTTTTTCATGTTACATAATAATATACTCTTAATAACCTATCCATTGAATATATGGTAAAAAATACTGATGGAAATCTACAAAATAATGTTACAATGATCCAATTATTTACCCAGTCCATGGGAAACCTCCACTATTATTCCACCTATATATTCTTATTTATCATAAAATATAAAACCAAGAAATTCATGATCCTATAGATCACATAATACAAAAGAAATCCATTATAATGAAGATTTCGATACATCAATAAAACATAATAGTATCAAAATGGAGTATGATTCAAATATTTCTCAAACCATTTATTGTAATAATAGTAGTCGCTCCATTGGATCTCCAAATTTTTTCAAATTTGATCCATAATTTAAAATTTACCATAGTAAAATTATAATTGATAAGGAATTGATAAGACAATAATTTTTTAAATCTAAAAAATATTTAAAAAGATAATTACTTTCAATAAATTTGACAAATTTGAAACATAAAAAATTGAGAGCCAAAATTTTATGTATTCAATGGACTTGAGAATTAATATATCATTTTTAGTATAGTATAAATAATTTGAAAATTAGTATACCCTATGAAAGATTTATATGACTTGTCTGAGCACACAAACATGGATTTTTGAAAATATTCAATTTATCTAATCAAATTACACATCGCTAGACTAATTGGATTAAATATTAGTCTCATAAAAGTAATTAATTCATTATCCAAAATTAAGAACTATAAGCATGACGTAAAATTGAATTTAAAAATATAATAGTGAAAAAATAATTAGATAAACCAATGTTTACTAACAATTAGTGATCAACATAATAGGCCTCAGACTATTCATAAAAAAGAATCAATCACCATTAATAAAAATCATTACTAAATTATAAAACCACATGAAACAACACCCAAATTAGCTAGAGAACCCTCAATTATTGATTCAATTGAAAAACATCGACCAAAAAATAGCACTTCTTAGGCTCATGTATTTATTATATCCTGAAACCCTAGACCATGTATGAAAAATCTATTTTTATCATTATAACTACTCAGATAACAAAAACATTATCCAAAATGTAAAAACACATGGACTAAATCAACATATATAGAATGTTTTATAAAAAATTACTATTGAACTACAAATTTACCATCTTGGGAATAGTAGGGAATATAATATGAAACAGATTAATAAACCATATTATCCCATAGTTTCATACCCTAACTTACAAATATAATAAAAAATAAGTTTAAATAGGTTTCCTACCATTCTAGCACTATTTATAAAAGGCATTTCTATGGAAATATATATTTTAAATTCATAATACAATAAAAAAATTATAATAATTTTCACATCTTATAATGCAAAGGAAGATTATTCTGAACATATGATTTCACAAAAATAAATTACAAGGTTTCTCATATAAATTAGAAGGACGGTATGTCAATTTATTAAACAATACTATAAACAAATATTTAACAACTACATATAAAGATTAAAATTTGGCTAAACATATCAAAACAAAATCATGAGAATAAATTTAAAATGTTTTAGAAACACTACAATTTTCTATAACAAAAAATTTTTTTGGGAATTAATTCCAAATTAAAATAAATGTAATATAAACATTCAATAAATATAGTATAGAAAATTAAAATATTTTATATGGTATAAAGATATATTTCTTTAAAATGTAGTAAAAAATAATTTTTACAACTAGTAATTCTTGAAAGAAAAATTCCTAGGGTACATACAACTAAATTTAATATACAAAGTTAAAAATAAACTAAAAAAGTAAAACAATAGAACTATATCATATGATAAACTGACATATAGTGATTTATTTATCATAATTAATGATGAAGGATATATATAATGATTGGAAACTAAAAAATCAAATAAAACGTAAAAAAAATTAACCAAACATGAACAAGAAATATTTTGTGTACAATTTGATTATAATAATTTTAGACCCCCTATAAAATTGTGTAAACAAGATTATAATTGTTTTAATTATAAAGAAAATGTAAAAAATACTCTTTATATTCTATCAAAAAATTATTACTATTCAAAGCTGAGGAATATTGACTACAAAATATTTAAGCATAATAACAAAATTAATAAAATGACAAGAAATTAAATTTGAAAGATTTTTCTTTTAAAAAATTATTTTTGAGTCTACCAAAAAAATAAATAAACATGATTTTGATAAAAAATAATTATTATTTAAGAAATAATTATAAAAACACAAATATATTATATTTATACTTTAGAATATATTAATACTATTCAAGAAGATTACTTAGAAAGCATGACATCGAATACCGTAAAATATATTAATATATGTTTCTAAATAATATGAGTTATTTTTTATATTTTGTTGACTATATAGAAGACCGAAAAATAAAAAATGATTACTTAATTAAAAATTCCACTCACATGGATGAGGGAAAATATTTGGAACCATTTCAATATTGTAATATTACAGAAATAATTAAATAAATGGAATATTTAAATAACCAAATATGTTGAATATAACATCTCCTTATATACAGGTCATATATTAATAAGATGAAAAAAAAAATAAAAATAAGATGGATTTCAGATTTAAAAAAAAATTATAGAAATTTTTTAAACAATTATTGATTTATTTTATGATAAATAATATATATCACAACAATAAAATGAAATTGGTAGTTGAAAAATATTAATTACAAACATAACATTTTTAAACGTCACTATAACTAAAAAATGATATGTTAAAATTGGAATATTCATAAATTATTTATGTCCAATCATAACCATTTAATTAATAGTTGTAGGAGTATATTTAAATTTTTTACTAGAAAATCTGTTTACAAAATAATATTATGAATATATTATATAAGTATTACACACCTATATTCAATCTTGGATTGAGGTGACCAATAAATTTTCAACTATTTAACTATTGAATGAATGTATTGTCATCCTATAAAAATTTATATTGGTTACCAATATAACTATGCAAGACATTATAAAAATATACTATTTTATCAAAATTTAAACCATTTTTCAAAAAAAATAGTAATTACAAATTTTTTACATGAAGAAGATGAATTGTTGTTTTACTAAAAAAAGTATTTCAAATATAGAAAGTTTTATATCCAAATAAAACACAAAAAATAATATTTTATCCATACATGTTGAAGTTATTGTTATCATTATATACAATAATTTATTTATTCATATTTCATGAAAATCCTATTATCTTGATAATAATTAAGTTCTCTCCCTAATTCATTAGATTACTAGTTTATATTTTATTCACATTTATGAGAAGTATCTAAAGGAAACCACATTGCTTCTTATTTATATCATATTTTTAAATTCTTTATCTCTCGTAAAACATGTTTTATAAACCTCACCAATCAGTAACTATATACTATTTTAAAATCCAAAATGGATTTCTATGATTATCATAGATAGCTTTAAGATGATGTATCCAGATTTCTTAACCAAAATGGATATGCCTACCTAGAAAAAAAAGCTATCAATTCATGCATACATAAAACAATGTGTTTTGTATGAAGGGACATTTAAGTTATAGTATGAGGTCAACCATCATTATTGGATAAAGATATATCTCTAAAAATTATCAGAGCACAGTGTTAACCTTCATCCCATTGAGTGTTCCATTCCTTTTTTTAAAAATTTCATCGTTGATGTTAGTGTAAAAAAATTCCCCTTCTCCAATACAAGTTTTTTAAATATGTAGTTATAAGGGCAGAGTTTATGAACTCTAATTATGGATATGAGGCCATATCCTTGTAAAATAGTAATATTAGCTCCTGTAAAAGAAAAATAAAGGGTGACCTTCTACTCTCATATCTTTACAGGTGTCGCATAAACATTTTGTCGGTCCCCACTATCACCAACCAAAGGAGGATATTTTCAATAATTCTACATGATAAAGGAATAGAATACCCAATAACTAAATAAATCTTATGTTAATGATACTTCAACATAATAAAATTCCTCATATATAAAATAAATATAGCTTTGATAGAAGAAGAGACCGATTAATTGTCAGTGGAATCTGAATCTGAAAATAATAGCTATGAAGCTATAAATAAAATATTAAAGGATTCCTTTGATATTGTAGAGTACACTGTGTTTATAAAAGGGGATAAAATAAAACTATCAGAAAAGTATAACTATTAGAACAACACTCTATATCTCTGATCATTTCTCAAATCCCTTTTGACCCCCTTAATTTCCTATCTATTATCCTCTCATACACCCATCTTCTTAATCAATTATCTCAAATAAAAGTGTTACACTTTTTCAATAATATCTAATAAATGTTTTAGCATGGGTTTTGAACATGGAATGACCATTCCCAAACTATTATAGGTTCTATTATACATATTTTTGAATTTAGTTTTTATGTTTTACATTATTAGTTCTTTAAATTATATATCTCCCCATGTCTATATTTTATACACTCCATTAACACTTGACATAATTTTTTCAAAACTATATATATGATCCTACTAATATTCTATTAAATCCAATGGGGTTGGATTCTAGGGTTTTATAATCATTGTATTGAGAGTTTATTGTGTATTTCATGTTTATTTGGTGTCCATGGTTAAACAATTATTTCCAAGATTAGCTATAACTAGTGTTCGGTGATCTTATTAGATCAAAAATTTGATCTTTCTTGACTATTGATCCTAAAATTATTTTCACTACTTCCATGACAGAAAATAGCCTATATTAGGATATTTAATATTTATTTATATTGAAAATATCATATAAATAAAAATTTAACTCAATGTTATCAACTTTTACTCCATCAACAAATAGAAAATACATTGATTCACATGAAAAGAGATTTATTAACAAATGTTTGGAAAAGATAAATGTTTAATAATAAATAAAATAATGGTAAGTGATAAAAAATCTTCACACTTTATACAAAGGGAAAAAAGACTATATTTCTACACCAAATCTATGATTCATTAAAAAAATATGTGGAAAAATATTTTATTCTTAAGCTCCACTGTTAGAGGTCCCTCTGATTCTATGTTTCCCTCCCTAGCCCCGAGTTATTGGTTTTGTTTTTTCTTCATCAATAAAAAACTTATTATTGAATGAAAAGAACCTACTCATAATCAAATGATATTAGATTAAAAAATAATAATACACAAAATCACATTTTATAGATCCATAATAAATTTCTTCAAATAATAAAAATAATTAATTTTATATAAAAAATAATTAAAATAAATTTAATCAAAGAAAAAAAATTAAAAAAAAATAACTAAAAATGATAACTCGTGAGGGATTTTATCTCTATATATTAGATTAAAAATTATTATTATATAACCAATAATTTATTCTAAAAATTAATAAAAATTAAATGACACTAAATGAGATGTACTAGAAGTAAAAAAGCTTAAAAGCATTCAAAGAGAGAAGAATATACTGAGGAAAATAACATTATTATAAAAAAATAGTTAAAGAGATTATTATGTAATTTATATAATAAAAACCATTTAAATAAATTTTACTCTATCATTTGAAAAATATTTCAAAAATTGAAAAAAATAATTTAATATATATACTAATAATATGTATAAAATTGTGAAAATAATAATTTTATATATAATTATTTTAAATAGTATTATTTTAAAAAAAAAGAAAATACAAAAACTTTTGAGGAAAATTGGAAACAATTTAGAGACAAACTATATGAAATTAAATTTAAAAAATATAAAAACACACTTTTGCAATAATAATATCATTAATTTTTTTTAAATAATTTATTATTATCAACCATTTAGGAACCCTATTATAAGTAAAACCATTTATTAATGAAAAAGGATTAAATAACATATTTTTCAAACAAAAATATCAAATTTAAATTCTATAAATGGATATAATATAAAAAATAACATTTTTATTCTTTTTTACTACGATATCTTTATGAAAAAAATTCAAATAATTAATAATAATAAACCAAATAAAGTTATTGACACAAATAATGATGATTTATTAACAAAAAATTCATTAAGTTTTATATAGATATATTTTTTATACAAAATTTTTATTTATCTACCTTTAAAAAATATTTTTTATTTGTAAAATAAATCAATCTATGATCACATAATACCATATTAATTTATAATTAAACACCTCAATTAATTATAAAATGATAATAAGAATTATTTCCCCAAACAAGTTTTATTTAACTTAATGGGGTAAGACTAATAATAGAAAATCTAAATAAAACACTCACAAAGAATGCACATTCCCTTAAAAATATTTTATATTTTGAAATCACAAAAAATATTAATGTAATGAATGGTATATATTTAAAAAAATTGAAAATATTATATGAATTTTTTTGATATTATAGTAATTGAAACAATTGGTGATAAGCATTATAATTATTTAAATATAAAATAAAAATTTTATTTTCACACACCATCAATGTTTTCTAAAGACAATTTATATATTGCTGATTATAGTTTCGCTTATAAGTGGATTCTTAATGAATATATCAAATATCAAAAACGTGGTATATTAAAGAAAATTGTTATGAATATTATAAATTTGTGAACAATAATAATGTATATTAATATTTCTGAACATGATATCAGTGGTAAAAATAAACAATGTTTATATAATTATCAAGCTACTATAAAAATAATAAAAACTAGACATAAATTTTAAAACTGTAAGAATTTTCCAACGAATCAATTTATTTTAAGCAATTTTATTCATAATTAAATAATTTTTCAAAGTTGTAAACTTTATAAAAAACATGATGGGAAAAACATAAATTTCTCATAAATACAGGATTTGGAATTATATAAAGATATATTTTTAATCAGAGTCTTTTTAATGATGATATTAAACAAATAAATTTTAAAAAAAACATCATATATATATTAAAAAAATTGTTTACTCAAATATAAAAGAATGAATTATTAATGTATTATAACAACAAACCATATTTTTAAAATATCATAAAATCTTTTAGAATAAATATATATTTATAATAGTGATAGACTAGAGACCAAAAAGAAATTTCAAAACAATATGAATAAAAATAAATCGAGAGACCTATACTTCCAATATAATATTAAAAAACCAAATTAAAATTATAAAAAATAAATAATCTTTTGAAAATTAAACTAGAATGAATAATTTTATAAAAAATAAATTATTTTTAAAAATATGAAAAATAATTTGGGAATAAAAGAAAGAAAAAATGAAAAGTAACTTCATTTAAAGTTGGAAAATCACACTTGACTCTATGAGTTAAAATGTCAAATTTTAAATTATAGTAAGGCTTTAAAAATAAAAATTACTTATTTCTCTATATTTTATTTATATAAATCATTAAATAATTTTTATATTCCTAAAATTAATAAATAAGAAATTTGTTTCCTAAATAAAATTTTTATTTTAGAAACGTTTGAAAAATAAAAGGACAATTGTTTCCACTACTCAACTAAAAATACAATTTTTGATAAAATATTTATTCATATTAAATTATTTCATCTCATTAATAAATATTATTTTAAATCCCAACACCTAAGAAAATATATTATGATTTAAAAAATATCTTTTTATATCATTTTCTTAATATAAAATGGAGGTCAGTCATACAATTTGAATGTATTAAGAATACATCCCCAATAATGTGACATTTGATACAATTTAATACAAGAAAAAAACATGTTTTTATAAATATATTTAATCCAAAAGTATATCTATTTTAATATATCATTACCAATGTACAAGAAAATAATTACCATATATTCACATAAAATTGAAAATTTCCAAGTTTCTTACTATAAATGTGTATTATTTCAATATTTTGGCCTCCACTAATCAATCATAGTTTTTAAAATTTAATAAAAATATTTTAAATACACTAACATATTTTAATCATGCGTTGTTTTAAAATTTTAGATTTCATAATGATATTCACAAATATATTAGATTCCTTTCATTTTTTAATTTAAATTAATTAATCTCCATTAATGATTTCACATCCAATATTAAATTTTTTTTAATTCCCCAAAAAACATCCCTTGTATTTTAATTAAAGATTATTTATTTTAAAATAAAATAAATTATATCAGATCAATCAACCCATAAATTTTTTTAAATTAATATGTATATATGATTCATGTGTTTGTATAGTGACTTGTCAATATTTTTATAATGATTAAAAAGAAGGCTCTAAAAATTCATCTCAATATAAAAATAGAATTGGTGACTCCAATAATTGGGTGCATAACTGAGTAATAAATTCACCTAATAATATTTCTTGAAATATACATTTAAATCATGGTGGGGGTGAATTACCATGGTGCTATAGTGATATTATTTCACTTTACGAGTGAAGTTATGGTATAAAATATTGTATTAGGGCACTATAACAATTGTACAATTCATCATGATTGGGATTTGGGTCTATAAAATTAGGCATTCTGTCCATAGAGAATCCTTTCCATTATAGGGTCATTGGTCCATAGGGAATTCAATCTATGAGAGAAACTCATATAGAGTGTGGGTGGGAAAACTATTTTGAGTGTGAATCTAGGAATTCTATTTTTGCAGTAGTGTAAGTGTGACTGGTCACTTGCATTAGTGAACATCTTTAAAAAGCACCCAGCAATTTGTGGCAGTCAATGGTAGAGTTTTGGATCATATGAGGTAGTGGAAACAAATGGAATTCTTACTAGAGAGATTGTTGCTGCTTAGGCCAGGTTCTATTTTTCCTCCAAGACATGTAAACTTCTCGGAATTTTTTCCTCTGGTCCTCCAGGACATATAAGGGATACCTCTTAACATAGTTGAAAATGTTTCTTACCTAGAAAATAATAAAAATTTAAAGTGCTTATAGATAAGGTCTAAAGAGGTGAAACCTCCTTGAAAAATTCCTAAAATGAAATATTCTTATAGATGAAAACAACATTATCTCAACATTATGATAAATAAGAATAAAAATTCAAAGGGTAATACATTATAATGGTTTTTGAAGAAAAATGAGTGGTCCCTTTCTCAAAATGTAGATTCTATGACCAATTCCAATATTGTTAAATGGAAATGGGTGGGGCCCAACCATCATTGAAATTACCATACCTATATCACACTGAGCAGCACTTGGACCAAACCACCTCATAGCATCAATTGAACCTCACCAAATTCCATAGGCTTATGTCTAGCTAGGGATCTCAAGTGATGCCATGGGGTGTATATACCACTTATATCAGAGTAAATAATAGCACAAAAAACAAGAATATATCACATATCATAAAAACAACTGAGAAGTAATAGAAAAGAATTATAATACATGAGATAACAAAGTCAAATGTTTCATACAACATGAATGATCATGTTCAGATTATAAAATAATGGAAGATCACCCAATGTAATGATCAAGATTTAAAAATAAATAAAAAAATATATGAGTCTCTTCCACTACACTTATCCATACCTTATCTCAATCTCCTAATTCTGATCAATCCTCCTCCATGATCGAAACTCTAGGCTCTACCCAACCTCAACCTGTGTCTAGTGAGAGTCTTCTTGGGTACCCTTATGAAATGGTGGTTCAACCAGGGTGTGAGTAAATAACACTTTAAAGAACCACCAACATGTTCCCATAAATTATTTGTAATGTAGTTATATATGCATGTGACATGATAAGTTGAAATCTAATAATATCTACAGAAAAATAAATATATAAATATACCACATTATTCATGATGTCTGGAACCCTGATCTAATCTACCTAATTTAGCCAGAGCTAGGGTGTCTTTAAGAACATCATTAAATCTTTTCAACAATATAACTACTTGATCTTAGGGTGTATCCCATGCATACCGACTACTCATTTCCAAACATGTAATAAATCATCATGTAAGGATCAATATCCAGATCCCAATATTTTTGGGTATCTCTCTAAACTCCTATATAATAAGTGTCTCAAGGTCAATTCCCAGGTACCCTAACCAATAACTATATCAAAAATATCCCCCATGATATGATGCCAATCGGTAAGATCCAAGGCATCCACATTGAATAAAAATAATGTCATCAGGCTCAACATGCAAGATCCTTAGGGTGACCTTGGAATCACATTATAATAATAATAAAGCCTAGATAGATGGATACAAGACATTTTACTCACCCTAGGGACTCTTACTGTCCATGGAATCACATATAGACCAAAGTTCATATGCCAATATATCAGGAATTGTTCATGTGTCTCTATAGTGGGAAACCAGGATATACACCGAGAATTCATAACAACACCATCGCATCTAAGACGTATCAAAAACAATTACGTGAGGACGAAAAGTTGGATCCAAGGAATCACCATTGGGTATCCACAACATCCTTATTTAACCATATCAGTTCCATTTTGGTACTATGAATTCCATTTATGTATACATATTTGCCTCAAAAATAGCCTGATGAAATCATGAATATAAGATACGGGTTGGATGAACTCCAAAATTAATCTCCATTTTACAAAACTCAATTGGATCACATGATTAGTGTAAGTTAAAGGGTAATACCCACTACCATTTCTATGTAAACCCATGTAAACCTTCTCAGGGTCTGTTAATAATTGTTAACCTACTCGGGTCCCCTAAATCACATACAGGTAGAGTCACCCTACTTGGAGCCTTCGTGGTAAACACAAGGGATGTGATACACCACATAGGTCATCGGTCTCAATAGAGTCACTCAGTACATAACCCATCACAAAATAAACATAAATATCCTTAGTCATTTTATATCATAGCATCACCTCATGGGCCACAATGTTATACCTTATAGTAATCCAAGTGAAGATATAAATTAATCCTATCTTGAACTCCAATGTCTCTCAAGGTCAGTCACTCATATAACCCACTTTAATTTTCATATGGTTCATTCACCTAGTCCTAATCACATTGGTTCAGTAAGGATAAATTTTATTTGTGTCATTAATATGATCATATTAGTTCTAAAGTATCACAGTGGTCCTCTGACACTGATAAGTTCCGTGGTTTTTCAGATTCACTCAACATGCAAGATCCTTAGGCTGCATGAAATTCATAAAGGATTGATATTATTTCACCATTCTCTAGTGAAATCATCATAAATCCCTAAATCCAAACATCATAAAATCATCATAAATAAGAGGGGAAGAGGAGTGGATAAAGTGAGATGATCCCATACATTGATCTACCATGGAAACTGAAAATGAATCATAACCCAAATAACTAGGACCAAGAGGAGGATTAGGGAATCCCCCATGACCCACATACAAGAAATGAGGAGGAAGAGATAGGGTTTCACCCTTATGAACTTGAGGGAGGAAATGGGAAATTTTCCATTGAAAAATACCACCCACTAGAAGTTACGAGGCCAACGACTAGATGATGGATCACTAGTGGATACATAACCACAGGTACGAAAACTAGCTAGCTGATTCATATTTATCGACTAACTGAATGTACCTAGAAGGCAATAGGCACTACTGTATGGGATAACAGTCATTTGATATCCTTATACTAACTAGATAGTAGCTATAAGTTGTATCACTGTCCACTTCATCCTACCTTCTCCATCTCTTTGAACACTTAGGATCAAAAATAAACCTCATTCCATTTCCAAAAAACCCCATTTGTAATGAAAAATGCCTCAAAATTCAATCATTAATTTTAAATAAAAAGTTCAGTCTCCCACAAAATGAAAATTAAAAATCCTCTAAATTTCAAAATTCTCAGGTTTCCAATTCTAATCCAAATAACCTTGTTACGTCATTAAATGACTATCATTCCTATCAAGAAAAAACCAAAATATAATATTCAATGTCATATGATCCTATGTGAATGTAGAGACCCGAAGCCTGACGTACATGGACTTTACATTACTTTTGCGGAATACTTAGTACATTACAAAAACACACACACAAGGACCGTAATAGTTTAGTGTCTTTGGAAACTCGGACTATAATCTTCTAATCGTGGTGAAAGATCTTCAACATCTCTCATAAATATCTTCCTTTTTTTTTTACCTAAAACCTTTCTTTATATCCTGGGGAAAAGAAAACATAAAAGGGTGAGCTCAAATGCTCAGTAAGGGTAAATAAAAGAAATATCAATCACATCATATTCATAAGAACATAACATTTTGGAAATCATAACCTGCAAAAGAGAGCATAATTTCATAACATGGGATAAATCATGGCAGTGAAATGTAATCACAATAATCATAACATAAAACATGGAACTTTGTGGAATACACACATAATCATAGAGAACCATTTCTTGTTAGTCAAGACTCATTGCCAAGACTATCTTAGTGGACAAAGTCCCTTTCTGAATCGAGTAATCCTCGTTTCAGTCCTGTTTCACTGAACCGGTATAACCTACCATTCCAGCCATGTCTATCTCATGAGATATAAAATCTTTACCCAATGCATTGGAGGGAGATATAGGTCCCACCCATCTCTTAATGAATCCTTTCTTATGTGTGCCACAAAATCATAAATCATACATCATCGCATAACCCATGTAATAAAAATGGGATTCTTGAAACATCATGACATCATAAATCAATTCATATAAGATAAAGGAATTCATAAACATAATTACATCTCAACATAGTGAAATCAATGTAAAAATATGGATAGAAACAGAACCCTTTATTAACTTAGATGGAAAATAATTTTGATAAAACACTTGAATTGAATTCTTGAGGAAAATATCCTTTCTTCTTCAAAATCAATTTCTTTTCACAAAACATCATGCAATTTTAAAAGAAAGAGATTTTATTGAAAATAGTCATGAAATCTTTTAGAGGAAGCTTCATGAAAATAAGGCTTTATAAAACAGTAGAAATCTGTTCGTGCCGTATAAGTTAAAAAAACATTCTTTGTACTTTTGTCGAAAAAGTCAAAATGTACCTCGTACGATAAACGACAAAAGATTCCTTTCATATCTTTTACTAAAAACTAACCAAAGGGTAAAATTGGATTTAAACCATTGTAGTTGGATGGAAATAATATTACATATTGAGGAAACATGGATGTGGATGATAAAATAAACCCCAGTAAATACTTACGAATAAACAATCTCGGATAAAAATGAGATTGTGATATTTCCCTTACCTTAGGTCCGACTTGCTTTGTAAGTGTCCGAACCTCCTGTATAATGATTTAAATCATGTTATTGACTTATTACAGAATCATATTCATTGTTATGATATCATATATGGTTCACTTATGACATTATATTACCCGTTCTTTTGTAAACTCCATGTTAAAGAAGCGTTTTGGGTAAAATCGTTTCATTTATCGTAGGTGTTTTGACTTGTTGTTCTTGACATCATTATTACTTATATCATGATTTACTTACTTCCAGAATATAAAATATGATTTATATATCATATATATTCAGTATATATATATATATAATAGGTAGATAAATAAAATGAAAAACACCGTTCATGGAGACGGTAGTCCGTACGTACGCATGAACGCTGTTTTCCTTTCCTTATTGTCTTGAAATGGAAGTAAGTAGATTACATACATATGTATATATATACATAAATACAGTAGCTTTATAATGTCATATATTTCATTATTATTTCTTATATATACATTATAATCATTCTTAAATGGTTAACATGGAGAATGAATCTCATCGCGTCGTGGAGACGGTAGTCCGTACGTACGCACGAGCGATGATATCATTTCTATAAATATTGAATTGAATTGGAGTGGATTATACAATATATCAGAATCAATATGATGTTGTAATAACTATGTATAGTTATTCTTTACACCATTATACCCATCCATGTAAGGTGGTGGTGGAAAATAGATTACACCACGGCGTGGAGACGGTATTCCGTACGTACGCACGCGCGGTGATTTCTTTTCCGTAGGATGGATAGATGGTGAAATAGGGTTGTTTCATACTTATAATAACATATCAGTATATGAGTGATACTGATGTTATTACTTCATAATGAAACAACCTAAGAAGAAGAAGTGGAAGAAGAAATAAAGATGAAAGAATTGGTAACGGTAATTACCTCTTCTTTGAAGTGCCTCTTTGAGACCTCCTCTTAGGGCACTAAAATTGGTCTTTGAGGAAGACCAGAACCTCTATGATGTTGCTAGGGAAGTGGAGAGGAGAAATTGGCAGGGGTTGGACGAGATTGAGTGCTCAAATTGGTGTGAGGAGGAGGGGGAGGAGGTGTCCTTTTATAGGGGAGGAGAGGGGCACCTTAGGAATATCTCAAAATATTATTTTATATTAAAGTCACAATCGGTTTATAATGGTTCTAAAGGGTCTTATTTCGAAGCTAAAGTAAGGATGGGTCGAAATCCTATCAACCAATAGAATTTAGACAAGTTTAAGATATTATTTTAACCTTATCAATTAGATTTAACTCAAAGTTAATTAATTTAACTTTTACCGTGTCTTTCTGTTTTCTTTCACTATATGGTTAATACACTTACTATAACATGCCAAACGAACCCCAAATTGTTTATTATTAATATATATATCCTTATCTAAGTCATTTGGCCGAACCTTAGATTTTTAGGAATAAAATAACAATTAATAATATAATATTTGATTTAAAAACTATTTTGTGTCAATTTTGACACTATTTGATATATGATTTTTGTGAAAGTCATAACAGAATTATATGTTCGAACCAAGTTGATTAAATCAACACTAATATATCATAGTAACCTAGAAAATTAGTGGAATTCATAAAAAGTCTTAAATTACATTTATTTTGGTATTTATATTATCAATTATGTCAATATTTCATTAATAAGATAATTACTGCATCATTTTTGTGTCATAAATAAATTATATTATTTGATGTCTAAAAATTACAAATAAAATACCATCATGTAGGAAATCTTTTTAGCTTTCTAAGGAATATTTATAGTCGAATTTATCTTATGTATAACCCCATATTAAAAATAATTTACTTATTAAACTTTGATTTTAACTATTTTAACCCTTCTTTAAATAAATTAATAATAAATGTCCTAATCTAATCCAAGTGGGCCTAAATGGTCATATTTTATTCCTAAGTTTGTTTTTGGTCGAATTACACTTGTCCAATAGAATTAGGACATGTGTTAGGGTAATATTAATATCATATTTACCCTTAGTTACCTTATTTACTATTAACCGTGGTAAAAAAAGTAAAAAGTTACTATTCACCAAAAAATTATTTTCATCTCATTGAACCACATTTTAGTCCTTGATATTAACCGTGTCTCTCGGATTTTCGAAATTCCATTCACAGAAGCGGTAAAATTAAGTTTTATGCAAAATTCAGTTTTTAACCTACCACTTAGTAGTTTCACTATTCATCAAAAATTGATGTTTTTCAGAACAATGCCAAAATTTCATCCCAAGCTATATTTCATATTCCGAATTCAAAAATGAAGTCTATTTTACCAAATTCATAACATAAAAGTTGCATTAATTAATTTTATAATTAAATCCCGCTGTTAAAACAAATAGCGTGTTTTTAAGAAACAATATCTATCAAAAGATTGACACTTGTTTATGTCTAGTTTAAATGTGAAACTACATCCAATGACCAACATTGTATTAAATTGTAAAAATATATTCTAAATATACTTTAAAACCACTCAAATTAATGATTTATCACTATTAATTATTTCGATTAAAAAAGTTGTTTTTAATTATAATTTAGTAATTTTCACTATTCATCAGAATATGAAAGTTATCCGAAAAGTACCAAAATTTCACCTTAGGCTAAATTCGATACTCCGAATCCAAAAATGAAGTCCATTTTGAGAGTTAAAATTTCTAAAATTTAAAAAGTGGTTATTACTATTCATAACGGCTAGTTTTAATAATATTTTAATAGCATATCATTGTTTCGTGAAACTCAGGATTACGTACCACACACGCTATCGAGGAAGGTTGCGATTGCGTGTAATGCAAGGCAAGTCAAGGATGCGTGTTGTGCAGGCTCCTTTTGGTGTAGCGTATAACACAAGACATTAGTAAAATAAGAAAGAATATTTTTCATAAAATCTCGGGCTGTTACATTCTACCCCCCTTAAAATGAATTTCGCCCTCGAAATTCGTCGGGGTTATAAATGGTTTACTATTCGAAAGTTTCTTTAATAGAAACCCACATCGTAAAAGGGAATACCAAAACTTGGCTTTAAAAACTAAAGTATGAAATGTAACGATTACCCAAATAAACTAATCACTGGGTTTCCACATAGGTGAAAATATGGATATGGAAGAGAAATCTAACAATCATGTTCTGATGGAGAGTGGTAGAGAACATGGCTATGGAAAAGCCAGTAATCACAAATCCATAGATTTGTGATGATATAAGGTACCATCTGATTCATCAGGTATAAGATCACTAGGACAACATTTTTGGTTTTCAAGATCATTTCTCTAAAGTTGAAAATTTTCTTAGAATAAATACTTACTTTATTTTGGTACAATCTCACTTTTGTTCGTGCCTTGAACAATTTCTACTTCATCTCTTAAATAAATGAAGTTGAATTTGTTATTTGTGAAGTGTTAGAAGATCATGTGATAGAATGACTGTTCATTCCATCTGTCTCAAACAAAAGGTTAGCAAAAGTTATTAAATATACATAAGTCATTCTATAGTGAGATTAATCATATATGGTTCCTAAAATGGACTTATACTTCATATATCATGCTGATTAATATAATAAAACTAGTTTCTACTAAACAGGGACTTCCTGTAGGTCAGTGGTAGGCGATAAAGGCCAGTCGCACTTCGGTTGTGGGTTCGATTCCTACAGCCTTGTCCGAAGCGATGGGCTGTCGCCCATCCTGCAGGTTGTCCTTTTTATAAAACTATATTACTATAAAATCCCATCAATAATATCGAAAAAACTTCTATCCTTAAACAATACTAACTTATGTCCAACATAATCCATTCTAATCTTTAGGCTTATCCATAATACTGCAGTCCACTCTCATAACATAGTGAAAATGATTACCAGAGATTTAATACCATCGTTGATCCCCATAAGATATGTCTTGTTGGTCACATTCTAAACATTCAAAGTCCTTAATCATGTATTCGCTTGAATACCTTAGTGAAAACATGAATGCAGTTTAAAGTTAACACTTTCCACATACCAAAATCCTCAAAATTCTATATACTCAAACCATGATATCACTTAGTCCTTATATCAATCATGAGCTCATGAATACAATCAAACATCTCATTATCTTCTTATCCTTTCATTATGCACTTATCATCTACTTTCCAAAATATTTGAATCACTTTTCATAGTTATTGGTACCTTAAAATTATTGAAAACCACAATAGACCAATACTTAAATATTTCAACACACCATAAAAGTACCTCATCAACATTATTCTTGAATACCAATACATAAACACTTTAGTCCATCCACATCAATGATTATCCTGGAATAAGTCCTTCCTTGATTTAGAAGTAACTTTTTAGGTCAGGGCATTGAGTTGGGTAATGCCCATGTTCTCCACAAATAAGACATTGAACTCCATAACAGTCTGTCACTCTATGACCCTTTTCTCCACACAGATAACATCGGTCCCTCCATTTGAGGTATTCCTCAAGGTTCTTCTTCCCTTCTTTAGAAATCTCAATCTTCCTTTTATGCTCCTCAACATGCGAACATGCATAATAGTCTATCTTCCTCTTCTTTGAAGAATTAGGCATACCACTAAATTTCACCTTGTTAATCATATATCGCGATGATTGATTCGGCATAATCACAACATCTTTCTCTCTAGGCATTACACAATTTTGTTGATCATAGTCACCAATTTTTCCATTGGATTCAATGTTAAATGAATTCCTTTTGGTTCCCCCCATTAACTAAAACACAAAAATAATTTTGTGAGAATCAAAAATCATGCTAGAGAAACAACATAGTAAAGGGAAAGTATCCTCAATACCTAACTTCTTAGGTTTAATCTAATATCATTACCATAGTTCTAGGAATATATCCTATACGTATACTTATCCTTAGGGACATCCCTAGACATACCTTAGAAATATCTCTAGGGATCTCACTAACGTTTTCGCGTCCTAGTTTCCAAAGGTTGACTAAACCTTTCCTCTGATACCAACTGTAGAGACCCGAATCCTGACGTACATGGACTTTACATTACTTTTGCGGAATACTTAGTACATTACAAAAACACACACACAAGGACCGTAATAGTTTAGTGTCTTTGGAAACTCGGACTATAATCTTCTAATCGTGGTGAAAGATCTTCAACATCTCCCATAAAGATCTTCCTTTTTTTTTACCTAAAACCTTTCTTTATATCCTGGGGAAAAGAAAACATAAAAGGGTGAGCTCAAATGCTCATTAAGGGTAAATAAAAGAAATATCAATCACATCATATTCATAAGAACATAACATTTTGGAAATCATAACCTGCAAAAGAGAGCATAATTTCATAACATGGGATAAATCATGGCAGTGAAATGTAATCACAATAATCATAACATAAAACATGGAACTTTGTGGCATACACACATAATCATAGAGAATCATTTCTTGTTAGTCAAGACTCATTGCCAAGACTATCTTAGTGGACAAAGTCCCTTTCTGAATCGAGTAATCCTCGTTTCAGTCCTGTTTCACTGAACCGGTATAACCTACCATTCCAGCCATGTCTATCTCATGAGATATAAAATCTTTACCCAATGCATTGGAGGGAGATATAGGTCCCACCCATCTCTTAATGAATCCTTTCTTATGTGTGCCACAAAATCATAAATCATACATCATCGCATAACCCATGTAATAAAAATGGGATTCTTGAAACATCATGACATCATAAATCAATTCATATAAGATAAAGGAATTCATAAACATAATTCCATCTCAACATAGTCAAATCAATGTAAAAATATGGATAGAAACAGAACCCTTTATTAACTTAGATGGAAAATAATTTTGATAAAACACTTGAATTGAATTCTTGAGGAAAATATCCTTTCTTCTTCAAAATCAATTTCTTTTCACAAAACATCATGCAATTTTAAAAGAAAGAGATTTTATTGAAAATAGTCATGAAATCTTTTAGAGGAAGCTTCATGAAAATAAGGCTTTATAAAACAGTAGAAATCCCTTCGTGCCGTATAAGTTAAAAAAAACATTCTTTGTACTTTTGTCGAAAAAGTCAAAATGTACCTCGTACGATAAACGACAAAAGATTCCTTTCATATCTTTTACTAAAAACTAACCAAAGGGTAAAATTGGATTTAAACCATTGTAGTTGGATGGAAATAATATTACATATTGAGGAAACATGGATGTGGATGATAAAATAAACCCCAGTAAATACTTACGAATAAACAATCTCGGATAAAAATGAGATTGTGATATTTCCCTTACCTTAGGTCCGACTTGCTTTGTAAGTGTCCGAACCTCCTGTATAATGATTTAAATCATGTTATTGACTTATTACAGAATCATATTCATTGTTATGATATCATATATGGTTCACTTATGACATTATATTACCCGTTCTTTTGTAAACTCCATGTTAAAGAAGCGTTTTGGGTAAAATCGTTTCATTTATCGTAGGTGTTTTGACTTGTTGTTCTTGACATCATTATTACTTATATCATGATTTACTTACTTCCAGAATATAAAATATGATTTATATATCATATATATTCAGTATATATATATATATAATAGATAGATAAATAAAATGAAAAACACCGTTCATGGAGACGGTAGTCCGTACGTACGCATGAACGCTGTTTTCCTTTCCTTATTGTCTTGAAATGGAAGTAAGTAGATTACATACATATGTATATATATACATAAATCCAGTAGCTTTATAATTTCATATATTTCATTATTATTTCTTATATATACATTATAATCATTCTTAAATGGTTAACATGGAGAATGAATCTCATCGCGTCGTGGAGACGGTAGTCCGTACGTACGCACGAGCGATGATATCATTTCTATAAATATTGAATTGAATTGGAGTGGATTATACAATATATCAGAATCAATATGATGTTGTAATAACTATGTATAGTTATTCTTTACACCATTATACCCATCCATGTAAGGTGGTGGTGGAAAATAGATTACACCACGGCGTGGAGACGGTATTCCGTACGTACGCACGCGCGGTGATTTCTTTTTCCGTAGGATGGATAGATGGTGAAATAGGGTTGTTTCATACTTATAATAACATATCAGTATATGAGTGATACTGATGTTATTACTTCATAATGAAACAACCTAAGAAGAAGAAGTGGAAGAAGAAATAAAGATGAAAGAATTGGTAACGGTAATTACCTCTTCTTTGAAGTGCCTCTTTGAGACCTCCTCTTAGGGCACTAAAATTGGTCTTTGAGGAAGACCAGAACCTCTAGGATGTTGCTAGGGAAGTGTAGAGGAGAAATTGGCAGGGGTTGGCCGAGCTTGAGTGCTCAAATTGGTGTGAGGAGGGGGAGGAGGTGTCCTTTTATAGGGGAGGAAAGGGGCACCTTAGGAATATCTCAAAATATTATTTTATATTAAAGTCAAAATCGGTTTATAATGGTTCCAAAGGGTCTTATTTCGAAGCTAAAGTAAGTATGGGTCGAAATCCTATCAACCAATAGAATTTAGACAAGTTTAAGATATTATTTTAACCTTATCAATTAGATTTAACTCTAAGTTAATTAATTTAACTTTTACCGTGTCTTTTTGTTTTCTTTCACTATATGGTTAATACACTTACTATAACATGCCAAACGAACCCCAAATTGTTTATTATTAATATATATATCCTTATCTAAGTCATTTGGCCGAACCTTAGATTTTTAGGAATAAAATAACAATTAATAATATAATATTTGATTTAAAAACTATTTTGTGTCAATTTTGACACTATTTGATATATGATTTTTGTGAAAGTCATAACAGAATTATATGTTCGAACCAAGTTGATTAAAGCAACACTAATATATCATAGTAACCTAGAAAATTAGTGGAATTCATAAAAAGTCTTAAATTACATTTATTTTGGTATTTATATTATCAATTATGTCAATATTTCATTAATAAGATAATTACTGCATCATTTTTGTGTCATAAATAATTTATATTATTTGATGTCTAAAAATTACAAATAAAATACCATCATGTAGGAAATCTTTTTAGCTTTCTAAGGAATATTTATAGTCGAATTTATCTTATGTATAACCCCATATTAAAAATAATTTACTTATTAAACTTTGATTTTAACTATTTTAACCCTTCTTTAAATAAATTAATAATAAATGTCCTAATCTAATCCAAGTGGGCCTAAATGGTCATATTTTATTCCTAAGTTTGTTTTTGGTCGAATTACACTTGTCCAATAGAATTAGGACATGTGTTAGGGTAATATTAATATCATATTTACCCTTAGTTACCTTATTTACTATTAACCGTGGTAAAAAAAGTAAAAAGTTACTATTCACCAAAAAATTATTTTCATCTCATTGAACCACATTTTAGTCCTTGATATTAACCGTGTCTCTCGGATTTTCGAAATTCCATTCACAGAAGCGGTAAAATTAAGTTTTATGCAAAATTCAGTTTTTAACCTACCACTTAGTAGTTTCACTATTCATCAAAAATTGATGTTTTTCAGAACAATGCCAAAATTTCATCCCAAGCTATATTTCATATTCCGAATTCAAAAATGAAGTCTATTTTACCAAATTCATAACATAAAAGTTGCATTAATTAATTTTATAATTAAATCCCGCTGTTAAAACAAATAGCGTGTTTTTAAGAAACAATATCTATCAAAAGATTGACACTTGTTTATGTCTAGTTTAAATGTGAAACTACATCCAATGACCAACATTGTATTAAATTGTAAAAATATATTCTAAATATACTTTAAAACCACTCAAATTAATGATTTATCACTATTAATTATTTCGATTAAAAAAGTTGTTTTTAATTATAATTTAGTAATTTTCACTATTCATCAGAATATGAAAGTTATCCGAAAAGTACCAAAATTTCACCTTAGGCTAAATTCGATACTCCGAATCCAAAAATGAAGTCCATTTTGAGAGTTAAAATTTCTAAAATTTAAAAAGTGGTTATTACTATTCATAACGGCTAGTTTTAATAATATTTTAATAGCATATCATTGTTTCGTGAAACTCAGGATTACGTACCACACACGCTATCGAGGAAGGTTGCGATTGCGTGTAATGCAAGGCAAGTCAAGGATGCGTGTTGTGCAAGCTCCTTTTGGTGTAGCGTATAACACAAGACATTAGTAAAATAAGAAAGAATGTTTTTCATAAAATCTCGGGCTGTTACAGTGAATGCTAAAACATATCATCAAATCACCAAGATGGAACTCTCCAATGCTTATCTACCTCAAGAGATGATGATATTTTCATCTATATGAGCATCCATCCCTTGGTTCTCCCCAACATAGGAAAAATTTCAAATAGGTCAATTTTGATAATTTTTTCCTACCACCATTGGAATTTCCTTCCAAACACCAACCACATGATCTATCGATGCACCCGATAAAGCTTCCAATATACTTCCCACATACCTATGTGAAATCAATGGACCAATTCTAAGACCCCCTTTGATTCTCAAATTCCAAAATAAATATATGAGAATCATTATTTCAAGAACTATATAAGAACATAAATTTTTTCTCAAAGATCCTAAACCAATTTCTAGAACTAACACATCATATCTGAAACAATGTACATGATGTTCTTCTAATATCACCACATCCCATTACATGTAAATTATCTGGTCATCTCTCCTCTGGCTAACCTATCTCAAAATTCTTAGCTACCCCAACAGATGTGTTCCACAAAGCACCCAATCATGATTTATTCAATCCCTACAGAATCACAAGATCATCCAAATATTCTATTCAAAGACAATATCTAACTTCTTGTGAGACTTAACAATTAGATCCTCAACTTTCCAAAACTGTCATCATATTTTACCATGCCATGAGCTTCCATGAATCTCTATTTTTATCATGCTCAAATTTTCTCAAACTACCCCAAGCCAGATATCGATGCTACAACTACATCTGGTATTATACCCAAATTCAAAAAAGTTTGAATTCTATTACATTTATTCCCCAATAATATAATTTTTAAATAGATCATCCAATGACCAGTCTCATAATCCTACAAACATTCTCACATTAGGGTTACATTCTCGTGACCTATATCCTACTCCCCACCATATAGGTATCCTTTTCATTACTTCTCTTGATCAAAACATGAACACCACATCCCTTACCCATGTCTACTCCTAAAAATGATTACTAGACATATACAAGCCTACCAATTTCTATAATTTATCCAAAAACATTAAACAATTACTCACTCTTGACCTACATGAAAATCATACATGTTACCCATCAAACACAACTAATGAATAGGGCCATACCATCAAAATGGTTAGAAGTGTACATCCCAATACATGTAATCCCATATACCACTCTTTTATTATTATGTCATCATGTTTGATCACTTGTAAAATCATGTCTCTCTTTTTAATCCATTCTCATCCAATTCCCTTGGAATAGTTGTCTAAGATCATTCAGGATCAGTCATTCCACTATACCCAATCCACTTTTTATGTATCCTATACTATGGAGGGACATTTCCCATTTTTATCAAAATGAACAATAAACTAAGCCCAAAAACATCTCATTTATTCCCTCAATCCTCATCCCGCACACAGCCACTCACCATTCAAAATTCACCAAGTTATTTATGTGGGAACATGTGTCACCATGATTCTATTCCAAACATAATGGGTGTAAACTCCCATATCACTTTATTATAGAACTTGACTCACATTCCCATAATCCTTATCCTATCCAAAGAAGGCATATAATCCTAACTAAATTGCTAACTATGTCTCCACCAGGACAGTTCCACCCAACAAAAGTCATCTTAGATGTGCTCATCCAAGAATGTCCCAAAATCTCTCAAAATTCCAGGATCACTATCTCAATATACTAATTATCTCCTTTTCACATGTCAGTTCTATCAAAGCCTAAGCAACCTAGGATCCTCACCATAAAACTATCCACTACCAATCCATAACCATAACGTGAATATATCTCTCGTGAATTGATTCTAAACACAATAAAATGCCCATGATTTCTACTTCAAAGGTACCAATAAACCCAATCTAATATAGATAATAAATAAATAAATAAATAAATGATATGAGGCTCTACTAAAACTCTTATACACACATCATCTCAATCCCCTATGTCTAATATTACCTACTTGATTATTGAAACCTAGGCCTCTACCCAACCTATACCTATAACTAGTGAGAGTTTACTTGGGTTCCCTAATGCAATGGTAGATGGACTTGGGTGTGTTTACATAACTTAGTAGGGAAGTAAAAATGTTTTCACATACAAAAAAACTAATTCAATGGTATGTTAATGTGACGTGCTCAACTAAAATAAATGAATAGATATAGAAAATAAATATATAAATAAACCATCGACAATCCTTAGGTTTAGGACCCCAATAAACCATACATGTTTCAACCAATGTTAGGGTGTCTCTATTAATTTAATAATATCTTTCCAACAATATAAATACCATATACTAGGATTTAACCTTGGAATCCCTACTAAACATTCTTAAATAGTGATTAACTCATCATGTAAGGCTTAACAACCAGATCCCAATCATCATGGGAATCTCTCCAAACTCCAATATATAAAATGGTTTGAGTAAGATTCCCAGGAAACCTATGAAATAACAAAATTAGATATATCCCCCATGTGACCATTCCAACCAGCCAAATCCCAGGTATCCTGAGCATCTATATCTAATACAAATAATTTCATCAGCAGTATCCAAGGAGTTCCATACAAAACCGAGGTCAAGCCCTAGAATATCTAGTAGTCATCAGGTGGTTCAACATCTATATCCCAGGATACACAAAGGGGATCCATGATGACTTAATCACGCCTAATTCATATAACATAATATCATAAGGGGCATAAAATCCAAATCCATTGAAGCACCACTAGGAATCCACAATATCACTATCAAAATATATAAGGACCATAGGCTGGGTCCCAAGAAGTATGTCATGGTATCTATAGTTGCATTAAAAATTTCCAAATGAAAGAATGAATATAAGATAGGGGTTAGAAAAATTTATAAAACAATCACTACTTATAATAGCCTCATAGGATCACATGTTCAGTGCAGGTTCTAGGGTGACACCTTTTATCATCTCTACTCATACCCATGCACACCTGATCAAGGTAATTCTATAATTAGGCACCTACTCAGTTATTCTAAATCATGTCTATAGCTAGGCTCCCTTCTTGCAGCCCTCTTGTTAGACAAAAGGTTGGTGGGAACCCATTTTATTCCTTAGTCTTAGTATGTCACTCAGGTCATAACATATTGCACAAAGGATTTCATGGTCATCAACAGTGTCAAAACACAGAACAACCACATGGGTCACAAGTGTATGCCACATAGGTAACCCACTGAAGAGATATCAAAAATCCTATCTCAAACTCTTTGTTAACTCAACATTGTTCACTCACCTAACCCAATCCGGCCTACCTATTGTCCATCCACCTAGTACTGGTCATGTCAAATAGGGAAAGATCTCTTGTCCCATGTTAATACTATGACCCTATAGTCTATAAGGTGTCAAAATGGTCCTCTAATTCCTGTGATGGACAAGCTTATCTATATCCACTCACCTCTTTTGGGTAGTCTCAAGGTACCTGAGATATGTTATTATGTAAAATCATTTTATTCATTCTACACTAACCCCTCGTGTTTGGTGAATATATACCAAGGATAATCTCAAGTCAATCCATAAACCATTAGTGGTCGAAGTGTCAAGTTAGTGGCCTAGGACTAATTTGACCAGGGTAATTAATAATATATTTTAGGACATTAAAGTATTTTGTCACTATAAACATAAACAATTAATTTAATTAAACAATTTTAATTATATGGGAGGGAACTACCTATAGTGATGTGACCATATATCACATGTCATATAAAAAATAATAAAATACTATGGGCTTGTATAAAAGACCACCTACCTTAACTGATGTTTTTCCCATATTTTTAAAGGGTTTTAAGAATATCCAAGGCTCTTCTAATCTTGAAATAACCCAATTATCCTCATTTCAAGCCTGAATTAGAACATGATCCCCTAGTATATCACCATATGACACCATATTTGAAGCCAATAATGTTTGAATTATCCACAACGGACCCCCATGCACTAACCAAAGACAAGACCATAACTATCTAAACAATTTACATATATAATTTAAATTAATATAAATGAAAATTATTAAATAAATAAGTGAGGTGTTTTTCATTTAAAGAAATAAAAAATTTCAGCAGGAAGGCATCTTCTGGGGGGGTCCTCTAGCTAGACTACATGAAAGTCCTAATGGATTTAGATGATTTCACCATTATCTAATAAAATATTCATAACGTCTTAAATCTAAACATCATCTAATTAGGAAAAAAAGATTGTAAGAGGATATGATGAATGGAAAATACTCTATACCCTAATCTACCATGGAAAATTCCCAAGAAACACACCTCTAACCAAGGGGATAAGAAGATGATAGGAGAATACCTCCTGAGTCACACATAAGAAATGTGGAATAATATAGCTGGTTTACCCTTCATAAACTAGATCGAGGAGGGAAATTTACCACTTTAAAAGCCTATTGACTAGCCATTGAATCCCTAATGGTTGCAGTATCACTACTGTTGGATTCAAATAGTCAGTGGACTTCCACCAGATAGTGGGTGACTGTAGGATATAACTCCAACCACTCTTTCCTACATATTCTATTGCTGAAAGAACCCCATATCCCATAAGATCCTTATTACATGTCCAAAAACCCACCTTTAGAATGGTCTAAGACATTGAATTTTATTTTGAAGTGCAAATCAAAATTTTATCTACCCACCAATTGAAAAGTGAAAATTCCCACACAAACACAGAGTATTAAAATCATAAAGAGTATCCACCCATATTATATATTTAGAACTCCTAGTCATAATAGTTATTATCTTCCCAAATCTGTCTTTTCTAAACACAAATTTTTGGGTCCCCACTAAATTTTTATAAGCTCCACTAATATCTCATATGGTGGATCAGTGTTCATCATCAATATTTTCTACCCAATATTAGCATAAAGGACCAAACAACATATATAATATTATCCACTAATAACAAATAAAATCATGGAGCACCCCATGATTCCTCCCAGATATCTACTACCAAAACCAATATAGGGGATTACAAAACATGGTGAATATTTTCCACCATTGACAAAGACAAGAATAAAGGATACCACTACACCACTTACTCCTATATGAAGGATGCTCAACTAAAAGATCATGTTAGAAAATTTTATAATATATTGAAAAAAAATTTGAAAACAAAGAATTTATGGAGGCTGAGTGGTAATACCAAAGAGAATTTTATTCCTAGAAAAAAGATATATATTTTCTAAATTCAAATCACCCAAAATGTTTCATTTTTTATTGTATTATTTATTTTTTATAATTTTAATTCAAGACTAAAATATTTATGAAATTTAAATAAAGCCTTAAATATTGTTCAATTTAATTCAATTCTTAATTTATAAGTACTCCTTTAATTAATAATTCAAATGTTATAATTTTTTCCTCAATACATTTAATTTTTTTAGAATATTTTATAGATAAATTAAGAGGTTCTAATCAATACTAGAATAACTTATTTCTAAACCAAATTAATCTTCACACAAATTCAACTTCCCACATTCATCTTCATGGTTATTATCTATTATGATTCCCATTATATCAATACCAGAATCATGTGTTCCCAAACCACATTCGTCATCACAAACTTTCATTATCCAATATTCACCTTCAAGGTTGTTATCTAGGATCTGTTCCATTAGGGTATCAGGGCTCAGGGTAGTTTCATATATTAGATATAATTTTTATGGAGAGTTATATATAGATTCCACATTTCTATGGTGTCCATAGTTTATCATATGTCTAGATATTTTCATTTTTTCATAGATGGTTTCAGGAGTACTTGCATGACCAGGGACTTAAACTCTCATTATTATTGATCCTCAATTTTCTAATTAAAATTATAGGATATAAAATATGTTATATATGGACATTAATCATAGATTCATTTAAATGATATCATATAATGAAATAACTAACTCAATATCATCAAATTTTACCCCATCACCAAGGAAAAATTGTACATTTTTATATAAACACTTTTCTATTAATGAGTGATTCCTAAAAAAAATAGTTTTAATCTAAATAAAACCAGTTCATGAGAGAAAAATTATTTATATATTATATGAAGGAATGGAAAAGTAAATTCCATCACTAGTAGTATGAAGTTTTAAAATATATGTTAAAGAATATTCTATTCTCCACATGGTTTGTAAATATTAACCTAAAAATAATTCAACATATGAGATGATGATTGTTGAGGATGTTGTGGCTATAGATAAAAACAATAATATATTATATATAAAATAAAGGATATGAAAAAAACTATTAATAATTGTTTTAAAATGACATTCCCATAAAAAGGAACAGATTATATTAAAAGAAGAAAAATACATGACATAACATTTTATGGAAGAACAATAATATTCTTTAAAGAAATAAAATAAAAAGTTTTACATATATAAAGTGGAAAATCAATTAAAACAAAACCAATAAGAATAAAAAAATAAAAAATAAATGTTAAAAACTAAGAAATTTTATCATTTAATATTAAAAAAATAAATTTATAAGATATGAAAAACAATTTCTTCAAAATAAATCATTAAATAATTTTATGGAAATAAAAAGGAATAAAATTCAAACATGGTTATAATAATTCTAATAAAGAAGAAAATATTTAGAAAGATAATATTATCATAAAATTATGTATATATTAAGATGGTTATAGTCTAATTTTAATAATAAAAAATCATAAAAAATGATTCATTAACACTCAAATAGTATTTTATAAGTTGAAAAAATATATTAATCTCTTTAGTAATAATTGATATTCCAATTATAAAATTAAAATTTTATATATTAATAACATTAAAAAATGATTTATTTCAATAAAATATTCCAGAGAAGATAAAAAACACATTTTTAGTGGATATTGGAAAAAATTTAGATAAAAAATATAAACAAGAAAACAGTAAAAATATCAAAAAATGATTTACATCATCATTCATTTTACTAAAAAAGGCATTCTCATCCTTTGAAGAACCTTGCTAAATGTAAATTCATTTACTAAAAAATCATTACATGAAATTATTTTTTATAAATTATCAAATTAAAATTTAAAAAATATAGAAACTAAATAAAATTGAAATTTGTATTATTTATTTACAATGTTTCATTTAATAAAATAAATATATTTTAATAATAGATAACAATAAAAAGGGAAAAATGTTTGATACAAACATGATTATTTCTAATTTTTTCTTTTTCACAAGTATAGTTTGCTTGTTTTTTGGGGTTCTATGAAATTAAATTAAAAGGATTATTGATCAACTCATCCCATAAAACAACTTGTATTTTAGTCATAAACATTGGTGAAATTTATTAATTTACACTAATCTATTTAAAAGTACATTGTACATAGTAATTATATTGTCTAAAATTTGATCCATACTAATGATTACACTATGGTATAAGTACATATAGAAAGTGACTCTAGAATTTAATATCATTCAAGAATAATGAATATGATATAGTGGATGGATTGGGCATATAAAAGTAGAATCCTTGGTATCCCAGTTAAAGGAACAAAACCAACATTCATGTTATATATCTTATGGTTTTTTGAATGGGGCCAATGTGATTCGTTAATTGTCATGCATCCTAGGATGATAGTGTGCCTGTTATGATCATGAATCATGGACAATTGGAATTAATTTTAAGGACATTAATATAATACCATTACGTCATGGAGTTATGATCATATGACTTGGACCTACAACTAGGAATTCATAGTAATGGTTTTGTGTGGGCCGTACATAATAGGGTCCCAATATTGTTTAATGTAGTAGTTGAGCTAGGTGGAAGTAATTCAGTATATACTAGATTTTTGGACGAAGGGATAGTGGTTGGGTGAAGACACTTTATTATTAAAATTACCTTGTAATAATGAGTCCATTTAGTTTAGAAACGATACTTAGGAAAAATGGAATGTTCTCTTCTAGGTAGGTGACCTGGGTGAGGGTTGATCCTAGGGTAATCTATAAAGCCTAGAAAAATCCATCATTTTATGGTAAAACACAAGTGAGTTAGTTCCATAGGGGTTTTTGAGGCCAAAATGGTGTAATTCAGCAAATTATTCCAAGTAGGCGACCAACGTGATTAGGGTATCCAAATTAGCCCCTATGGCCTGGGTTTGGGTTTAGGTTAAAGGAACTTGGGTAAATAGGGAACTATTGTCTGACCTTGAATATTGAGTGTGCCTCTAGATGGATGGAACCTATAAACTATAACAAATGACCTTTATTTATTAGAGACCCTCCTCGAAAGGTTACAATCTCCCTAACATACATAGAGGGATAGGAAATAGACATTTATTAGGGTTTGGGTTGTTAAAACCGTTATATGAATGAAATGTTAACATTCTCCATTATTTCTCCTCTATTTTGATTCAAACATATTTTGAGGGAGAGTTTATAAAATATTGGTCTAACATGCTAGGGATATGCCTATGAAGTTTCTCAAGGCATTTTTTGTATTTTCAATAGGCCTTGTATAGAAGTGGGTAAGGGGTAATTCTATAGGAAAATACAAGTCAGGCTCCCAAATCTGTGTGGTAACCATTTTAGTACCCATATTCCTTTTGGTGACAACTTCAGGCATTAAGGTGATCACAAAGGATCTCATGATAGGCTTAATAATGGTGTGGATATGGATTCACTGGGTTGTGTGTGGCCTTCAATAGGGTGTGTGAGTGATGCTTCATGAGGGTATGTGTTAAACCTCATTCGAGTGTTTGTACATCATACATGTGGGTGGATGATTCCCTGAATTTATAAATACTTCTTTGTAAACAATTTCAAACATAAAATGACTATAAATTCTGATCAAGGTGTTTATTTTGGCCCCACAAAGAGTCAAATGAAATATAAAAGAGTTATTTAAGCCTTGGATATTGTTTATACCCATATCCTATTTCACTCATGACCAAAATTCATCCAGAAGTCTCTTAAAAATATAATTTAATATTTCTTTAGAATCCACAGTACATTCCTAATAACAAGCTATAACCATCAAGCTACCAGATTGTGAATTTTTTTTTTTGAAAAATAATCATCCCTCGGTGAAAGGGAAATTAATACACACAAGGAGATCCTATTTAAATTTCTATCTTCCACTAAGATTTATTTTTGGCCAAACATGACTTAAAATATCTGAATGAGAATCAAATCACAGATTTGATGATAATGTATGTTCCACACATTTTTCAATTCCTAAAATGATTTTTAACACACAATCCTTTTGATTACAATGAAATAGTTTTTTAAATTAAAAATTTTATTAAAAAATCATTAAAAAATTCTTCTATATGGAAAATCCTTCACTCTATGATCACATAATGACACTTAATTTGATAATCTAAAACCTTAATCCATTAGGAAATAAAAAAAAATTCCAAATAAATTCTTTATTTTATAATGAAACTTGGTAAATAGTAATATTAAATCAAAATAAGAAATTCTTGGACCCTTTTTGAGATAGTTCTTTAATAATAAAAAATCATTCCTATTTACAAATCCTAATAATTCACATATTATGTGTTAACAAATTTTAATCATATCAATAAATATTTATAAATGAATAGATTATGTCACCTGGAATAATATATTTCAATAAGTTAATAAATTATGCATATTTATGTTTCAATATATTTAGACGTGTATATTTAATGTAATTGTTAATTTCACTTAATTTTGTGGTCTTATGTATATGACATACACTTTTTACAATTTATAAATTCCATGACACCGATAGATCAAAGGAGTCATAGATGGCTAACTCAATAATGAAAACTCATCGATCAAAGAAAACACTGATGCAAGAATCACTAATAAAAAAACTGCACATCGATGGACAAGTCAATAAAATTGGGTAACACCGATGGATGACGCACCAATGGGAAGCGCACTGTTGGTTCAATGGACATACCAATGGATGAATCACCAATGGGAGATGCACCGTTAGTTCTATGGACTTACCGATGGATGATTCACTAATGGGAGACACACTGATAGTTCAAAATGAGTCACCAACGACAACTCCCCAATGCCCAGATAGACTGATAGTAAAAATGACTCACTAATGCTCTGAGTCAATAACACCGATGAAAGGACTCACTGATATAGACAATCACTCATGCTGACAAACTGATGATGACAGACCGATTCTATTGACCCACCGATACTTATGAATTACCTATAGTCATAAAAACTATTTTTAATTTAGTAATTCCAATTTATATCTAACAATCATATTTAGAAAAATTAGTGATTCGAACATTATTTAATTTTCTCTATAAGATATTCAAAGAATAGTACGAGGTACGTGCATTGGGGGAGATATTCATGTCTGTAGGACCTTGAAGTATAAAATAATTACAAGCTAGGTCATTCGAGGTTGTGGAATACAAAATCAAGAAATGAAAACCAATGAACTACTGCAACTCTCGATCATACATCCAGAAATACAAGAACTCAAAAGGAAGAATATGGGGAAATAAAGAAGTCAAGGAAAACCTACTGATATGACCTGAACATCTTTCAAACAAGAATCTGAATATATCATACTCCTTTAAGGAATAACACAGAGGCTAAGAGACTCTATTTGGGAGTCAACTTCCAGAAAAGGACACAAACTTCAAATCCACTATATCAAACGAGTCCAGAGATACACTACATAACACACAAAGACTTCCAAACCTTACACTATATCATTATCTCTATTGTGTTTATTTATTTACATTTCTAAGAAGTGTGTGTATCTATCTATTATGCACACACTGACTCCTGTGCATAACTGGAGGATACTTGATATCCTCACACTAACTCCCTAGTTATCATTTTTTCTTTCATGTAGAACGGAAGAAGAGTTCAAGTCTGACCTATTTTTGGTTTTTCCCATGAAGAATTGTGGTAAAGTCCAAGTGTGACCTGGACTTCCTTGTGTGCTATTATGAACCCTGATCCAGGGTGTGGATCAAACTTGATTATTAATTTAAACTCTTTGGTGGTAGGTGATCACCATGTGGATAGGACTAAGTCTTAGCTTTAGACTTAACCTCTTGTTTTAAATTTCATTATTCCTATTGTTATTTTCTTTTACATTGTTTTATAAAAAAATCATTCATGGAAATTAAAACTCTAATATATATTTTAGAAAGTGTTTATAGTTATTTTGAACTAGTAGGTTAGTTTCAAAAGTTGTATTAATCATCACATTATTACAACCTCGAACTAATCAATGTAATGAGAAATTAATTGAACATTCAAGACTCTTATCAAATTACTAAAAAATTACATAGATTAGATTGTTAATTGGCGGAATTTTCAAAGAGCCATTCTGAAAAAGAAAATTTTATTGATACTCAATTATCCCCCTATTGAGTACTCTACTCTGTCCAATATTTTGTATCATAGTAGGTCTATTGGTTTTGAGTTGGTCTTTAATAATTTTTTAATGTGCTACAGTGTTTGACGGCTAGGGTTTACTTGTTGGTTTTTCACTTTCTCCATAAAATTTCTCTTAATTATAATAAAATATATATATTTTGAGTGGACATGAGGGACCAACTAATGTGAAAGAGATGAGATTTTATACTTATACTATTGAAAATGAAAATTTTAGAATTATTCCTGATGAATCTATTTCTAATATATACCTCAGGTTCAATGAAATTGTGAACACAATGTTTTATTTAAGAAGATATGTTACTACTAAAGAAAAAATCATAAGTATTATCATATGATTACCTGATAGATGGAGAGGAACTTCTATCTCAATTAGAGAGTCATGTGACATCAGCAAATTACCTATCAAAGAACTCATTGGAAAACTAATGATGTATGAAGAAGAATTGAAATTCAACAAAGAAGATAAGGATGAACCATAGAGAAATTTTATAGCTTTCAAAACTGCTACCTCTAAGAATAAGGAAAAAGAGAAGGTGCTAGCCTATGTTGAATGATCCAGTAATGATGACTCAACATCAGATAGTGATGAAGAGATGGCTCAGCTAGCTAGAATATTTAATAAATTCCATAGAATGAAGAAGTTTTTTAGAAAGCCTAGTTATAATATAATATACGGTAACAAGGGATGCTGGAAAAAAGAATGGAAAATAAATGACAAATAAGAGGAGATTGTCTAATATGACTGTAAGAGGATAGTACATGTCAAATCTGACTCTCCGAAGTTAAAATACAAAAATTAGTATGAAAACAATGATAAGAAATATAAGAAAGCTATGAAGGCCACCTGGAGTGCCTCTAAGTATAAGTCTAGTGAATCATAATTATCTCATGATGAGAAAGATGACATGGAAAATATGTGTTTTATGAAAAACACATCTGAGGTAACTTTAGACTCTCCTGCAAACAATTCTTATTATTCTAAAAATGAAAGTGAGTATGAAAATATGACATGTGATGAACTATTTGAATACTGTAACATGCTGCAAGACACTTGTAATGAATTAAAATAGAAATATAAGTCTTTAAAAAACAACATTCTCTTAATTACATTATTATGCATGAACTTACTAATGAAAAGGAAAAAGAATGCTCAACTTCTCAATGAAAAAATGAATTAAAAATGACTAATGATAAATTGAAGAAGGTTTTAGAAAATTTTACCAATGGAAAAGATACTTTTAATAAAATTCTTGGTAAATAGATAGCTCTTAAGTACACTTCTGGTATTGGATATCAACCTGGACAGAGAAACCTATCTAAAACAAATTTCATGACTAAATCTAGAAAATCTACTTCTTTGTCCAAAAAATAAGGATTTTACTACAGGTTTCAGTTCTAAAAAATATTTTACTGCACTTCGTTTTTCTAGAACAAACCAAGTTAATTTTTCAAATACTTTAAATTATACATATAGGAAACCCATAAGACAATTTTGGGTTCCTAAAGCTTTTATTACTAATTTTTCTGTACCCAAAAAGATAAGGGTACAAAAATCATTTCTTGGATAAATATCATTGTATATAAAATGCCTAAAGAGTTCCTGTAGAAATATTTGGTACTTGGATATTGGTTTTTTAAGGCACATGATAGGAAACTAATCAAGCTTCAACAGTCTCATCAAGATTGATGGAGGACATGTCACATTTTATGACAATGGTAATGTAAAAATCAACGGCTTAGGCTAGATTGGTTACCCTAATTCTATTTCAATTTCTAAAGTACTCTATGATGATGGATTAAAGTATAACTTTATTAGAATATCGCAACTGTGTGATGATGGATTCACTTTCAATTTTAAAAATTATTTTATCGATATTTTTTATGCCAAAAATAACATAGTATTTACTGCTCTTAGAAATGATAATGTATATGATGTAAACTTAGACACACTAGTATAACAGAATTTTTCCTACCTATGTGATTTTCACCAAGAGTCTTGGATCTGGAATAGAAGACTAGGAAATTTTAATATACACTATCTTAATAAATTGACCAAAAAACGTTTAGTTAAATACCTTCCCAAACTAGAGTTTCTAGACAATAGAGTGTGTAATCCTTGTCAAAAAGGAAAGCAAAAAAAAATCTATTTCCAACCAAAAAAATAAGTTACAACTTCTCAACCTCTTGAGTTGGTTAACATGTACTAGTTTTCACCATCTATAGTTTCAAGTCTCAATGGGAATCAATATGTTTATATTCTTATAGATGACTATTCTAGGTATACATGGACCTTTTTCTTAGCTCACAAAAGTGAATCTTTCTCTCATTTTACCAAATATTCTAACACTGTAGAAAATCCTAGTGGACTTAAAATTAAATCCTTAAGAAGTGATCTTGGCCATGAGTTTGTTAATCAGGACTTTGAATATCTTTTCTCAAAAAAATGGCTATAGTCATAACTTCTCTTCCCCTATGACACCTTAAAAATGGTGTAGTAGAAAGAATAAAAAGAACCCCACATGAAATTTCCTGAGCTATACTCAATGAATTTGACCTACAGATTTATTTTTTGGATTAAGCTATCGATGAAAGTTGTTACAAATGAATCGAGTATTAATTATACCTATCCTTAAAAAAATCCTTATGAGTTGTGGAATAATAGAAAACCCAAGGTAAATTATTTTTAATGTTTTTGGATGTAATGTCCATATTCTTTAAAGTAAAGATAATCTTGATAAATTTGACTCTAAAAGTGATGAAAGAGTATTTATTGGATATTAAAAATAAATCAAATATTATAGTTTCTTTAATAAGAGAACCAAATGTGTGGAGGAATCTCTCCATGTCAAGTTTGATGAAAGAGATCCACATGAACCTAAAACAACATTAGAATATCTTAAAGATGATATATCTGATCGGGACATTAATACTAGACCTTTTGACCATCCTATAAAGGAATCTATTGAAACATATAGTTTTGGAAATTCTCCAAATTCTTTCCATAATGAACCATGCCCAAATGATGAACCTGAAATAACTATCCCTACTTTACTAGACCAACTAGAACTCCTAAAAACCATCCCTTAGATGTTGTAGTTAGAGATTTAGACAGAGGAGCACAAACTAGAGCTTCATTGAGAAATCAGGTTGAACATCAAGAATTTATTTCACAGCATGAACCTAAAAATATCAATGATGCAATCAATAATGAATTTTGGGTGATGTCCATGCAAGAAGAGCTTAACCAGTTTGAGAGAAATAAAGTCTAGAAGCTTGTTGATAGAAAAAAAGATACCTTGACCATATTAACTAAATTGGTTTTGAGGAATAAATTATAAGAAAATATAAATTTTATTAGAAACAGATCTATATTGGTTGCACAAGGCTATAATCAAGAAGAGGGAATTGACTATGAAGAGACCTTTTCACTGGTATCTAGGCTTGAAGCCATTAGAATTTTACTATCCTATGTAGCACACTTGTATTTTAAACATCGTCAAATGGATGTCAAAAGTGCATTATTAAATGGTTATATAAATGTGGATTTTTAGTTGAACAACTCCTAGGTCTTACAAATCCTCATTTTCAAAACCAAGTATTCAAGTTAACTATAGCTTTATATGGTTTGATACAAGATCCAAGAGAATAGTATGAAAGGTTAAGTATTGTTCTTATTTCAAACGGTTTTTAAAAGGATTTTTAGATCCTACTTTACTTATAAAAAGAAATTATATTGAAGTATTAGTATCTCAAATATTTGTAGATGATATTGTCTCTGGATCTTCTAAAAATTCTTTATGTAATGATTTGTCAAAAATGATGCAAAGTGATTTTGAAATGATTTTTATCGGTGAAATTAAATATTTTCTTGGATTTCAAATATTTCAAAACAAAGAAGGTATTAATATTAATCAAAATAAAATACTAATTTTCATTGTAAAAGATATGACTTTGATGGAATTATGAGTAGTGAAACACCTATGAGTTCTACATATAAGTAAGATCTTGATGAATGTGGGAAATCTGGTGATCAAACTGCTTACAGAGGAATGATTGGGAGTTTTCTTTACAAAGTTGGTAGTAGGCTGAACATCATTTTTAGTGTGTGTATGTGTGAAATATTTCAGGAAAACCCAAAAGAGTCACATTTAAATGATGTTAAAAGTGTTTTAAAATACCTCAAATATACAACTAATTTAGGATTGTTCTACCCACACTACTGGAAAACTAACCTATACCAACGGTTGGGAACCGTTGTTATAGTCCTCTAAACCGTTGGTATAGCCTATACCGATGGTTTGGAGAACCGCAGGCAAGTAAGCCGTTGGGATAGGTCTATACCAACGGTTTTTGGAAATCCGTTGGTATATTCCTATACCAATGGTTTTGAAAACCATTGGTATAAGTAATATGAAAATCTATACCAACGGTTCCTTAAAACCGTTGGTATATGTATTTCCAAAAAAAACATTTGCTGGGATTTGATCCCAGGACCTCCAGTTTATCATTGAACGACCTAACCACTAACCTAAAATGACTTTTGTGAACATAATTTCATTAATATATATATGTATTATAATAATTATTTTAAATTTTTATTTATAGGATGTTCTAGTTAAGAGGATCTGATAAAAAATCAAAGGACTTATACCAACGGTTGTCAAAACCGTTGGTATAGGTCTATAACAATGGTTTGGACAACCATTGGTATAGGTCCATGGAATCTAAGTAGGGATGTTGAAATATTGGGGACCTTTCCCAATGGTTTTGGACAAACCATTGGGAAAGGGTAGGCTTTCGCAACGGTTTGGCCAAAACCATTGGGAAAAGTGGCCACAAATTGGACCTTTCCCAACGGTTTGGCAAAAACATTGGGAAAAGTGGCCAAAAAGTGGAATTTTCCCAATGGTTTGGCCAAACCATTGGGAAAGACTACCCTTTCCCAACGGTTTTGGAAAACCGTTGGGAAAAGTGGCAACAAAGTGGGCTTTCCTAATGGTTTGGCCAAACCATTGGGAAAGGGGGTATATAAGTGTTGGGAAAGGTCAAATTTCCAGTAGTGCCAATTGGACAACCTTTTAATATGGTTAGTTATTCTGATGTGGACTTTGGTGGATGCAATTTATATTGAAAAGGCACCTCTAGAACATGCAACTTTTTTGGAAAGTCTCTAATTTCATGGAGTAGTAAAAAAGAAAAAAAATTGCATTATCAACTGCTGAGGTAGAGTACATTGTTAATGGTAGTTTCTATGCAAAATTTTTGTGGTGGAAACACACCTTATTAGACAATAGATTTAAATTCAGACACATCCACATAAATTATGAAAATAATAGTGATTTTAACATTTCTAAAAATATTATTGATCCTTCTAGAAAAAAAAATATTGATGTAATATGTCACTTTTTGAGAGAAAATTATCAAAAAGGTGATATAACTCTTGAGTTTATTAGGAGTGAGCATCAACTTGCAAAAAATTTTACCAAACCCATAAACTCTGAGAGAATAATCTACATCATAAATGAACTCAAAATGATAAATATATAATTACTATTTGACATTATTTTCTTAGAAAGATCTTTTTATCTGTAAAACTGATCAGTGAAACCGATCATGTGAAACCGATCATGTGAAACAAATTAGTGAAATAGATCATGTGAAACCAACTATGTGTAACCTATCATGTGAAAACGATCATCTAAAACTGATTAGGTAAACTGATCAGATAAAGATGATCACATGAAATTGATTTTTTAATATCGATAGAGTGATACCGATACTTTTAAAATGAAACTGATACTGATAGGGTCTTTTTAGTAAATATGTTCATCTGTTTTATTTTAAGTAAAACGACATAGTTTAGTTGTTTCATATTTTAACATTATTCTATATTATTTTTTATGAACTAAAATCCCTAAATGATAAAATTAATTTGGTCCACACTTCGACCTTTCACTCCCTCACTCTACCTTTCAAACCTTAGACCATTCACTTCTTTCGAAACCAAACCATAAAAATTGTGAGAAAGAAGCATGAAATGGAAGGATCGATTGAATAATCATTAGCTACGCATCAGAATGGTTAATCTAGTAGTGCCATAGGTTTTGTGAAGCTAATATTGAGAGGTTTTTTTTGTAACTATTGTGGAAGAGGTGTCTGTTGAGTGGCTATTGTCGAGAAAGTCACTCTTGTTGAAAGTGTTGGAATCTCAATGGTGGATTAGCTTGTTTACAAACAATGAGAGACTATTTTATCCCTGGCGGGTACATCAGTTCTATGTTAACTTGAAATTATCTTTGGAAGGATTTGAGGAGGGATGGATGAAGTCAGTGTTAAAGGGAAAATAGATGCCTTTTCCTTCGAAGGAATGGGAAGAGTGTTTAGAGATTCCACAAGAGGGTATATTTGCTGATTACCAGGTTGATATTAATCCAACCTAAGATTTGTTCTCTTATGAAAATACATTAAAATACTTGATTATAAATGAGTAATAGAGGTGAAAAATATCTACAAAATTTGATGGAGAGGTCAAATTACTTTTCAAATTTATCCAACACCAAATCTACCCAAGGAAGGGAGATTTTGCTACTGTGAAGTATCGGGATGTTTACCTGATTTATTTATTAAAGAATGGGGTGAAAGTAAATTTATGTAGGTACCTCATGGTACACATTTTTTTAAATATTAAACCATCTATGAATGAAACCTATTTCTACTACCCATGGATGATTTCTGCACTATAGAAGAAGTCAGGATGTTTTGAGGATGTAGATGAGGTGATCACTACTTGTATTGGATTATACCTGAACAATGATATCTGCTAGAGGATAAAGATATTTTGGAACCCATGGAAGATATTTTGGGTAGTAGATGAAGAAAAATTATATGAGGATTACAATCCCATAGATAATCCTACCATACCATGGGATCAATCTGATCCAGGTATCAAACATGTCGAGCAGGTGGTTTATTCATATGAAGAGGGAATAGAGCCTGGGCATCCAAGAGAAGAGGGGTCTTCTATAGATTATAGGAGTTACATCAATATAGATGAAATTCCTATGGATATTTCATATGTACTAGCCAATCCACCATTAGAACTACCTTCTTAAGAACCTTTGTAGGGTGATGAAGATAAGGAAGAGACTGAAGTATCTAGAGTTGAAGGATATGTGATAAATATTGATGGTGATGATGATGATGATTATGATGATGATGATAAGGATTATGAAGGTAATCATGTTATTGACCCACTAAAATCTATAAATGTTGTTGGTAGTTCTGGTGAGGAGTATGTGCATAAAAGAGATGATGAGGCTGATAGACAGGATGATACTGATCCTGTTGAACAGGATGCTGCTGATCATGATGATGATGGAGATGCTGGAAATAAGGACAGGAATGACCACCTTGATGATGATTCTTAAGGAATCATTCAATATCACAATGATATCGTTACTGGAGGACAATAGGAAGATTCTAAGGATCATATTTCACCTATGCCTTAGTTTGAAGGAGAACCTCAAGTGGCTGGAGTGGCTGGAGATCAAGTAGAACCTGAAGTTCAAATAGTACCAGTGCCTTGGAATGTTGTTTTGGCTAGAGGTCAAGTAGAAGAAGATGATGAAGCTGAGATTGTACCTGAGCCTCGAGGAAGAAGTGTAAGGATTGATATTGTGGATCCTAAAGACTAGACATGTTCTCGTGAGTGGAGTTGAAATCCAGGATATATCCGGTTTGGATTGGATTATGAATCAGATGAGGAGATGCTACCTCCTTCTCCTCTTGCTCCACCTGCTGAAGTGGAACCGATTGCTCCAACTTTACTATTACTACCAAATGTTGACAAGCTGGTTGTACAGACAGTGCCTAGTGACTATGTCACCAAGGTTGATCTTGAGAAATTTAAAGCAGATATATGTGAATCAGTGAGAGCCTCTATTGGAGTTAGAAATAAATCTTCCACTTCCATGAGTATTTTAGATGCTGATTCTACTAGGATTGCAATAATTGTGATTCTGGAGATTCAGCCTAACCTAATCACTGTAGCAGAGACTATTATTGGAAACAATATAATGTTGAGAGAATAAGTGAAGAGAATGGGAAGTGAGTTGGAATATTTGTCCAAGTATTTCATTAGCACACTTGGTAGTGTTATGGATGTTCTTAGAAACTTTGTTACACATATGCTGAGTGAATATTTGAAGAAGTTGAAGGAGGATATTTGGAAGATTATTATTGGTGCCTCTAGTTCTAAAGGTATGAGGTCTGAAACTGCTGATATGGACTCTCTCAGGATTATGATGATAGAAGAGCTGAGGTCAATTCCTAGTGATTCTGATAAAGAAACTCTTACCAAGGTATACGGGAACACTGAATTTGTTTATAATATGGTGAGACATTGTACAAATGAGGCATCTGCAGCTCAAGAAGGGATTAGAGAAAAAGTGGACATGTTTTTTGGAAAAATCTATACCAAGTGTGATCTGATTAACAACATTATGTACTTGGCTGAGAATCTCAAAATCCTTCCAGTGACAGAAGCCTTCAAAGGGAAAGTGATCCAGTTGAACGATTTTACACCTTCTTTTGAAAAGTTCATAGAGAACAAGGAGGATTTTGAAAAGTTAATGCAATATGGGGGTAAAATCATAAATTATTTTTTCAAGATTTTGAATCCCTACTTGCATATGAATGATCATGTGATAGTGGTCCTTGAAGCTACTTCCATTGGGCCTGGTTCACTGCCTCCTACTGAGATGACAATGCCTTAATATTTATCTCAAATTCATCCAATGATCCAAGAGAATCCTCAAAGTCATGTTCTATCAGAGAGAAGACCAATCCTTGTAGCTAATGTTCTTACAGGTGTTGCCTTACCTAGTGTTTCCATTTGACCAGTCCTTTCTAAATCCACAACACCACCTCCTAAACCTATAATTAACCCTTCAAACAAATTGGAATCCAATAAAAATCCCAAGCCTTAGCTGTGAATACTTCTTTTTATAGGTCTTTGTACTTTTCTTTTGATGGTTGTACTCTTTATGATTTAATTAATATCAACTTTGACTTCCATTTGGTTCATATTTTATTTATGTTATTTTTCTTTATCATTTCTCTTTCTTTTTGTTAATCCCAAAAGGGGGAGAAATCTATGGATGGAATAAACTCTTAATCAATGGGGGAGAAATCAATAAATGTCCTATACTCTTAACCTAAGGGGGAGAGTAACTCTAGCATAGGAAATATTGCAATATAACTTACTAAGTGGGAGTATGAAAGTTCTTTGATATAACACTCTAAAAAGGAAACTTCTATATATGCTTTGATACAATAATTGAGGGGGTCATAAAGGAAAAGACATTATAGTTATATTGATGATTCATATTAACTGTTGGTATGCTATGTCACGTAATTATTACTACTTAACATCTTATATAAATCATTATTTCCATGATTTGTGATTATCAAAATGGGGGAGATTGTTGGACCCTCTGTGAGATAGTTATTTTAATAATAACAAATCATGCCAATTCAAAAATACTAATAATTCACATATTATGTTATATCTAATGTTAATCATGTAAATAAATAGTTATAAATGAATAAATTATGTCACATGGTATAATACATTTGAATAATTCAATAAATTATGCATATTTTTGTTTCAATATATTTATGAGTGTATATTTAAATGTATTTATGAATTTCACTTAATCTGGTGTTGTTCTGTATAAGATATACACTTTGTAATATTTTCAATGTCCCTGACACTAGTAGTTCAAGGGATTAACCAATGGGTGACTCACCAATGAGGACTCATCGATCGAAGAAGACATCGATGCCTGACTCATCGATAGAAAATAGGACCCACTGATGGACAAGTCACTGATGCTCGGTCACACCGATGGACAACTCACCTACGAGAGATACACCATTAGTTCAAAGGGATTACTGATGGATGACTCACTGATGGGCGACACACCATTAGTTTAAATGACTTATCGATGGATGAGTCACTAATGGGCGACACACCGATTGTTCAGAATGAGTCACTAGTGATGACCCACCAATGCCCAGATAGAACGATAGTACAAATTACTCATTGATGCTCAGATTCACTGACATCGATGAAAGGACTCACCAATACAGAAAGACACTAATGCTGACGGGGCAATGCAGACAGACTAATGTGATTGTCTCAACGATACTTATGACTTAATAATAGTAAAAAAACTGTTTTAAATTTAGTAATTAAAATTTATATCTAACGGTCATATTTAGAAAAATAATTGATTCTGACATTATTTAATGTTTTCTATAGGATATTTAGAGGACACTACGAGGTACATGAATGTGGGGAGATCTTCATGTCTGATGGACTTCAATGTCTAAAATAATTACAAGATAGATCATTCGAGATAGTGGAATATAGAACAAAGAAAATAAAATCCTTCGAACTCCTACAACTCTCGAGCATACTTCCAAAAATCCAAGAACTCAAAAGGAAGAACATATGGGGAGATAAAGAGTCAACCAAAACCTACTAAGCTGACCTGAATATCTTTCAATAAAAAAGTTCAACATATTATACTCATTAAATGGAGAACATAGAGGCTATGAGACTCTGTTTTGGAGTCAACTTCCAGAAGATGACTCAAACATCAAATCCACTATATCAAATGAGTCTAGATATGCACTTCATAACAAAAAGAGTCTTATAAATATTACACTACAACTTTTACATAATTTTGTTTATTTATTTACATTTATGAGTAGTGTGTGTGTGTGTATCTATTACAAATGCACACTGACTCATGTGCATAACTGTAGGACACTTGATACGCTAAAACTCACTCTGTGGTTATCCTTTTTTATCCCATGTAGAACTGTGGAAGAGTTCAAGTCTAACATGTTTGTTGTTTTTCCCACAATGAACTGTGGTAGAGGTCAAGTGTGACCTGCATAGCCTTTTGTGCTGTTGTGAACCCCAATCCAGGGTGTGAATAAATCTTGATTATTAATTTAAATTTTTTTGTGGTAGTTAATCACTAAGTGGAGAGTTCTAAGTCTCATCTTGTGACAGAACCTCTTGTATTAAATTCCATTATGCCTATTGTTATTTTCTTTTAATTTTTTTTATAACAAATTTCATTCAAGAAAATTCAAACTCTGATAGTTAGTTTAGAGAGTTTTTATAAATATTTTGAACCAGTAGGTTAGTTTCAAAAGTTACAATAATCTTTAGATTAGTACAGTTGAGAACTAATCAATCTTTTGAGAAATTAATTGAACATTTAGGACTTTTATAAATTCACTACAAACTGACTTAGATTACATTTTTAATTGGGGGAAATTTTAAATGAACCAGTATGTAAATAGAAATTTTTATAGATACTCAATTCACCCCCCATTTTGAGTACTCTACTCCGACCAATAGAAACCCTTCAAGAAAACATAATAAATTAATCACTATTTAGGTTTTACAGTATTAGAAAATTTAATAATGTAATTAATGATAAATATTTAATTAATTTTCAAATATTATATGAAAATGTTGATGCTCTAGAAATTTACAAACATGAGGATAAACTTTTGGAGTATTTAAATAAAATAAAAAAGCTATATTACATCAAATATCTATTATGTTTGAATAAAATTTAAATATTTGTTATTATAGTTCAAATTATATATGGAATGACAGTTTATATATTAAATGTAAAATATTTCAATTTATAAAATTAAATTATTTTGGTAAATTTTAAATATCTGAACAATGATAATGTTAATAAATTAATCATACAATAAGTGTATAATTATCATAAGTAGTGGTGACATGATTATTTTTTTATTATAAAGGATAAAAAATATTTGCCATAAATATTTAAACTATATGTATTAGTCAATTAATTTAATTTTTTGAAGAAATTTTAATCTTAATTTGGCCAGTTTCAAAGGTATACAATATATGGATAACATAATTTAATAAATCATAAGGTGGCCATAAATATAAGATTTGGATTTATATAATGATATATATTAAACTAAGTTACTTTTAAGTGATGATAATATAGAAATATTATTGTAATAAAAAATTATATCAATATTATAAAATTTATTTAAAAAATATAAAATAAATTATTAAAAATAATATTATTAAATTATTATAATAACCAAACCTGTGGTTAAACTGTTAAAAAATTTATTTTCGAAGAAATGTCTATTTGTAATTGTCACAGACTAGAGAACCAAATAAAAATTGAAAATAGTCTAAATAAAAATGAATCTAGAGACCTGTGTTACAAATACACTTATATAAAACAATATTTATTTAAAGAAATGAAAATTAATCATTGAAAAATTAAATATATCATAAAATTTAAAAAATTAAATTTTTGGAAAAAATGTGAAATTTTTTTTTGATAAAAGAAATAAAATAGAAAATTTCTCTATAATTTAAAAAACTCACCCTCCATGCTCATAGTTACAAAATTCATTATCAAATCTATATCCATTCCATAAAAGGTAAAAACTTACCTATATTTATAGGTAATTAATATGGATATTTATATGATTTTTAAAATAAAAAATTTAATAAAAATATATTGGGTTTTCATATAAAAAAATGTTATTATAGAAAATTTTTGAAAACTAAAATGAGTACTATTTAAACTACTCAACTATGGAAACACTTTTCGATAAAATATTTATCCATAGTACATTCTTTTATCTCAAAAATAATAATTATATTAAAATAAAAACACTTAAGAAATCATATTAAATATTAATAAATATCATTTAAACAAATTATTAAAATAAAATGGAATTCAATCATAAAATTTGAGTTTATTAAAAAGCCTTCCCTAATAATTTTTCATTTGAAAATATTTAGTTTAAAATACCATGTTTTCGGTTCATATTTTATTTAAAAAAAAATTATTTTAGTTCATCATTATTGAGGTCTATGAAAATTATACCTATATATTTACATAAATTGGAAAATTTCAGCATTCCAAATATAAATTTTCATTAGTTTAATATTTTTCCTGCACTAATCGATCATGGTAATTATATTTTTATAAAAGTATTTCAATCACTATAAAATATCTTCTTCATGTCTGCTTATAATAAATAAAATTTCTTATTGATGATCTTAAAAAACATATAATATATATTTTTTAATTCTATAATAAAAAAAATACTACACCATTAATGTTCTCATTTCTAATATCAAAATTAGTGATTTCATTAAAGTACTATTTAAATATAAATGAATAAAATTTAATTATTGGACTCATCTTGTCAATTTCAAAAAAAATCATTTCCATATAAACATTCATGTGTGTGTTGTGGTTTTTTATTTTTTGAAATAATAAAGAAATAGCTCCAACATGTCATCTCAAAATGATAACAAATGAGCATTCTTCACCTTGTAAAATTTATAAAAGTAAATATTATTTGATATCTGAATAATTTCATATCAATATGACGATATAGATGAATATAAATACAAATATTCATACATTACAATGATTCTTAAATACAAATGACTAGTCTTTAACTCATCATGGTGATTCTCCACCAAATTACAATATTTTAAAAAAAAATGGGTGGAACCCTACTCATTATAAATATACTCCACTAATATATCATTTCCAGAAATATCACTCATCATGTATATTCTCTACCCATGGAAATAATAATTAAAGAAAAATGGATGGCCCACCTATCAACATAAGATTTCTCCACTAATATCTCATATGGATAATCCACACTAATCATTAAGACTCTCATACCAATGCCAACATGGAGTACCACCATGAATTATAGATATTCACCACCAATAACAAATAATAATGGATGCCCTCAAGTGTTATTAAGAAGATCCATCCCCCAAAACCATTGTGGAGAACCACATAACATAAAGAAAATTCTCCACTAATGAAAAAGGCAATAATGTAGAAGACCACATCACAACCGGAACCAATAATAATTAATCACAACCAAAGGATTAGGGGAGAAAAATTGATAAAATGTAGCAAAATTTTTAGGAACAAAGATGATATGGAGGATGATCGATAATACCCAAGTGCATAGCCTTCCATTAAAAAGGATATAGAACTTATATATTTTAATCATTTAAAACATTTAAATTTTTATTTTGTTTTTAATGTTTGTTCATTGTAATTCAATATATATTTTGTACATACGTACTTTTATTTCTAATTCAAATGTTATAATGGTTTCGTCAAACCTTGGAATTTATTCATTATATTTAATGTCGAAATCAGTTATGTCTCATAAATACTAGAATCACATTTTCCAAAACCGCATTCATCTTCACATACATTCACACTCACACGTTCAACTCAATGGTTATTATCGACAATGCTTCCCATTATATTAATAATAGAATCATATGTTCGTGTAAACCAAATTCATTATTATACACTTTTACCGTCCCATGTTCACTTTCACTAGTTATTATCTAGAATCCCTCCCATTTTTGTAGTGACCTCGACCCCAGTAGCCCATAGTTGGTGTCTCTTTTTTTACATTGGAATAATATAGAAATAATTACATCCTGAATAACAAAATAGTTTAGTATTGTTAGTAAACCAGATATATACTTGATCCATGTATTACATTTGAATACACAAATTTCAAAGTTATATTTTTTCCAAAAATATCATTATTAACTCTAGTATATCTTTTCATATCATTCATAGTATACTTCCTGGATTATTGGGAATGGAAACAAAGTAAGGGTGACCTCAAATTATCAGTAAGGGTTAAGTATAGTAAAAGCTATCATGAATCAATAAGAATAAATGACATGAAAAAGTAAATAAAGGAACTCACGTGATATTTAAATAATTTTAATATCATGATTAGATAAGACATAATCAGTATGGAATGGTAAATTAATGAAAAAAATATACCATTTAATCAATTACTTGATTATATGTACTAGATAAGGCATTAAGGGTCTATCTATAATCAGACCCCACCCAAGTCTATATGTCTAAATTCTTCCTCACATAATAAATAATCGAATTAATTCATGAATAATGTTCCCAATCATCAGATATCTTTATTGGGTAGAGAGTATATATTTATCAATATTTCCCTAGTTAACCAAATAATTTTCAAAGTAGAACATTTTATGTAGAAATGAGACAGTGTTTAAGAAATAAACATATCCATGGTAAATAAATTGGATATTTAGTGGAAATTTATTTTCTATGATCAAAGTAATGTGAATAATTCAAGGGAAAGTTAATTGCTACAAAAATAAATCAAGGAAGTGAATGTCAATAAAATCCTTGGTCAAAATGATCATAAACCATCCATATAATGAATAAAGATACTATTAATCCAACATATACCCATTGGATTAAAAATAAACGGTTGTTTTAATTGATGAATAAAAATAACATAAAAATATCTTTAACAAAAATCTTCATGAAAATATTATTTTCATTTTGAAACGACTTTTTAAAACTAAATGTTCACAGAATTCCTTGAAAATATTTTTTTTTTGAAAATAATATTTGAAACATATAAAGGAATCTTTGAATCAATGAGTGTTCATGATGTCATGAAATTTAGGACATATGGAGTATGTTAAAAAAAGGATTCCTTTCATATTTTCGGTAAAATCAAGATAGATTTTTTTTGAAAATGACATGAATATTCAATTAGAAACATTTTTTAAAAAATAAAATTGAGTAAAATGTTATTTAACAAATTAGTTTGAAATGGTTAACACATTTTTGTAAAAAATTTAAGAAAACATGGTTTTGGAAGAAATAGATTTCTGACCAAAGAGATAAATGAAGTGGGATTTTATTAAAAACATTTTCTTAATTATTTTTAGAACTAAAGAGTTGCAAATATTTATATTACTTGAAAATATTATGAATAACCATATTAGATTAAAATTAAATGGGTGTAATATTAAATGTTAAAATAATTTATTTTAATGGGAAATCCTACATAAATAATCCTGATTAAAATGTGAATATAAAAAAACCCTTAGAAAGACTATAACGTTGAAGTGAGGATTAATAAATGAATCAATAATAAGTATAAAATGAAAATCCTGAGAAATAAATTCTAAATACGATTTAACATAGTCAAAAGTGTTTACACACATAATCCTATAATGTCAAATATAATGAACATGTAATATAACCCACTGAAAAAAGAATTGATTTTTGAAATTCATTACCTCTTGGTAACTTTTAAGTCAATATCCATTTATATGAAATAATTAAAATTGAATCTTAAAATACCCTGAATTATTATATAATCAGGATATTACATATCAATGGAAAATTATATACACCCTAAAAATGAAATATAGTGAATATCATAATAATATTCCTCAGTGAAGTGAAATTGATAGGAAGTCCCTCATAAAGATCATATCATTGAAGTAGGAATTAATAAATGAATTAATTATGTGTAAAAAATGTATATCCACATAAATTTTTTTAAATAAAACATAAAATATTCCATTTTTATTCGAAACATAATCTTATCATTTTATATTGAATGAAGTAGCTGTTTATCCCAATGATTGGAAATTGAGTTATGAAATCCCTTACCTCACAATTCCATTTGGATGAACGTGCCATAACCTCCTGTATAGTGATTTTAAAAAAATTATTAACTTATACAAGAACCATTTTAATATTTATAATACCATATATAAACCTTTTATAACACATTATCGCCCATTCATTATTAATCAATCATTATTTTTATTGTTTCATGTGTTAATTATCTTGTTTTCTCGTGAGTATTTTTTCATGAATGTTATAGTTATTTGGTATATGATATAGATAATTCATATAAAAAATAATAATTATAAATAATTTTTATATTTATACATTAATTATATTTTTAAGACCTATCATTAAATATGGTCTTGATAAATGATGTATGTTGCGATCATATAGACGGTATAGGGTACATACACATGAATAAGAATTCCATTTTTCTAATACCTTTAAGGAAAGATGGTAAGTAATATTTTATCATTACATAATGATCATAATATCAGAAATATAATATTATTTCTTTGAATATACTTATATATATCATCTATGTGGTATGGTGATGAAAGGAGAGTCGCTTCACTTCATGAAGGCAGTATTCCACATGTAAATTAATGATTTTATCATCTTTGAGTGATCTAAAAGGGAAGAAAGAATATAATGACCCTGAATCCAGTAGCCCAGAGTCAGTGCATTTATTTATTACATTGGAATAAATGTAAGATTCAAATCCCAATGGACCAAATAATTTAATAGTATTAAAGAAATAGGTATATACATTGTACCCTTATTACATTAGTAATAAAAAACATAATAAAGGAAAGTAATTTTTTTCCCCAAACTCATACAAACATTTCATCTTTATAACCTAGGGAAAAGAGAATAAATAAAACGGTGAGCTCAAATGTTGAGTAAGGGTTAAGTACAGTACCATAAAAAATGAATCAATGAGAATAATAAATATGTAAGGTAAATAAATAAGCACACTTACCATTTAATAAATAAAATGAGACTGAAATTAATCAATATATTTTTTCCATAGTGAAAATGTCCTAGATAATTATAACTGAATGCTAAATGAAAGTAATGATTAATTATTGGACATCATGTATCTAGCACATGAACTACTTCTGCCAGGACCGTTCACATGATGGTTTAATAGTTGTGGTGAAAACACCCATTTGAACAACATTTTAGCCTCATGAGACTACTGATGCATCGAGGGGAAATCTATAATTGAGTCTCACCCATGTTTTCATGTCCAAAGCATTCATTATATATTGAATAATCAAAGTGTCTCATACCACATTGATACATTTGAATTATAATCCTCATGAAGGAATATCATTTAGAAAAATAAAATATCATTAGGAATGAATTAATAAAGATATTACTTGTAAAATTCTTCTTATATACACCACTTGGATGTGAATTTGTGCATAATAACAAATAAGTCTCAATATAATTTATGATGGAATACCTTACCTCCTTTTAATCAGTTGAATCGTATACCTCATAAAAGTAATATTTAACAAATTAATCTTTTAATACCATGAAAATAATTAGATTCATGATAATATTTATTTAAGTATAGTATACATACACCAAACACAAGAAATAAGTGATGAATAAGGCATATATCTCACAAAAGTAAAAAAGTGAGCCTTAAAAACCCATAGCTCATACTTATTTTTGGTTGTACATAATTTAACCTCCTGTATAATGTTTTAAAGTATGTTATTAATTTATTCAAAACTCATTTTCAATTTTATGGTATCATATATGATCCTCTTATATCATTTTATCACTCGTTTTCTAATAATATTACATTATTATCCTTGTTTTGAGTGTTTACTGCTTTATTTTCTTATGCATGTTTTGCGGTGTAAGTATCGATTATTGTATACAGGATATAGTTTCATCATCTATAGTATTGTATTAAGGTGATAGATATCATATTTATTCATTATATACATTTTCATAATCGTTATTTAATGGTGACCATGGAAAATGAATTGTATCACATTGTGGAGATGGTAGGTCGTACGTATGCGCGAGTGATAGTATCATTCTCTTAATGGTAATATGGTAAGGAATTGTATGGTATATTAATTATACATAACAAATATCATTTCATAATTACCATTTATATTCATTATTTACATCATTATACCCTTCCATGTAAAGTGGGGATGAAAAACAAATTACACTACGACATTGAGACGGAAAGTCGTACGAACGCACAGGCAGTGCTTTTTCTTTTTATAGGATCAATAAAACATGGAATATAGTTATACAATAACAATAATATTATATATGAATATATATTATACTGTATTTATTAATTTATAATAGAAACAAATCATGGAGAGGTAGTAGAAGAAGAATTATTTTTTGGAATAGTCAGTAAAGAAGATTACCTCTTCTATGAAGGAGTTCCTTTATAACTTCTCTTAACGGACCTAGGGTAGGTTTTTTTCAAAGATAATGACATCGAAAAATTGGATAAATATGTATTTAATAGAAATTTTTAGGGTTTTTTTATCTATAAGGCTCACGTTGTTGTGAATAAGTGATGGAGGAGGTGCCTTTTATAATTGAGGTGTGGGGCACTTTTGGAAACTCTCAAAATATTAAATTAATATAAAATTAGAATCTATTCCAAATGGATTAAAAGTGAGTTTCTAGAATCAGGGATGATTATTATGATAAATAAAATCATCCAATGAAAATTAGACAAGATTGTATAATTTGTAGTCCAAATATTGTTTTAACCATTATTTAACCCTTTTAATTCTAATTGTGACAACATGTGTTTTTACTCCTTAAGGGTTTATATTGTTACTATAAAATGTCAAATGATACCTAAATTGACTATTGATGAGATTTTAAACCTTATAAAAATTATTTTTCCAAATTTTATATTTTTATATCATTTAATAAAATATTATTTATTCTAAAATATCATTTATGTCAATTTGAAATTCTTTATTACTTGATGTCTTCAAAAATATCATAGCGGCATTATATATTTGAACCTAATATTTTACATATCAATAACGTCCCAAGGTAATCTAAAAAATTATTTATGGCATTAATTATGTCAAATTATATTTATTTTAATATTTTTAATATCGTTTATTTTATATTTCCATTAATTAAATAATTACTGCATCTTCATTTTTTCACTATTTAAGGTTATTATTTTTTCACAGAAAATTATAAATAAATTCCCATGATGTATATAAATCTCTTAGATTTAGAATTACTATTTCTTGTCAAAAATATCTCCTATATAACCCTGTATTAAAAATATTTTACATATTTAGAACAATAGTATGAAAAGTTGGACTTTTCTTGGAATAAAATATTATAATGTTTATATTCCCAATAAAATGGCCATAAATGATCTCATGCCCAATAATTAAATTCTTAGGAATGGAAAATACTCATCCGATAATATTATTTCAAGTTTTAGGGTAATTTTATAATATTTATGATATTATTTTTACCCATAATTAGTCGATTTACCCTTAACTGTGGTAATGAAAATTAAAAATGTTACAATTAATTTTATCCAAAAAAATAAATGGGACCTATTTAATTAATTTTTAAATTATTATTCCAAATATATAATCCATTTTTCAAAATTTAATTCAATTAAATTGTAGAAATTAATTAAAATTTAATCTTGTAGACATGACAAAAAAACTGGTTTTTAAAGTAAAAATATTCAAAAGTTCATAATGTTTTTATATCTAATTTAAATATGAAAATGATTCCAATGACCTGAATTGGATTAACTGATATAAAATTGATATAATTTAAATTTAAAACCAATTGAAAATATAAATTGACACTCAAAATTATTTATATGAAAAGGTTGTTTTTATATTTATACATAGTATTTCTCCCTATTAATGAAAACATAAAACTTATCAATGAAATACCAAAAAATAAACCGAAGTAAAATATTATATTTTTATTTCAAATAAGAATAGTATTTCTTCAAATATAATTTATAAAGGATTCAATTTGTTTAATATTAGTGTGCCATTAAAAGGTGACAGAATTGTCTTCAGATAAATATAGCTTTTTATAGTTAAAATTGAATTTATTCTTATATCAGGTCTATAAAAATATATGATTAATGTTAAACATTAGATTAAAAATATAAATTTCATAATGTGGTTAATAATATTCATTCAGGGAAATTTAATTATTATGTTATAATTTCAATTTTAAATAATAATATTAAAAATATATCGTGGTTTATTTAAGCTCGGTGTTGCATGCAACATATGCTATAAAATAAGTTAAATATAAAAAGATACACACTATAAAATATTGGGGTGCTATATGTTTTCCACCATCAAAAAAAATATCCTCAAAATTTCCATTTCCTTCTAAACAAATGAGTGTGGTTATTATTTATAACATCTTCAGGTTCCTACATTTGTTATTTAATATTTTGGTTTTTTTAAATATTCTTTTCCAATCGAGTCATCTGATTATTCTAAACATTCTCTCTGGTGTCAATAATCTCGTTAGTCTCTTAACGGTAAGACATATTAGTTTCCAATTATATTTCTTCATAGATGAGTACATGCAATGGATCTTTCATGTACTTCATTAACAATGATATGTGGAACACATCATGAACTTTGGAGAGACTTTGTGGCATACTAATTGGTATGATACAAATCCAATTCATTCTAGAATTTCAAATGGTTTGATATACCTTGGGTGTAGTTTCTCCTTTCTGCTGAACCTTAACACAATCTTCCATGTAGATAATTTCAGAAATACATGATCTCTAACTTGAAATTCCAAATCCTTTCTCTAGTTGTCAGCATAAAACTTTTTCTTGCATTGAGTTGCGTAAATATAATACTTAATTGTCTTTACATTTATTGTTGTCAATTTAATAATTTATGCATCTATAGGTTTCCATTCACCAAATTCATCCCAAAAAGTTGGATTATGAAATCTCCTGCTATATAATGAATCATATGGCTCCATTTATATACATGAAGGAAAACTATTATTATATTAAAACTATACCAAAGGTAAATACTGATCCCGCATACCTTGTAAGTCAAGTGTGAACGATATAAACACGTCTTATAATGTTTTTATAGTCATTTCAAACTGTCCATTAGTTTGATGATGGTAGGAGGTTCTCAAATTAATCACAGTATCTAGAGCCTTCTAAATACTCTTCTATATTATTGATATAACATCTGGATTTCGATCAGAAAAAATTAATATAGGTGCACCATGAAGTCTTAAAATATCATTAATATATAGTCTTTCTGGGACATGAAGAGTCAAATCTTCTCATTTTGCAAGAAAATGTGCTGATTTAGTAAGGTGATCAACAATAACCACTATCACATCATTCTTTCTGGGGGTATTAAGTAGTGTAGTGATGAAGTCCATTGTCATTTGGTCTAATTTCACATCAGAATAGGTATAGGTTTCATGAAACCCCTGGGATGATGTATCTCAACCATTACATACTAAAAAATTAGGCATCTTGACACATAGTCAATAATTTCCTACTTCATATTATCCCACCAAAAATGTTCCATCAAATCACTATCCATCTTTGTACTGCTTGGGTGTATATAGAAATTTGAACTATGAGCATCATCTAATAGTTCAATTTTTAGCTTATTTATTTATGGAACACATAACCACTTTCCAAATTTTAGAACACCATCTTCACATAAAAAATCCATCCACTTTTCCACTATTCAGAACATTAATTTTATTATGAGAATTCTCATCATCAGATTGAGATATTTTTTTCTTTTGCAATAAATATTTTTTAGAAATAATTTAAAGAAGGAGTTGTGTATCACATTATCTAATAATTCCCATATCCATATATACTAAATCCATGAAAATAGGATGTCTCTCAACCCTCATTTTGGTAATATGTCCATTATATTTCATTCTTAATGAATCTACTCCTTTATTTTATTTTCCTGGATGGTTGTGTATTGAGAAATCATAATCCTTGAGTAACTCAAGCCATATTCTTTACCTCGTGTTGTATTATTTTTGTGAGAATATTTATTTCAAACTCCTCTGATATTTATATATCTCACATCTTTCACCATAGAAAAAGTGTCTCCACATCATCAAATAAAATATTACGGTTTCTAACTCAAGATCATGAGTGGGATGATTTTGTCCATGGTTCATTGATTATTATGATGAATATGCAATAACTTTATCATTTTTTATGAGGAAACAATGAAGTTCTTTCTTTCATGGATCACTTTATATCACAAAACCATCATTTACTTATGGTAGAGTCAAAATTTGAGCACTAACCAATATTTCCTTCAATTCTATAAAACATTCTTCAAATTATATTTTCCATATAAAGTTAACCCCTTTACATGTGAGCTTAGTTAATGGGTTATCCAATCAAGTGAAATTTTGAAAAAAAATTCTGATAATAACCCCCCTTAACTAATGAAACGATGTACCTCATTTATGCTCATTAGTGTATTCCATTATTGAATAAACTTTTTCATCATCGGATCAAATGAGATTCCATCCTTATAAATAATATTGCTATGAAAATAAATTTTCCATGTAGAGACCCAAATATTGACTTACATGGACATTATATTACTTGTTCAAAATATTTAATACATAACAAAAACAAACACTTAAGGACCGTAATAGTTTAGTGTCTTTGGAAACTCAGAACATAATCTTCTAATCATGGTGAAAGATCTTCAACATCTCCCATAAAGATCTTCCCCTTTAGTTTTCTTACCTAAAACATTTCTTTATATCATAGGGAAAGGAAAACATATAAAGGGTGAGGTCAAATTCTCAGTAAGGGTAAGAATGGAGAAAATAAAACAAACTATTTACATTTGAACTTAAAAACATGAACATAATGTTTAAACATCAAAATCCTGAGAAATGACATAAAACATGGCAGTACGTAAGGAATAAATCGTAATGGGAAATCAATCATGATAAAGTAGCATGGTAATAAAACATGTAATTGTGGAAAAACATTATGCACATGGTATGATTTCCATAGTTGCCAAGGCATTGCTGCCAAGACCATCTTAGAGGACAAAGTCCCTTACTGAACCAGGTTTACTTGCCGTTCCAGCCCTGTATTACAGAACCAGATTTACTTTTCATTCCAGCCATGTCTATCTCATGAGATATAAATCTTTACCCAATTCATTGGATCTAGATATAGGTCCCACCCATCTCATAATGAAATCATTCTTACTTGTGCCACAATACAAACATAAATCATTCATCATAACCCAAAGAATAAAATGGGTTTCATAAACATCATTCCATCATAACATAATCCATATATGACAAATGGATATCATTTCATCATAAGGAAAGTAAAACCAGGTAAATCATAGAGACATTATACTTGAAACATACACATATGAAATAATTTCATCTTAGATGTAAAATAGTTTTGATAAAACACTCGAAATGAATACTTGTGGAAAATATCATTTCTTCTTCAAAATCATTTTCTTTTCTATAAATTCTATGCAATATTAAAAGAAAGGTATTTTGTTGAAAGTAATATTGAAATATTGTAGATGAATCCTCATGAAAATAAGACGTTTTGAAACCGTAAAAATCTGTTCATGTCGTATAAGTTAAAAAAACATTCTTCTCCTACTTTTGTCGGAAAAGTCAAAAAGTTCCTCGTATGGTAAAAAAAAGAAAGATTCATTCCATACCATCTGGTAAAAGTAAAAATAGTTAAAAATTAATTGCAACATACATGAAAACACTTTTAGAAAACATGGACTTGGATGATAAATATAACCCCAGAAAATACTTATGAATAAACAATCTCGGATAAAAACGAGATTGGAAAAGTTATCCCTTATCTTAGGTCCGATATGCTTCGTATGTATCCGAACCTCCTGTATAATGATTTAAATAATGTCATTGAATTATTAAAGAATCATATTCTTTGTTATGATATCATATATGGTTCACTTATAACTTCATATTACCCATTCTTTTGTAAATTCCACGTTAAAGCAGCGTTTTGGGTAAAATTGTTTCATTTATCGTATGTGTTTAGACTTTTTGCTCTTGATATTATTAATTATATCCTGATTTTATTAATTACAGAATGTAAAACACGATTTATATATAATATATATTCAGAATATAAATATATATGATAGATCGATAAATGGAATGAAACACACTGTTCATGGAGACAGTAGGTCATACGAACGCTTGAATGCTGTTTTAATTTCCTTTTTGAATTGAATAGAACTAAGTAGATTACATAAATATATATATATAAATAAATCCAGTAGCATTATTATTTCATGTATTTCATTATTATTCATTATATAAACATTATAATCATTCATGTATGGTTAACATGGAGGATGAATCTCATCGCGTCGTGGAGACGGTAATCCGTACGTACGCACGAGTGATGATATCGTTCCCATAATTATTGAATATAATTGGAGTGGATGGTATAATATATCAGAATAATTATGATGTTATAATAACCATATATAGTTATTCTTTACACAATTATACCCATCCATGTAAGTTTGTGGTTGAAATACAGATTACACCACGTCGTGGAGACGGTATTCCTTAAGTACGCACGTGCGATGATTTCGTTTTCCATAGGACGGATAGAAGATGAAATAGGGTTGTTTAATATTTATAATAACATATAATTTTATTAGTGATACTGATTTTATTACTTTATTATTAAACAACAAAAGAAGATGAAGATGAAGAAGAAACAAACTTGAAAGAATCGGTAGAAGAGATTACCTCTTCTTCAATGCACCTCCTTTAAGCTTCCTATTAAGGGACTAGAGTTGGTCTTTTGAGAAGACCAGAACCTTAAAAATGTTTCTAGGGAAGTGGAGAAGAGAACTCGGTAGGGTTTGGCTAAGCTTGAAGGCTCAATGTTGTGTAAAGAGGAGAGGGAGGAGGTGCCCTTTTATAAGGGTGGAGGGGGGCACCTTAGGAAAATCTTAATATATTATTTTATAATAAAGACACATTCGGTTTATAATAGCTCCAAATTGATATATTTAGAATCTAATGGGGGTATGGGTCAAACTACGCTCAACGAATAGGTTTTATACAAGTTTAGGTTACTATTTTAACCTTATCAATTAGATTTAACTCTAAGTTAAATAATTTTACATTTATCGTGTCTTCTTGTTTGCTTACACTATATGGTTTATAAACTTAATATAAACTGAAAATAGAACCCAAAGTGGTTCATTATTAATATATATAACATTTAAAATGTAATTTGGATGAACCATAGATTTTTAGTAATAGAATATCAATTAATAATATAATATTTCTTTTAAAAACTATTTTAGGTCAATTTTGACACTATTTGGTAATTGTTTTTTGTGAATATCCTAACTGAATGATTAGTTCGAAAAACGTTAATTAAATAAATACTAACATGTAATATTGACCTAAAAAATTAGTTTAATTCATAAAAAGTCTCATATTACATTTATTTGGGTATTTATAACATCATTTATGTTAATATTTCATTAGTAAGGTAATTACTGCATCATCATTGTTTCATTAATAAATTAAATTATTTAATGTATAAAAGTTATAAATAAAATACCATTATGTAGGATATATTTTTATATTTCTAATGAATATTTATAGTCCAATTTATCTTATGTATAACCCTATATTAAATAAATTTTTGTTATTAAACATTGATTTTAACTCTTTTAGCTCTTCTTTGAATTAAATAATAATAAATGACCTAATCTAATACAATTGGACCTAAATGATAATATTTTATTCCTAATGTTATTTTTGGTTGAATTAAACTTATCCAATAGAATTAGTACATGTATTAGGATAAAAATAATATCATTTTTACCTTTAATTGCAATATTTAATTTTAACCGTGGTAAATAAAATTAAAAAGTTACTATTCACCAAAAATTATTTTCATCTCATTGAACAAAATTTTACATATGTATAACAACCATGTATGTTGTATTTTTGAAATTCAATTCACAAAAGTGGTAAAATTTCATTTAAATGAAAAGGTCAGTTTTTTAATTACCACTTAGTGGTTTCAGTATTCATCAAAAATTGATGTTTTTTTAGAAAAATACCAAAAATTAAGCCTAAGCTATATTTGATATTCCAAATTCAAAAATTATGTATATTTTAAAAAATTCAAAACACATAAGTGGCAGAAATTAATTTAAAATTAATCATGTTGCAAAAAAACATGTTTTAAAAGTTAAAACATTGCCAAAGATTGAAATGTTTTTACCTATAAATTCAATGTAAAATTAATGGTAATGGAATACATTATATTAAATGGTAAAAATATATTCTATTTATACTTTAAAACATTTCTATATTATAATTTAACCATATAAATTATTGCGATGAAAAAAAAGTTTAATTAAAATATAGCGTGTTTTACTATTCATTAAAATATGAAAGTTATCAGAATAATATGAAAATTTTATCCAAAGTAAATTTTTATATCCTGATTCTAAAGAAGAATTTTATTTTGTAAAGTTGAAATTATAAACATGTTAAAAACTAGACTTAATGTGGGTGCGCCATCAAAAGGCGGTAAAACTGCATTTTTTGGAAAATACTTATTTTACCCGAAAAATTTATTTTGTTCACATACCACGTTAAAGAAAATGTGTAAGATGAATTATAATGTCATAAAATTAAAAATTTAGTTACTAGTATTCATAACGGCTAGATTATAATAATATTATAACTATATATCGTTGTTTAGTGAAACCCAGTATTGCGTACAACACATGCTATCGAGGATGGTTGTGATTGTGTGTAATGCAAACCAAGTCAGGGTTGCGTGTAGTGCAAGATCCCTTTGGTGTTGTGTATAATATAATTAAAAACATATTTCATTTATACATTAAAAATAATTTATACTTAATTTTTCAAACTTGAAATTGTGTGTAACACGAGCCAAGAATAGCATTGTGTATACTACAAGCTAATACGGTGTTGTGTGTAGTGCAAGATAATTTTGGTGTAGCGTACAACAAAAGATAAGAATTAAATTAAAAGAATATATCTTATAAAATCTTGGGATGTTACATTCCATCCCCCTTAAAAGGAATTTCACCCCTGAAATTCATTGGGGTTATAAATCGTTTACTATTCATAGAAACCCACATCGTAAAAAGGAATACTAAAAATAATTTTAAAAACTAAAGTATGAAATGTAAAGATTACCCAAAGTAACTCATCACTGGGTTTCTACATAAGAGAACATAGGTGAAAATATGTATATGGAAGAAAAATATAACCATCATGTTCTGATGGAGAGTGGTAGAGAACATGGCTTTGAAAAATCCAACAATCACAAATCCGTAAATATGTGATGATCTTAGGAACCATCTGATTCATCGGATATGAGGACACTAGGACAACATTTTTGGTTTTCAAGATCATTTCCATAAACTTGAATAATTTTGAATTAAAATAAATACTTACTTGATTTTGGTACAATCTCACCATTGTTTGTGCCTTGAACAATTTCCACTTTATCTCTTAAAGAAATGAAGTTGAATTTTTTTATTCGTGATGTGTTAGCAGATCATGCGATATAATTATTGGTCATTCCATCTATCTCAAACATAAGGTTAGAAAAAGTTATATACATAAGTCCATCTATGGTGAGATTAATCATATATCATTCCAAAAATGGACTTATAATACATCTATCATACCACTTAATAAAACAAAACTATTTTCTACTAATCATGGACTTCCTATAGGACAGTGGTAGGCGATAAAGGCCAGTCGCACTTCAGTTGTGGGTTCCATTCCCACTGCCTTGTCAGACGCGACGAGTTGTCATCCGTCCTTCTGGTTGTCCATTTTCTAAAACTACACTATTGTAACATTACAGAAATAATATCAAAAATAGTTCTATCCTTAAACAATACCATCAGATGTCCAAAAAAATCCATTCCAATCTTTAGACTTATCCAAAATACATCTGTCCAATCTCATAGTATAAAGAAAACAATTACTGGAAATGTCACATAACAAGCACGTGAATACCGTCAATATCCCCCGTATATCATAAGATATATCTTGTTGATCGCATTCCAAACATGTGAATAACTTAATCATGTATTCTCTTGAAAAATGAATACTCATTGAACCATAGTGAAAAAATTAATGCTGTCAAAAGTTAACTCCTTCCACATACCAAAATCCCAAAAATTCTATGTACTCAAACCATGATATCACTTTGTCCTTTTATCAATCATGAGATCATGAATACAATCATACATATTATTTTCTCCTTATCCCTTCATTATGAACATTTCATCTTCTTTCCAAAAATATCTGAATAAACATTCATGGTTACCAGTACCATTCAACATATATTTTCAAATAATCAAGGGGATACAATAGTGTAACAATCCTTAGATTTTTATTTATTCCATACCATACATTATTATTGACAAACAAGAAATCATTCCACTACCTTCTTAAACAATTGACCGAGCTTCATCATTTTATTCCTCGACACTTCTTTCATCTCACATATCATTTGTAGTCTCTTAATAATCATCAACATAAATACTACCCATACAACCATGCTGATTCTCTTCATGAGATTTTCCCTTAGGGAAATTTTTTTGCATAATGCCCGCGCATTCCACATTTAAAACATATAACCGTTGTTGATGTCTTAGTAATACCATTATCCTTGTCCATTGTTTTAACTGATCCTTTTCCTTTGCAATTACTGGATTTGTGTCCTCCTTTTCTACACCCAAAGCATCTTCCAGTTCCATTGAAACATTCTCCTTGACTCCTCTTCCCACATGACTTACATGAGGTAAATTGAACTTTCTTTCCTCTATGATCATCATGAAACTCCATATTTCTCTTATTAGCTGAGTTAGGAATCTTACCAAAGTTGAGATTTTTGATCATATTATGAGATTTCTTATTAGGAATAATAACGATTTTTCACCTTCCAAATACCATTTCACTTGGTAGCTCATGAAAAATATCATTTCATTGTCCATCATATTCTCTATTAACATGAATCCACCTGTTTCCTACCATTTCTTAAAACCCAAAAATAATAGTATGAGAGGAAAAACTCATACTAGAAAAACAACAAAATCAAGTGGGAGTACTTTCAATATCTAACATCTTAGGTTTAATTCAATGATTATTACCATATTACTATTCTTATACTTAACCTTAGGTACATCACTAGACATACCTTAGAAATATATCTCGGGATCTCACTAAAGTTTTCGCATCCTAGTTTCCAAAGGTTAACAAATCCTTTCCTCTGATACCAACTGTAGAGACCTAAATCTTGACGTACATGGACATTACATTACTTGTAGAAATAGTTAATAGATAACAAAAACAAACACTCAAGGACCGTAATATTTTAGTGTCTTTGGAAACTCATAACATAATCTTCTAATCATTGTGAAAGATCTTCAACATCTCCCATAAAGATCTTCCACTTTAGTTTTCTTACCTAAAACGTTTCTTTATATCCTGGGGAAAACAAAACAAATAAAGGGTGAGCTCAAATGCTCAATAATGGTAATAATGGAGAAAATAAAACAAACCATATACATTTGAACATAAAAACTTGAACATAATGATTAAACATCAAAATCTTGAGAAATGACATAAAACATGGCAGTACATAAGGCATAAATCATAATGGGACATCAATCATGATAAAATAGCAATGGAATAAAACATGTAATTGTGGAAAAAAATTAACCAGATGGTATGATTTCCATAGTAGCCAAGGCATTGCTGCCAAGACCCTCTTAGTAGACAAAGTCCCTTACTGAACTGGGTTTACTTTCTGTTCCAGCCATGTATTACTAAACCGGATTACTTTCTGTTATATCCATGTCTATCTCATGAGATATAAATCTTTACCCAATGCATTGGAGGGAGATATAGGTCCCACCCATCTCATAATGAAATCATTCTTACTTGTGCCACAAAATAAACATAAATCATTCATCATAACCCAAAGAATAAAATGGGTTTCATAAACATCATTCCATCATAACGTAATCCATATAAAACAAATGGATATCATTTCATCATACGAAAAGTGAAACCATGTAAATCATAGAGACATTATAATTTAAACATACACGTATGAAATAATGTCATCTTAGATGGAAAATGGTTTTGATAAAACACTCGAAATGAATTCTTGAGGAAAATATCCATTCTTCTTCAAAATCATTTTATTTTTTAAAAATTTCATGCAATTTTAAACGAAAGTTATTTTGTTGAATATAATCTTGAAATCTTGTAGAGGAAGCTTCATGAAAATATGGGGTTTTGAAACCGTTAAAATCTGTTCATGGCGTATAAGTAAAAAAAACATTCTTCTAGTCCTTTTGTCGGAAAAGTCAAAAAGTTCCTCGTATGGTAAACAAAAGAAAGATTCATTCCACACCATGAGGTAAAAGTAAAAAATGGTTAAAAGGACTTTAAACATACATGAAAACATTTTTAGAAAACATGTACTTGGATGATAAATATAACCATAGTAAATACTTATGAATAAACAATATTGGATAAAAACGAGATTGGAAAATTTATCCCTTACCTTAGGTCTGATATGCTTCGTATGTATCCAAACCTCATGTATAACAACTTAAATAATATCATTGACTTATTACAGAATCATATACATTGTTATGATATCATATATGGTTCACTTATAACTTTATATTACCCGTTCTTTTGTAAATTTCATGTTAAGGCAGCGTTTTGGGTAAAATCGTTTCATTTATCATACGTGTTTCGACTTGATGCTCTTGATATTATTACTTATATCCTCATTTTCTCAATTACATAATTTAAAACCCGATTTATATATATTATATATTCAGCATATAAATATATGTGATAGATAGATAAACGAAATGAAATACATTGTTCATGGAGACGGTAGGCCGTGTGTACGAATGAACGTTGTTTTTGTTTCCTTATTGAATTGAATGGAACTAAGTAGATAAAATACATATATATATATATATATACATAAATAAAGTAGCATTATTATGTCATATATTTTATTATTATTCATTATATAAACTTTATAATCATTCATGTATGGTAAACATGGAGAATGAATCTGATCGCGTCGTGGAGACGGTAATCCGTACGTACGCACGAGTGATGATATTGTTCCCATAATTATTGAATAGAATTGGAGTGGATGGTATAATATATCAGAATCATTATGATGTTATAATAACCATATATAGTTATTCTTTACAGCATTATACCCATCCATGTAAGGTGGTGGTGGAAAAACAGATCACACCACGGCGTGGAGACGGTATTCCGTACGTACGCACGCGCAGTGATTTCATTTTCCTTAAGATGGATATAAGATGAAATAGGGTTTTTTCATATTTATAATTATATATCAGTATATGAGTGATACTGGTGTTATTACTTTATTATGAAACAAAAAAATAAGAAGAAGTTGAAGAAGAAAGAAACTTGAAAGAATCGGTAAAAGAGATTACCTCTTTTTCGACGCACCTCTTTTGAGCATCCTCTTAAGGGACTAGAGTTGGACTTTTGAGAAGACCATAACCTTCAGAATGTTTCTAGGGAAGGGGAGAAGAGAATTGGGTAGGGTTTGCCAAGAATGAAGGCTCAATGTTGTGTAAAGAGGAGAGGGAGGAGGTGCCCTTTTATAAGGGAGAAGAGGGGTACCTTAGGAAAAACTTAATATATTATTTTAAAATAAAGTCACATTCGGTTTATAACAGCTCCAAATTGATATATTTAGAAGCTAATGTGGGGATGGGCCGAAATCATCTCAACCAATTGGTTTTAGACATGTTTAGGATACTATTTTAACCTCATCATTTAGATATAACTCTATGTTAAATAATTTAACTTTTACCGTGTCTACTTGTTTTCTTACACTATATGGTTAATAAACATACTATAAACAGACAATAGAACCCCAATTGGTTCTTTATTAATATATATAGCCTTATATATTTCATTTGGATGAACCTTAGATTTTTAGGAATAGAATATCAATTAATACTATAATATTTTTTAAAAAAACTATTTTATGTCAATTTTGACACTATTTGGTAATTGTTTTTTGTGAATATCATAATTGAATGATTAGTTCAAAAAAAGATAATTAAATCAATTCTAACATGTAATATTAACCTATAAATGTATTGTAATTCATTTAAAGTCTCAGATTAAATTTATTTGGGTATTTATAACATCATTTATGTTAATATTTCATTAATAATGTAATTACTGCATCATCATTGTGTCATTGATAAATTAAATTAATTAACGTCTAAAAATTATAAATAAAATACCAATATGTAGGAAAGATATTTATCTTTCTAATTAATATTTATAGTCCAATTTATCTTATGTATAACTCTATATTAAAAATGTTTTAGTTATTAAACTTTGAGTTTAACTCTTTTAACTCTTCTTTGAATTAAATAATAATAAATGTCCTAATCTAATCCAAGTGGACCTAAATGATAATATTTTATTCCTAAGGTTATTTTGTTTCGAATTAAACTTATGTTATAGAATTAGGACATGTGTTTGGTTAAAAATAATATCATGTTTACCTTTAATTACCCTATTTAATTTTAACTGTGGTAAATAAAAGTAAAAAGTTACTACTCATCAAAAATTATATTCATCTTATTAAACCACATTTTACTTACTAATAACAACAATGTATGCCAGATTTTTGAAATTAAATTTACAGAACCTGTAAAATTTCATTTAAATGAAAAAGTCAGTTTTTTAACTACCACTTAGTGGTGTCACTATTCATCAAAAATTGATGTTTTTCATAAAAATACCAAAAATTAAGAGTAAGCTATATTTGATATTCCAAATTCAAAAATGATGTCTATTTTACCAAATTCAAAATAGATAAGTGGCATAAATTTATTTAAAATTAATCCCGTTGTTAAAAAATTGAGTTTTAAAAGTTAAAACATTGTTAAAGATTGAAATGTTTTTACCTATAAATTCAATTTAAAATTAATGGTAATGGCCTACATTATATTAAATGGTAAAAATATATTCTATTTATACTTTAAAAACATTCAATATTATAATTTAACCATATAAATTATTGCGATGAAAAAATTTTGTAATTAAAATATAGCGTGTTTACTATTCATTAAAATATGAAAGTTATCAGAATAATATGAAAAATGTATCCAAAGTAAATGTTTATATCCTGATTCCAAATAAGAATTTTATTTTGTCAAATTGATCTTATAAACATGTTAAAAACTAGATTTAAAGTGGGAGCGCCATAAAAAGGAGGTAAAACTGCATTTTTTGGAAAATACTTATTTTACCTGAAAATTTTATTTTGTTCTCATACCATGTTCTAGAAAAGGTGTAAGATAAATTATAATGTCATAAAATTAAAAATGTAGTAACTAGTATTCATAATGGCTAGTTTATAATAATATCATAACCATATATCGTTGTTTAGTGAAACCTTGTATTGCGTACAACACACGCTATCGAGGAATGTCGCGATTGTATGTAATGCCAGGCAAGTCAGGGTTGCATGTAGTGAAAGATCCCTTTTGTGTTTTTTATAACACAATTCAAAACTTATTTCATTTATACATTAAACATAATCTATACTTAATGTTGCGAACTTGAAATTGTGTGTAACATAATCCAAGAATAGTGTTGCGTATACTGCAAGCTAATACGATGTTGTGTATAGTGCAAGATAATTTTGGTGTAGCGTACAACAGAAGATATGAAAGAAATTAAAATAATATATCTTATAAAATCTCGTGGTGTTACATTCCAAATCCCGAAATCATATTTTCTAAATTTATCATATAGCTATATTCTTCTACGAGTCCCAAGAATGATCTGAAAGTGATTCTCATGATCCCCATAGATTTTAGAATACACCAAGATATCATCAATGAATACCAAAAAAACATCGACATATTCCTTGAAACCTATGTTCATTAGATCCATAAAAATGAGGGTGAATTAGTCATCCCAAATGGAATTAATGTAAACCCATAATGTACATAATTTATTCGAAAAACTGTCTTCGGGATGTATTCCTTCATCACTTGTAATTGATGATACCCAGAATGAAGATAAATCTTCAAACAATATTGATCTTTATGAAGTTAATCAAATAAATCATCAATACAAGCAAGAGGATATTTGTTATTTGTTATAATATAATAAATTTTCCTACAGTCTATGCACATTCAGATGGATACATCCTACTTCTTAACAAAAAGAATAGGGGATCCCCATGGTGAATCACTAGGGAGAATATATCCCTTATCACTCATATCCTCTAGTTATTTCTTCACCTACACTAATTCCACAGTGGCCATTATATAGGGGGGCTTTGATATTGTTCATTCATTAGGAATCAAATCAATAGAAAACTCTACTTCACACTCTCGTGGATTTCCTGAAAATTCATTAGGAAATACATCAATGTGTTCATGTAAAATAGGTATCCTTTCAATATTAATATTTTATACTTCATCCCAGGATGGTGTTTTTTCTTCCTCACTGAGAATTTCATTCAGTAGAAATACTGGGGGTGGCTCTAGATAAGAATCAGATGATTATTTTTCTACTCTAAAGATAAGTAATTCTATATCTCCCCCAAAAATTTTAATTTTATTCTTCTAGCAAAAAAAATAGATCATATATTGAAATCATGTCCATACATAAAATCATATTAATGTTAACCATAATTATGATGATAATTTCATCAAATAAAGTATTTTTATATACCGTAATAGGGATTTCCCGGTACATCTTTGTTGCAATGATACTTCCCTTAAGAGTATTGACTGAGAAATACCTTCTTAAATAAAAAGTAAATATATAATTTTATTACAAAACTAAGTAGAAATAAAAGAGTGAGATTATCCGGAATCAAATAAATAAATGGGTAAATGTGAAGATATGATTAATGTACATACTACCACATAATTGGGTACTTCTATCTCAGTTCTAGTGATCACATAAGATTGTTCATCTCCCCTCAGACTCTTCTATGGTAGATTATTTTGACGCTTGGAACATTGGTGTGAATAAATACCCATTTCATTGCACTTGAAGTACTAAATATAATTAATTTGTTTCCCCTTGCACTTGTGAGACATATAACCCTTTTCTCTGCACTTATAACACACTCATATTACCTTTAGACATTTTTTTCAGATAATTCTTCCCACAATTTTCATAATATTTAAGAGGCTTCATTCCATTTTTAATATTTGGTGCTTTAACATTCTCATGGACCTCATCTGACCTATTCTTGTTGGGAAAAAATCCCTCAACGTATCATTGAAGCATTTTTGAGGTGATTGTGTTTGTTGAAAAAGTGGACATCTGTGTTGTGATTGTTGACAAAGCAAACAACAACATAAAAATTTGTTGACAAAGGGGATTCCATGGTGGAATTTTGAGTTCAAGAGTTGTGGTCAATGATCCATGTTTGATTCAAGAACGTTGACAAAGGAATAGATGATCTGGAGGTGGTACAAAAAGAACAGATACAAGGTGGCTCCGTTTTCTAGATCAGATCATTGAAAACTGGCGCGCCATATGTTTTTCAAGATCAGATCATTAAAATATGGAAAAGAGATAAGGGTCGAGCAAGTATTGAGTTGGTCGCGTAGGTGACTTGCGCACCAAGAAAAAGGACTTGCACGCCGGTGCCTAAGAGGATTGAAAACTTGAGCGCCTATTGTTTTTCAAGATCAGAACTTCAAAATATGTCAAAGGAAAGAGGTTCACGCAAGTTTGTAAGTAGGTCGCGCACGTGATTTTCAGGGGAAGAGACCTGTGCGCTGAGACTTACGCACTGATGGTAGACTTGCGCGCCGTCGCGCAGGGTGGTCAAATTGCCTATAAATAGTGGACCACCCCTCCTCATTTCCTACCGGAGTTCAACACTTTGAGAAATCAGAGCTCCCATCATGCAGGTGTGGTGGTCGCACAAGTGGTGTATTTCCTCACAGGTGAATTTGTGCGCCGGTGTTTGAAGTTGCGCGCTGGTTGGTAGTTGTGCACCAATATTGGTTTGGGCGTAAAGGGAAGTGAGTCACGCAAGTTTGGAGTTGCAGAGGTTTGTATCGCGCAAGTAATTGAGGTGGATATGCACGCCAGTTGTGACTTGAACTCCGATACTTGCGCGCTGAGGTAGACTTGCACGCCAAGTAAGGTTGATTCCCCGATCTTATTTGCAGGCCACGTGGAAGCTGGAAGATTGCCTGATACCTTCGGTGCAAAGTGAGATTCATCTACGGTTGAAAGTTTAACTTCAACAGAGCATCTACATACAGAGGAAGATGCATTCCATAATGCAATTGAAGAGACCTACTGGTCTATAAAATGTGAGTGGATCCTTTCTAGAGCAGTGAGAAAAGTAATAGGAAGAAGGTGATCCTTTCCACCGGTAGTGAGCCAGAGAGAGAGAAATAGGGAGTGACCCTTGGGAAAGCAGTGAGCTGACCCTAAACCTTGTAAAGGAAGTGATCCTGGGATAGATTGACTATGCCTGAACCTTGTTATCCACATCTAGTGAGGTTTAGTGTAATTTGGTATGACCGACAACTTTTCGGCGTATTCTCCTTGAACGTAGCCCTTTGCGGTGAACCAAGTAAAAATTGATGTGTCCTGTGCATGTTTTACTTTCTATTTATATTGTGCAACAGGAAAGAGAGGGAATATTTTTTATATTAACAACAAAACAAGATCAGAACGGGCTTTAATTTTATATTAGCAATACCCTGATTCACCCCCCTCTAAAAGTATTCAGCCTTGTGGACCTAACAATTCTTCTCATTATTTCTATTGAACATATAGGATCTTGAAAATTATTTCTCTATTTTGATGACACTTGCTACTATTTCATCACATGATGAAAATGTTTGAGAATCTAGTTCCCTTTTGAGATTTTTCTTAAGACCATTAAATAAATGATAAATGTTGTTTTTTGAATCACACATGTAATACAAAGAATACCTAGCTAGTCTTATGAAGGTAGCCTCATACATTACAACACTTTATTCTTATTTTTTTTATTTATGCTAAATAATTTTCTCTTCATTTCAATTTGTTGATCACAATGGAAATATTTATCTAATAATGTTTCATTAATATTTCCACATTCCATGTGTTCTATTTCATCTTCCTCCCATGTATTCTGGATTAATGACTACTATTGATCAACATTTCCCTTGAGAAAATATACTGCTAGTACTACCTTTTAATTATCATCACACTCCAATGCTAGAAATATCTTTTCAAGGGAAATGATCTAATTCTAATCTTCCAATGGATTAGTAGTCCCACTAAATGATGGGGGGGGCTTCTATCACATGAAACAATCCAATATATGTGTAGCACGGTTATTTGTTATGGGCTGTGTAAGATGTCCTAATATGTCTATGATCTACTAAACTCCAACACCAGTTGTGTTAGCTTTCTCATTGGGGAAATCCACACATTTTCTATGGGTATTGATTCACTTCCTTCCATTAGGTGCCATTACTAAATAATGGCACACACTATATTATCCCACAATCAAAATGAGTATTGAGTCACAAAATATAAATTACTCTAATTGTAAATGTTTTATTGTACTATATAGAGTTATCATTTTACTTGCATTGATTTTTTTTAAATATAATTCCCAAGGTTTCTAATGAACATTGTGTGAAACCAACTATAACAATCCTGACTCCAGTAGCCTGGAGCTGGTTTCATTCTCTATTACATTGTCATAGATACAACATTCAAATCCTAATGAACCAAATAGTAAAGTAGTATTTAAGAACTAAATATATACACGGTGGTCTTTCTACATTGGTAATAAAAAACATAAAAAAGAAAGAAATTCCCATCCTCAAACTCATACAAACATTTCACCTTCATAACCTAGAGAAAAGAGAATAATTAAAAGGGTAAGATCAAATTATCAATAAGGGGTAAGTACAGTAGAATCAATAATGAATCAATAAGAATAACCAATATGAAAAGGTAAATAAGTCAGAACACGTTCCATTTAATTAATAAGATAATCATTAAATTCATACATATTTATTTTCAAAGATAAACTATCGTTGGTAATAATAACTAAAAGTTGAATGAAAGTAATGCTTAATTATTAGGCATCATGTATCTAGAACATTAAGAACTACCATCAAGACCATTCATAAGATGGTTTAATCATTATGGATAAAAACCCATTTTTCCAACATTTTCATCTCACACGGCTACTTATGCAATGAGGGGAAATCTATAATAGGTCCACACCTATGTCTGCATCTCTAAATCATTAATTATATATCAAATAATAAAAGCATCCCATAAAACATTGATACATATGAATTATAAGCCTTATGAAGGAATAAAATTTTAAAAAACATAAAATACCATGATGAATGAATAAATCATGATATTACATGTGAAAGGGATATTATATACACTACATGGATGTGAATTGTTCATAATAACAAATAATTCTCAACATAATTTAAGATGGAATCCCTTACCATTTTTAATCAGTCGAATCATTTGCCTCATAAAATTAATATTTATAAAATTAATAATTGAATAACATGAATATAATGAGATTAATTATAATATATATAAAAGGGAATTATATATACACCACACACCATAAAAAATAAATGAATAAGGCATATATCTCATAGAAGTAAAAAAAGTGATACTAGAAAACACTTACATCACACTTCCTTTTGGGTTTAACTTATTTAAACTTTATTATAATGGTTTAAATTATGTTATTAATTTATTCCAGACCCATTCTCATTTTTATGATATCATACATGATTCTATTATATCATTTTACCAACTTTTTGTTAATAATATTGCATTATTACCCTTGTTTTGGGTGTTAACTTATTCATTTTCTTATGAATGTTTTGTTGTGTAACTCCTATTTCATTTATATAGGATATATTTTCAACATAAAAATAATTATATGAAGGTCATAGATATCATATTTATTCATTATATACATTTTTATAATAATTCTTGATTGGTGATCATGAAAAATGAATTGCATCGCGTCGTGGAGACGGAAGGCTTTAGGTACGCATGGGCGATGATATCATTCTCATATTGTTGAAATAGTAAATAAGTGGATGGAATATTAACAATAAAAAATCGATGAAATTTTATAAGTACCATTTTTATCCATTATTTCCATCATTATACACATCCATGTAAACTGCTGATGAAAAGAAAATTACACCAAGACATGGAGACGATAATCCATACGTACAAACATGCAGTGCTTTTTCTTTTCATGGGATGAATAAAATATGGGATATGGTTGTCCCATAATCGTATTAACATATCAAAACATAGATTATCCTATATTAATAAATTTATCATGGAAATAACTCATGGAGAGGATGTGGAGGAAGAAATGTTTTTGGAAGAGTTTGTAAAGATGATTACTTCTTCTACGAAGGAGATCCTTTATAACTTATCCTAAGGGATCTAGGGTCGAAATTTTTGAATGATTAGGAACACAAAAAATTGGATCATGATTTTGGGAGGACAAATGGTTTTGTATTGTTCTGGCTATAAGTCTTAATCTTTTCTGAAGAATTGAGGGAGGAGGTTCCCTTTTGAAATTGTGGTTAGGGGAACTTTTGGAAAGTCTCCAAATATTAAATTAATATCTTCTAATTTTCTCTTAAAAATGGATCCAAAGAGTGTTATTTAGAACCTTTTATAAGTATGGATATAAATCCAATAATACAATTAAAATTATTCAAGTTTTTATAATTTTTTAATCCATATCTTTTTATTTTATGCCTTTTAATTCTTACCATTATAACAAGTTTTTTTACACTTTAATGGTTAATATTGTCACTGTAAAATTTCAAAAGAACCAAAAAAGGAACATAGATAAAATTTTAACCCTTATACCAATTATGTTACTGAATTTTATATTTTTATGAATTTTATATCATTTAAAAAATATTATTTATTCTAAAATATCATTTTTCTCAATTTTACACTATTCATTACATTACTTTATTTTCAAATATCATAACAACTTGATATCTTCGAATAAAATCTTTCAATACATTCCTATCTTGTCCAAATAATCTATAAAAATATTTTATGACATTAATTATATCACATTTTTTTATTTTAATATTTTTAATGTCATTTAATTGATATTTGCATTAATTTACCAATTACTACATCATTATATTTTCATAATTTAAGGTAATTATTTTATTATTAAAGTTATAAATAAATAATAGTGATGTAGATATATATTTTAATTTAAAATTACTATTTCTAGTCATACATATCACCTATATAACCGCATATTAAAAATATTTAACTTGTTAAAAACAAAAGTTTGACAGGTTTGACTTTTCTTGGAATAAAATATTATAAAGGTTATATTCTCTTCCAAATGGCCCTAAATGGTCAAATAAGTGATATTTAAATTATTAGGGATGAGAAATAGTTATCAAATTAAATTTGAACATGTATTATGGTAATTGGATAATATTTATAATATTTTTACCATTAATTTCCTCATTAAATCTTAACTCTGGAAACAAAAATTACCAAAGTTATTGTTCATATTGCATAAAAAAATACAATGGACCAATTTACTAAATTTGTAAATTCTGTTTCCAAATATGTAATCAATTTTTCAAAATTCAATTCATATTACTTGCAGATATTAATTAAATATTAACCCCATAGAAGAGACGAGACAAGGGGTTTTAATGTAAAAATCTTCAAAAGTTCACAATGTTTTTATATCCAATTTCAATATAAAATTGATTTTAATTACCTATATTGGATTAAATTACATAACATAGACCTAATTATACATTAAAATGAATTAAAAATATAATTTATCAATATAATGTATTTAGACGTTTTTTTACTAAAATGAAGTATTTTTGGATATTCATCAAAACATGAAAATTATTTGAGAAATACCAAAAATCAAAACAAAATAAATTTTGATATTAAAAATTAAAATAATAAGTTTATTTTTTAAAATAAAATTTATAGAAGTTTCAATATTTAGTTTTTAAAAAATTTATCCATTAAAAGGTGAAAAAACTACCTTTAGATAAATATAGCTTTTTGTTCGGAAAATTTCAATAATTCTTATATCATGTCTATGAGAAATATAGGATGAATGTTAAACATTATACTACACATATAAATATAATAATGTATTCAATACTATTAATTTCCACCAATTTAACAGCTAGTTTATAATTTTCATTTAAAATAATAATATTAACAGCATATCATGGTATGTTTAAGCTTAGTGTTGTATACAACGTATGCTATCAAAGAGATTAAATTTAAAAAGAGACATGTTGTAAACCTTTGGGGTGTTATAATGGATATGATGTATTATATTTTTAGAAAGAAAAATATTTCATTAATAATATAATTATCTAATGTATATCATATATATTCATTAACTTTATCTTTATTACCTTCCATGTAAAGCATTATCGAAAAACTAATCACTTTTGTTCTTAAGGAAGTGCTCTGTCATACACACAAGTGACATTATCTTATACCCAAAAAATTGGAAATTAAAAAAGTAATATATGATATAATTACTCCATTGGTATAATTATGTTATAAATATCATGTATATACTTTATATCCATCACTATACCCAACCATGAGTGGTGGTAATGGAAAAATGATTGACATCGGTTCGCAAGGTGGTAGTCCATCGTACACACAAATGCTGATTTAATATCCAATTTTATGGAAGTGTGGATGGTTTTAGGTGATGAAAATAATATAATAACATATCTATATATGGTATACCCTTAGGTTATTATATCATCATGGTTTAATAATAATTTAAGTAGGTTTCGGAATGGATAAAATAAAAACGTCCATTAAAGAACGTCAACTCTTCTTTGGGTTACCTCTTCAGGATTGCACCAAAATCCTTAATTGGATTGATTTATGAAAAAAAATATGGCTCCTAAAATTATAGTAGGTATTTTGGGATGTTATTTGGGTATGGATTGGATGAACCAAAATTTTTCTATGGTGTGAAGATGAGAGGAGTGTGGGTGGACTTTTATAAGTGAGATGAGTGGAATTCTTGTAATTGTTTAAAATAAAATGGTGTACCCACAATTTTCTCATTCCCAAAGGGTAAAAATGGATTATTATAGTTAATTATAGATTATAGGGCCGAAATGTTTCAATAAAATAGATTTTAAACATGATTTTAGATAATTTTAACTTTTATCTTTTTAGTTTGATCCCCTGGTAAATCCATTTTTACCATAACCGCAGTAAATGTTTTTTACTAATTTTACAATCCGTTTTGGTAGAAAGTAAATTTGAACTTATTAGATAATATAAATTATTTTTATTACAAATGTGGAGTCTATTTTTCCAAATTACATTCTCAAAAGTGGAAATTTTAATTTAAAATTAATCTCGCAGACACGATGAGAAAGTGGGGTTTACAAGAGAAAATGTTCAAATGTTCACAAGGTTTTTATATCAAAATTCAAAATTAAAAAAAATTAAAATGACCAATATTATAATAATAGATATATAATTGAACTAATTTTATTTAAAAACTAATGAAAAATATAATTTAACTTTATATGTAATTTGAACTAAAAGTCAGTTTTTAATTAAAATTCATAAATTTTCATTATTTATCTAAAAATGAAATATTTCATGAAAAATACAAAAATTCCCCCAAATAAAATTTTGATATGATTATTTCAAAAATATTGTATATTTTTTCAATTAATATTTTTAAAATTGTTAAAATTAATTTCAAATTTCATGCACAAAGTACGACTAAACCATCATTTAGTGAAATATAGTTTTTTAGAAAAAGTTTCTTTTTTTAATTTTAAATGATTATGATTTTTGTTCAAATAAATAGATAACCATAATTTTCATAATTTAGTCACTACTATTCATACATAAAAATTAAATGGCTTGGTTATGAAAATATAATATAATATGGTTCATTTAGACTCGATGTTTCATGTACTATAAGATATCAAATCGATTAAATTTAAAGAAATACATTTCGTGGGTTGTTTAAGATCGGTGTTTCATGTCACACACACTATCAAATACAATGTTTTTATTTTATAATTTTAAGGAATTATATTCTCCCCTCCATAAATAAATTTCATCCTCACAATTTTAACTTGATATCAGTAATCAAGGGATTGATATTTGAAAATTATTTTGTTGAAAACCCACATTGTAAAAAGAGTTAATAAAACATTATGTTAATAAGAGAGAAAGGGAAGTAAAAAGATTAAATGAAATAACACATTAATAGGTTTCTAAGTAATTGAAAATTGGTGGAAATTGATGATATGTACATAGAATAAAATAATAAATAATTATAAGGAATGACATATATAATTGATCGTAAGAAAGTTAATGATCAACAGAATGTTAACAACCTCAAAACCATAAATCTGTGATGACTTAAATGACCATATGATTCATTATATGTGAATCTAATCCTTTTATTAAAGATTATGAATTCATTTATTAACTAATAATATAAGTAAATATACTTACTTGATACATTTCTATTTGATAAGCACAATTTCATCTTTTTCTTGTTCTTTGATAAGTTTACAATTTATCCCTTACACCATGAAATGAATATAAAAAATTGAATTTATTTTATGCCTAAAAATAGAAAATTAATTTTTATCTAATTATAAAATCCATTAAAGGGGGAAAAGTGTTTTTATTTTTATTTAACTATTTTCCAAACTAGATATGGTCAACACAAGTTTTTTAATATAATACACTAATCTATAATTCTAAAAATTAAGATCACTGGTTCATCATTAGTATTAATTTTTCAATTTTTTTAACTAAAAAAATTAAATATTAACTTCAACATTACATAGGCAGTGGTTGTAATTAAGCCCATATCAACCTTCGGTCATGGGTTTAAGCCCCACAGCTTTGCCGAATGTGATGGGTTGTCACCCAGTATGTGGGTTATCCTTTTCCTAAAACTATATTTATATAGTTCCTATAACATTCTAAAATTATGATGACCTATAATTACTTCAACATAGAAATCAGATAAATCCTAAATGTTAACATTAACTTCAGACTAATTCCCACAAAATTTAAAGGCATTCATGCTTAAATTTCGTTTTCACTATAACATATACTAAACCAATGGGTTGTCTTTCAATAATTGTTTTTCAAAAATATATTTAATCTTGATAAACTCCCATCATAAAAAATTGAAAAAGGGGGTGTTTAAGAATTCTATCTTATGATTAATATGAAAATCATAAACCATTATGGAATCCCAATCACTTAAATTAATGAATATATATATGCTTCAAAAATTTAACACATTCCTTAAATGTTTCATAACTCTTATCAGAAAAATACCATTGGTAAAAATAATTCAATTATATAATTGTGTTTTCTCAATAAATAATTCAACCATTTTATTTCAATATAGGTATTTCCATGGTCCAATGTTTAACCATTAAAATAGGGAATTGACTCAAATATTTCATAGTTTCCCCACATTTAAGACAGTGAACTATAAATGGATCCCTAGAATGGGATTTATTTCCTCCCACTATAATATTCATTTTACCACATCAATTCATTGCTTTATGATGTTATTTTCCACACATAAAACATTTTTATATTCCTTTAAGACACTTTCATTACATTCTAATCCACCATAGGTTTAACTCAGATCATTCATTGTCATCATCTATTAAATCCCTTTATAATGTTTTGTAATGAAAATGTGAATTATCCTAAGAATATCCCCCAAGAGTGTCAAACTAGGTGCACCTTAAAGACCATTGTCATCCACTAGGTGAAGATTAGGTCAATCCTAATAAAACCTTTTTAAAGTTAATAACACTAGGTACCTCTACTATAAAACTATAACCAATTATAGTATCCATACGTGGATGTATTTCTAGGAAAAAACACACAATCATTACCTTACACAATATTTAGGATGTTCCTCTATACCTATCCTAAAATTCTATTATAGGGTTATGTTCTCCAATCTATGTTTTCCTAAATCTAGTTCCGAATTATTCTACTATGCTCCCTCTAATACCAAATGTAGTGACCTCAACCCCAGTAACCTGAAGTCAGTGTCTTTATTATTATATTAGAATAAGATACAATGAATCACATACTGATGGGATGAATAGATTAGAAATATTTTTATACTAGATAAATAATGGATCCTTACATTAAATTTTGAAACATAAATTATAAAATTTTTATTCTTGAGAATATAATTACTCCCTTTATTATATCCATTCATATCATTCATATTACACTTCTTAGATTAAAGTTAAAGGAAATAAAATAAGGGTGAACTGAAATAATCTATAAGGGTTAAGTACAATGGAATATATCATGAATTAATAAGATTAAATGTCATGATAAGTTAGAAATCTAAACACAACGTCCATTTAAATAATTTATCTGTCATAATTATATAAGAAATTACAAATATAGATAGGTAAATAAAAGATCACATATGGAATTTAATCAATAACTTGACTATCAAAATAAGATAATGAACAATCAATATGAAAAGGTAAATAACTGAAGACACCTGACATTTAATCAATAAAGTGAGAATAAAATACATCCAGAGATAATATCATTGTGAAAATATCAAGTATAATATTAACAAAATTCTCAATGAGGGAAATTATTAATTATGGGATTTCATGATATTAGACATCTTGATACCACTTCCTTTAATATCTATCCTCAAGAAACTTTAAAACTGATGGGTAGGTATAAAAAAGAAATAAATTTACCTAAGGCTATACAATTGAATCATCTCATGAGACATATTGATGAATTTATGGGATATCTATAACTAGGCCCCACCCATGTATGCATATCCAAATCATTCCTCATATATCAAACAATTAATATAATTCATAAACAATATTCCTTATCATCAAATATCCATATTGAATAATGAATATAGATTTATCTATATTTTCCCAATAAATCAAATAATTTTCAAAGTAGAAAACCATATGTATAAATGATGTCCTATTTAAGAAATAAACATATTCATGGTAAATAATATGAATATCAAGGGGAAATTTAATTTCTATTCATCAAAGGAATGTGAATAATTCAAGGTAAAGTTAATGACTAAAAAAATTAATAAAGTAAGTGAATTTCAATACTTTCCTTGGTAAAAATGATCAGAAACCATCCATAGAAAGAATAAGGACAATATCAATCCAACATATACCCATTGGAGAAGTAATAAATGGTTGTTTTCCTTGATGAATATAAATACCACAAAAATATCTTTAAAAACATTCATAAGTAAAATATAAATTTCATTTTGAAAATCACTTTTTAAAACTAAAGTTTCATAAAAAAATTTGAAAATAATTTTATTTTAAAATAATCATTGAATATTATAGATTAATATTTAAAACATATAGTGTTTATGATAGTAAGAAATTCTATACGCTACGTTTTTAAATACAAATATCTCTTTCACATTTTTATTAAAATCCAAATGGAGATTGTTTTAAAAACAACATGAAAAATCATTTAAAAAAAGTATAAATGGGTAAAAATTTCTTTAATAAATCATTTTGAGAAGTTTAAATCCATTTTTAAAAACATTTTTTTTTAAAAATTATTTTTAAAGAAAATGGATTTCTGGCTAAAGAGAGAAATGAAGTCATATTTTATTACAAATATTTTCCAAATAATTTTAAGTACCGAAGAGTTATAAAACGGTAATATCACTTTCAAATATAATGAATTACCAATATATAATAAAATTAAATGGTTTTATTATAAAATGATCATAAAATTTCCTTCAATGTAAACTCAAGTATAAATAATCCCGATTAAAATTAAATTGTGAAATAAACCCTTACAATGATCTTATCATTGAAGTGGGGATTAATAAATGAATTAATTATGGGTATAAAATGTAAATCCACATAAAACCAGTTAAAATAAAATATAATGTAGTAAAAAGTATTTACAAATATAATCTTTTAATATCAAATACATTGAAGAAGTAATATAACCCAATGAAAAGCAATTGAGTTATGAAATTCTTTACCACTTGGTAACTATAAATTCAAAATCCCTATGGAAGAAATAAATCAAAATTTAAACTTAAAATACATTGAATTTTTATAAATCAATACATTACATGTAAAAGTGAAATTATATACACCATATAAAATAAATTAGGTGCATAAAATTATAATATGTCTCAATAAAGCTAAATTGAGATGAAGTCCCTTACAAAGATCATATCATTGAAGTGGGGATTAATCAATGAATTCACAATGAGCATCAAATATAAATCCAAAAAAACAAGTGTAAATAAAAAACAAAATAATAAAATGTTAATTAAATAAATAATCTTTGTATGACATAATCAATAAAGTATAAGTTCAACTCAATGATTTGAAATTGAGTTAAGAAGTCCCTTACCTCACGGTTCCTTTTGGTGAAACATGATTTTACCTCATGTATAGTTCTCATAAAAATCTTATTAACTTATGAAAGAACCATATTAATATTTATGTTATTATTTATGATCCATTTATAACATCTTATCACCCATTTTTTATTAATATCTCATTATTTTCACTGTTTTGGGTTTTAATTTCCTTGTTTACTCATGCATGTTTTGTCTTGAAAGTTATGGTTCTTGAGTATATGAAATAGATTAATATAACAAATAATATTAATTAGGAAATAATTATCATATTTATCCATAAATTATAATTTTAATATCATTCTTATAATTTGGTTTTGATAAATGAAGTCCATTACGATCAGGGAGACGGTAGGTCATACGTACGTTTGAGTAACATTTCCATTTTTCAATGATCATTATGGGAAGGTGGGGTGTGATATTTTATCATTAAATAATTATTATAATATCATAAAAACAATATTATTTCTTTAAATATTCATATAAATATCATCCATGTGGTGTGGTTAGGAAAATAGTGTCACATTACTTTGTAATGTCGGTAGTCAACATGAACACGAATGATGTTATCATCTTTCAGTGAGTTAAAAGGGATGAAAGAAAATGATATATTATATTTTAGTAAATATAAATATAAAATTAATATCATAATTATTCCATTTATATCACATATATTCGTTAACATTATCGTTATTACATTCCATGTAAAGGGTAAGTGAAAAACAAATCACATCACTTCTCAAGGAGGTTGTCCATTGTGCACATGAGCGATGTTATCGTATCCCCAACATAATGGAAACTAAAAATGGTATATATGATATAATTAATCCAAAGATATAATTATGTTATAAATATCATGTATATATGTATACTTTACGTCCATTATCATACCCAACTGTGATAGGTGGTAGTGGAAGAAAGAATGACATCAGTGTGAAAGGCGGTAGTACACTATAAACACGGATGAAGATTTCATAACCCCTTTGATGGAAGTGGATACGGTTGTAGGTAATTATCATAATATAAGAAAATATAATAATATGAAAGATACTAATATAATTATATCATCTTGTTTTAACAAGAATTTAAGCAGGTGGAGGAAGAAATAAAATAAAATATTCTCATTGAAGAACGTTACCTCTTCTTCAGGTAACCTCCTTAGGATTTCACCAAAATATATCATAGGTTGGATTTAAATAAAAAAAATAAGGGTTATAGTATTATATTAGGTAATTTCGGAAGTGATTTTGGTATTTAGTGTTTCAAAATACAGTTTGAAGGTGTGAAGTATAGAGGATAGTGGGTGTCCTTTTATAAGTGAGGTGAGTGACAAACTTGTAATTTTTTAATATAAAAAGGTGTAACCTTTTTTCACATGACACAAGGGTAAAAAAATTATTTATTATCAAGTATAATACATGATAGGTTCTAAATATATCCATAAAATAGATTTTTGACATGTATTTTGGTCATTTTAACCCTTATATTTTTAGTTTACCCTCTTGGTAAATCAATTTTCACATTAACCACGGTAAATAATTTTTATTGTTTTTACTATTATTTTTTGTAAAAAATTAATTTTGCCTTATTAGATAATATAAATTACTATTATTCCAAATATAGAGTCTCATTTTTCAAATTCCATTCACATAAGTGGAAAATTTAATTTAAAATTAATTTAGTAGATGTGACGAGAAAGAGGGTTTTCAAAGAAAAAAATGTTCAAGAGATTATAAGGGTTTTAAACAAAAATTCAATATCAAAATGATTCAAATGTTAAAAATTTAATTTATAGATATATAATTTAACAAAATTTAATTTAAAACTAAATAAAAAATAATTTATCTTTATAAATAATTTAAATGAAAAGGCAGCTTTTAATTATAATTTAGTATTTTCACAATTATATAAAAAATTAAATATTTCATATAAATCCAAATAATTTTCACTAAGAAAATTTTTATATGAATAATTTAGAAATTAATTTTATTTTTTAAAATAATATTTCTAAAATTGGTCAAATTAATTTTAATTTATGTGCAAAAACCATGACTAAACTGTTTTATAGAGAAATGCATTTTTTTAGAAAAAAAAATCTTTTTTCCCTATTAAATGATTCTTATTTTATTTCTAATCAACATAGAATCATAATTTTCATAATTTATTTAATAATATTCATGCTCTCCAATTTAATAGATAGGTTATAACTGTATATTATATTATGTTTCAATTATACTAAGGTCTTCATGCTTCATAAGATATCCAAGAGATTAAATTTAATGAAATATATATCATGGATTTTATTAGCTTAGTATTGCATGTCCCATGTGCTATTGAATACAATGATGTTATTTTAGAATTTTAGGGTGTTGAAATTTTTCTTTCAGATCTATTTGGGAGTGAATTTGAGGGATTTAAATGTGTTTAATCAATATTTTTCTAAAATTTCACATTTCCTTAAGGGCCATATTTAGCCAGTTGATCCCTTGATATTTTCGATTAGGAGCTGGTGGTGTTAGGATAGATTCTAAGAACAAGGTACTTGAACTCTCACACTAATTGATCTTCAACTTCCTATCACTAAGTCATAGAAATAAAATTGGATGGATATGGATAATAATCATTGATCCAGTTCAAAAATATCATATAAAGTATCATCTAACTCTATATCATTATTTTCTACTCCATGTATTAAGAAAAACAATTTATTAATGTGAATAATTTTTTATTGATATGTAATTTTAAGTAAATTGTAATTTTTTTTTCAAAATATTTCAATAAAAAAAATAAATATTATTCATAATATATTCAATGGATCAAATAAATGAATTAGAATACTAAATCTATGAATAATTAAAAATAATGTGTAAAAATATTCCATTATTTAGATGGAATTAGAAAATTCACCTACCAAATAATTCAACATATGGGATGATGGCAACTGAGGTCATAGAGGATATAGATTAAAAGTTAAAAAAATAGATTTTTTTACTAATAAATAAATTTATCAATGTGTAAAACATACTTAACATGAGATAGAAAAAATTTGTTTAATAAATATTAAATTCATAAAACAACATATTATAGAACAAAAACCAATTTGTTCCAAGAATACAAATAGAATATTTTGTAATAAAATAGTAGAAAATAAATTCATATGAAATAAAAAAAATACTTGTTACTGGGAAAAATGATAAATAAAAATGTATTTTCTTAGTTAAGATTAATAAAGAAAAACTCACAAAATTATAAGATAAATATAAAAATTTCTATAAAGAAAATTAACAAAAAAATTTATAACACTAAAAAAGAACTAAATTTTTTAAACAAGATCTTAATAATTATATGAAATAATAATACATTCTTTAAAATAAGAAGAATATATTTTTGAAAAGAAACTTAAAAATAGACAAAATATATTTAAAAAACATTATTATCAAATTTTTACCATAAAAATCATAAAAATGATTGTTAATCTAGTACTCAAAACATGTTTCGCAAATTTTACCCCCATATTAATCTCAATACTGATCTAATTATTTTTTTTATGTAACTTACATTAAAAATGGATTTACTCTTTTTTTTGAAAATATAATAAAATATAACATAATGAAATGTGAAACAAATGTAGAGACAAATTATAAATAAATTAATGTTATTATTTTAAAAAAATTATTTTTCCTTAACTCTATAATTAAATTGTTAAAAAACATAAAATTTATTTAACTTTCTATAAAACCATAATTATTATAAATAAAATTATTTATTAATAAAAAAAATTATATAACATAATATTTGGATAAAATATTAAATTTAAATTTATCGAATGGATATAGATAAAAATGAAAATTTTATTCACTATTTACTATGATCCATTTAGGAAACAAAATATTCAAATTACTTATAATAATAAAGCCTTTAAATTTGTTAATATAAACATGATGTGTGTTCATCACATTCTCCTTTTTATTCCACAGATTACATTTTGTAAATAAAATATTTATTAATCTATCTTACATAATGGCTTTAAATAAAGAACATTATTCCCCATTTAAACACATAGTTATATATTTTAACACCATAGTTGAATAATAAATAAAATTCCACCATATTTACCTATCAATTTTGTTTTTAAAGGATAGTAAATGTGACTAAGAATAGAGCATCTAAATAAAAAAAATTAGTGAATATAAAATAAATTCAAATATTCTTATTTTTTTAATATTTAAAATAATAATTAATAAATAGTTTAGATTTAAAAAAAATTGGAAAATCGTTAATAAAAATGCAGGTCATAAAAAATTGATAAATTTGATGATAAAATGAAAAATATCTAGTACAAAACAAAAATATTATGTTATTGTTGATCATTGTTATTATTTAAATAAACATTACATTTTATTTTTTATAGTTCAATTAATTAGTATAATAAATATATTAAATTCCTAAATATTTGTATATTATAGAAAACTATTTTGATATATCCTAAATATGTGAGAAATAATGATGTTAATATATATCAATCCATTATTCCAGGATTCAGTGGTCACCATAAATATTTATTTTATAATCATCTTACTCTAATAAAGTATAATATCATAAGTGAATCCAAAAAATTTAAAACGAAAAAGAAATAGACAATTGATCCAATTACCTAATATATACTTAATTTCATTCATGTCCAAAAACATATTACCTGAAATAAAAGGTATAAATAATAAAGATAAAAATATTAAAAATAATATATTGTTTCCACAAATATAGTGTTTGAAGTTGTACAAATACAAATTTTTAACTAATGTGTTTTTAAGTAATAACGAAATATTTTTGAAATAAAATTTTATTTCTATATCACAAAAATTGTTTATCCAAAAAGAAAATATAAAATTTTAGATGATTTTGAAAATTATAATAATAACCAAACACATGGTAAACTTTTAATAAAAAAATATTTTGAAAAATAATATCTACGAGTTGTAAACTTAGACTATATACCTAAAACAAATTTAAACCTAATAAAAATAAAGAATAATTTAGAAACACATGTTTCCAACATAGTTATATAATAGAATCTTCGAATTATAAAATTGAATGCGGATATAGAAAAATAAAACTAGAACAGAAATTTTCAAAAAATGAAATATATTTAAAATGGAAAAAAGTAATTATGAAATAAAATAATGTAAAAGAAAAAGTACTTTAAATAAATGTTATGAACTCACACTTGGTGTTAGCAGTTACAAAATTCAGTCTTTAAACTATATATAGTCTTTAGAATGTAAACAAATGTTTTTATTTGTATAACTTATGAATATGGATCCTCAAAGGATTCTTATTATCATAATATATAATAACAAAAACATTGGGGATCAAAATAAAAATTTTATTATAGAAAATTATGAAAAACAATTTAATATTATTTCTACTACTCAACTATTCAATATTTTTTTGATAAACTATTTAGTTATAGTATATTATTTTATCTCAAAAATAAAAATTATATTTAAATACCAAAACATATTAAATTATATAACACCTTAAAAATATATTTGAATTTATTTTTACTAACATTAAATTGAATTCACCCATATAATTTGATTGTATTGAAAATAATTTTGAAAAAAGTTATCATCTAAAAAAATTAATTACAAAAAACCATTTTTTATGAACATTTTCTTGTAAAAAAAAGATATTCATTCTAAAGGTTTAAGAAAATTATCACTATATATTCCCATAAAAATGAAAATTAGTAAGATTATTACTTTGAAATGAAATATCTCGAAAATAATTTTTATGTTTTATATTATTACAACAAAATAATTGTTTTTAAATTTTAAAAATTACATTTTAAACACATAGAAAACTCATTAATGAAGGACCTTATCAATGGTCATTCAGCCATGGGTGAAGTTAGGGAAGCTTACCATGGGTTTTTTTCAGAGATCAGAAATAAACACTAATTATACTATAAATAATAATTGTTTTTGTTTGTTTTATAAGTTTATCGTAGAAAAATAATAGGTGATGTTTGAGTTTCACATTTTTAGAATTTGAAACCAAAAGAAATAAATGAAAACACACAAAGATTTATCTAGAAAACTAGATAGACCATAGGTGAATCCCAGTTATTTCTATCATCATTTTAATTTTTCGAAATCATGTAACACAATAGTAAGACTCAATTACATTCATTTAATTACCCCATAACATATCTTCTTTATTAGAATATTGATTTTCAAAAAGACCCTAATTAATATCAGTAACTCATTTTTTCTCCTTTTATAGTGAGAAAGTGAACTCATTAACTAGGAATGTGAACATATTCAACCCACCATGTAGTGAATACATTCCATTGAACCTCTTAGTTCACTAAACATAACTTGTATGGTAATAAGATTTATTTTTGGGATGATTTGAAGTTAAATATAGTTAAAATAATGTTGAAATGGTGATGCAACATAAATGGAATATCACCTCATCTACATCTAACATCTACTACGCTTTCATAATTAAAGAGACATTCTAGAAATTAATTTTTAACATCAATGTGATTTCTCATTACACCACCAATGTTGGGTTACCTTTTTATAATCATGAATAAAGTGGTAATGAATATATAATTGAGATTTTAGAGACAAAAATAAATGTGGTATGAGAGAATAATATAGCACATGATGAAGAGAAAACACTAAATTAACATTAAAAGAAATTAATTTAGAATATTATTCTAATTTGATCAAGGATGAAGGCGAACTATGGAATATCATACAAGTTGAAAGGGGAATATTATTTAAAGTCAACGGGGAATTATATCATTCTTCTAAAATAATTTAATGTCAAGATCCCTTATCTCTAGATTTCCTCCACATGTATTTTTTACCTCACTATCATAGATTGTTTTACTGATTTAGAACACATTTTGGTGTTCTAACCATTTCATTTGAGTGTTATTTTAGAATTTATATTTAGTAATCATCCTACAGAATAAATGGACCAGACGAAGGAATCTAAATAGTTTTTGAGGACAATATTGACGACCCTTATTGGGAAGAATCCCTAGATACCTTGTGTAGTTTCATCGATAATTCAGCGGCACTGGATAGTAGAAGGACGAAAACTGGAAGTCCACCAGCTACCTCGTGGAACTCATGGAAACCTAGTGATATTTGGAAAGAACTAGTTTTTTATCGATGTCACACTGGAATCTGGTGGAATCTAGTGGCTACCAGATGGAATTTATAGAATCCTAGAAGCCTATAGAAAACCTACTGGCTAGCCAGTGGCATCAGAAATCTAAATAATGGTGTCAAGTCTAAAATACCAAGGGTGCATTAAATATTTTCTTCAATAAATACATTGACCCCAATACACATCCAACTCAACCCTTGGACCCCGATAGCCTATAAATACACCTCATGGGTGGCATTTAAAAAAATGATAGTGATTCACAAAGAATAGAACTGGTCTATAAAAAATGTAAAAGAGCATCATCTTTAAAATTGTTTTCATTGTTACTCATCTTATCATGTCTTTGTACTTATTTCATAAAACACATTTGAACTCCCATATTTATCTCTCTAACTTTCTCAATATTCAATTCTTTATCTTTCAAGTGAATTGATATAATTTCATGGAATATTTTTTTCCTAAAAAAAATCTCCAATTTCTTTCTCTTTAGGCTCTTGGTTACCGCTAACACCATGGTCTTTTTTGGGATCTCAGAAACAATAAAAACCATGGTCTTTTTCAAGGTTTCTTGGATACCACTAAAGTTGAGGGTTTGTTTTCCTTTTAGTTTTCAAGGATGTTTCTATATTCAAGGTCTATTAAATCATAATCCCTTAAGAAATTTATGTGGGAGACTTAGGGGATAATAATAAACCTGTTATCAAACTCCCTTATCAAATTTTGTGCCTATTATTTTATTTAAGATCCACATATTTTATTTATTTTTATTCTCATCCATTAAATTAATAAATAAATATTTCTTCATATAAATCACTAAATCAATTATGTTCTATAAATAACTCATTTTCTTAATTAATATATTATATTCTCTATGATTATTCATTTTAATTTCAAATGTTCATTTTAAAACTTTTACTCTTGGATTATTTTAATTTACCACTATATTTTATAATTGTATAAAATAATTTAGTTTCAAATTTCATTTTTTAAAATTTATTTAACAACCTTCCATCTTATTCTAACAAATAATTGGTATAAATAGGGGACCTTGTTTTAAATATTTTTTTAGACATGTCTTCAAAAATATATTAGTCAATGTCAAGGAATTATCTTCATAAAATGAATTATACCTCTGACACCCATGGTTCTCCCATAGGAAACTTAATTAGTCTTTCCTTTTCTTCTATAGAACTCTATATAGTTATTGGAAAACTCACATATCTAATTTTTTGGAATAATAAGTTATTATTCTTTCAATCTTGTAATGCATTGTTACACACACAAAATAACCATATGAAAAATGGACTCTTCCTGATATTTCTTCTTTTGAACTATATAAAAATTCCAAAATTCTCTCCACATTGATTTAGATAAAAAATAGTTTAATCTTATATCCACTTTTAAAACTACCCATTAAATTTGGAAATTACTTCAATATACTCATGAAGAAACTAGTAAATTTAAAGATACAAGAGTTGACATGTATTGAAAAGATTTTGAATGCGTTATATTTGAAATTAAAAGAAAAACTTAATATTGAAAAATTAGAATAAACAATTAAGATCTTAAAAATAATCTTACTATATTCAACTAATGTGGGAAACGTTTAAATAAACATATTGGTTCTAAATTACTTATAAAACATAATTTTGGTTTTGGTTTTAGAAAAAAACAAAGAACCTAAAAAAATAATTCGCTTATAAGAGGATATTCTAATGATAAATTTTGAAATTATTGTGGAAAAAATTCGAATCTTATTTTTGAATGTGATTGTAAAAATGATCTTTATGGTAGCACTGAGTAAATTAATATTTATTATAATACTTTTTTATGAATTCTTATGGAAAATAATATAGTAAAAAATTATGGATTGGAAAATCTATTTTAGCTAACACATGTGTACACAAAATTTGGTTACCAAAATATTTAGTTTCATGATCATTTTTTAGTAAAATTGTATTAAAATAAGATCTTAGTTAACTACATGGTACATTGATAGAAGGTTCTTAAGACACATTTATGGTGACCACTCTAAGTTCAGTCATACTGAAAATCTTGATGGAGGCCATATCACTTTCGGTGATAACTCAAAGAGAAATATCATCAGTATAGGCATTATTGGTTATTCATATTATTCATTTATAAGAAAATTATATGTTAATGGTTTATAACATAATTTCCATAAAATTAGTCTCTTATGTTATAATGGTATTAAAGCCTCTTTTGAAAATTATTTTTTATAAAGTCGTTAATTCTAAAGTGAAATTTTTATTTTCAATTTCTCATTGTCAAAATTTTTATATTATCCATTTAAAATATATTTAAACATATAACTATAAATTTTTTAATTCCCAAGATAGTGATTCATGGATATGACATGTGTGACTTATTCCATCTAGCATAAACACACTTTTCAAACTCAACAAAAATCATCTAGTATGATATTTTTCAAAACAATGTTTCAACAATAACATTTTTTGTGAACCATGCCATCATAGAAAGAAACACAATACTAAATTTCAATAAAAATAGGAATTATGCACCACTAAGGCCCCTGAGAATATTCAGGTTGATCTTCTTGGATAAACCCATATTACTTATTTAGGAGGAATGTATTACACCTTTTTAATTATTGATGATTACACAATATTTACCAGGGTTTATTTCCTATCTCAAAAAAATTATGTTTTTAACATCTTTATTAAATATTCCAAGAAATTAAAAAATGAAAAAGACTATAAGAACATATTAATTTAGGGTGATCATGGGAGAGAGTTTGGTGGTAATTTTTTAAATGAGTTGTGTAATTGAAAAGGTTATAATAATTCTTTTTTCTACTCCAAGGACTCTACAAAAAATGGGTTTATTGAAAGATGGAATTGATCGGTTCAATAAATTGAAAGTAATATCTTAAATTAATTTAAATGACCTCAATAATTTTTTTCTAAGGTGGTTCATACCACTTACCATACCTTAAATTTTTTTCTCATGAGACCTTTCCTTAAAAACAAATATGAAATTCAGAAAAATAAAATTTATAAGGATTTATTTTTATAATGTTTGTATTTAAATTATATAATCTTAACACCAAATACAACATTGGAGTGGTTGAGCCCAAATATTATGTAGGTATTTTTATTGGGTAATATAACTTAATTAAAACATGAAAATTATTTATTAAAAGGACCATGACCTTAGAATAATAAATTAAAGCAAATTTTCAGAGACTATACCTCTAAGAAATTTGACCTTAAATAATCCACCAGCATCAAAATAAATTGATGTTCTGGAGGAACCACCATCTATCCCTTTACCAATTTCATGGATCAAATCTAAAGACTATCGCATTGAAAATGTTATCAATGACTTGTAGGTTGGTAATCATAGTAGAAGGATAGTGTTAAATGTTGTAGAAATTATTGTTTTTGTTTCACATCTAGAACCCATAAATTATAATGATTCCATTAATGAAATAAATTATGTTCATTCCATGGAAGTGGAGTATCAAATTTCATAGGAATAATTTTTCGAATATTTTTGGGAAACCTGATGATCATCTATGTCATGACCCCCTACCCACAAAGATACCAAAAAGAGGGGGGAGATATGGTGACTACTCGAGTCCCGCCTCTAATAGGCCCCGAATTGGTGACTAGCACCAATGGTATAATAAGAGTACATATGGGATTAATTATCCACTACAAGAACATGAGGAAGATAGTGATGGGATATATACACTAAAAAACACCATCCCATATATATAAAAGAAAACCCAAGTACAAACATTCAATTTCATATAATAATATGACAATGGAAAGGAATACTACGAGTACCAAAAAGCTATATACGGTAGTGACCAAGAAGCCAAAACTGATCCTTCAAAACCATGAGCTAGTAATATCTAGCCTGATCTCCAATATTCACTTTTTAACCAAAAAATAGTTTATATATACATACAGTGGTAATAATAGAATACTCAATTGGATCCTACTTATAGCCTCTCATGTAAAAGATAATGAAATTATGCTCAAGTGAAGTGAACAATGGTGAGACTAACTCATCACTTAAACAGGTATACTATGTTCCCAACCTCACCATTGAAAACTCAAAAAATTTATCACATAAAAGAGAGAATATAATAGTAATGTAATATAAAGGATACCCCACTCCCACATCCCCATTGGTTTATCAGACATCCCCAACATCGCACATCTCAATCCATCTCTACCAAAAATAATCTAGCATGAAGACACCAGGGAAAGGCATCACAACATGCACCTCATGAATCACATCATCACATATTTCCATCCACATATCCATATATAGTAACCAAGTAGTTCTTGGAATACACCCCCGCCCCAATGAATTGTATCGTACATCAGGTATTATACCTACAAAAATTAAAACTCATACATTGAGTAAGTACCTCAAGGAATCATAGCCTATACACATCATACTTATAGTAATACTTTGGATACTATATCTAGTATTACATGTGTCTGAAATATCCAAAATCCATCACAACCCTCTGAAAACATGTATGGGAAAACTAATCATTATGAAAACCAGCATAAGTAGCTACCAATAGAAGAGTGTAGGACTAGAGAGGGTAGTCATTCATCCATCCTCCAATCAGGATGTTGGGGAATACACCCTCTAAGAGTCTATTGGGTGTCAATTTCCCTAACCGGCATGGGTGGGGTAGCGTATGAAATCACAGAATATATAGGATATAATATAACTCAAAACCACACTATAGGCATAACCTAGTCTTAGACTCAACTACAGATAACATCACTTGGACTCTGGATCGCTACTTATAAGACAAGATATCCTCTAAGAAAAGAAGAATTTAAAAGAACAAAATTAATCAATTATTTCCTTTTTTTCATCTCATTTCATTAATTAATTCATTAGATATTAATTAACTATTAAAATTAATTGTTAAATTAAATTTCATGCCCTTTAGGTATAATCCAAACTGAATCCACTATTTAACAAGATTAATATCTTCTTAGAATTAGCATTCCAACATCAACCCACCATGTTGGGTAAACATTTATTTATTCTTTATTGGTATCATTCCATATCCATTTACTCTAGAAAAAACAACATAAACTAATAATAGAAGATAACATGAAACCAATCACATCTAGATACCTCATGAAGTGGGTAAAGGAATGTAGATAAAAAATAAACCTAACCATTGATGGTTAAATAGATTCATAAGAGATCATCCCATCTCTCAGCAACATTTTAATGGGAAATCCCAAATTCAACCCACTCCATTGTATATGATTCCATACCCGAAACCATCATTCATATCCCAATTCATCTCACCATTTTATCCATCAATTGATATCATATCTTCTAAACCTCCCCACCAACCTATCACATCATCCATCAAAGGATCAACCATCCTAGGCCCATATCACTTTTGGGCCTCCCCTCCCCACATCACATCATCCATACTAGGATCATGCATCCATGTCTCATATCAGAAATCATAGATAAGCTCACATTTATATCACATCATAAAATCCACATGAAACAAATAAGCATGACCAATTAGTCAATATAGGCCATAAAACAAGGCATCCTCCCTTCAATCATAAACGACCTCTCACGTATCCAAAAAATTATGCACTCAGCCTAGTAAAGTAGATGGTAATCTCATTCCCTAGAAATTAATATTATCACACAACCATTTCTTATCCAAAATTGAATTAATTGATTCACTATTCCTAGGTTCCAACCCCGGGAAACCTAAGTCATCAAGTGATCAAAAGCTATCAAAAGCTATACATTCTCTTAGCATTGAATCAAGTTTCATCAAAATATGAGAAGAACCATTCTCTATTAACATGACTTTTATTATTATCAACAAGCATAAACATGCTTCACATAATTTATCAACTCCATTAATAACTTGGAATATCACATTTAATTAAACAAGCATACTCACATCAATTTTATTTTCATTAAATTACAAAAAACAACAAAATAAAAACATGCCACTTTATTCTCCATCAAATTGATTATTAATTAATTATATATTTATGTTCTCTATCAATTTTAACATTATATTACAACCATAATAACATGCTAATAAATCATGGCATATATGTCACGCTGTCTAAAAAATGAAGAGACAAACTGATATCACAGTTTCAAGTACATAAACATGAAATGTCTAACCAATTCATTATTAATCATGTTAAATGGATTATGAGGTTAATTCCATTTCCATCCAATGGGATAAACCATGATCAATTTATTATTTCATGTAAATAAAATAAAATATGAAATGTGACCCCTACCTCAAAAGAATTAAAGTTCTTCGCCTGAGAACTGACCAACGTCGCTAATACCAATCACCTCTCTCGTAAGAAACTACTTACCTCCAAGGACATCATGGAACAAATGCACCAGTTAAAAACCAAGAAAGCCTCTATTAGAAACATGGTAGATGATCTGAAATTGTATCGGGATAATAAATAAGAGGAACTGAGACCGATCCATGACAACTCACTTGAGAATCAAGAAAGAACACACTTTAAAGCACTACGAATCGAAGAAAGGAAGCCAAGGATCAATCCTTATTGAAAGAATCCCAAATATATGAAGGGAGGTCTAATAGATCTCTTAGAATTGGGAGAATCTAAAGGGATTTAGGAAAAAAATTGTATCTATACATTTTATAAACGTGTTTTACATGTGATTTACATGGCGTGTAGCCCATAAATGTTATGTAAATGTGGGAATTCATGTTTCACTAAAAATGGAATCACATTGAATCATTTACTTCAAAATATTTACATGTTTTAAAGAACCCCATGAACCATCCTTAATAATCCAATAACATTGAATACATGATGTAAAAAATACTCTAGGTATTCCCCCTAATTCAAAATTTTATTATCCAAAACCCTCTAGACTCACACTAGGCCTCCTCTGAGCACCATGATCTTCAAAAACTCACAAAGGGTTGGAATCTACAGGTCCAAGACCTCATGTTAGACATACCTCAAAAAAATTTCATCCTTGAGAATCAAAAAATCAAAACCATCAAGAACAAAAATCGGTCATCTAAAGATACATCCTTTCATATACCTCTCAATGATATCTCCATCACATGTGAAAAACTAAGTCATCAGAGGAAAACCACACAAAACCACACAATAGAAACAATCATCTTCTAAACAATATCTTGAGGGAGATACCTCTCAAATGTGATTAAATCAATAACAAGAAAAAAATTTAAACCATCTCATAATCCAAAATGGTACAAATCCAAAAAATGAACAATGTTATAAGAGAAGAGTTAAACAAAAAATGATTGAGGTACTAAGTATATATCTATGACTCACATTCCCTAGAACTCCCCTCCATGCTTCCAAAGGACATGAACCAAGGTAATAGAACACTCTCACATCATTGTCTACTGGAGATCATAGATCTCCACGGGATACCCCTCTAAGGTCACATCAACATCAACAATGATCTCTCCATAATTGATGACATGAGAGTCATCATTAAGATAACAAAAGAGCTATATCATGTGGAAAAAATTGTGTATCTAGATCATTTTTGGGGGATGTATTATCTGATATTCCACCACTACAAAATGATCCAACGCATCAAAAGGCCCAATAAACTAAGGGTAAATCTTCCTCACATGACCAAACCATCACTTCCCTTGATGAAGAGTCACCTTTAGGAACACATTATCTCTAACACTTAACTCTATAGGTCTCCTCCTATGAAAAAAATAGGATTTTTGGTGATCATATGTTTCCTTCATCCTCTTACAAATTACCTAAGAAATATTTTTTGTATTCTATAATTATTCTATCCATATAATTTTTTCATATTCCACTGATGTGAATCATAATAGATAACAGAATGTTCATCCATATAAATCTTCAAACCGCACCATAATAATGGTGGAGTGGAAACTATTATTGTAATAAAACTCAACCAATGGTATGTGCCTCACCCATGAACCTCAAAAATCCATGAAAAAATAATGAAACATGTATTCAATAGTTTGGATGGTCCACTCTATTGGAAAGTTCATCTACAGATGAAATGAAGAGAAAAGTCATAACTGAGAACCAAAAGCTTGATGGATATCTCTCCACTCCCAAGTGGTAAAATGAGGATCCTTATTTGAGATTATCATATTCAGGATTTCATGGGGTCACACCACCTCCTCCAGATACCACCTCAACAAAACCTCCATTTAGCTCGACTCCATGACCCATACAAATTGGAGGGGTTTTTTCAAACAATACACAATGACCAATATTTCATCATAGCCTCCATGAACTTGATGTAAACTTTCAAAAAAGACTATGTAAATGTCTTCCCACTTCCACTAGGGAACATATAATGACTTGATAATACCACTAGGAAGACAGTTCTTAGCCTTCAGCTTCTTTAAATCAAAACATCGTGAAATAAATACTCCAACTAAATTATTCAAACTAGGCCACCAAAACTAACATTTCAATGGTTGGTGCATCATTGCCACATTGAGATGTACCACCAATGGTAAACTATGAAACTCATAGAGAACCATATCATGAATTACTGATGGAATGAAAAACCTACCATATAACAACCCCCAATGATATCTATCCTCACACCAACCATCAGTGTCACCATAAAAAAATCAGTCGCTCCAAACCTCCACCTATGAATCCATTATCCAGGAATCCTCCACCTGCTGCACTATCATCTAGAAAATAAAAAATCTGCCTTTAACCTCTCCCATATTCGGATACATTATATAGATTTCTTCCATCACCCTCTAGGAATATCTTGATTCACGCATTCCATCACTAGGTGACTTTATTATTAGTGAAATAGCCACAACATTTACAATTTCTAGCGTATACAAAATCTCCATGTTGTAATCCTACAATAATTTCATCCAACATGTTGATGAATGTTTAAGTCACATTGAGAAAAGACATACCACAACATATTATGATTGGTAAAGACCACAAAATACTAATCAATGAGGTAATTTCATCACAACATCAAAAAAAATCAACTGTCACCAACTCAAGATCATGGGTGGAATAGTTATGCTCATGGGGACGTAACTACTAACACCCATAAGAAAAAATTGATCTATACTTCATAAAAACATAGCCTAAGACAAGAATTGAAGCATCCAAAAAATACTCAATCTAAACTACCTCCACTAGTAAAAAATAGAGACTCGGGAAATCCCAATCCTTCCAGGTCAAGGATGTCATAGGAGTCGCAACCTGAGAGAAATCAACTAAGAACCTCCTATAATATCCTAGAAGACCAAGGAAACTCTTCACCTTTTCCAATGTATTTGGGGATTCCTAAGACACAACCACCTTAATTTTAAAAGGATCTAAAGATACTCCCCACAGAGACACAACATGCCCCAAGAAATGGACATCAAAATCCGAAAATTCACCCTTTCCAAACTTCCAGAACAACTACTCATGATGAAGAACTCCCAAAATGACATGAAAATGCTCTGCTTACCCATCCTCAAATGTAGAGTACACAAGTATGTAATTGATGAAAACCACCATGAAATTATCCAAAAAATATCTGAACACTACTTTCATAAACCCCATAAACATAGTTGGAGATTTTGTCACACTGAACAACATCACAATGAACTCATAATTCCCATGATGATAATAGAAAGTGGTATTCTATATATATTTATTCTTCACCCACATATAATGATATCTTTTCCATAAATTTATCATTGAAAACCATCTTTCTTCCTTTATCTAATTGAATAAATCATCAATCCATTGAATAGGATTGTATTACTTCAATGGCACTTGGTTCAAGAGATGATAATCAATACAAAGCTACAAACTGCCACCATCCTTCTTTATGAAAAAAACCGGTGCACCCAAAGGTGACATACTCGACATAAAAAAACTCACTACAATAAATCATTGATCTATACTCACAACTCTCGCAACTCATAATGAATAATCATTTAAGAATGTGTCAAGATTGGATACATTCCTGGATGTAGCTCGATCCCAAACATGATCTCTTTTTGAGGGGGTAATGCTAAAACCTCTTTTGGAAAGACATCTACGTACTCTTCCACAACTCTGCGAAACACAGATTGATGATCATTCAAAAAACTTCATTTTAGCTTGGTCATCAATGATGATAAGGCTGGAATATGCTTATAACCTATATGATGGTCTCACATTCTAAAAAACACTATTGGCTCTCCATCAACATCATAGAACACAACCTTCCTCATGAAGAAATACATGATACACTACACCGAATAAAAAAATACATTTTGTGGATAATATAATATGGATGTATCCATAGATATAATAAATCTCTCCAAAATTGGTGATACCCCAACACTGGCTCATAGCCATTTCATACTTCAAACAATCCAGCTCGAGCTATAATTAGCATAGTCAATGGAAAGGGAATTGGAATCCTGTATACCAAAAGTCTCAAATCATGGATAAGGGTAGGTGATATAATAGATTCCACCTCTCCTAAATCCCAAAGTCATCCCCCAATGTAGAAATCAAGCAAAGGGTACCTCAAAGGACATTTGGCTTGCCTGATGCTAACAGTGCTAAAGTGTGAAGTTGTCTATGACCCACTCCATGACCTCTGTGACCAAAATCATGAGCACCTAAAAGGGCACACACTTCTCTTTTAGGATAAGGATCATCTCCGAGATGTACTCTTCCTACCCTATCTACTCTCTAATAATCCCAAACTAGAAAACCCTGATGCTGCAACCTCAGCTAAAACTGCCTCAATGGAGGAACCTGAAGTGGAACACCTGGTATACGTATACCAGTTAGATTGTTTGGGAACTCTCTCCACTGATGAACATTCCCTCAATTTTAAAAACATGTGTTTGATCCCTTGGAATGGTTTTGATAGCTTCCACCTCTAGAGTAATGATATGATGAGGGTTGAGACATACCACTAGCTTATTGAAATATCATCTATCTAGGAAACTGGGAATCTTGGACCACAGCTCTTCTTCATGATGAATCCTGATGACACCCCTCTCGTGATGATCTAGTTCTAGATATCATCCTATTAATAACCTCTACTCTCTATAGAACCACAATACATATGTTCAGTATAAATGGGGTGACATGGTGGTGGATATCTCGATGAAAATCCTCCTAAAAATTACTCTCCCTAGCGTTCTCATCTATAAATAGGTCTGAAGCATATCATAGAACGGTCATAAAAAGTATCCCAAACTCTCACACATTGGATCTCCCATTCCTAATGGTAAGAATCTCCTCGCGACTCGCTACTTTTTTGGTCAAAGAAATAAACTCTATTATAAACTAGTATCGGCACTTCTCCAGTGAGATTGATGAATCCTTGTGATCCCTGAGGAATAAGAACCACCACTTCATCACTGCTCCACATAGCATCGTCACAACCAATGAAACTTAGTGCTCCTTTTGAGACTATATCAAACTGAATGATATCTCAACCTCCTCCAACTAGTATTTAGTGACTAAATCTTAGACTCATCCCTCATACTTATGCAGAATCTTGTAAGTAAATTCACGGAGTGACCTCCACCTAGTTTAATCATCGTCGACCTTTACTCTACAGTGATCTTATGGCACATCCTGCTAATTAAATTTAACACAAACCAGATAACAACATCTACCTGGATCCTTACCTATAAAAATAAAAAACTATTAGATCTCCTAAACCTAGAATATGTAATTTTAAATATTAACTAAATTTTAAATTTTTTATCTTGTTAAGGTTTTAACATATCCCATGTTCTATCCATTTCAAACACAGGTGAAAAGAATAATGATACATGACAGTTTCCAAGGACTCTACCTTTAAACTGGTATCACTTCATTTAGTTGACTCAGTTAAAATAAAGGATCATTCATCAAATCACAGAGGGGCCCTAAATACCTATGTATCATCTGGTCTCCTATGCATACTTATCTTACTAAAAATAGCTGATATTGTCGCCCTACCAACCCATGGAACCTCAATAGTGCGTAACTCTATACTCCATCCTATCTCTCATCTTAAACCATTTATGACACTCGGTTTTTCCCCCTCCCTAAAGATATACCACAATGAACAGTGAGAGATGTTTACTACTTAAGTCCCATCTCTAATAGGACCCGGGTTAGTGACTAGAACTAAGGATATAATAAGAATACACAATGGAGGCATTTCCCTCTAAGAGTATATGTGGAATAGAGATATAAGAAACATACACCAAGGAAACTACTCATATATATAAAATAAATCTTATGTGAAAATATTCAATTCCATATAATTCTATAACAACTAAATGAAAAAATACATGTACTACAAGGGAAATGATGGAAGTGACCATGAAGCCCAAATAAGTCCATTGAAACCACAAGCAAGTATATCCAAGTTGATCTCCAACCTACACTGGATGACCTAAAATGAGTTTATATATATGCCGGGTGAGAATAATAATATACTCAGTAGGACCCTCCTTAGATCCCCTCATGAAAAATATAATGAAATAATGCTAAATGATACTGAACAATAGTAAAATTAACTCATCACCTAAATAAGTATTCTAAGATCCAGGCCTCCGCACGGATAAATCTCACCAAATAACATATAAAAGAGAGTATATGATTGTAATAAAACATCAAGGTTACCTCAATCCCACTTCCCCACTAGTTTTTCGGTCTTTCCCAATGTCGCATGTCCTAATCCATCTCTCTCTAAAATAATCCTACACAAAATAACCTGGGCACAGAATCATAATATGCACCTTGTGCATCACTTCATCACATCATCCCATCCACATATCTGTAAATAGTAACCATGTAGTTTCCTAAAATCTACCACATCCCAAATGACAAGTATCATACATCAGATACTATTCCTTAAACCATTACATCCCTCACACTGAGTAACACCCTCAAGGAATCAGGCATATAAACATCATACCAATAATAATCCTTTGGATACTATATCTTGTAATAGATGTTTGTAAAATATCCATAATACATAATTGTATTGTCTTGGAAATTTTATGTAATTCATTTTAATTATATGGAATTATTCTGAGACCACGCGCTTTGACAACATGTGATTATGACGCCTGGTGAGCCTGAAATGGAATTTTGAACTTTTTTAAGGTATGATTAGTAAACATACGAGAAGTTTTTATAACTTTTGAAACATTTCTCGGATCAAAAATACAAGGGCACTGTTGAAATTAGAACACTACGATTCACCTACAAATGAATTATCTTTGAATGAAAATGGATGACCAGAAAAGTTACATTTTCATAATATTTTGGAAAATAATAAAATAACATTAAAAAGATATTTTATTTATTTTTCACACCATTGAGCGGCGGATGGAAATGCATCTATGTAAAGACAAGGATCATTAATGGAGGGTCACTAATGGCTTTTTTGTAACGGTGAAGCTATTATCTTAATGGTTCATTAATGGATCATTGAATGTTTCTCATTAATGAGCATCATTAATGAGCTTGAAATCTCCACTAATATTTTCATTTAATATTCAAATTTGTTGGAGTTTGGGGAATAAAAAATGTGGGTAATCTCTAAAAACCCTCTAACGGAATCCCTGTCCAATGAAGAACGAAGAATGAAGTGACAAACTATGGAGGATCGGATCCAAAAGTTAACAAGGGGCAAAGAACGCTAACGACTATGGATAGACGACAATGCGAATCACATCCTTCCTCATCAGCAAATCCGAAGAATCTAGATAGGGGATAAATTTGTGCAAGTTATTCATCGTTCTTTTCTTATAATGATGAACTCGGATTAACCCACAAAGATTTTGATCTGTGGATCATGCATTTGTGCAGGAGGGTAACATTACTTGGTGGATTATCTATCTGGGATTAGTTTATCTTTTACTATGATTAAGAATATCCCATGAGCCTCTCCGGTTTTTAATCATCTAACATGGAGGGTGGGGTCTGACCCAGACAAAGGCCCAGACCCCTCCACATGTGTGCTCATTGTGAACAGATTTTATAAAATTGATGCAAGGAGCGTCCGAGACCATTCTAGTGATGGAAGAAACCTGAGAGGCCCATAGGGGAAGACAGATCGGAAAAAGGACCACCAGAGCAACTCTGGTGGCCTGTAGAAGGTGCCACCGATGTGGCCCCACCGACGCGGCGGCACCACAGGCGCGAGTGACCGGAATCAGCGGTCAGACCATGTCGGTCGCACGGAGGGGGTGACACCAACTGGTGTCGTGGCGGTGTAGGTGACCAGCCATCATTGTCCATGCTGGAGGACAGAGGCAAGCCTGTTGGCATGTTGTGGAGGTAGGAGGTCATAGCCAGTTGGTCAAAACATCTGTGGGGTGACCCGGCACTAGGCAGGTGCCACATAGACGAACGGCCCCCTTCCAGGCCATCTGGGTGGTTCTTCAAGTCGTGGTCACTCGACCGCAACATAAGGGGATAGTGCATCCGTGGGGACAGCAGGGGCCGAACGCCGTAGTCGTCCGCATCCCGCCTAGGCGGCACACCATCGTCTTGCACCGTGTGGGTCGGGATTTAGACTGGTGGGCCAAGCCCCCAGCCAGTGGTCTGGTCCCACACCCCACGCTGGCAATCCGGACCCGCATTGGTGGGCTAGTCACATTCCAGTAGGCTGGACCCACACCAGTTGGCCACACCCACACCCTTCGGGCCAAGACAAACTAGACCATGTCACAGGGTGACCCAGCGGGCTAGACCATTAGAAAAAGAGGTTCAGGTCTAGTGATTCTCAATAAGCCTGACCCACTGTCCAGGCCGGACCAGATCGAACAAAAACCGAACTGGGTCAAGTTGAGTTGGTTGAATCAAACTGGGGCATGTTGGACCCCAGGCCGGGTTAGTCAGGTGGGACCGGGCTCAGATGTAACCAGACCCTATTTACTAAAATGCTAATAACTTGATCGTTTTTGCGGCATTGGTACCCTCTCGATGAGGTAGATCTTTTGGAATTCCATATGGATGCTTTCAAGGAAGTTGAGATGCGAGGAATGTCTTGAGAATCAGTTCTCCTAGGTACGCTATGTATGGAACCCAACGGCTGTATGAGACCTAAGGACTACTAACTTTCAATCTGTGAGACTTGACCATTGCCCATTGGGAAGCACTTCTATGTGACTTTTCATGCACACAGTGGTAAGCATTTCTGTGTGACTTTGCAGTCCCATGGTACGCAACGAGGAGGAGTACCTCGTTTGGAAAATAATGGTGGGAAACACTTATGTGGGTCATTGTAGGCCCATGGTACACGATGAGGAGGTATACATAAATAATACAATGTTATTAGGAAGAACTTATTTGCGACTTTCCAGGCCCACTGTAATCGATATGGGAGGAGTTCTCCAGCAGCTGAGGTGTTCGACGATGTAACTGATGATTCTTCTATGACTACCCTAAACATATACCTGGTGTGAGATGTATTGTGTTCTATGATTTACTTATAGTATTTTTGTGTGGTCCTTAATTTATTGTTTTGGGGTCCCTACTGATTATTTTGTTACTCCCCCTGCACAAGTTTCACCCCACACATGTTGTTCTTGGTGTAGATGATCAATGTTTTGATAGAGAATTTGGTGGACTGGGACGCATAGGTGCTAAAGGAGACGGTATAGAAATATGCTACGATGGTGGACATGGTGGCCTAGGACCAGGAGGGACCTAATAGGATTAGTTGGATAATACATTCTACATCAGCTTCCAATAGCTACACTACTCTCATGATCATGTGGGGTTTTTCCATGGATGGCTATCAGAGATTCCTTTATGTATTTTCCTATTTTAAGTTATTTCATTGGGTTTATATTCTGAACTACTTTTATTAGTTGTACTCATATTTTTTTTAGTGATACGTGTTTCCTTGGTCAGTGTGTGGGTCATCTTTGGGCGTGTGTGTACATACAGGTACATAGGAAAATTCCCCCCACTTGTAAGTTGATGGCATCAGTGCTATTCGTCAGCCCCTGGCATTCAGGAGGAAGGCTTGGGGTAGTCACGACATGGACCCCAGGGGATGGGTCATTAAAAAGTGGTATCATAGGGCGGTCGGTCCTACCACAAAGATTGGGAGTCTGTGTTTTTTTTGGGTCAATAGTGTTAAGTGTTTTGAGTCTGAATTTCTGATTTCGGTATTCCAGTGTTGGTACAGCGGCTAATGTATCCATACAATAGGACCTTGAATTCTATTTTCGGCTCTATACATGAAAAATTTGGTTGCATAAGTCTCTCATTATGTTCCATTTAATAAAATTCATCTCACCAGGTATAACCTTCTGACCGTGGTATATCTTGATCAATCTCAGGATGCCTCTACATGGAAAACTATCTAGGATCCCAATATGAGGATGTGAGGACAGCCCACCTAGTGATGAGGCATCTATTTAGGGACCATTTCTAGAGATGTACCAACCAAGTGGTGCACCCGTGCTACCACCACCCAATGGTCAGCATCTCTAGTGGGAGGTTCTAGAAGAGGATGTGCGCAGACTCAGAGCCATGCATGATTTTCAGAGGCAGAGACCTCCAAGGTTCAGGGGAGAGACAGATCCTCAGGTCCCTGAGGACTCATTAGAGTTAGTGACGTGGGTCTTCTGCTTAGTAAAGACACCTCCTGACCAGATGGAGTTCTTGGAAGCGAGCCTTCTACAGGGCTTGGAAGGGATATGGTGGAACTTGACCACCCAGACACACGATGAGGTGACCCACACCTAGGAAGACTTCGAGCAGCTTTTTGGGAGGAGTTTTTTTCACAACCATGCACTCTATATGGATTCAAGAGCTGCTTCACCTACAGTAGGAAAGCATGACGGTGGATGAGTACTCAGTGAGTTTCATCAAGCTTTCTCGCTACTCGACAAATATGGTGTGAGATGCTCTATCCAGGGATCGAGACTTTGAGTGGGGACTCATGTGGGAGATCAGGGCATCAGTTTTGTCTCCCAGCATCCCTACTTAGGATGGGGTGATAAAGTGAGACCTTCTGGTAGATATATTCTTGGTAGAGTAGGCTCCCACAGCTAGAGCTACAAGTAGACCCCAAGTGGTAGAGTCCTCGGCAAGCAGCAGGCAATATCCATGAGGGACCAAGTGGGCTAGGTCTTTCAGAATATAACCCCAGGACTAAGGGTTGGCAATGCGGGGCTCCCATACCTGAGTTATTCATCTGGGAACATGGATTTTCTACTCATGTGGTGGGAAGGGACACATGGATCGTGATATCTTGACCTATCGTGCAGAAAATCAGAAGACGGTCGAGGGACTGCCAAGATAGAGGTTGCAATTTGAGCGAGGAGATCCACAGGGTGGTAGATGTGGAAGGGGAGTAGTATGAGTAGCAGGCGATGGGTTATGGTTCAATGTATTACCACCACAACCCCCAGGTGGTCCACCCCAACCTTAGGGATAAGGATGATAGTGGAAAGCATAGCTTCAGGTAGCAGAGTCTTATGACCATGACTCTCCAAAGATGATCAGAGGTAAAATCTATGTCTTCTCTACCCTACATGCAATTCTTATATAAAAAGGTGATAGTCACTCCTTCCTTTCCATATATCTTTTTCAGGACTCGGAGATTTTGGTGGAGTTATTGGCCCAATCCTTGCGAATAGAGACTCTTAAGGGAAGGGATTTGACGATTACACATAGGTTCCGGCATTGTGAGCTTACTCTAGGAGGTGAGAGCTTCAGCTGGGATCTCCTAGTTGGAGCATCAAGGCCTTATGACATCATCTTGGGTATAGACTGGTTATCTATAGACCATGATCAAATCGACATTTTTAGGCATACAGTGCAGTGTGTTTGTAGAGATAGGATCGGGTTTTACATCATCAGCAAAAAGGAAACCCTTGAAGTAAAAACTTTCTCAGAGGAGGGTACAGTCGATTACTCAACAGTTGGTTAGCCTCACCCTCAGTGTAGTGGATGAGATGATTCTATGTTTCCCTATAGTGGTGGATGAGTACGAGGATGTTTTACCTGAGGATTTTTTGGGCCTACCTCCTCATAGGGAGGTATATTTTTTCATCGACATATACCCAGGGACCACATAGATATCCACACTAGAATATCGGATGGCTCTCGAGGAGTATTGCGAGCTAAGGGTATAGCTAGAATACTTGAATGAGAAGAGGTTCGTAAGGCCTAGTGTTTCACCAAGGGTATCCCCAGTGCTTTTTTCAAGAAGAATAATGGGAGTTTTAGGTTGTACGTGTACTTTCGGCACCTGAACCAGGCGACCGTGGAGAACAGGTATCCACTGCCGAGGATCGATGACCTCATCGACCAGCTGAAGGAAGCAAGGTGGTTCTCAAAGATTGACCTCAGATCGGGCTATCACCAGCTTCGGGTACGGGATGAGGGTGTACCAAAGATATCCTTAAGGTTCCAATATATCCACTATGATTTCTTGGTAATGCCTTTCAGTGTAACCAATTCCCCTGCAGTGTTTATGTGACTCATGAATAGGATCTTCCAACCTTACCTTGACCAGATTTTTTTTATTGATGACATATTGTTGTACTCGATGTCAGAGGAGCAGAATTCTACACGCTTGCTAATAGACATAGATACACTCTGAGAGCACCATATTTATTCCATGCTCTCAAAGTGTCATTTCTGGATTCCAGAAGTCCACGTTATGGGAAACATCATCTCAGAGGCTATAGTTGCAATAGATCCGGTGAAGATAGAGGTGGTGCTTTCTTGGGATCCACCCAGGGGCATGACTGAGGTGCAGAGCTTCTTTGGGTTGGCTGGTTACTATCGCAGGTTCGTGACCTACTTTTCCAGAGTAGCATCACCCTAATCAGCTTTGACATGTAAGGGACATCCCTTCGTGTGGATGGAGAATTGTCATTAGAGTTTCCAGGAGCCAAGGAGGATACCGACTAGTGCCCCCATCTTGAGACTTCCAGAGGTGGACATTGCGTATGTAGTTTATTGTGACGTATGAGGGACTGAAGTAGGTTTTTTTCGGATGCAGGAGCGATTAGTGATCGCCTATGGCTTCGGAAAGTTGAGACAACATGAGCCGAACTACACAACCCATGACCTGGAGTTAGCAGTAGTGGTCTTTTCCTTAAAGATGTGGTAGCACTACTTGATGGTTGAATGATTTACAGTTTACTCCGACCACAAGAGTCTCAAGTACATCTTCTCTAAGAAGGTCCTGTAACTGAGACAATGGTGACCACTAGAGTTCCTCCAGTACTATGAATTTGAGATATTCTATACTATTATAAAAGAGAATTTGGTGGAAGATGCGCTCATCAGGAGGACTGGTTTGCAGCTCCGGAGTTAGGCGACAGAGCAGTTAGCTATGATGAAGATATACTTCATGGATGTGGGATAAGATTCTTACCTTTAGTCAATGACTGTTACTCCCCCAAACATACAGCAAGTTAGAGAGGCAGAGCTGGGGGATGTTTACGGTGAGGCTTGACATGCTCAGTTAACCTCAGGATGGGATCCTGATGGATTTTTGATCGGTATAGATCTATTTATCCTTTTTAGATGGTCCATTGTAGTACTAGTGACGTTGTAGGATGAAGTATTGAGGCAGTTCCATGCATCCCCCTTGGAAGTACATCCTGGGGTGGTGAAGATGTACCAAGACCTCCAACATCAGTACTGGTGGCTGGGGATGAAGAAAGTGGTGGCCAAGTTTGTTTCATGATGCCTTGCTTGTCCGAAAGTGATGGAAGAGCATCAGGTTCTAGTAGTCTTGTCCCAGCCACTAAAGGTAACAGAGTTTAAATGGGATGGTATCTTAATGGAATCTATGATGGGGTTACTATGTACATCTAGGGTCCATGACTCTATCTAGGTGATCGTTGACCGACTCACCAAGTATGATCACTTCCTACCCATCCTGGAGTAGGGACGAATAGAGGGATTGGGACACCTCTATGTCCAAGAAATAGTACGGTTTCACAGGGTTCCTTCAACAATCGTCTCTGATCATGACACTCTCTCTACATAACGGATGTGAAGGGGATTACAAGAGGCGTTCGGGACATAGCTGCATTTGAGCACAACTTTTCATCCCCATATGGATGGTCAGATTAAGCGTACCATACATTCATGGAGGATATTATTTATGCTTGAATCTTGGATTTTGGTCATATTTTGGAGGACCACATTCCACCGGTTGAGGTTTCGTAAAACAATAGCTACCACTCCACCATTGGTATGGAACCGTTTGAGGATTTGTACAGGCAGCCTTGCTGATCACGCCTTTACTGGAAAGACCCAGGGGATTTGGCACCCATGGGTCCAGATCTAGTACGGGCTACCACCAAGATGGTTTAGATTATCCAGTAGCATTTGAGGAGTACATAGAGCAGGCAAAAGGATTATGTCGATAGGAGACATAGACCCTTGGAGTTTCAGGAGGGTGATCATGTATTCCTTCGGGTCTCACCCCGACAAGGATTGTGGATATTTTTTTGGGGCGACAAGATATCTCTGAGGGTCATCAAACCTTTTCAAATCCTAAGAAGAGTTGGTGAGGTGGCTTACCACCTAAATATTCCCCCACAGATGTATCGGGTCCATGATGTTTTCCACATGTTGCTGCTGAGGAGGTACGTGCATGATCCATCACACGTCACTAACTGGGAAGAGTTGTACATTGACGATGGGGCGTTGTTTTCGGAGTTCCCAGTGGAGATAGATGACTGAAAGGACCGGGTCCTACTTGGGCGGTCGATTCCTATGGTGCGCATTTGGTGGCATCACATAAATCTCTATGAGATCATATGGGAGCATGAGGCTCATATTCATGCTCAGTACCCCCATATGTCTGGTTAGTTTTTGTTTTGGATTCTGCGGATGTAAATCCTTAAGGTTGGGAGGATTTAATGTCTTGAAATTTCCATGAAATTTTTTTAATTATAAGGAATTATTTTAATACCACATGCTTTTAAGGCACATGATTTTGAGTCCTGATGAGCCCAAAATGGAATATTGAACTTTTTTAAAGTATGTTCAATAAACATATGAGCAGGTTCTTCTAACTTTTGAACTAGTGATCAGATTAAAAAATTGAGAGCATTGTTGAACTCAGAACACCCGGATTCACTTAGAAAAGACTTAACTTTGGTCGGTAAGGGTCGAGTGGAAAAGTTATTTTTTCATACATTTTGAAAAATAATAAAATAACTTTAAAAAGTTATTTTAATTTTTTCACACTATTATGTTGAAGACAGAGATGCAGCGGTGCAACTACAAGGATCATTAGTGGAGGGTCATTAAGGGCTTGTTTGTAACCACGAAATTGTTATCGTAATGGTTGTGTCTCATTAATGAGTTTCATTAATGAGCAAAATATCGATACACATATTTTCTTTTACTATTTAAATGTGTTGGAGTTTGGGGATTAACAAATGTAGGGAATCTCTGACCAACTGTTGGAAGAATACCTCCCCAACGAAGAACGAAGAATGATGTGACAACATTGGAGGATCATATCTGGAAGATGAAAAGTGGCAATGAAATCCAAGGAATTTCGATCGATGATGACGCAAATAGAATCCTTCTTCATCAGTGGATCCAACGAATATAGGTAGAGGTTTAATTGGTGCATGGTCTTCCCCGTTCATTTCTAGAAACGATGAACATGGATAAGCCCACGAACAGGTTGATCTGTGGATTGTGCATTTATGAGTGAGGGTAAATTTATTTTGGGGATTCTCTATAAGATATTAGTTTATCTTTTTCTATAATTGAACATCTCCCCCGAGCCTCTCCAGTTTTAAAACTTATAACACAGAGGGTGCGGGCCGACATGAAAAAAGGCTCGGACCCCTAGGCATGTGTACTCATTGCGAACGGATTGTCCCAAATGGTGGACAAGTTTTTCTGAGACCATCGAAGTAATGGCAGAGACCCTAGAGGCCCATAGGCATAGACGGATTAGAAAACAGACCATCGGAGAAACTATGGTGGCCCTTAGAAGGTGTTTCCAGTGCGACACCACAGGCGCGACGTTCGCCCCATGCCGGCTGCGTAGAGTGGGCAACACCAACCGGTCTCTTAGTAGAAGAGGCATCCAACCCTCTCATGCAGCGGAAGTCATGAGGTGATGCGACGTTGGGTGGGAACTGTGTGGAGGGACGGCCCACGTCTGGGTTGTCTAGGTGGTTCGGCGAGCCACGGTTGCTCGACCATGACAGAAGGGGTCCCACTCATCCATGGAGCTCGCATGGGCTGGACATGGAAGTCAGTCACATCCTAGCATGGTGGCACACCACCAGCCTACACCACGTCGGCCAAAATTCTGGTTGGTGGGTCGCTCCCCCTCCAGCTGGTGGAACTCGCGGCTCAACAGGCCTATCCTGTGCCCCGCGCATGTGGTTCAGACCTTCTCCCAGTTGGCCGGACCCATGAACCAGTGGGCATGTCCCATGCCCTGCGCTAGTGGTTCGGACCCTCACTCAGCGGGCCATACCCGCGCCAGTAGGCTAGACCTATGCACTTCGGGCTAGACCAGACTATAGACTGGGTCACCGAGCAACACGGCAGGCTGGAAACTCTGCCAAACTAAGTCGGGTCCAGCAGCGCCCATTGGTCCTGACCCACTGGCCATGTAGGATCGGACCGACCCAGACCTGAACTGGGTCTAGTCGAGTCATTTAAATTAAACCGGGGAATGTGGGAACCCTGGCCCGGGTTGGTCAGCTTGGTTTGACCGGGTTGGACTGGGCCCAGATGTAACCATCCTCTGTTTACTAAATTACTAATAACATACAAACGCGTGTCCAATTGACAATACATTTTTGGACGTGGGACCCTCTCGATGAGGTGGATCTTTAGGAATTCCTAGAGGATGCTTTAATGGAAGTTTAAATGTGACGAATGTCTTGAGGAGCAGTTCTCCTAGGTACGCTACATACGGAACCCTACGGTTGGCTGAGATCTGAGGACTTCTAAATTTCGACTCTGTGAGACCTGAACATAGGCCAGTGGGAAGCACTTTTATGTGAATTTTTTGGCCCATGGTGGGAAGCACTTCTATGTGACTTTGCAGGCCCACGGTATGTGACGAGGAGTATGTCAGTTGGCCAAGATTAGTGGGAAGACTTATTTGTGACTTTACAGTCCCACGGTACGCGATGAGGAGGTGTACCTAAGAAGTTCAAGGTTAGAGAGATGCACTTTTGGGTGACTTGATAGGCCCACTATACTCGATAGAGGAGGAGTTCACCAGCATTCAAGGTGTTTATTGATGTGACTAATGATTCTTCTATCACTACCCTAAACGTATACTAGGTGTGAGTTGTCTTTTGTTTCGTGCTTTACATTGAGGATTTATGTATGGTCATTCCTTATTGTTTTGGGGTCTCTAATGGGTATTTTTTTACTCACCCCTACATGGGATTAACCCTCATGTGTTGTGCTTGTTGAAAATGATCGATGTTTCGACTGAGAATTTGGTGGATCGAGACCCATAGGTGCTCAGGGAGACGGGACTGACGGACGCTACGATGGTGGACTTTGTGGCCTAGAACCAAGAAGGACCCAGTAGGATTAGGTGGACATGACATCATACTTTGGATTCTAGTCTCTACACTACTCTCATGATCAGGTGGGGTTTTCCATGGATGACCATTAGATCTTCCTTTGTTTACTTTGTTGTTTTCAATTATTTAATTAGGTTTGTATTCTTGCCCAATTTTATTAGTTTTACTCAACTTTATTTTCCATGAAACTTGTTTCCTTGGTCAGTGTGTGGGACATGGTGGGGTGTGTGTGTGCATACAGTTACAAAAAATGCCTCCTACTTGCAGGTTGATGCCTTCGGTGCTAGTCTCTAGCCTCTGGCCTTCTGGTGGCGGGCTTGTGGTAGTCACGACATGGGCCCTGGGGGACGGGTTGTGACAATAACATCCCTCTACACACATTTATGAGAAAAATAACTATCATGCATAATAGAAAAAGTAACTATCAAGAGAAGAGAGTGGATATGGAGTGGGTAGTCATCCATCCATTATCCCATTGGGATGTTGGGGAAGAAACCCTCCCAGATTCCACTGGGATCCAATTTCCCTAACTGACGTGGGTGGTGGAGTGTATGAAATTATTGAATATATATGATATAATATATCTCACCTCAACACAATGGGAATATAGTCATAGAATCAACTATAGATAACATTGATCGGATACCTAACTGCCACTCCTATGTCTAGATATCCTATTAGAAGACAGACATTTAAGAGAGATTCATTATTTTTATTTTTTATATTTTCATTCCCTTTGGTTAATTAATTTATTATCCATTAATTAACCATTAAAATTAATCAAAATATTAAATTCTATGCCCTCAATGAATAATTCAAACCAAATACATGGTTTAACATGATTAAAATCTTTTTAGTATTATCAATCCAACATCAACCAGCATCATGGGATAAACATTTATTTATTCAATATTAATATCATTCTATATCGAGGTACAATAAAAAAAATGATCCTAAGATACCATCAAGAGGAAAAATACAACCAAGAGCATCCAATTACATCAAGTAGTGGGGAAAATAATGTAAATAAAATAAGAAACCATACCATCAACTATTAAACATATTTATAAGAGAGTATCCAAGCTCTCAGCATCACATAAACAGATAATCCTAGCTTGAAACTATTACATCGTCTCTTCTGTCATCCCTAAAAAACATGTATATCCTGATATATATCACCATTATAGGTTTCAACTACAGCCACAAAATTTGGGTCTCCCCGCCTATATAACAAATCATTCATCTGGGGCTCATATCACATCCATGACTCCCCTCCCCACATCACATCATCTCCAGGGTTCATATCAAATTTCATAGTGAGGCTCACAATCAGAGGACAACATCAATGAAGTAGAAAAAAAACAAGAACAACCAAAAGGTAAATATAATACCTAAAATAAGGCATCCAACCCTTACACATAAATAATCTCTCATGTCTCAAAAATTCATGCACTAGACCTTCTCATGTATAAGGGATATTCAATCCCTAGAAATTATCATTTTCACACAACCGGTTCTTATCCCATATTAAATTAACCAGTTCATTATTTACAAGTTACAACTATGGGAAACCTAGGGTATAAAGCTATAACAATATATCAAAAGCTAAACAATATCTTAGCATTAAAAAAATTCATAAAATTATAAGAACAACCATTCTCCATTAAAATGCTTTTTATTATTATCAATAATCATAAACATTATTCGCATTATTTATTAATTTAATAAATCACTATTTCCCTCGGAACCCCGGGATGACCGCCTTGATGGGAGGTTCAAACGTTCCGATCGGTTTCTAACGGGTTTGTTCGTAGAACCAGAAACATCCAATGATTCCACATCCATTCGGACCTACTTTCCAAAGGTAGGTTCTCATTAGTTTTTGGACTGATGAGGCTTAGGAACTTGCATTGGTCGAGAGGATGGGAGGTCGGACTCATCACACCTTTTTTAGGGGAATTATTGTCTACTTCGGGACTCTCTTTATAGATTTAAGTTATGTTCATATATCCTTATTACATTACCAAGTATAAAATGAGCTTTCCTTCAGTTCTGATAATCAATGATTAAATATGTAGGAAATTTAGAGAATCTTTTTTATGTATTCAAGGTTCTTCATTGATAGAGAATCATCTATATTTATTAGAGATTCTGGGTCAATTGTACCCTTTTGAAACATTTATATAGAGGTCTCTTGGTCATTATGATGACCATACTGGTTTTAAAGCCACTCAGTGGGGCACTTGAAGTTTATTGTAATTCAGAAGGACATGGATTATTTTAGAGTTGGGATCGAACCCGTAGACAGGCTACCTACATATCCTTTGTTTAGAAAAGGAATCCGAACCCATGTAGTTCCAATAAGGGAGTATGATGTTTATGATTGATGGATCAAAGAAAGATGTCACAATTGCTTTTACACTCTAAGCTCATGTGAGTCATTCTCGGTGTGAGAAACAAGAGATATTGGTAAAAATTAGACAATTGTGCCATGAAAGATGAAATCATATGAAATAATGTGGGGCTTATGTATGTATGAATGCCCAGATAAATGAAGGTTAGGATTCACTTTAAGGAAGAAATTCAGGAACAGGGTCCATAAAGGTATATGTGCTTCATGGAAATTTTGAATACTCTAACTTGGGGCTTACTCCTGAAAAGGAGGCCCAAATTAGGAGAAGACTTATGATTGGGTTTTACTCATCAAAAGAAATCCCAGATCAATGGTAAATTAGGACTGGTTAAGAGAAATTAAGACTGGGGCTTACTCCTAAGGAGGATGCCCAGATTTGAGACTGGGGCTTACTCTTGAAAAGGATGCCCATGATAAGGGAATTATGGTTTGGGGCTTACTCCTGAGGAGGATGCCCAAATTAGGGGATTGGGGCTTACTCTTGAAGAGGATGCCCATATTTGAGACTGGGGATTACTCCTGAAAAGGAGGCCCATATTAAGGGATCTGGGGCTTACTCCTAAATAGGATGCCCAAAAATTGAGAGTCATGGGGCTTACTCCTAAAGAGGATTCCCAGATTTGGGAACTTTAAGAATTGGGGCTTACTCCTAAGGAAGATGCCCATATTTGAGACTAGGGCTTACTCCTGAAAAGGAAGCCCAGGTTAGGGGATCTGGGGCTTATTCCTAAATAGGATGCCCAAAAATTGAGGGAGCTGGGGCTTACTCCTAAAGAGGATGCCCAAATTAGAGGACTTATGACTGGGGATTATTCCTAAAAAGAGGACCCAGGTTAAGGATTCTCTCATCTCGAAGGATGAGGTTTAATGAATGAAATCTCAATCTTTAGTGACATAAAGATGTATAAATCACTAGGTTTTGAGAGATATTCCACAAAATTCCTTTAAGATAATGAAGTCAAATCAAGAAATCATGCCATAAAATGGCTTTGAAGAGTGTCTTGAAGACTGAATCTTGAATTGGAAAGGTGTAATGGCTTAAGAGAGGTGAAATGGGCAAGAAAGGCACCCAAAAAGGCAGGGGTGCGCAAGTCCTGGAAGGTGCACAGGTACTGCGTGGGCGCGCAAGTTTTGGTCGCGCAGGTATACGCCTGCGAGACACATGATGTACTTGCGCGACGGTTAATCCGAAGGGTAATACTTGAGAGACTCTTCATTAAAGCCTTTAGAATCCTCTTTAGGTTCTTCCAAGAGAGGGGCGCGCAATATCTATTGAAGGAGTAAGGCGGCGTGCAAATGTGGCCCTTTTCCCTTAAGGGCTGGCCACTCAGGCATGCAAGTGTTGATGAGTTTCAACACTTAGGCCTTCCTCCCACTCTTTAGATCTTCGGTTCTAGGTAAGAAATTACCTTATAAGTGTTTCAGAAGCTTCTAGAATAGACTAGGGCGTCGGGAGCTCAAATCTGAGTTTCTGGAAAAAAATCCTCCCCGAATGGGGGGCACACATGGTCTATTTATAGGCACGAGAAGACCCCGGGCGGTTACCGGGTGGTTTTCACTTAGGTCGCACAAGTCACTTGTGCGACCATAAGGTGTAGCACAAGTGGACTTGCACAACAGTGATAGAACTTGCGCGACACAGGTGTGTTTGATCCCTTGTTCATGCCTTTGTCGATTTTTGATATTTTCTTCAAAGGTTGAATCATTTTGAGCTCAGATATTCCCCTTTTCTGATATTTAGATTCTGTGATGAAAGGAGAATCAACAAAAGTCCCCCCTCAGAGTTGGATCCAAAAGAAATGAGGATTTGACTCTGAGGAAATCGAAGACATCCAAGGGAAAGGTGGCGCGCAAGTCATGATGGTGCAGAGGGCGAGGCGCAAGTGCGCATCACGCAGGGATACGACCCTTGATCGCGCAGGGTACGGCGCGCAGGGTCTCGGCCGCGTCTATAAATAGAGGGCCTCACATCCGTACAAGCATCCTGATTTCCAGACTTCATACCTTCAAGCTCTCGCCGCGCAGGTCACCTTAGTCACGCAGGTTGCTCTGTTTTCTGGTTTTTCCTTGATGTTTCTCTACTGTATAGGTATTTGTACTTGTGCGGTTTATACTTGCACGTCAAAAACTAGCACGACACACGAACACTTGCGCATCATGTTTAGACTTGCGTTCCTTAATGCCTTAGCCATTTTTCCAAATTCTTTCACAAATTTTATGAATAAATAAACCCATTTAAGAGTTTAATTTATTCAAATTTTGTGCAGATTAAATGGATCCTATGGGAATTAAAACATCTGATGAACTGGCTAGCAAGCGGATTGATGACATGATGAACATCATTGGCCATAATTACTATGATAACTGCGACAACACTCTCCTAGATTTGGCTATGTACTTGAAGAAATATCATCTTAATTTCCCACAAAGCATCTACCTACCTCTATATGGTCATAGTCATCTGCAAGGAGTCAATGTTCCAGATGCAAAGAACTATACACCTGAAATGTAGCTGCACTGCTACTCCTTCATTTCGGTTGTGCTGTGCATTAAGAGCAAAAAAAATGGTGTGAAATTTCAAATTCTTCCTCCATGTCATTTCCTTGTAGATATGAAAATGGAAAACCCATGGTCTGAAATGTTTTCCACTGCCGGTTGGTGGAGAGAAGACAAGCATGGTATTAGAGCAATATCTGAAAAGAGTACTGTCTCCAAATGGCTCTTTTCTTCCGATGATCTATTCTCAAATCCATGTATCCATCTTCCAAGTCTCTTGGACAGAAACAGAGTCACTGTTTGATCAGTAGAAAAAATTTCTCAAACCACACTCAAGAACATCCTTTTACAATTGTTCCAAGAAGATCTGGTATCACCGCATTTTTATTGTATCCAGTTGAATGAATGACTTCCAAGTGATTGCTGATGAAGATCGGGGTGTCGTAAATCAAATGAAGAGTTATGTTGAAAGCCTCTAGTAATTATTGAAAAAGAGAAGAGACTATAGTCTGTGGATGTCCTTCTAACTCCTGTGCATCAATGAAAAACACTTTCATCTTCACTCATTTAAACCTGCATTCTCTTTTGCTACATGCTTTAGATTTTACCTAAGCCAATGGGCCTAGTAAGAATAGTTTGATTTTTACTAGGATCAATGTAAATAACCCTTCAAACTTCGAACCTTTTAATTGCTCAATGTTACCTAAATCATACAAAAATGTATGTTTAGTGAGCTGAGAACTTGACTTTTATTCAGAGTTCCCTTGTCTTTTGTGCGCAGTTTAAAGTCATGCACGTCAGACATAAAAAGGCTACTGTTTAAGGTCAAAATAGCTTTGACCGAAATGGATTAGAATTGAATCCATTCTTTGACAACTCATCTGAAAACATAGTACCATACTCAAGTATGAGGGAAAATATGTAAGCTATGACTTAAGAATATTTGAATCTGAGGAATGATATGAAAAAGAGCTAAAAGGCATTAGAATAAGTATTTTCCAAGAATGAAGTTACCATTATTTAACAAACCTATTAGGGGGTTGAATTATGCAGGGCCACCTAAGCGCATTGGCTGCATAGTTAAATAAAATAGTATCTTTTAGCTAACAAGTCTGTTATGTAGACTGTTTATGCAAGGCCACCTATGGGCACGTGATGCGTAGTCCGGCAAAAGAACTCTCAGAAATTTGCTTTCCTAGTGCTAAAAGCCAGTGAAAGTTTATGTAGATTCAAATCTTCCAAATTATAGAGTTTGTTGTATGGAAAGAGGTACTTGAATATGGAGAAAATATTTCCAAACAAAATTATCGAAGAATTGGATGAATATCACTCCTACGAAGGTCTGACCCAAAAGTAGGGAAGGAGAATATAAACCATAGACATGAATACTTTCATATCATGAAAAAGGATATGGGAGAAATATGTTAAGGATGGCTATTTTTTTGGATCCCTACATTCTGTCATTTAAGAAAAATAAGGACAAAAGAGGCATTCTTCCAAAGAATGAAGTTACCACTATCTGAAAAACCTGTTAGGGGGTTGAATTATTCAGGGCCACCTAAGGGCATTGGCTTCATAGTCAAATAATAGTATCTTTTGGCTAACAAGTCTGTTATGTAGACTGTTTATCCAAGGATGCCTATGGGCACGTGCTGCATAGTCAGACAAAAGAACTCTCAGAAGTTTGACATTTTTGTGACTAGATGTCATGAAAAGGGTTATGAGGATCTGAAAATATTTACGGTTAGGATTATAACACATAAAGATGGGTATTGTTCAATGTGTACAGAGATACATAGATCAATGTTAACCATAATCATGTTGTGGTTGGGTCCTGAATTGAAATATTGGACTTCACTACGTATCCCATAAGGATGACAATCAAGCCATACGTAGTTCCTAAACTACGGTTTAACGTCGTGTGGGACAAAAGGATTAGAGATATTAGTTTTGGGTCATAGAGCTTGGACCTTTGTAAGAAATACATAGTGTGTGATTTCATGGGGACTTTTCAGCCAAGGGACTAAAAGTGGAATTTGGGGTTAGGCCCAAAGACTTGGGACTGGATTCGAGGGACACTCGAACATTCCTACGTATCCCATAAGGATTGGAATCAAGCCCACTTATTTCTAGAAATACCCTTTTTACAAATTTGGTTCGTACATGTTAAAGGTGAAAGGGAAATTTAGTGCAATGATGGTTTAACCCAAGATAAAAGGTTTGTGTGTTGCCACGTATGTACGTAGTCTTTGAAATGAAACATGATTGAAAAAATCAATGAAAATAACGATTCCCTCTCAGGTGAGGGTATCAATGAAATTTGTAGTTTATTTTCATACTGGAAAAAAGAGTTTTATATTTTAACGTCCTATAACAAGGACGAAAGTGAACTAATGTAAAGATATTGATTCTAAGGGTGGTTTCACAAATTATCATCGTATGAGATAGAGATGAACTGACGTGAAGAGATTGGTTTTGGGCTTGAACCTTGGGAGGTTGCCTACATACCGAGCATAGAAGGCAAGGATCAAAGTCCGTGTAGTTTAATTAAAGAATGAATTAATGATCAAGTTGTTCTTGGGGATAATGACCTAAAAAATGATGTTAGGACTTACAAATGGTTAGCGGCCCAGAGAGAGTGTTATGGTTGAGGTTTTCTCTAAGCTCACATGAGTCATACTCGGTGTGAGAAACAAGAGGTTACAACAACCTTAACAATGCATATTTTAATGTCATGTAGGACATATAAAGGGACTGTGCAGTTTAAAGTCTTGCAGTTAGGGCTATTGGTACTGCACAGTTTAGTGTCATGTAGCAGGGACAAAATACAGTTTAATGTCATGAAGGACGTATCATGAAATTTCTATACAGTTTAGCGTCATGTAGTTAGGAAGATATGGACAATAGAGTTTAACGTCATGTTGGACGAAAGGGGGGGACTGTGTAGTTTAATGTCATGCAGTGAGGACAAAAGAGTGAACCATTTTAACGTCATGTTGGACGCATTGTGGATTTTTTCCACAGTTTAACGTCATGTTGGACGAAAAAGGGACGATATAGTTTAGCGTCATGTTGGATGAAAGTGCGAATAGTTTAAGGTAAAATGCATGGATCGTGGATAGTGCAGTTTAATGTCATGCTGGAAGGTGGTGTAGTTTAAGGTCATACAGTACCATTGATGATTATGTATTTTAACTTCTTTCCGGATTTAAGGGACTTTTATACCGTTTAGCGTCATGTAGTTAGGACATCATAGTTTAACGTCTTTCTGGACGTAAGGGACTTGTAAATAGTTTAGGGCCATATGCATGGACCGTTGATGATGCAGTTTAAGGTCATACAGGACGTAGTTTCAGTTTAAGGTCATACTGGACCATTTAGGGAACTTTTTAACAGTTTAACGTCGTGTGGGACGAAAGTACAAATAGTTTAAAGTCATATTTATGGACTGTTGCAGTATAGTTTAACATCATATAGCAAGGACGAATTGGTGCCGCACAGTTTAGTGTCATGTTGTGGGGAAAAAGTACAGTTTAATGTCATGTAGGACGAATGTAAGGACTTTTGTACAGTTTAGCGTCATGTAGCTAGGACGATGAAGGTGACACAGCTTAACATCATGTTGGACGTTTGTGCAAATAGTTTAGGGTCATATGCTTGGACCGTTGCGGTATAGTTTAATGTCATATAACAAGGACGAACTGGTGCCACATAGTTTAGTGTCATGTTGTGGGGTCAATGAAGGTGACACATTTTAATGTCATGTTGGACGTATGTGCAAAAAATTTAGGGTTATATGCTTGGACCATTTCTGTATAGTTTAACGTCATATAGCAAGGACGATCTGGTGCTGCACAGTTTAGTGTCATGTTTCGGGGACAAAGTACAGTTTAATGTCATGTAGGACGAATGTAAAAATATTTTAGGGTCATATTCTTGGACCGTTGTTGTATATTTTAACGTCATATAGCAAGGACGAACTGGTTCCGCATAGTTTAGTGTCATGTTGCGGGGACAATCATGGACTTTGCAGTTTATACAAAATACTTCTTCAAAAATCTAGCATTGGATGGAGTAGTGATGAGTTCCCCATCCATTGAGATTAATGAATAAGCTCCATTAGAGTAGACCCTATGTATTTCATAAGGTCCTTCCCATTTTGTCTCAAGATTGGGAGGTTTCTTTCCTGGTACCATTGGAGTTCTGAGAACTAATACCAATTCTCCCTGAGTGAATGAATGAAGACGCACTTTTTTGTTAAAATCTCGTGTTGTTCGATTCTGATAGACTTCCAAGTGGTGCAAAGTGCACAATCTTTTCTCATCTAACCATTCTAATTAATTAAATATCTTTTGAGATTGTTCATCTGTATATGATTGATCACAAATGGAAAATCTGGGAGAGGGTAGTTGAAATTCAATGGGAAAGACGGCTTCCGTTCCATATACCAATGAATATGGAGTTGACCGAGTTGCATTGCGGGTGGTAGTCCGATAATCCCATAAAGCATGAAAGTGTTTATCAGGACATGACCTCTTATATTTATCCACCATCTTTTGCATTATATTTTAAAGATTCTTGTTAAAGGATTCTATCTGGCCGTTGGCCACTGAATGATACCGAGATAAATGGTTGTATTTGATGTTGTATTCTTGATACAACTTCTTCATCTCAGATGAATAGAAATTGGTGCCATTGTCCGTCAATATGGTATGAGGGACACCAAATCTGGTAATGATGTTAGACTTGATGAAGCTAACAATGCATTTAGAACTGACTTCCTTGAGAGGTATTGCCTCTTCCCATTTGGAAAAGAAGTCAGTAGTAGTAAGAATATACTTAAACTACTTAGCCGTAGCTGAAGGGTAAGGTCCCACCACATCCATTCCCCCATGTGGAAAATGGCCATGAGTATTTAGCTGTATGAAGAAACTCTGGAGGCTGATGAATGAAGTTGGCATGTACTTGGCATGAATGAAACTTCTTTGTGAAATTGACACAATCTCGTATCATTGATGGCCAAAAGTATCCAAGCCGTCGAACCTGATCAGACAGTCTATGTCCAGACTGGTGGGCACCACAGACTCCTGCGTGCACTTCTTTTATGAAAGCCATTGTTTCTTCCCTATCAATGAATCTGAAGAGAACTCCATCAAAACCACGTTTGTAGAGAATTTTCTCCAGGTGACCTGGGCTATCATAAAGAGTAAAATTGACCACACATCACCGGATTTGTTCTTTCTCAGCTCTATCAGGTGGAAGTGTTCCATTTTGAAGGTATTCCCTGATAGGTGACATACATCCTAAAGTATGACCATACGGTTCAGGAATGGGAAAAATTTCATTAATTTCCTCTATCCTGATTTGAACATAAGGTGAAATTTCATGACGGTGGGCAATACTGATGGTTGTCTCGTCCCGATTTGGATCTGCCAGAGCTGTGGCTATATTAGCCAATGCATCAGCTTGAGCATTTTGTGATCTTGGGACATAAGAAAATGTCGGTTCCAAAGGGAATTCCGCCATTAAATCTATGACGTAATCATACAAAGGGATTAATTCTTATTTTCGGATGGCATAATCCCCATTGACTTGTTTGATTACCAGGTCTGAATCACCTTTCACCTTTAAGTGATTCTCTTATGCTTGGAGTGAAAATTCCAAACCTACAATGAGATCTTGGTATTCTGCTTAATTATTGGTACCACCTTCCCACAATAAGAAGGAATAAGGTAACACTACCTTTTCTGGAGAAATGACCACAATTCCTAAGCTAACTTTGTTGAATTTAGGATTTTCCATTTTCTTCCCTGTTGGACTTCTGGAAGCACCATCAAAATACATTTCCCAGTCTTGAGGACTTTCTTGAATAGAGAAGACTTCCTCATCAGGTAGTTCAATATCTGAAGACGTGTATTCCACTGAAGGGTGTTCAGCCATGAAATCAGCCAGAGCTTGGTCCTTTATCACCTTTTGAGACACATACTGAATGTCGAATTGCTGCAAAATAACTGCCCACCTTGCTAGATGTTCTGTAAGAATTGGATAACTAAGGATTAATTTGAGCGGGTTATTACGAGATACCAATTAGATCTCGTGATGTTGCAGGTAATGTCTCAACTTCTGAACAGCAAAGATTAATGCCAGGCAGCACTTCTCAATACTTGAATACCGGGTTTCTGCTTCAAGCATGGTTTGACTGAGATAGTAGAGGTTGTTTTCATTCCCAGCATCATTCTTTTGAGAAATAAATGCACCCAATGATTTCTCTAGAGATGTCACATAGAGGATAAGTGGTCTTACATCAATAGTTGGCCTGAGTACCAGTGGACTCAAGTGGCATTTCTTGAGAATATCGAATGCTTCTTGACATTCTTCAGTCCACTGGTAAGTGACTCCCTACTTCATCAATTTTCTGAAGGGTAAACTTTTACCTGCTAAATTGGCGATGAAAAACCTAATATAGGCTAAGTGTCCTTGAAGTCCTCTTAATTCTATCAAATTTTGAGGAGGTGACATACCAAGGATTGACTTGTGTTGTACCTCTCGTTCCCCTCATTGTTTGATTTTCATGATCACAATCACCTTATTATGTGTTTAACATTGTTTTAAGTGTTTTTGTTTTATAGGCAAAAGATTGCCAAGGAAATGGGCCATGAAGCACATCAAGTGGACTGAAATTCAGTCCACCGGCCAACCGGTGTGATAGCACCGGCCAGCCGGTGGACCTGGCAGAGGCATTGCCCACTGCCAGGTTCCACCGGTCAGCCGGTGGCTCTGTCACCGGCCAGCCGGTGGCATCCTGGTTCAACAGTGAGACCTACTGTCTCACCACCGGCCAGCCGGTGGCCTTCTCACCGGCCAGCCGGTGGCTCCTGGGCAGAAGCACTTCTCAACATCCAAGGCACCGGCCAGCCGGTGGAGCTGTACCGGCCAGCCGGTAGCCCAGTCAAACTAGCCGTTGGCTTTGACCAGTCAACCTTCTTTTGGCCTCCAACGGCTCCGAGGACTTCTCCAACGGCTCCGAAGACTCCCCAAGGGTTCCATGCCTATAAATAAAGGCCAAGGAAGCCCCGGACACCAACCGGAACTAAAATCAAGCCCAAGCACACTTTGTTGATCATTCGGCAATCCTCCGGCGAGACACCTCAAGGAACCCCAAGTGCTCCATCCAATTCCACATCCAAGAGCACCACCAAAGAAGCTTGGAAGCGGCCTTCAAACATCATCAATCAATCAAAGGCTCCCAAGGCTTCTCCAATTACGGGTTTTATCGTATTTATCTTTTTGAGCTTAAAATTGGGTTTGTGCCTACAAACCCCAAACTTTTCTCATTCCCTCTTTCTTTTGGGTTTCAAATCACCATTAAGGTGTGAAGAGGTTTCTTCAAGCCTTTCCTTTTAAAAGGCTTGTGTCATAGGTGAGCTAGCCTTCACCTGTAAGAAGGCTAGTGGGTTCTTGCTAAACCATTAAAAGCAAGTGGGTTCTTGCTCAACCATCAAAAGCAAGCTGTAATAGGTCCTAGTGCTACCTCAAAGCCTAGTGGCTTTCTTGCTAAAACCATTGAAAAGCAAGCGGTAGGAATCTCTCAACGGTTGAGTTGGGAGCGGAGACGTAGGCCGGGTTTTTGGCCGAACTCCGTTATCAATTTCTTGTGTCTTGCCTTATTTATTTCCGCTGCATTTCAACTTTGATTTTAATTTGTTAATCTTTTTTAAAAGGCAATTCACCCCCCCTCTTGCCATCATTCCGTTTTGTTCCGACCCAACAATTGGTATCAGAGGGCGTATTTCAATAATTCCTCAACCGGTTTCAAATTAAAGATCCTATTTTTTTTTGATGGCTTCTACTGCTTCTTCCTCTCAATCCCCCGAAGGACATTCTTTGGATCGTGCTCCATTCTTTGATGGAGCCGATTATACTTTTTGGAAAACCCGCATGTCAACTTTTCTCAAAAGCATTAGCTATCCTATTTTTAGAATTGTTATGCATGGTTTTACCCTCACTTCTTCTGATGAGTCTAAATGGACCGCCGCCGACATTGCAAATTTCGAGCTTGATGGCAAAGCCATGAATGCTCTTCATTGTGGCTTAGGCCGAAATGTTTTTGATCATATTTCTTCTTGCTCTACTTCACATGATATTTGGAAATATTTAGAGCTAACCCATGAAGGTACTAGCATGGATCAAAAGCAAGAACCCGCTCAAAAGCAAGAACCCATTCAAAAGCTATAACCCGATGCAGAATCCGTACCTGCTCGCCCACTTCACAAGAAAAGGGCCAAGAAGAAGAAGAAGAAGAAGGCTTCAAAGTCATCTTGGAGTGATAGCTCCTCCTTCTCCTCCTTCTCCTCAAGCGACCAAGGTAACAAATGCCTAATGGCAAAACATGAGGTATCTTCCTCCTCTTCCTCCTCTTCATCCTCTAGTTCTTCAAATTCTTTTAATCATTTATCATATGAAGAACTCCAACATGCTAGAGACCAACTTGAAAATGGTTTTCATGAACTCTCTTCAAAATTTGTTGCTTTAAAAAAGAATTTCAAAAAACTTTCCTCCGAAAAAGAACAACTTCTCAAAGAGAAGGAGGAACTCTCCCTAAAAATCCAAAATTTCCCCAATGTTGATTCTTTGGAATCAAGCATCAAGGACCTTAGAGAATCCATAGCCAAATTCACCCAAGGGGAACAAAATCTTTCAAAATTGCTTGGTTCCCAACGAATTTCAAGAACCACCCAAGGGCTAGGATATACCAACCAAGCTTCCTCCTCCCATGCTCCCACTGTTTTTGTAAGGGGGAGCTCTTGTTATAAATTTTGTAACTATTGTAAAAAAACCCGGGCACATGATATATGAATGTAATTGCAAAAATGCCCGCTACGGTCAACCCAAGTCTATTTTCTATTCCGACGAATTTTATAGGAGAAGACCCGCCATGAGACAAGTTTGGATTGAAAAATCCCTTCTAGCGAGTCTCTCCGGGCCTAAAATTGTCTCTTTTCAAAATCCCTCTCCCTGGTGACTTATTGTTTTTATTTAGGGGGAGTATTTTCAAAACCTTGTATTAGATTCAAACTTTCAATTTCAACTCTTGGTATCAAATTTTTCATTTCAAAATTTTTCATTCAAAACCTTCAATTCGAATTTTTCATTTCAAAAATTTCATTTGGTTTCAAATTTCAAATTTCAATTGGTTTTTGATTCAAAACTTTCAATTCAAAATTTTCATCTCAATTTTGATTCAAAACTTTCAATTCAAACTGTTATTCAATTTTCAATTCATTTTTCAATTCAATTTGTATTTACAATTTTCATTTCAAATCTCAAATCTTGTTTTTCAAATCTCTTTTCCCTCAATCAAGTTTTATGCCCCATTCTATTTTGATAATCACAAAGGGGGAGAAATTTCTTGATTGATTGGGGGAGAATCCTTTTGATCATGCTTAGAATTTACTTTCTTTATTCATTAAAGCATGCCTTCAATTTTAGTATTTTACATTAATTGTTTTGGTGATTGTGATCATCAAAATAGGGGGAGATTGTTGTACCTCTCGTTCCCCTCGTTGTTTGATTTTCATGATCACAATCACCTTATTATGTGTTTAACATTGTTTTAAGTGTTTTTGTTTTATAGGAAAAAGATTGCCAAGGAAATGGGCCATGAAGCACATCAAGTGGACTGAAATTCAGTCCACCGGCCAACCGGTGTGATAGTACCGGCCAGCCGGTGGACCTGGCAGAGGCATTGCCCACTGCCAGGTTCCACCGGTCAGCCGGTGGCTCTGTCACCGGCCAGCCGGTGGCATCCTGGTTCAACAGTGAGACCTACTGTCTCACCACCGGCCAGCCGGTGGCCTTCTCACCGGCCAGCCGGTGGCTCCTGGGCAGAAGCACTTCTCAACATCCAAGGCACCGGCCAGCCGGTGGAGCTGTACCGGCCAGCCGGTAGCCCAGTCAAACTAGCCGTTGGCTTTGACCAGTCAACCTTCTTTTGGCCTCCAACGGCTCCGAGGACTTCTCCAACGGCTCCGAAGACTCCCCAAGGGTTCCATGCCTATAAATAAAGGCCAAGGAAGCCCCGGACACCAACCGGAACTAAAATCAAGCCCAAGGACACTTTGTTGATCATTCGGCAATCCTCCGGCGAGACACCTCAAGGAACCCCAAGTGCTCCATCCAATTCCACATCCAAGAGCACCACCAAAGAAGCTTGGAAGCGGCCTTCAAACATCATCAATCAATCAAAGGCTCCCAAGGCTTCTCCAATTATGGGTTTTATCGTATTTATCTTTTTGAGCTTAAAATTGGGTTTGTGCCTACAAACCCCAAACTTTTCTCATTCCCTCTTTCTTTTGGGTTTCACATCACCATTAAGGTGTGAAGAGGTTTCTTCAAGCCTTTCCTTTTAAAAGGCTTGTGTCATAGGTGAGCTAGCCTTCACCTGTAAGAAGGCTAGTGGGTTCTTGCTAAACCATTAAAAGCAAGTGGGTTCTTGCTCAACCATCAAAAGCAAGCTGTAATAGGTCCTAGTGCTACCTCAAAGCCTAGTGGGTTTCTTGCTAAAACCATTGAAAAGCAAGCGGTAGAAATCTCTCAACGGTTGAGTTGGGAGCGGAGACGTAGGCCGGGTTTTTGGCCGAACTCCGTTATCAATTTCTTGTGTCTTGCCTTATTTATTTCCGCTACATTTCAACTTTGATTTTAATTTGTTAATCTTTTTTAAAAGGAAATTCACCCCCCCTCTTGCCATCATTCCGTTTTGTTCCGAACCAACAACTTGGTCTTCTCAGGATCGACTTCAATACCACGATGGCGTACAACAAAGCTGAAAATTTTTGCTGAGGTTACCCCAAAAGCAAATTTTAAGGGGTTCATCTTCCAATTATGTTGTCGAAGCTTGCAAAATATGACTTCCAAATCAGCCAAGTGATTAGAAAGTTGTTTGGATTTAACTACCAAATCATCTACATAGCATTAAACAAACTTCCCAAAGAAGGGTTTGAAGATATGATGCATGGTACGCTGATAAGTTGCACCTGCATTCTTTAAGCCAAAGGGCATTACCTGGTAGCAAAACACACCCTGAATGGCTCTGAAGGCTGTAGATTCCTCGTCTTCTGGGGCCATTTGGATCTGATTATATCCATAATATCCATCCATGAAGAAAAGTGTTTCATAGCCATCCGTTGCATCAATTAGAAGTTCTGTAATCGAAACTGGGAAATCATCCTTAGGACAATACCGATTAAGATCTCTGAAATCGATTCAAACTCTAATTTGTCTGTTCCATTTCTTTACAGGGACAGTATTAGCCAACCACTTGGGATACTGAACTTCTCTGAAGAAGTTATCTTTGATAATCTTATCCACTTCAGCTTCAATTTTAGAAGCATAAGTTGGGTGTGTTCTTCTTGCGGCTTGCTTAAATCCTCGATGTTCTTCGGGTAAACCCAAATGATGAGTAGCAACATCATGATCAAGCCCGAGCATTTCTGTATAGTTCTAAGCAAAAATATCTATATTTCTCTTTAGAAAATAAATATACATCTCTTGCTCTTCAAGGGTCATGGCCGCACTGATTAAAGTGGGGCATGGATCTTCCTTTGTACCCAGATTTATTTCTCTGAGTTCATCCACAGTGGTAGAGATACCCTCATCAAATGCTGGAGGACTATCTCTGAGATCTTCCTCTTCTTCTTCTTCATGTGTTATTTCTTCCATTTCTACTTGAATAGTAGTTGAAAAAGCGGAATTTTCATGATCAGAAGAGATGTCAAAATTTGCACATCATGAAGAGGAAGTTTCCATTTTTGACCCTATTGCTGATGAAGGGTCTTCTTTGGGTAATAAATAATAGATGATGGATTGAGAATTGACATCATTGTTCACCTCCGATGTTGCTATAACTTCTTCTGGCCTAATTGGCGAAGCATAGACTTGTTGGATTTCAGTAGATGAAATGAAGACGTCACCATTTGTGCTTTCATCACTGCTTGGTAGATTACCAATTTCTCCTATGTTGTCTTGCTCGATTGTCGTAATTGACATTATGGATCTTTCCATAAGAGCATTTTGATTTGGGTCTATCTTTTCAATTTGACTAATAGGAAACACATAATCTGTACTCACATGTGTAAATGGATTTACTGGAATTTTTTCCAAACCATATGGAGCATTAACTTTTGTAATCTCCTTTGTTATGGATTTCTCCTTTTGCTTCATGTGATAGAATTCTGCCTCAATGTATTGATACTCACATGTCTTGAACGAAGCCTTATCACCATACAACGTCCCAACATGACCATCAAAACAATATTTGAGACATTGATGGTATGAAGAAGGGATAACCGCATGTTGATGTAACCAGGGTCTTCCAAGAAAAATGTTGAAGACTGAGTCTTGATCAACAACCATGAAATCTGAATAGGATACAAGATCTCCAAACTGAGTTCTGAGTATAACTTCACCCAGTGGTTCTTGTTCATTTTTATCATATCCCTGTAGCATCATAGTGGAGGGAGATAAATCATATTTTGTGAGGCCCAATCGACGAAGTGTACGAATGGGCATGAGGTTGACTCCTGAACCATTGTCAATGAAAAATCTTCGAACATCCATGCCATTGACTTTTCCAGACAAGTACAATGGTCTAATATGTCCATGCACAACATCATATTCATCTTCATCAGTAAATGATATTATTGCATGTCATTCTTCAGGATTATTCTCTATGTGATAGATTTCAGCTGCAGTAATTTCTGTTTCAAACTCCTGAGGACTTGACAAAGCCTCGATGAGTGCTTCCCAAAGATCTTTTGACAAATTCAAAGCATCCAGAATTGATAACATGGCAGGTACTTGGGCCAAGTTTTTCAATATATCATATTTTTGATCCAGAGGTCTGCGTTTCCCAATAGGAATATGTGGTTTATTAGGTACCTTGGAAGCAGATGTTTTGGAAGTTGATGCATCTTGTATTGGGATAAGAGTTGGCAATATTCCAGGTTTTGGAAGATTAGACTGATTAGATCCATTTACATGTTGAGAGGAAGAATATAGAACCCTCAAACAGTCTTCCAAAATAACTGTTCCAGGACTGAATTTTCTATTGGTAGAAGAACTTGCTTGTTCTTGCTGAGCTCGCTGAAGGGCTCTACCACGAGTTTCTGTTGCGTACACAGTTCTAGTAGGGGAAGAATTGGAATAGTGGCTTCTGAAATATCCACATCTTCCCCTGTATCCTGAGCCCCTGGAACTTCCTCTGATTCCTCTGTTTGATACAGGGAATTCAGACTCATCAAAATTGAAATTGCGACTGGCATATGGATCTATTAATTGAATCATGTTAACAGAACCGATGATTGACTCTTCATCTGATGAAGACTCTGTCTGATTAGCCTATTTAGGCTATGCCGTTTGGTGGGGCGGTGCCTGTGGATTTGAAGTAGATAGAATGAAGTCCTCCAAAGTCAGAGACAATATAGGCTTTGACACATACTCATCTTCTTATGATTCTTTTTCTTTCATTGAATCATGTCGTTTCTTTGAGGACTTTCCCTCTAACGAAGAGGGTTTTGCCACAACATTCATGGAAGAAGACACAATTGGATTCCTTTATTGTGTTTTCAAAATAGCATGAGTTCGATTGATTGTCTTTCTGACCATCCAATCATCATATTTTTGTGCATTTTTGCTTTGGACTTCCTACCATTCGTCTTCCTCCTCTGGGACTGTAGAAGTGACACATGCTACCTAGGCTGAGGAGCCATTCAATGTGACCTGTCCCAAATCGACCATATTTTTCATGAGGTCTTTGAAGACAAAACACTCGTGGATGGGATGCCCCATTATTTGATGAAAAGGGCAATAATTTGGATGGTCTTCATCTCCTTTCTTGTTTGGCCTCTTGGGTATTGGAAATTGAACCAAATTGTTTTCCAGAGCCGAAATGAAATAACCAGGAAATTTTTCATTTAGTAAAGAATATGTTTTGCTCTTTAGATCCTCAAATTGTTTTCATCTTTGATCTTTTTGATCATCTGGACGAAAAGTCCTTTTTTGTTGGCGCTCAGAAGGTGGAGCCCATCGAGAAGATGAAGGTTTTGAGGTAGAAATAGGTATTGGTGCTTGTTTAAGCATAACTGTAGCAGTTTCTTCTTTAACCATTCTCCTTTCTAGAGCTGATAGAATTACACGAGATTTAGCCTTAGCCTGTATAAGGGAATATTCAATCTACTGAGCGATTAAAGTAAGGTCTCAAAAACCTCCTGTGTATTTCACAGGGATTAATGGCGTGCGTAATTCGTCACGCAGATTTGCCACAAAGATTGGCAACAATTCTTCTTGAGGGAGTGCTAAACTCAAGGAATATGTTAATCCCTTCTATCAAGCAATGAAATTAGGGACTCTTTCATTCTCCCTTTTCTTACAATTTGTAAGATCGAAAACTGTTGTCTTTGCCAAAGTTGAGCTGAACTGAAGGAGGAATTTTTGGCGAAGATCCTCCCATCTGATAATTGACCAGGATTGCAGGCTTGTATACCAAACAAAAGCTAGTACTTGCAAGGTTCGCACGAAGCATCTGAGTTTCACTGCTTCTTGTTGCTCTGAAGTTCCCATCATAGGATCGCAAGAAGACACGTAATGCGTCAAATGCTGTTCAGGATCACCTGATCCATTGAAAATAGGAAATATAGGATTCCCAAAACTGGATGGAGGATAAATTGAATCTACCCATTCAGGGTAAACTTTCTTTTCTGGTTGAACTTGAGCAATTTTCCCTTCCATAGTTTCTAACCGAGCTGTTAATGACTCAATATTTGTTATTAACTTTTGAGAAACATCTGGTTGAACTTAGACTTGGGTAGGTGCAATGACTGGAGCTTGGATAGATGTGGCGATTGGTGTTGCAACTGATGGTAGCACTTCCAGCTGTTGTTGCACTTGACCCGTAGGATTAGACCTGTGAGGGTGTACTGATAGTGGAGGATATTCTAAATCCATCTCAGTAGCTGCAACAAATTGCTTTGGCTGAATGACTCTAGCATGCTTAAGAAGAAGACTACTCTGAATTAGTTCTGCATTTAACCTTCTTAATTCTTTCATTTCTTCCACCTGTTGTGCAAACCTCTGCTCTAGTGAGAGTGATTGACCTTCTACAGAGGAAGGATATGTAACCTAGTTCTTTCCCTTCCCTTTACTGGATCCTTTTCGGAGAGGGGGATGTGGGTTACTCGAAGGATTATTTATGTTCTGAGTAATCCTTTGACTTTGTGTACGCACGCCTTCTTAATTTGTGTCGGTGCATACATCTTCTTGAGTAGGAACCTCTTCATCTGAGTCCCCTGAGTGAGCCTCATATGGTGGATCAGCAACAACGGCATTGATGGCATTGATTGATGCATAACTCATCGCATCCCATCTATCAGCATTTCTGTGATATTGTCTTCTTCCATGTCTTTGATGAGACATTTCCTTTTGTTGATTCAATCCCTCAGGAACTTCTTGATGAACTGTAATTTGGAGGGAATCTCCTAATAATTTGGTTCTTCGTTCCTCTTGATTTTTCTTCCCCAATCGATAAAAGATCGACTTTCTCTAAGGAGGGGATTGATGATTTGAAAAAGTCCCCAGTCCAGTGGACTGGGGTTGTTCCTGCTGTCCTCTCTCAACTCCCCGAATCCTTTTTGTTGATTCCATGGGTTGGTTTAAAAGAGTCCCTAGTTTGGTGAGCTGGGGTGGTTTTTGGCATTCTATATCTGAGACTTTCTTGGAAGTCCTCCTAATCTTGCGAACAGTATTTCGGAAATTAGCTGGATGCATTAACCTGTATCTGCTTTTATCACCCATTTCAAAAGACCGTTGGATGATTTCTGACACTTCTGTCACTTGGTGACGTGCTTTCTCCAAACGAGAGGCCTGTTCAATATTCTCATTTTCTTGTGCAAGAGTAATTCAACAACTTGTTCTCCGTATTCTTGATTTTGATAGGAACTAGTTGAAGCCTGTTCTTGGGAAAGCTTTTGATTACATACAAAGCCCATTGACTGTGTCCGGCCATGAGAAATAACATTGCATGAGACCATTTCCGGCGGGCTTTGCTGACTGGAGAGCACCGTGAAATGCAGTGCTCCATGAACACCCCATCCTCTACCACGAATACCAGATGTGGCATTGGAAATTAACTGAAACAATCTTCTTAGTGCTCCAAGTCATGAACATTGAAGGGATCTCTGTTACTTTTCAGCCTTCGGATATCGAGAGACTGATAGAGATGCCAAATCAATCTGACGTTTTAACCCTTCTATTATCTTAAGATGATTTTCATATTCATTATAAGATAATACATTCTTTTTCAACTGAAAAAGAGTTTTCCATATGTTGAGACGAATATCATGAATTTCATCTTCCGTCAACATTTCTGGAATATTATACTGAGATTCATCCAGAGGCCAAAACATGACTGACACTTCACCTTTCATCAGTTGTTTTCTCATATTCATCATTTCCTCTTTATCATTTGATGAAGATTCTTCTACCTGATTTGACCAGAGTTGGTGTTTCCTTGTTGCTTCATTGGATTCAACAGGATTGGTAGAGAAATTGTTGATCAAACTAGAAAATGCATGACTTAGGGGTGGTTCGGAGAATGACCTACACCCTGGGCTATCTTCTGATTGAGAAAGTATTTCACCTGCTAGCGATGAAGCTTCAGACATGACTGGTTTCGCATTTGAAAATGCCTCAAGATAAGAGGGCTTTCTCGGCACTACATTGTCCAATGGAGCATTTTCCAGGCAATGTGCATCACTACTGTGGAGAGGACTTTCGCAGTGAAATTCATCATCATGGGGAGGACCACCATAATGGGTTTCAGCAAAAGATGAGATCTCTTGCTCCTTGGTCTTCTGACCACACAGAGGGTCCCTCTGGCTCTCATATGAAGATGAAACTTCGAGATCGAACAAATATTCATGAAGCAAGCCTTTTTGAGGAAGTGTCTGTTGAAGACCTTTGGAATTAATGTTCCCATTATTGGGAACTGTGGGAGTAGAATATTGAATTCCAACAGATAATTTTCTGAGAGCTTCAAGAACTCCATCATCAAGCAAGGCCTTATTACAGATTGGTTCTTGATCTCCTGACTGTGCTGGGCGGGGCTTTTTCTTAGACGCCTTCTTACTCGCCTTGGAAACCACTGGTTGACGAAAGTGGCTGCTCTGAGCAGGTGTATGTGCATGATCAGGAAATATGGCCTGGTTAGGCTGACGATCTCCTCTCAAATCAGGTGTATGTGCCTAAATTGGTCCTCCGTATGATATGGGGGAGTATTCCCCATAACCCTCTTGGACTGGAACAGATGTGTGTGTCTGTTCTGGAGTGAATTGTTGATGTATCACTCCACTGGTAGGGATAGATTTATGTGTCTTTCCCTGAGATTCCATTTAAGTTTTTATAATATCCTGGAAGGCATCCAGAATATGAGCAGGGATTTGCTTCGGCTCTTTCACCATTTATTGAATATGCTTGGTGACTTCAGCTACCGAAATGGGAATATACGTCCATTCCGAGATTGGAGTAGGTGTATGTGCCTGCTCCTGTCCTCCTTTTCCTGTCAGCGAATCCTGACAGTACTCAAGTGTGGGGGAAGAGAGTTGATTCTACCTCCTATTTTTTGTCGGGGCATTCCGACTAACTTCTCTGAATGCTACCAAGAGAGACTATTGGTAGGCTTGATTAATACTAGCAGGTGTATGTGCCTGCTGATTTCACTTCACCAAACTTGGTTGACGAGATCCATCATATGTAGTTAGACGAGCCTGCTGACTAGCTGATGATGTATAAACAGGTGTAGGTTCCTGCCTATATTACTCCGCCGGAATTTCCTGGTGGGATTGGCGTGATACTGCCAGATGAGTATGCTGGACAGCAGAATTATAAGGGGTAGGTGTATGTGCATGCTCATTGCTTGCCACCAAGTTAGGTTGGTGGAATTCTCCGGAGATGGTAGAGATGAGAACCTACTCACTGTTGACCTGATTCCGCCTCTGGTGGTTTGTCTTTCTTGCTCGGGTTCAAGGAACCTGAGCCAAATGCTTAGAGTCGGTAGCCTCATCATGTTGAGGGCGCACTACCGCACGAGTCTAGCGGAAATTGTTGGTGGGAGCCCTCCAGAAGGACTCCTGTCTGTTTGAATTAAGGTCCTGAGGGACCTGCTCATTCACCTCCCCAGAATAAGGGAGCGAATGGTGATTGTGTTCTTTGTATAACAACCCGAAATGGTTGGAGACGATAGTTAGCACCGCCTGCTTCTTGATCACTGGTCGTCGTTGTCCAGACGACCGATGTGAGTTATTTACTTGGAGGGATTTTCGGGAACCCTCTAGAGTTGGGATGGTACCGTGTTGATGGTACTCCTTAACCAGTATGTTTGATACACAGCATTGAAGATGCTGAGTAGGTGATATCGTCCTAAGAGCTGACGACGATCCAGCAGGAGTAGCAGTAGTGACATTTACAGCAGCAGTATTCATAGGTGTGAACTTGAGAGCATCCATTCTAGAAATGCAGAAGATCTTGGAAAAAGAGTGCCTGTTTGATATAACAGACGTAATCAAGATAAATTCAGTCACTACATCTTTTGGATAGGCACATATGTCAATGATTGTTTTTGTTTTCCCTCTCATTGAGTTTTAAATAGGGGCCTAACAAATAGGTAAAACATCCTTTTAACTTGGTTAAGGATTCACGTTGGGTACACCATTTTTGTTTCCCTCAGAACTCGGGGATGACCACCTTGATGGGAAGTTTAAACGTTCCGATCGGTTTCTAACGGTTTTGTTCGTATAACAGGAAACATCCAATGATTCCACATCTATTCAGACCTAATTTCCAAAGGTAGGTGCTCAATAGTTTGTGGACTGATGAGGCTTAAGAATTTTCATTGGTCTAGAGGATGGGAGGTCGGACTCATCACACCTTTTTTAGGGGAATTATTGTCTACTCTGGGACTCTCTTTATAGATTTAAGTTATGTTCGTGAATCCTTATTACATTACCAAGTATAAAATGATATTTCCTTCAGATTTGACAATCAATGATTAAATATGTAGGAAATTTAGAGAATCTTTTGTATGTATTCGAGGTTCTTCATCGATAGAGAATCATTTGTATTTATTATAGATTCTTGGTCAATGGTACCCTTTGACACATTTATATAGAAGTATCTTGGTCATTATGATGACCATACTGGTTTTAAAGCCACTCAGTGGGGCACTTGAAGTTTATTGTCATTTAGAAGGACATGGATTATTTTAGAGTTGGGATCGAACCCGTAGACGGGCTACCTACGTATCCTTTGTTTAGAAAAGAAATCAGAAACCACGTAGTTCGAGTAAGGGAGTATGATGTTTATGATTGATGGCTCAAAGAAGGATGTCACAATTACTTTTACACTCTAAGCTTAGATGAGTCATGCTCGGTGTGAGAAACAAGAGGTATTGGTAAAAATGAGACAATTGTTCCATGAAAGATGCAATCATATGAAATAATGTGGGGCTTATGTATGTATGACTGCCCAGAAAAATGAAGGTTAGGATTCACTTTAAGGAAGACATCCAGGAACAGGGTCCATAAAGGTATATGTTCTTTATGGAGATTTTTAATACTATAACTTGGGGCTTACTCCTGAAAAAGAGGCCCAAATTACGAGAAGTCTTATGATTGGGTTTTACTCCTGAAAAGGAATCCTAGATCAAAGGTAAATTAGGACTGGTTAAGAGAAATTAAGACTGGGGCTTACTCCGAAGGAGGATGCCCAGATTTGAGACTGGGGATTACTCCTAAAAAGGAGGCCCAGGTTAAGGGAATTATGGTTTGGGGCTTACTCCTGAGGAGGATGCCTAAATTAGGGTACTGGGGCTTACTCCTGAAGAGGATGCCCATATTTGAGACTGGGGATTACTCCTGAAAAGGAGGCCCGAAGACGTCGTGCACCTAGAGCAACTAAGGTGGTTGAGCCAGGCGATAAGCCACCTCGCCAATCCTGCTGAGGACCTCGAAGGGTCCGATGAAGCGTGGAGACAACTTGTCGCCTCGGCCAAATCCTCGTAATCCACGTTTAGGTGAGACACGCAAGAAGATGTGATCCCCATCCTTGACCTCAAGTGGCCTCCACCTCCTGTCAGCAAAAGACTTCTTCCGGCTCTGAGCTGTCCTCATCCGCTCCTAGATGACCTGGACCTTCTCTGTTGTAGCCTGGACCACCTCCGGTCCCACAAGAGCTGCTAAGATTTCTTCTTTTCCGATAAGAGAAATCTGGTCTCATCCCCTGGATGAACCACTTCCTTTGCCTAATACAGTCAATTCCAACATGGATGTTACTAATCCATACCAAGGATGACGTCGTAAGGCCTCGATGCTACTACCAAGAGATCCATTCATTACTCTCGCCTCCAAGGGTTGAGTCACACTGTCGGCATCAGTGTGTGGTAAGTGGGTCTCCTCCAGTAGATGTATCACAAGTGAGGGTCAAGTCAACAGTCTAAACCGGAACCTCTTAGTAACAACACAAAAGATGATAGGAATAAAAACATCACAACTGTATTCGTCTTTTATTATTGCATCTCATAATACAAAGACACTACACCATAGCAACAAGGAACTATAAGTACAAAAGACGTATCCACTAGTCCCACTCCTGTCAATCTGCTCCCAGAGCTCCATGATCGAAGGCCTCAGCTGCCTGAAGCTGAGCTCTCGCTTGTCCACCAACTCCCTGCGGTCGGGGTGGACCTCCTGATGGTGGTGGTGGCAACACCCCGAAGCGTCGTCCACCTCCAGCTACACGGGCAGCTCCCCTGCCATGGCCGCCTGCTCCTTGTGGCCCACCCTGATCGAACCTCTGCCTCTGCCTGGGGGGTCCTTCGTTCATCTGCTGGTCATCCGTATGGCGGGTCGGATAGTCATGAGCCATGTGACCAACCCCGCCGCAGGAGTAACACTGTCCGCTCATGGTAAGTCGTTGTCCACCCCGAGTGCCTCGCACAAATGATCCAGAGTCATGCTGTCGACCAACGGTAGGTCTAGTCCTCTTGGACCCCGGCGTCATCTGTCTACTACCCACCGCAGAAGAGTCTTCCGCATGCCGGCTAGTGTTGGGTCCTGCTACCGGAGACTGTTCAGTAAGGAAACTCTCCACTAAGAGGGCTCTCTCCAACACCTCTGCCTGTGTCGGAATGTTGAGGGAGATCATCGAAGCCCTGATCTCATTCCTCAGTCCCTGCTCGAAGGTCTGGGCCCGGAAGAAGGGGTCCCGTACCATATCTGTGGATTAGCGCGAGAGATCAGTAAACCTCGCTGCGTACTGGGATACTGTCATGCTGCCCTGACGCAGCTGTAGTAGCTCCTGAATGCGCACCGCACGGAGGGTGGCCGGGATGAACTCTGAGCGGAAGAGGCTCTCGAAGTCCGTCCAGAGAAGAGAGGCTTCATCGTTCACCTGGAGCATCAAGCTCCACCATCCTCCTACTGCAGCGTGCAGTAGGCTCGCCGCGAGGATCACCATGAGGTCTGCTGGTGTCCTCACTAATTTGAAAACCTGTAGAACTACCTCCAGCCAGCCCTCGGTGGCCTGAGGGTCCGTCTCCCCGCGGAACCTCGGCGGTCGCTGGCGCTGGAACTCATGCAGTGCACTAAGGCGACGTGCATCGTCAGCAGCTGGTAGCATCGGTGGCTCGGCGGGTAAAGGTACCGCCAGTGCCTCTGCTGACAAGGAGCCCTGCACCAAGGCCCCGTCGCTCGGTGGGTTGTCATCACTCTCCACTCTCGAAACCCTAGTTGGCTGCCATCGTGGGGCCATCCTGAAAAGAAACAGGTGTGCCACGGTTAGAACAGTATACCTGGTGAGCTGACACAAGTAATCACAAAGAAAACTTGAAACACAGAAGCAATCAATGTTTTCGTGCAGTAAGTCGGAAATCAGAAGTCAGCGTCCTAGTGTACGGATACGTCAGCCGCCGCACCAACACTGGACTCCCTGGACTGATAACCACACTCAATACGCTAAACACTATCGCTTCACATAGAAGAAAGATCATGGTCTGCGGTAGAACCGACCACCTTTGATACCAATTTGTCACAACCTGTCCTCGGGGCCCGTGCTGTGACTACCCCAAGCCCGCCTTCCATAGGCCAGGGGCTGGCGACTAGCACCAAGGCGTAAATCCCGGAAAAAGGGAAGGCATTACCTTTGTAAAGTAAACAAGCACCACAGAGTAAGCAAGAGGAAAGTAATCACTAAGTAAAAACTGTAACAAGCTGTGCTGAAAGTAAAAGGGGCCGGAAATACAAGCCCAACTGTAAAGTACAACTGAAAGGGAAAAACAACAACTGAAAGGAAAAGATATAGCGTCGAGCCGTCCTCTAGAAGTCCCACCTGAAGGGTGGGTACAGATAGCCTCCACTACTCCTCGGGTCCACCTGACCGCTCCGAGTACGTCCCGCCCAGTGGTCCACCTCCAGGTACCATCCTTCTCCACAAGCCTCCACCACAATCAGTGTTGTCTATCGTCTGCAACCAACACAACGTAGTGCGGGCATAGCCCGTGCAGGGGTGAGTATAAGATACTCAGTAGGGACCCCGAGACCCGTGAAGGTCTCCTAGAATCCAAAAGGGATAATCCACAAAGGAAAGATACAATCACGAAGTAACATCTGACACTGCTTAGGTATATGCCCATACAATACCTAAGTCATCAGTTCCCGTTCGGCTCCAACATCCGAGCCCAAGCACAACCCAGTCCACACAGGAAAGCAAAACGTAAATCCACATAGGATGGCACAACACAATCCACAAAGGAAAGTAACACAGGATTCAGCTCACACAGGTATACTTCTTCAAATGATGATAGAGATGATCAGATGTAGCCACTGATTCATCTAATCCGTTGGACTCACAAAGGATCGGAAGGTATTAACCCCCCCCCCCCCCCCCCCCCGCAAAGTCCCACATAGGATCGATCATGCAGTTGGACCCAAAGCTATTGGGTAACTCCTTCTCCATCAAGTACAGTGGCTATGCCGCTACAACCAAGCGCTTCCCTCTTACCTTGGACTGCTGTAGTACTCCACCTATCGGGTACTACGGGCTTGCTGCTATGACCAAGCGCTCCCTCGTGCCACTACAACCAAGCGCTCCTCCGTCGTGGGTCTGCCGCTACAACCAAGAGCTCCCATGTGCCGCTACAACCAAGCACACCTCTGTCGTGGGTCTGCCGCTACAACCAAACACTCCCATGTGCTGCTACAACCAAGCGCACCTCTGTCGTGGGTCTGCCACTACAACCAAGCTCTCCCATGTGCCGCTACAACCAAATGCACCTCTATCGTTGGTCTACCGCTACAACCAAGCGCTCCCATGTGCCGCTACAACCAAGCGCACCTCTGTCGTGGGTCTGCCGCTACAACCAAGCGCGCCCATATGCCGCTACAACCAAGCGCACCTCTGTCGGGGGTCTGCCGCTACAACCAAGTTCTCCCCACTAGGATATCCGTAACACACCGAGTTGTTCGATCAGCAGTCGTCAAGTCTCAACCGTCTCTAGGGTTTCTGCCCATGGCATGCTCGTTCCAGGAGGGTCCACTCCATGAGCTAAGAGGTCGATGCATCAACTGACATGTAGTCCGGAGTTGACGTATCCCAAGATGTACCGTAGTAGTCACTGCCAAAAACACAGAGGATTCCCGTACAGTTTTCATCATCGTCGCAGTCGAACCCACTGAGGATCTCTGTGTTGTGTCCTGGGCCCAGGATTGTTGGGCCCCCGCCAGGATTGTTGGCGTCTGTGCCCCGGTAACCAATCCCACATCGGTTGTGGAGGGAGATTGGTGGGTGCTTGAAATTCTCGTGCCTACCTTCCTCTCAGCAACGCGTTTTAAAGCCGTGAGGCCTGGGATAGCAACTGGGCCAGAGCGGACAATATTGCTGGGCCGAGGGATCCGATCCATCAATTGGTATCAGAGGGTGGTTGGTCTCGGGACCGGTGTGGGCTTGGGGGGGGGGGATGTTGTGTCCTGGGCCCAGGATTGTTGGGCCCCCGCCAGGATTGTTGGCGCATGTGCCCCGGTAACCAATCCCACATCGGTTGTGGAGGGAGATTGGTGGGTGCTTGAAATTCTCGTGCCTACCTTCCCCTCAGCAACGCGTTTTAAAGCCGTGAGGCCTGGGATAGCAACTGGGCCAGAGCGGACAATATTGCTGGGCCGAGGGATCCGATCCATCACTCTGTACAGTCGTCGTCGTCACAGCAGTAGTAGCAGCCAGCTCTAGGGTTCCCGCACACAGCAAGCTCGTTCAGGAGGGTTCGCTCCACGAGCCGAGAGGCTGATATATCAACTGACACAAAGTCCGAACTTGCTGTATCCAAAAGTTCTGTATCGTCAACAGAAACTCAACGCCGCAGACGGCGCGTCAATCGGACGCCCGGTCTGAGAGTTATTGGTTTTTTCGTCCCAGGGGCCCGGTTGGTTTTTAAGGCAAAACCAACCCGAACATACTCCACCTGCGTCCAAACCTCGGGCAGAGTATGCCAAAACATCCATCTCACTTAGTGTAATTCAACGAAGTCGATGGCACGTCGATCGGACATCCGGAGCTCAAGATATGGGTGTTTCCGCTCCGAGGGCCCGGTTTGTTTCGTGTACGAACCAACCCGGCCGAACCCAAAGTATTCTGAAACCTTGAGTGCGATATACCGAAATGACTGTCTTGATCCAAGGATCATGTTGCCGCTTACGGCGCGTCGTTTGGAGCCTCGTAGCTCATGTTACGGGCAAAAGACCGAAAACGGTCCGAAGACGGGGGGGTCCGGGCCCGGGCCAACCCGGCCCGACCCCCCTGGGTCGGCCGAACCGGGTCGACCAGAACCGGGTCAACCCGACCCGGTCCAACCCAGCCGGACCCAGTCTGGCCTGGCCATGCGGCCGAGTGCCGCGGGGCGCCGCCCCCGCGGTTTGGAGGTATCGCGGCCCTCGAAGGGGCCGCGCTGGACAAACGGACGCGGCTTAAGTCGCGTCCAGTGCGGGCGAGCTGGACCCGCGCGGCCACGGGTCCGCTAGCCGCCGCCACCGCCCCCGGCTGCCGGTGCCGCCGTGCCGGCGACCCGCACCGCCGCCGGCTTCCGCGGGCCACCGGAGTCACTCCGGTGGTCCGATTCCGTTCCCGTCTGCACCGCTGCTCCTCCCGGGACTCGTCCTTCACTGCGGAACCATCAAACTTCCGTTGCGGCACGTTCTGTCGTTTCCCTCCAGATATGCACAACAACGAAGAACGGCAGAGGGTTTTCGGGCCGTGTTCGTTTGGCCCACACCCTCCGCGTTAGATAAAAACAACGGGAGAATTTTATTCAACACAAGAATCCACAATTTTAATAAATTAAAATTGTTCTTATTGTCCGGGTACTTCACCTTTAAAAGAAACGATCACGGGAAAAAGGAATTATTCACAACAACCCCTACCTCGTAGTTGTCGTCGTACACACGCGTTCTTCGCGGAATTGCTCGTCGTGGAAGGAGGAGATCATCGCGTCGTCGCGGAAGGGCGTCGCGTGGTCGCGGAAGGGCGTCGCGTCGTCGCGGAAGGGCGTCACGTCGATGAACTCAACGGACCAAGCAACAACAGATTTAATTATAAATAATTAAATCCATTTTTTTTTAAAAACCACAAAGGAGATTTTAAAAAAGGAAACCCAAGATCTCTTACCTCAAGCAGTTGGAGATCGGAGATCGGGGCGGGGAAGAACGTCTCGGATGAAGAATCGTCAAACTCCGAGGGTTACGGCATTCTTCGCGTTCTTCACGAAGGAGGATGAAGGCTGAAGAATTCTGTCAAGGCCTCTCAATGTGTAATCCTCCAAAAGTCATGTTGGTCTTATTTTATTATTATTCCAACGAATGAAAAAGGGTAAGTAACGACTCAATTAATTCACAGAATTAATTCAACGAAAGAAACTGCCCATTTAATTCAAGAATAAAACCGCCCAATTAAATGGTCTGTTAAGAATTTAAGAAAACGCGTCAGTTGACTTTCATAATGACGGGTTTTTGCGAGTGCGTTACTTAGCGGAAAAGAAACGGCGGGGCTCGTGTGGTCCCCACCCCACAAATATCCTACCAAGAGGATTGGATATTTTGGATAGCTCCGTATCCGGATCAACTCAGCTTAAGCCGCTTTAAGTGGCTTCAAGTGGCTTCCAAGTGGCTTAAGTGAAATAAAATAAATTTTTTCGTACTATTATTTTATTTCTTAACTTTAAGCCCGAAAATTAAAAACCACACCTGAGAAAAACTTCGGAAAATGATTTCGGGCACACCGGGCCTCGGAATCAGGTGCCGTCAGAAACTACGTTCTTGTAAAATTCCAAAGAAAATTAAGAAAAAAAATTTCCTTGAAATTTACGGGTATTTACAATGCCAAAATTAGAGGACATATGAATGGGGATTATTCCTAAAAAGGAGACCCAGGTTAAGGATTCTCTCATCATAAAGTATGCGGTTGAATGAATGAAATATCAATCTTTGTGACATAAAGATGTATAAATCACTAGGTTTTGAGAGATATTCCACAAAATTCCTTTCAGATAAGGAAGTAAAATCAAGAAATCATGCCATAAAATGGCTTTGAAGAGTGTCTTGAATACTAAATCTTGCATAGGAAAGGTGTAATGGCTTAAGAGAGGTGAAATGGGCAAAAAAGGCACCCAAAAAGGCAGGGGCGCGCAAGTCCTGGAAGGCGCGCAGGTACTGCGTGGGCGCGCAAGTTTTGGTCGCGCAGGTATACGCCTGCACGACACATGATATACTTGCATGACGGTTAATCAGAAGGGTATTACATGAGTGACTCTTCATTAATGTAACAACCCAAGCTTCCACGGTACACTTCTCTTTCAATAATACAGTAGCGTGTTTTGTACGCAACTTCGAGTTCTAACACACACCACAACCAATCAAAGTAGCCGTTATGAATAGTAATACCTAATTTTTGAAATTTTATAAATTTTATCTTTCCAAATGGACTTCGTTTTTGTATTAGGAATATCAACGTTATCCTAAGTTGAAATTTTTGTAATTTTCTGAGAACTTCCAATTTTTTATGAATAGTGAAGAATACTTAAAAACAACTTTTTTAATCAAAATAATTTATAGTGATAAATTATACTATTGAGTGGTTTTAAAGTATAATTAGAATATATTTTTACCATTTTATCCAATGGTGTTCATTATAATTAATTTCACTTTGAAATTAGACATAAACAATTGTCAATCTTTTGATATATATTGTTTTCTTAAAAACACGCTATTTGTTGTGAAAGTGGGAATTAATTATAAAATTAATTAATGAAACCTATATGTTTGGAATTTTTTAAAATATAAATAATTTTTGTATTCGGAATATCAATTATAGCTTAGTGTGAAATTTTGGCATTTTTCTGAAAAACTTCAATTTTTGATGAATAGTGAAACCACTAAGTGGTAGTTAAATAACTAATTTTTCATTTAAATGAAATATTACCACTTTTGTGATTTGATTTTCAAAAATCCGACATACATGGTTTTCATTAGGAAGTAAAATGTGGTTCAATGGGATTAAAATAATTTTTTGGTGAATAGTAACTTTTAAGTTTAATTAATCGCGATTAAAGGTAATTAATGAAATTTAAGGTAAAAATGGTATTATAAAAATATGAAATGACCCTTACACTTGTCCTATCACTATTGGATGATTCATGGACGACCAAGACAACCCATGGGTCAAATTGGGGACCCCATGGAGCCACTTTGGTAGGAAAATGACCTTAACAACTTTTTATTTAACGTTAAAATAAAAATGTCACAAACAAGAGTCATTTTACTAAAACAATTTTTAAATGGGGTTATACAAGTCATATTTTTTACTATAAATATTCACTAGAAATCTAAAATGATTTCCTACATAATTATTTTTTTTTATAATTTTTAGACATTAAATAAATTAAATTATTTATGACACCATGATGATGTAGCGATTACCTCATTAATTAACGATTTTAATAAAATGGAAGGATAATGTAAAATCTAAGCATTAAACTTGTCCAAAGCCTATTGTATGAGAATATTTAGAACCCTTATCACCTTATCCTCGAATTATATAAGTGTGGGACCTTTAGAATCCGAAAATCATTGTATAATAAAGTAACATGTCATTACTTTCCAAGAGTGCCCCTCCTCTCCTCTTATAAAAGGCCCCCACATCTACCACCTCATTCACACTTTAAAGCAATTTAGCTCGACCAAACACTGCAAAAATACTCTCCCAACTTCCCTCTCTTACTACTAGAAGCCTCCCTTTGGGCATAATGCTTCCCAAGGAAGCCTTTGGATCAAATCAAAAGAGTTACCCTATTTTAAGGTAATGTCTTCTCTAATGTTGTTTTGTTTTATTTTGCTTCTCCAACCCCTTAAACTATTTTTATTCCTTTATTTTGTAACACAAACAGTATCTAAAATATACTATGATGTTGTTATGATAAGGATTTGGTTTACACTTACACACACCTTCATTTAATGGTTAAAGAACATACTGTTTCTGTGGGTGGCGAAATACTGCCTCACGAAACGATGATTGTTCAATATTCTTTTAACACCTCTAATGGTTGCCATTTTTATGAGACTATTTTAATAAATGATATATATATTATGTTTATGTTTTCCTTATGCTTATGTATTTCTCATTTGTGTCATACTTTATGATTTCCATTATGGGTAAACGAGATAATTTCATTTTAGGAAGTGCGGACTACCGCCCCCTCAAAGTGATTTGAATCGTTAATGCCATATGTGGGATGTATAAATGATGGATTAAATGGTATTATACATTATATTATACTGGAATTATATTATAGATTTATATAATTATAAATTCATTCCATTAAATACAAAATAGAAATGAAAGTAGCGTTCATGCGTACGTACGGCTTACCGTCTCCATGAACGGTGCATTTCATTTCTTACCTCTAAATGTTATGTAATATTATAAATGAATGTATATACTGGATATATATGATATATATGATATCTAAAACATTAATATAATTCTGGAGATAATTGATATTTTACCACATGAACAAAGTGTTATTATAAGAAGTTTATTTTTGACTCAAGTACCTAAGATCGACAAAACGACCGTTATTAACTTAAATAATTACATAATGTTCATAACATGGTAATAAGTGATATAAAAGTAATAATGAACCTGAAAAAGGTTCTTAAACAGGTAGAGATTAACGATAGTTTATTATTCAGGAGGTTAAAGAGCGGTTGAGTGAATTCGGACACAAAGTAAGGGAACCTTTTAACCCAATTTCCATTCTTTGGGTTAATCTCCTACTTTCAAATTATGTCATGATATTATTATGTCCTATCTTGTATTTGTACTTTATTTATGTGTACATATAGTGAATACACATAATTGAAATATTTTATTTAAAAAAATGATCTTTTTAAGGACTTCGCCTCAATCTCCTTTCATTGAGGAATATTTGGTTTTATACACAACATTCATTTATACAGTGTATAAACCCCTTTGACTTTTACGTTTATTCAAAATGAATCTTTTTATACGAAGCGTTTTACTAAACGACAAAAAAGTAATGTTTTCTTGTCGTACGTATGCGGCGACAATGACTTCTCCACCACTGTAACCATTAATTGAGTTTCAGCTTCCTCTACAAGCCATAGTTTTTTTAAAAATGAAAAATAAATACCAAGTTTTAATTTTCTTTCATTTTGGTATTGAAAATGGTTTTGATAAGGTTTTTATTATATCATTGTGTTGTCTTGATATCTTGTGATTGAAATGTGGAAATTTGATGTTTCCTTTATGCATGTTTTATGTGATATGATTATGTTATGGTTTATGATATGTTTAAACCTATTCATATGAGGAATGCATTGGAATTAATAAGTGACGGGTAGATCCCGCTATAGATCCTCGATGCATCGGTAGGTCTCATGAGACAAACTAGTGTCTTGGCACGAGGCCTTGACAAAATCTTATTTGTGGTATTGGCACGAGGCCTTGGCTACGTGGTTATGATAGTCTGGAATTATGCATTCCATCATTATGAAAGTGGTTATTGATATTGCATGTGATTATTCGACCAGTAGAATATCCATGTGAATAAGTTAATGGAATTATTTAATTTTACTTTTTCCATATTATGTTGAAGTTCAAGTTTAAAAGGCTTTTGTTTTAGTTATACATTGCCTTAAATGTTTATGTTTATTTATAAAATCTTCCGCTATATTGTTATCCTTACTGAGCATCTGAGCTCACCCCTTTCAATGTTTTAATTTTTCTAGGATGTGAATAAGTATATTATGAATGATTTGCAGGGATAATATAAGGGGATATGAAGAGAAGATGTTGTTGTTTTGTTTTACTTTATGATGTAATGTAAGACTTATGAATGTATCTAGTGTTTCCAAGGCTACTAAACTAATAGGTCTTTCGAGACTTGATCTTTTGTGGTCATGGCAATGTTACGAAGCAATGCACCGACTATGGGTAGCTGGGGTCGGGGCGTTATAGTTGGTATCAGAGGCAGTTTAGTACTAACCTTGGAAGCTAGATTTAGATAAACTCTGATTAAAGCACATAGCCCGAAGATAGACTTTAAGGAATAGTATAGAAGAACTTCCTAAAATTTTGGTGTTATAAAGATTTTGTGAGTTTTCAAAGAAATACATCCATGTCTGGATAAGAGCAGGTAGAGGCGGCTCTGGCACAGATGTACCTAGGGGTAAAACCTGAAAACACCGCTTTGAGCTAGACTCGAACGGGAACTGGTGCATGATAACGGGCCTTGTTGCACTCTTAGTTACGACACTCCCGGGGGATATGCTTAGGATAATTCTCATTTTCTTTACAAACCACTATGAAGGGTTATGAGTATATAATTCCTCAAAGAAAACTTTTTTTATGATTATGGATTATACCCATAAATAGTTCAATTAGTGTTAAGTGTTTTACAAGTATGGGATTATGTATTTTGATTCATAAACTAATCTAGTTTATGCCATTGTTTAGAAATGGCATCTAGTGGAAGGAATGGAAACCGTATCAATGCACGCACTCCATGTAGGGATTACCCTCCTGCTCAAGATAATTATTGTGGATTTGGAGATACAACTGGTGATGATCAACTTATTACCATACTGGGACAACTCACTCGGGTTATGAATAATAACCTTACAAGTATGGAGCACCATGATCCGCAACGTGGAGGATCAATGTTAGACCGCTTAATGAGGAAAAAACCGCCAACATTTAATGGGGGTACAAATCCATTAGTATCTGAGAAATGGATAAACTCCTTAGAGAAAATATTCCATGCCTTGGGGAGTAGCGAAAGGGAGAAGGTTGTCATGGCAGTCTACCGCCTCACTGGAGATGCCGATCAATGGTGGTCATTGATTCAAAATAAAAAGGAAGATGAAGAAGTATCATGTATGGAATGGAGAGATTTCAAAGATCTTTTCTTAGAAAAATAATTTCCACATGACCATCGAGCAGATATGGAAAGGCAATTTCTGAGTCTGAGACAAAAGGAGGATTATAATGTCGCAAAGTATGAGGCTAACTTTACAAGGATAGCGAGGCATGCAGTAGATTATATACGTAACCCAAGAATTAATATTGATCGTTTCTTTGATGGGTTAAAACCATTTCTCCGTCGAGCTTTAGTATCACAATCCTTCTCATCGTACGAAGATATTGTCTCGTGTGCTATCAAGACAGAAAAGGAATTCTCTAAGTCTTATGACAACAAAGTGAAGCAAGAGAAGAAGAGAACGGTGGAACAAGAGATAGATAAAGGGAAAAAGGGAAAGAAGGATTTTCCATTATGTGATAATTGTGGGAAGAATCACCCTGGTACTTGCCTTAAAGGAATGGGAGTTTGTTATAAATGTGGAGAAAAAGGTCACCAGGCTTGTGATTGCAAGGGAAAGAAAGAAGCTATCAATGTTGAGTGCTACAATTGTAGGGAAATGGGGAATTATGCAAATGAATGTCCTAAGCGTCAGGGAAACGTACCTCAGAAAAGCCCAATGGATCAAGGACAATCTTATGCTGTTACTAAAGTTGAAGCGGAATAATTAATGTATTGGTGCTTTTGCACTCAAGGATAATATTCTGGTTACAAAAATAATGTGATATATATAAGGATTGTATTGCAGTACTTTTTGTTATAATTAAGGTTTTAATATGATGAAGGAAACCATATTTTTAGTATTTGACAATAAGAGAAACTTTACTTTGTTTAGGGAATCTAATGTTACAATTGATTTTGGAATTTAAGGACCCTTTAGAGAATGTCTGGACTGAGATATTTTGGATAACTATAAAGGTTTGAATGGATTATGTTGATCTTTGGATAGTATTGTTTAAGGTTAAAACATTTCTGAAGATTATTTTTGGAATATTAATATACTATAGTTTTAGGAAAAGAACAACCTGCAGGGTGGCGCCTAACCCGTCACGTCGGACAAAGCTGCAGGAATCAAACCCACAACCATAGTGTGACAGGCCTTTATTACCTACCACTAGCCTACAGGAAGTCCCTGGTTATTACAAAATAGTTTTACAAATCTAAATGGTATGTGTTAATATTTAGAACCTTATACAATTAGGATAAATAGAATAATTTTGAGTTATATTTCATTTTAGAGTGAAAGATGGGTTTGTGGTAAAAATTTATTAAAGAATGAAAGTCTACGTGACAAGTATGTATATTCCCTTATGTTCTTAATAAATCTCCTAAATAAATTCCTCAACTTTATAAAAGGTAACTTAAAACAAAAATGTTGCCGGTTAAATTTTACAACTGGGGATTCAATGACTGTTTAACCAATCAAAAGTTTTTGATTTTCTTATGGTTAACTTTATCCAAATCTTGTTTTCTACAACTCTCTATCAGACCTTGATGGTTTTTTTTTCTTCCATATCCATATTTTCATAGAATCCTAGTATGGGATATCTTGGGTGACCTTTGTACTTCTATTTCTTTCTTTTAATGTTATATTCTTATTAACCCTATCTTCGATGTGGGTTTTCCACAAAGGTATTTTCTATTTTCAACCTTTTACTTTCAAAGAAAAATTTGAAATTGCGAGGACACAATTTATTGAAGGAGGGGAGAATGTAACACCCCAAGCTTCCACGGTACACTTCTCTTTGAATAATACAATAGTGTGTTTTGTATGCAACTTCGAGTTCTAACACACACCACAACCAATCAAAGTAGCTGTTATGAATAGTAATACCTACTTTCTGAAATTTTATAAATTTTATCTTTCCAAATTGAATTTGTTTTTTTATTCGGAATATCAAAGTTATCCTAAGTTGAAATTTTTGTAATTTTCTGAGAACTTCCAATTTTTTATGAATAGTGAAGAATACTTAAAAACAACTTTTTTAATAAAAATAATTTATAGTGATAAAATATACTATTTAGTGGTTTTAAAGTATAATTAGAATATATTTTTACCATTTTATCCAATGGTGTTTATTATAATTAATTTCACTTTGAAATTAGACATAAACAATTGTCAATCTTTTGATATATATTGTTTCTTAAAAACACGCTATTTGTTGTGAAAGCATGAATTAATTATAAAATTAATTAATGAAACTTATATGTTTGGAATTTTTTAAAATAGGCATCATTTTTGAATTTGGAATATCAATTATATCTTAGGGTGAAATTTTGGCATTGTTCTGAAAAGCTTCATTTTTTTATGAATAGTGAAACCACTAAGTGGTAGTTAAATAACTAATTTTTCATTTAAAGGAAATATTACCATTTCTATTATTTAATTTTCAAAAATCTGACATACATGGTTGTCATTAGGAAGTAAAATGTTTTTCAATGGGATTAAAATAATTTTTTGGTGAATATTAACTTTTAAGTTTAATTAATCGCGATTAAAGGTAATTAGTAAAATTTAAGGTAAAAATGGTATTATAAAAATATGAAATGACCCTTACACATGTCCTACCCCTATTGGATGAGTCATGTCCGACCAATACAACCCATGTGTCAACTTGGGGGCCCCATGGAGCCACTTTGGTAGGAAAATGACATTAAAAACCTTTTATTTAACGTTAAAATAAAAATGTCACAAACAAGAGTCGTTTTACTAAAACAATTTTTAAATGGGGTTATACAAGTCATAATTTCGACTATAAATATTCATTAGAAATCTAAAAATACTTCCTACATAATGATATTTATTTTATAATTTTTAGACATTAAATAAATTAAATTATTTATGACACCATGATGATGGAGCGATTACCTCATTAATTAACAATTTTAATAAAATGGAAGGATAATGTAAAATCTAAGAATTACACTTGTCCAAAGCCTATTGTATGAGAATAGTTTGGACCCTTATCACCTTAGCCTCAAATTATATAAGTTTGGGACCTTTAGAATCCTAAAATCATTATATAATAAAGTAACATTTCATTACTTTCCAAGAGTGCCCATCCTCTCCTCTTATAAAAGGCCCCCACATCTACCACCTCATTCACACTTTCAAGCCATTTTTCTCGGCCAAACTCTACCAACATACTCTCCCAACATCCCTATATTACTACTAGAAGCCTCAATTTGGGCAGAATTATTCCTAAGGAAGCCTTTAGCTCAAATCAAAAGAGTTACCCGATTTGAAGGTAATGTCTTCTCTAATGTTGTTTTGTTTTATTTTGCTTCTCCAACCCCTTAAACTCTTTTTATTCCTTTATTTTGTAACAACAACGGTATCTAAAATATACTAGGATGTTGTTATGATAATTAATTGGTTTACACTTACACACACCTTCGTCTAATGGTTAAAGAACATACTGTTTCTGTGGGTGGTGAAATACTGCCTCACGAAACGATGATTGTTCAATATTCTTTTAACACCTCTAATGGTGGCCATTTTGATGACAATATTTTCATATATGATATATATATTATGTTTATGTTTTCATTATTCTTCTTTATTTCTCATTTGTGGCATACTTTACGATTTCCATTATGGGTAAACGCGATAATTTCATTTTAGGAAGTGCGGACTACCGCCCCCTCAAAGTGATTTGAATCGTTAATGCCATATGTGGGATGTATAAAGGATGGAGTAAATGGTATTATACATTATATTATCCTGTAATTATATTATACCATTATATAATTATAACTTCATTACATTAAATACAAAATAGAAATGAAAGTAGCGTTCATGCGTACGTACGGCTTACCGTCTCCATGAACGGTGCATTTCATTTATTACCTCTAAATGTTATGTAATATTATAAATGAATGTATATACTAGATATATATGATATATATTATATCTACATCATTAATATAATTTTGGAGATAATTGATATTTTACCACATGAACAAAGTGTAATTATAAGAAGTTTATTTTTGACTCAAGTACCAAAGATCGACAAAACGACCGTTATTAACTTAAATAATTACATAATGTTCATAACATGGTAATAAGTGATACAAAAGGAATAATGAACTTGAAAAAGGTTCTAAAACTGGTAGAGATTAACTCTAGTTTATTATTCAGGAGGTTAAAGAGTGGTTGAGTGAATTCGGACACGAGGTAAGGGAACTTCTTAACCCAATTTCCATTCTTTGGGTTAATCTCCTACTTTCAAATTGTGTCATGATATTATTATGTAATATCATGTATTTGTACTTTATTTATGTGTACATATAGTGAATAAACATAATAGATCTATTTTATTTAAAAAAATGATCTTTTTAAGGACTTCGCCTCAATATCCTTTTATTGAGGAATATTTGGTTTTATACACAACTTTCATTTATACGGTGTATACACCCCTTTGACTTTTACGTTTATTGAAAAGGAATTTTTTATATGAAGCGTTTTACTAAACGACAAAAAGGAATGTTTTCTTGCCATACGTATGCGGCGAAAACGACTTTTCTACCGTCGTAACCATTATTTGAGTTTTGGCTTCCTCTACAAGCCATAGTTTTTTTAAAAATGAAAAATAAATACCAAGTTTTAATTTTCATTCATTTTGGTATTGAAAAAGGTTTTGATAAGGTTTTTATTATATCAATTTGTTGTATTGATATCTTGTGATAGAAATTTTTAAATGTTATGTTTCCTTTATGCATGATTTATGTGATACGATTATGTTATGGTTTATGATATGTTTAAACCTATTCATATGAGGAATGCATTGGAATTAATAAGTGACGGGTGGAGCCCGCTATAGCTCCTCGATGCATCGTTAGGTCTCATGAGACAAACTAGTGTCTTAGGATGAGGCCTTGACAAAATCTTATTTGTGGTCTTGGCACGAGGCCTTGGCTACGTGGTTATGATAGTCTGGCATTATGCATTCCATCATTATGAAAGTGGTTATTGATATTTCATATGATTATTCGACCAGTAGAATATCCATGTGAATTAGTAAATTGAATTATTTCATTTTACTTTTTCCATATTATGTTGATGTTCAAGTTTAAAAGGCTTTTGTTTTAGTTATACATTGCATTAAATTTTTATGTTTATTTATGAAAGCTTCCGCTATATTGTTATCCTTACTGAGCATCTGAGCTCACCCCTTTCAATGTTTTAATTTTTCCAGGATGTGAAGAAGTATATTATGAATGATCTGCAGGGATAATATAAGGGGATATGAAGAGAAGATGTTGTATTTTTGTTTTACTTTATGATGTAATGTAAGACTTATTAATGTATCTAGTGTTTCCAAAGATACTAAACTAATAGGTCTTTCGAGACTTGATCTTTTCTGATCATGACAATGTTGCAAAGTAATGCACCGACTCTGGGTAGCTGGGGTAGGGGCGTTACAATTAAAGCCTTTAGAATCCTCTTGAGGTACTTCTAGGAGAGGGGCGCGCAAGATCTATTGAAGGAGTAATGCGGCGCACAAGTTTGGCCCTTTTCCCTTAAGGGATGGCCACTCAGGCGTTCAAGTGTTGATGAGTTTCAACACTTAGGCCTTCCTCCCCCACTTTAGATCTTCCGTTCTAGGTAAGAATTACCTTAGATGTGTTTCAGAAGCTTTGAGAAGAGACTAGGGTGCCGGGAGTTTAAATATGAGTTTCTGGAAAGAATCCTCCCCGAATGGGGGGCCCACAGGGTCTATTTATAGGCAGGAGAAGACCCTGGGCGGTTACCGGGCAGTTATCACTTAGGTTGCGCAAGTCACTTGCGCAACCATAAGGTGTCACGCAAGTGGACTTGCGCGACAGTGATAGAACTTGCGCGACACAAGATCTTTTGATCCCTTGTTCATGCCTTTGTCGATTTTTGATATTTTCTTCAAAGGTTGAATCATTTTGAGATCAGATATTCCCCTTTTCTGATCTTTAGATTCTGTGACGAAAGGAGCGTCAACAATCACATGGAAGATCACATTTAATTAAGTAGTTATACTTGCATAAGTTTGATTATCATTAAATTACAATAATCACCGAATTACAAACATGCCTATTTATTCTCAACCAATTAATTATCAATTAAATATATCATTACATTATTTATAAATTTCAATGAGTTTATCCATGAATAAGAACACGCTTATAAATCATGGCATAGAAATAAAAATATCTAGAAAATCGAGATGTAAACCGTTATAACGATACCATGCACATCAACATGTGATTGATAACCATTTCATTATTAATATGTTTCAATAGATTATTAGGTTAATTCTATTGTCATATGATGGGTAATTCTAAGAAAAATTTATGATTTCATATAAATAAAATAAAATAAGCAATGAGTCCCCTACCTCAAAAGTGTGAACATTTTTTGAAAGAGAACATACTAAAATTGTGGATCCCGATCACCTATCCTACAAGAATCTACATCCCCCCAAGGATGTCACGAAATAAATGAACATGAAAAAAATAAACCAAACCCCTGTTAGAAACATTGGAGATGATCTACCATCATATAGCGAGATGAAATGGGAGGAAATAAGATGGATTAAGGAGAAACTATGAAAAACAAAAAAAAATAATTAAATTTATATCACCATATTTTGAAGAAGAGAAGCTAAGGGTCAATCTCAATGGAAAATCCCAAAACATTGAAGGGTGATATGTTGGATCTCATGGAATCGGGAGACATCACAGGGTTTGGGAAAAAACTAAAGTAATTGTACCATTTATAAATTCCTTGCACTAGGGATTTACATGTCATGTAACCCTTACACATTGTGTAAATGTTAGGATTCAAGATTCATCGAAAAATAAATCACCTTGAAGCATTTAATCCTAAATATTTACACACCAAGAAGCATCTCATGAACCATCCTTAGTAAGCCATGAACCATGAATACATGTCATGAAAAACAATTACATGCCGTGTATTCTACCTACTTACATATTTTAGCATTCGAACCCCTCCAGACTCACATTAGGCCTCCTCCGAGCACCACGATCTTTGGAAAATCACAATGGGTCGGACTATACTCACATGAGTCCTTACAATCCCATTATAAATAATAAATGTGATTTTAGAAATAAATTATATGAGTAAGGTAACATCACTCATAAAAAATAGAATCATATCAAAAGGATATAATCAATAAGGCATTGATTATGGTGAAACATTTTCCCCAATCACTAGGCTAGAATCTCTTAGAATCATAGTTTCATTTATTGCTCATTTGATTTTATGATTTTCTAAATGGATGGTAAAAGTTATTTTTTGAATGATTTTATTTCTTAACATAGTTTTGTGGATCAAACACTCAATTTTAATGATTGAAAAGTTCCAAATCATTTTTTAAGTTGACTATGTCTCATTATGGTTTAAAATAATCCCCATGGTCTTGGTATGAACGTTTAAATAAATTATTTTTTTGAAAATGATATTAAAATGGGCAAGGCGATAAAACTTTGTTTTAAAATATCTATCAAAAGATTAATAAATTAAAAAAAAATTATGTCAATGATGTCATTTTTTATACAAAAAAAGTTTCTATTTGTAATTAATTTTCTAATTTAATGATAAAATAATTTGGAATGGGTTTCAAGGGTGAGTTATAATTGTTTCGTGGATTACAAACAAAATTATAATGAAATTTTTCTAAATCAATGTACATAAACTAATTAAATTTTAAATCATTTTGTTTTGGATAATAAAAAGTAAATAACTACACATACGATTAATTCTTGTAAGCTAACATTGAATGAAGTTGGTATACCAGTAGATAATAAGCTTTATCATGGTATAATTGGTAGCCTTCTAAAATTTACTAAAACGTGGTCGGAAATTATCTTAAGTGTTTTTATTTGTACTTGGTTTAAATACAATCCTAAATAATATTATTTAATATATCTTAAAATAATTTCAATATTTTTACATAGTTCAAAAAATATTGGTTTCATTTATCCAAAAGACACCTCTTTTGAACTTACAAGTTTTCATGATGCCTACTTTACTGGATATCAATTAGATGGGAAAAGAACAAGTGGGACTTATTTCCTTCATGGAAAATACATTTTCTATTGTTTTATTAAGAATAAAAATTTTATTTATCATCCTATAATTGAAGCACAATATATTGCTATAGTGAATTTTTGGGCCCAAATTATTTGGATAAAACTCACTCTCTTAGATTATGGGATAAATTCAAATCATGATTGTATTAACTATAAAAACAGTAGTTCCATTATAATATATATAAATAAAATTCAACACTCTTACAAAAACCAAATTCACCTTAGTCATCACATTCTTATATATCACTTCCAAAAAGGTGATATCTATAGAATCCTGAAATTTTTGTGTATATACTCTCCTTCAAATAATATTATGGTCAATATCTTTCTTCACGCGCACTAAAATGAAAGTTGTCATACATTAATAAATTAAATTAATCATCTTTAAAATACCATTATGATAACATATAATATATTTATATATGATATAAAATTTTAAAATTCTTTATATTATAAAATTGGTATGAAATAATATTGGAAAATCTTAATGTTAAAGACGTTTTTTAAATAAAATTATTTAATATTTATATTTCTTATTTTTTTCAAAGTTAAATATGTAATATTAGATATATAGTTAGATAAAATTAAATTAATAATTAAATTTAAAATAATAAAATCATCTTAGTATTATTTATTGGTATTTTTATGAAATATTTAAATTTTAGACAAATAGTAAAAAACATTGGTTATGGTTAATTTTATTGCTAATTATGATATTATCATAAAATAAGATTGACTTAAATATTAAAGAAACATGTTTTCTTAAAATATATATATATATTTAATACATTTAATATGTCATGATTATAAACCATATATTAACATTTTTTATCATAAGTAGTATTTTTTTATGAAAGTCGTTTTTCACTATATTATTTGCTGTAATTTAAAAATAAATTTTCTCTTATGTAAAAATTTAATTATATTAAATAGTGGATAAATTTGAATTCATAACATTGAATTTTTTTGAAAGGTTCCTCGTATATTTTTAGTAATAAAATAATTACCTTTATTAATACTTAATTATGGTTAATATGAGTTTAAATGAGTATTCTAAGGAGGATCAAATTTCACTAAGATTACATGACCATTTGATCTTATATAAATCCTTTTTAGTTTGTAAATTAGTATATATATGTCTTAAAAACCTTTCCTCTCCTAAATATCCTAAATTTCTTTGCATTACATTCTTACCCCTTACTTAACATTCTCTCCGTTGAAAAGTCCCTCTTCTTAACTTATAAAAGGTGGATCACTTGTACCCTTTAAATAATAAACTCAAATATAGAAATTTCCTTGAACCCATTCCCAACATTACTCTCCTTGAATTACTTTACATTCAATAATTCCATTGGTCACCACAAATTCACCTATGTCTCTCAAAACTATGGCTTTTATCAAGAGGAAGTTTAATTTCTCAACATAAGTATCACATCTTTCTTAAAATTTCATTATTATTATTTACCATTACAATAATTCCCTAAAAAATATTATATAAAGACCCATGTATCCATATTATATATTTTTTATTATTGTTACTTCCATCATTTATTCCTTTCCATCCACTTATATAAATAAAAGAAAATCATTAGTGAATTGTGTAGAATACTACCTCCATGAAGCGATGTCATTTGATTTTAATTAATACCATTCATGGTTGGTATTAAGGGTTGAAATGATTAATAAATATGATATATGTTTTATAATTATGATTCATAAGTGTCATCGTAATTTCCACCTTCACCCCATCTCATGTATTAAGAAACGGGAAAACTAGTCATGCGTATGTGTAAATTATTACCTCCATGATGAAACATTGTTTCCATATAGATTTTGATACATTATCTAAAAAATTAATATATGGTTCACCATCATAGTAATATAAAAATAATATGATTATGATTCTATTATAATGATATTATGTTAAAATAAAAACCTTCTTAACCATACTCACCAACCAAGTTAAAGTGTATTCGATCTTGGGTCTGTTTAACCACCTAGTTGAACAATGCATTAAAATATGATTTTGGACGACTATAGAAACATAATAACTAATATTATTATAATTTATTAATATATAATGATTATTATATATTTTTTTGAATATTATATTAATTATTTAGCTTATTATTAAAGTAACATTTTCATTCACTAAATTTACCAATGTAAGTTGTTATCAATTTGGTTTACACATAGTGTAACCAAAACACCTATAGAATGAAATAATAAAATTTAAAATCAATATAAGATTTATATTATATAATATTTAATGATATATAAATAATTAAATTTTTATGAAATGACGGTTAATGATATCAAAGTTATTAAACAAGTGAAAAACAATTAATGTTATTAACACTCGATGGCCAAAATATGCTATAAATAATTAATGAACTCACAATAAAGAATTAAAATAAGGATTATAAAATGGTAATATTTATGATTAAGGATCCGAAATGTGATATTAAGTTATATATTTTTTATTTTTAGTAAGTTATAGTGTGATTAATCAAGAGGAGAAATAAGGTAAGGGATTTTTTCTCAAACTCCCTTCATTGAGACATGTTTTACTTTAAACACAAACATACATTTATATAGTGTATATGCTTCCCAATTGTTATGTTATCATGAAATATATCTTATTAATTTCATTTTAGGTTCCTTTTCAATTTCCTAACCCTTCAAGAGTTTTGGTTAAAAAGTTACTCAATTATTGACTCATGTTCTTTTTATATTAGTCATGAATCTTATTCTTAAAATTGATCATAAAAGTCTCAAAAATACTTCTATTAAACTTTAAAATATGTTTTATTTAAATTATATTTTAGAGAATAAATATCTGTTTTTAAACAAAATTTAATTCATGAGATCATGTTCTATTTTAAAATGCATCATTGAAAAGAATGATACCCAACCTTAGCACTCAACTCTTATTTTTCCATATCCATATTTTACCTAACAAATGTATTTAATATAATGTTGAAAGTATCCTTTATAATTATATTCACCTCTTATAAATGAAATATTTTAACATCCTTTTAATGATTTTGGTTTCACAAAAATATTTTAATGGAAATTGAAAATTTTCCATATGATTTTTTTTCAAAATGTTTTCTTTTAAAGTAACATTTTAAAATGCTTAAAAAGTATTCTCCAAGAATTATTTAAAAGTATATCTACAACTAACTTGATTTTCTTTAATAATTTTTTAGAATAATGTTTTTAAACATTTTCCATATGTGACATTTTCATCATAAAGTATCTCTTTAAACATTCTCTGTGAACATATATTATGGCCACCATTATTGTTTTATAAGATACTTCCTCCATATGATTTCATGTTTTAAAAAATTTAAATTTCATGTCACATGGTTTTATAAAATCTTAATTTTAAATTATTTTAATTAAAAAGGTAATTTATTATTTTCAAATAAATTTTCCTAATACTTATAATATTTTTGTTCATCTATGTCACTTTCTTGATAAAAAGTATTCCTAATATGATACTTTCCACCTTCTTTATCTAGATGTCTTATGAAACACACTTTTGAATCTATGGGATGGTTCATCATTTATTTTTTCTTACATAATCATCCAAATGAATAGGAATGGTTTTATTTTAATTTATTTCCTCTATGAAAACCCTATGTTCCTTTACATAATTGAAGGGTGTTCACCTAGATTCCTAATACTTCGATAGATTGGGGATATCATTCTATAAAATTTATATCCTCTTCCTATATTGTGTAAGTACTATATACTTAACCAAATTTAATTAGTGGAATTTATATATAATGAAATTTAAATTCATTATATACCCATTTATTTTAAATTGGTTTATCATGATATCTCTATTTATGGAATTATGAATTCTTACTTGGGGAACCACTAGAAAAAGATATAATACCCATTTTATTTCATTTGGTTTTTACTATATTTTGATTGAAACTACATGATAAATATATGTATGATTTTTATTTTCAGATGGGTGGGCCCAAAATTATATACCCCTCTAATTCATTGGTTAATTTTTTCATCTCATGAGATATCATGGTTTGTGGGTATTGATCCTAACCAACTATGGTGTGTTTGAAGTTAGCCTAGCTAGCTATGTTCTGTCAACAAGGTGGGCATCATTTTCTTGTGATGTCAAGATTATATAGTTTCCACATTTCACATGAGGTCATTATCTTATATTATGATCATTGTTTAATCCATTCTCATTGGATTAAATATATTTATTCCATTATTCACAGATTATTATCATCCAAATTATTATTCCATATTTTGCCTCATGTCTCTAATGTTATGATTTATTATTATGTATTCCTTTTCTATGGGTTTCAGATCACCCATTTCTTTTGTTTTTATTTCCTTAGGTGAAGAAATAAATTAATAAGTATTATAATATTATAAGATTATCTTGTGTGGATAATTAATAAGTATTCTAATTCTATTAAAATATAAACAAAAAGTTCCTTGGATTTTAAATGTGTGAAGGATATTGTAATCATAGACGTATATCTAAGCCAGTATTGTAAGTTATGTGTTTCTTCCCAGATCTATGAGTTTGGTTTTAGAGGCTCTCTAGTTAGTATCAAAGTAGCGTTTAGATACATTTATATGTTATGATGTTATTTTTTGTGAATGATTTGAGATTTAGGAAATAAATAAAGGGTTTATGAGATAAATATGGTCTTAGTTTCAACGGTATATGAAAAAACCATAAAGATGGAATTGTTTATTATCTTATGTTGTTTATGGGTTATGATAAGAGGAAATTAGAGAAAACCCAATGAATAAGACAAAGTATAATATAACCACTTAAAATATTTGTAAAATAGATATTTTGTGGTTTTTTAGAAATTACATCTCTTTATAGATATTAGAAAGTGGAAGTGGTTTTTTTCTTTATACATCTTCGGTTAACAACCTCAGAAATAGTTGGTAGGGTATATCTCAATCATTATTCTAGTGCGAAGTGAATAGGATGTAACTATAAACCTTGATATAAACTCATGGAGGACATTTTTGGGTTTATTAATATTCTATTTGAAACCCATTATGAAGGATTTGAACATATAATTTTATGGTAGTTAGCTAGATTAGATAACCTCATAGTAAAATGAAAATGGATATCATAGATTGAAGTTAAAGAATCGTAAGTTAGGTTATAAACATCATTTATGAATTAATTTTTCTAATATCATATTTTTCCTTTTGTAAATTTAATAATGTAATTATTCCTATCTCTAAAATTTCTTTTAATATAATGGATGGAGAAAGAACGAATCAAGAAAACAATAGATGAAATTGATAATGCAGTGATTTTATCAACCTGAAACTTATTGGGACAAGAAAAGGGGTTGTTAATTATGTTATTATTCAAAATCAATTATCATGAAATATAATTATCATTTTGAACATTGTCTGAGTCCAAAACAAAGAAAATAATAGAATGATGGAGTCTCATGAAATTTCAAGTGATGATGATGATGAAGGAAAAAATATCAAATTTCTTATATGTCAAAAATATTTGAGAAACCAAATGGTGAATCACTAAATAAAAATAGAAAATGATTTATGTGTAGAAAATGGTGGAATAAAACATCAAGCTACTGAGGGAAAATGAATCGTTCTGTTGGCTTGATGAAGGAAGAATATTTTTCATTTTATTTTACATAAGATATTATTAAAGACTATTCATTTGAAATTTTATATTATGTTCTACCCATATTTTAAAATACATAAAAAAATTATTTGTTAAAATTTGTGAGTATGAAATTTATTTAAGGGTTCTTAATGTAACAACCTAAGATTTTAGTATATATACATTCCTTTAAATAATACTGAGTTCGATATCTTTCTTTACACACACTCAAATGAAGGTCGTTATATATTAATAAATTAAATTAATCACCATTAGAAGATTATTATGATAATATATAACATATAAATTTATGATATAAAATTTTAAAATTTCGTATATAAAAAAATTGGTATGAAATAATATTAGAAAACTTAATGTTTAAGAATGTCTTTTTATTTAAAAAGAGTTTATCTTTGTATTTTTTATTTTTTATTAAAAGTTAAATATATATTTTTTATAAATATAGTTATCTGAAATTATAATCATATTTTAATTTAGAATACCAATATCATATTTTTATGAATTTTTGGGATTTTTCTAAAATATTTAATTTATAGGTGAATAATTAAGAATACCAATTTTTGATATTTTTATCACTAATTAAGGTATTATTGTAGAATAATAATGACTCAATTAATTATGAAATCATATTTTTATAAAATTATATATGTTTATTTAATATATAATGATTACAAAACCATGAATATTATTTTTCGTATGTAATATTTTATTATAAAAGTTATTTTTTGATATATTATATGAATTTATTTAAAATTAAATTTTATCTTATTTAGAAATTAAATTATATTAAATAGAGAATAAATTTGGATTAATTTCATTTAATATTGGTGGGAAGGGTCTTATTATATTTTTATTAACAAAATAATTACATCAATTAATACTAGATTTTGGTTAATAAGAGTTTAAATGAGTTTTCTAAGGAGGATCCAATTTCCCAAAGATTATTTGACATTTGAAAATTCTAGAAAAATTCTGTTAGTTTTAAAATTAATAGCTAAATTTATCAAAAATATTTACTTACCTAACTCACCTAACATTCATTTCATTTTTTCCCCCTCACTTAAGATTTGTTTCCCTAGAAAAGTCCCTCTTCATTACTTATAATTGGGGGATCACATCCATCCTTTCAAAAATCCACTCCTATTTATAAATTTCCATGAAAACCTAAACAATGATGCCCTAATTTAATTCATTTATAATAATAATTCCCATGGTTACCATAGATTATCCTAATTCCCTCAAATCCAAGGCCTTTATCAAGAGGAAGTTCAAGGTCTCAACCTTGGTATCCCATCTTTATTAATGTTTTGTATTGTTCATTCCCTCTCCAAACCTCTAATAAAATATTTATATAATTAACTAAGTGTAATTATTATATTTATATGTTTTTATATGTGCAGAAAAACAATATTTTATTCATTTCCATCCACAAATAAAAACAAATGAACATCATTAGTGAGTTGCGAAAACTATAGAATCCATGAACCAATGTCATTTTGATTCCATGAGCACATTTCATGGATGGTATTAATGGTGGTAATGATTAATAAATATTATATATATAATAATTATTATTCATAATTTATAATTTTATATTATTATTCACCCCTCTCATGCATTGATAATAAAAAACACTAGACATGCAAACGTGTAGATTACTGCCTCCACGACAAAATTGTTTTCGTTTTTCATCTATATTTTCATACATTATCTAAAAATATGAAAATATGTTTCAAAATCATAAAAAAATATAATTATTATCTTTATTATTATTTTATACTGATAATATGTCCAAATAAACACCACATTAACCATACTCTCCAATCTAGTTAAAGCATGTTCATGTTTGTGTCCATTTATCCACCTGTGTGAACAATGCTTTGAAATGAAATTATGTAAGAAAATGGGTACATTAAAACTAATATAACTATAATATATTAATAAAATAATTTTTATTATGTAGTTTAGGAAAAAATAAATTAAGTATTTAACTTATTATTAATGTAACATTTTTTTCCAAAATTCCAGATCTAAGTTGTTGTCAATTTAGTTTTCACATAACGTAACCAAAAAACTTATGGTATGAAATAAAAAAATTTTAAGAAAATATAGGATATATATTATATATTTTTAAATTATATATCATTAATTAACTTGGTATCAACTTATCGGTAATGGTATCAAAATTATTACGTATGTGTAAAATATATAAAGTTATTAACACCCGATGGCCATAATATGCTACAACTACATAATGAACTCATGATAAAGAATTATTATATGGATTATAAAAAGTAAATACATATGAGTAAGTTTATGAAATAGTATATTAAGAATTATATGTTTTTATATAGGATTTTAGAGTGTGACAAACTAAGCTGATAAATAAGTTAATGGATTATTGTCTCAAACTCCCTTCATTGAGAAATGGTTTACTTTATACAAAAATTTACATTTATATGGTTTATTTGATTTCCAATAGTTATGTTATATTTAAATTAATTGTATTAATGGTATTTGATGTTCATTTTTTATCTCTTTACACTTCAATGGTTTTGGTTAAAAAATATCTCAAATATCAACTCAAGTACTTTTTACATGAGTTATTAATCTTCTTTATAACATTGATCTTAAATTATTCTTTCTCCAACTATTTGATTTTAAAAATTATTTCTTTTATATTTATGTAAATTAATGCATTTAATTAAAAAATTTCTCTTTGGGTATGGTGTTCTATTTCAAAATTCATCACTAAAAGGAATGACCCCAAACCTAAGTAGACAACTCTTTTTCTTAGATATATATGTTTTACCTTATAAAAATATTATATAAAATGTTTCAACTGGATTGAATACTTTTATTCAAGTCTTATAAATGAATGTTTTTAAAATTATTTTTACTATGTGGGTTTCCCAAAAAAAACTAATATACATTGAACATTTTCATCATGATTAGTTTTCAAAATGATTTCTTTTAAATTAAAATTTTCAAATGTTTTGAAAGTCATCTTCAAAATTTATTTAAAAGGTAATATTAGACAACCTAAATTTTATCTATAAGTTTATTTAAAATAAAATTTTTATTAATTTTCTCTATAATTTTTATTTTCGACAAAAATAATATCTTTATGTAATCCATGTGAACGTTCCTTTCCACCGCCTTTATAGTTTTCTAAGAGGCTTCATCTCTATGTTGTAATATTTTCAAAAAATATAAATTCATAATATCATGGTTTATTAAAATATTAATTTTAAATAATATAAATGAATCTGGGAAATTAATAATTTAAAATCAATTTTCATAATGCTTTTAATAGTTTTCTTTATCTATGTTGTATGTTTGATAAAGATTATTCTTCAAATGAAATCATCCACCATCTTTGTCCAGATGGATTATGAAATTATCTTTTACATCTATGGGATGATCCATCACTAATTTTGTCTTTTGTAATCATAAACATGTATATCCAAATTTTTTCCAATGATTTTATTTGAATAACTTATTTTACATTACTTAGTTGAAGGGTGTCCACCTTGATGTCGAATACATCAATTGATTAGGGATAATATTATTTAAACATTTTCTCATTTTCATATATTTTGTAAGTATAATATTCTTTACTATAATGGCCCAGACCCTTAGGGTACATCCCTTTTCCAAAATCTGGATCCTAAGGGTGGCGTCTCGGTCGGTGCGACCGATCGGCATGCGACTGATCGGCGTACGACCGATCAGCTTGCAACTGATCAACGTGTGACTGATCAGGTGCAACCAATCGGTGTGTGAACGATCAGTGTGTGATCGATCGGCATGCGACCGATTGGCGTGCGAATGATCGGGTGAGACCGATCGACGTGCGACTGAACGGTGTGCACCCGATCGGTGTGACACGATCGGTGGGACTGATCGGTGCCTCACCGATCCGTGCGACCGATTAGTGGGACATGATCGGTGTGTGGTACGATCGGTGTCACCCAGCCTTTTTAGTATTCTCTTCCACATCCCTTCTCATAACACAACTTTTAGGTTTTTTTAACTATTTGGAAGTGGTTCAAGGTCGTTTTAAGCCCTTAATCAATGTTTAAAATTCATAAGAGTGGGGTGACCCTCAACAGACCCAGCTGTGTGTCGGCATAGCATGCCCCTCCGTTTCTTTTTATTTAATCCTTTAAAATCATTGTTGATACCACCTTTTCCGATGGGAATCATTAAATAACAATTAATTCCGTCGTGTGTAACTGCCCAACCGTGTGGGGAACCACGATCCGACTTTAAAGCCGTTTGAAATTTCCGGATCCCGTGGCAACCAGATCTCATATTTATATCATGGTAATTCCGTTTTATTTTTATTCTTGGATGGTTTCGTTTCTTCCCATGGTGCGTTTGGATTTTCCCTTCCCGAGGAAAGTGTTTCACCTGTGCTGGAACCTTTCTGCTCTCCCTCGGAATCACAGACGTTCTTCCCCTGCAAGTCGCGCATCCACAGTTCTTGGCGTGGAGTTAGAACATCGATCCTTGATCAACCATGTAGGTATTTTCCTTCGTCTCTCCTTACTGTGTATCATGCGGGGTGGATATGCTTTTTTTTCTGCGGGGATTGATGAAACCAAACAAAATGAATACAATGAACGGACATTAAAGAATGGTCGGGGTGTGATCGATGTTCTTCTGTACTCTTTTATATTGTTATATGTTGTGAATTGTATGGGCTTTTGCTCACTGAAAATCAGGGTCGTTGGTGGTCTTTCTCTGTGCACTAATGAACCTCGGTTCTTTTGGCTGCTGTTGATCTTGGGCTGTGTAAAGGGAATTGGTTAATTACGAATATTCGGTAAAATAAATTGGAAGCACCAGGATCAACACCTTTTCTATGATAACCCCCAGTTAAAACCTAGTGGAATTGAAACCATAGAGTGTGTTAAATATTTTAAATCTGAAAATACCAGCATGGGCCTTCTTTGTGTTGGTGGTAGTGAATTATGTTTGTGAATCTAAAGGTGTTTGGTTGCTCTACTGTGACACGAATTTGGGTGGGATCATCTGTTGTTGAGAAATCGTTGGCTCATGGTTTTGGGTGACGTGGATGGGGATGAGATCTCATGTTGTTATAATTTTGTTGGTTATGGACCAAAGTACGTGTGGGGCTATAACTTGAGGGTTTTTTTGGTTCCATTACATCGAGGGATCTCACTGATCCCTTGTTTTTGTGACTTTACAAGAGAACCGGGTTTGAATGCTTATGTTTTTGTTTGATTGTTCCCTTTCTCTGGCTTGTGGTTATGCCTGTTAGTTTCCCAGTAGTGCAGAATTCATTTCAATGGAATCACTTGAACATGAAAACAAGAATGGTTTAAATGGGGTGTTGTTTTTGGGAATGAGTTGTGACTTGATCATGGGTTCGGTGTTTCTTTTATGAATGAATAGTAACAAGTCTGTTGGTCCTTAGGTTGGCATTGAGACCCTAGGTTGGGTGAGTGCTTGCTTACTTATGAATATGATTGTATTTCTTGTATGTTTCTTATTCGCGCCCCACCCAAGTTGGCCACGTAAGTGCCGAACACCCCCATTTCATGGGGGAGGGTTTTTTTTCCAACACTCCTCAGAGTGGCTGGTTATTAGCTCCTTTTCTACTCCCTTTCCCGAATAGCCCAAGACTCTTCGGGCAGGCTGTGATGGCCTAAAGTCCTTTGTTAGACCAAGAATATTTGGGCAGGGTGGTTGTGATGGTTGGCCCAGGTGTTTGCGGGAAGGTTATTTCCCATGTAACTTCGAGATGAGGCCCATGTGTCTTCAGGCATGGCAGTGGTTGTTCTGGCCTAGGTGTTTGAGGGTATGGTGACGCGTGGTGGTTGTAGCCCAGGTGTCTGCAGGCGGGATGGTTGTTGTGGGCCAGGTGTCTGTGGGCGGGATGTGTGGTTGTGGCCCATGTGTGTTCGGGTAGGGTGTGGCAGTGGGACTATGGTGACAATGGTGGGATTGGTTCGATGCATAGGATGTATTCAATAACTAGTGGGAAAGTGGCACGGGGTACCCAAATATCGATGTGCTATTACAATACATTACTTGACTTGCGTTATTTGGGGAGCGTGCCATGGGGAGGTTTGAGTGGATAGTTTTATTCTCCTTGCTAGGTGCTTTGGTTATCTCTTTTTCCACGGGGCATTATAATGTCTCCCCACTTGTGCATGAGAGCATTGGTTTTCTCTACTGAGTATACTTGTATGCTCACTCTACATATATAAAACTATTTTCAGTTTTCCAGGAGGACTCCAGGGATCATGCGGGACCGTACTAGCTAAGACCTTGGGGGCAGTGTCTGCTATTTTTATTTTTTTGGTATCTTTTTACCTTTGGAGTTTTGTGGCTTATATATTTTACTTTTGAACATGCATGTGGGAATGGTTTACTTTCAGCCTTACTTGTACTTTCAGTTTTGGTGTTGTGGGATTTACTATCTTATCTCACAATCCTATTAAAAGAAATGGGTAATTCCTTCCATCTAGTGTGTGATTTTATGCACTTGGTGATAGTCGTCACTCCGGGACCTATTGAAGGTGGGTCTCAGGGGTCATTATCTCTCCTTCAACTTGAAGAAGGAAAGGTCTGGCAATCTGTTGTCCCTTCCCTCATCTTGGGGAAGGCGGGTCATGATTGAATTGTATCAGAGGCAGATTGAGAGATATGATGGATTCTGGAGTTTGGAATAGAGAGGATTGCATGGGATGGTAGGGAAACAGTGTTGGGTGACATTGGTGCGTGAATTAGGCCAAGGAATACCGGCTGGGACACTGGATTTTAGGGCCCCCCGTGATCCGATGCAAGGACTCTGGACCTATTGAACGACTAAGTGTGGCCACACTGATTGCAGGGTAGAGACCCTAGGAAAGGTACATGCATCATAATGACATGTGTTCTCATGTTTCATGGGTGCTTGGAAAATTCAATGTAAATAAATAAGTCTAAGATAATTGTAGAACAATATTCTACACTAATCGGGCTTACAAATTCCTTATTTATCTTGTAGTTATTCCACCTAGGAGGTGACCACGAGTAGTCCGGGCGATCGAGTGCCAGGATGTCGACTTGGCTGATCGACAGAGGGCTGTCCGAGAGGAGGAGGATGATCAGTGTCAAAGGATGCTTCACACCTTTTAGCGGCAGACCCTCGGGAAGTACGGGGGCAGCACCTCGGTTATGGAGATGGAGAGCTGGCTCGAGGAGATAGTGATAGCTTTCGGCCTAATTCTAGATCCTACGGAATACTGGGTTCCTCTGGCTGTAAGTTAGACACGGGGAGCAGCGCGTCACTGGTGGAGAGGATGCACACGTTGGGAGGTGTATAGCGAGAGGGAATCCAGTTGGGCTCATCGAAGGGAAAGACCGTCAGCAGCAGGCCTCCAGCATCAGGACCCTCTAAGTTTCGACCAGGAGGGAGCATGACTCAGCAGTTCCAGTTTCGGTCCCTGACCCTCTCCCTTTCTCTTCAGGCCCGGGGCCGAGGTGCTTCGTCTATGGCAGCCATGAAAACCTTTGGAATCAGTGCCCAAACAAAGTGAAGTACAGCGGGGGTGGGCAGATTCAGCGCACACCTCAGCCACAACTGTTTTTAGCTAGGTCCTTTCAATAGCAGCAGTAGGGATAGTAGGCTCCCTCCCCTCTGATACCAGACGCGGAGGGAGGAGGCCAACCCCTGGGTGCCCCTCATGGACCTCGAATAGGGCGTGGTCAGGGAGGCAGCTGATAGCCGAGAGGTAGAGGAGCTGGGCGTGGGCAGTTACACGCCGCAGAGGTAGCAGTTCCAGCCGGGCCAGAGGTCGTTCGAGGTACGATTAGCTTGTTTAGTACTTTTGCCTATTCCTTGTTCAATATATTATCTTCACACTCCTTTGTTACACCCGGTCTGGCTCGTGCGTTGGGTTTATACGTCGAGAGACTTTTAGCGCCCCTAGTGTTGAGCATACCAGTCAGAGGTCAGACCGATTTGTATTATGTTTGTTGAGGGTGTAGACTAATGATAGGGCCACATCAGTCTATCAAGTATCTTATACTATTGCAAATAAAACTATACTATGTCATACTTGGCATTGACTGGCTATTCTCTGTGTGTCCCGTCATTGACTACTTCCGAGGAATGGTCACATTGTCAGATCTAGGTGGCCAACGTGTGACTTTCATCGGCGAGCGGGGTTTCTAGAAAAGCAACAGGCAAGAGGAACCCCTCCTTTCCTTGTTAGCTGAGCTGTAAGTGGAGTCGATGGATGCATAAATGGTGGAAGCCTCAGGGATCATCGGTGAGTTTATGCACGTCTTCCCTGAAGAGGTGGCGACTCTACCCCCTCGACATGATGTTGAATTCGGGAGAGACTTGTAACCTGGTGCCCGTCCGATTTCTATGGCTCCCTACAGGATGGAACCTTCTGAGTTGCGGGCGTTGCAGGTTCAGATTGACGATCTGATGAATAAGGGTTTTTTCCGACCAAGTGCATCACTATGGGGTGCTCTTGTTTTTCTCGCAAAGAAGTCAGATGGTGGTCTAATACTGTGCATAGATTACAGGAGGCTGAATCCGGTGACAGTCAAGAATCGCTACCCTCTCCTGAGGATAGACAATCTCTTTTACCAGCTAAAGGGAGCAGGTTAGTTCTCATAGATTGACCTGCGGTCAGGATACCACTAGCTGAGGGTGAGGGAGGGTGACATCTCGAAGACTGCCTTCAGGTGAAAATATGGGCACTTCGAGTTTGTAGTCATGTCGTTCGGTGTTACAAATGCTCCAGCTCTGTTCATGGGGCTCATTAACTCCGTCTTCCGGTAGTATCTGGACTAGTTCATGGTCATGTTTGTTGACAACATCTTGATCTACTCAAGATCAAAGGAGGATCACACTGAGCACTTGATAACGGTTTTAGAGGTCCTCCGACAACACCAGCTCTATGGGAACTTGTCCAAGTTAAAGTTCTGGATGCGAGAAGTGCATTTTCATGGGCATTTAGTGACTGAGTAAGGAATAGAAGTGGACCCATTGAAGGTCAAGGCAGTTGTTTCATGGGAAGCACCCATGAACGTGGCAGAAGTTTGTAGTTTCCTTGGACTGGCTGGTTATTACCGAAGGTTCATGCCCAACTTCTCCCGAGTTGTGACACCCTTGACAGCATTGACCAAGAAGGAACAAGATTTTATGTGGAATGGGCAGTGCGAGGCATCTTTCAGTTATCTGAAGGAGAAGCTAGTTAGTGCCCCAGTGCTGAGGTTTCCAGAAGAAGGAGCAGTATATGAGGTGTTCTGCGATGCTTCGGGGCAAGGCCTTGGGTGTGTGTTGATGCAACAGAAAGGGGTGATCTCTTATGGGTCTAGGAAGTTATGTCCCCATGAGTGTATCTATGCCACCCATGATCTGTATCTTTCAGCGGTCATGTTTTCATTAAATTTGTGGCGACATTACCTCGTCGGGAGCACTTTGTAGTCTTCACGGACCAGAAGAGCTTGAAGTACATCTTCACCCAGTGGGACCTGAACTTGTGGCAGCATAGGTGGATGGAGTTCCTTCACGACTACGAATTCTAGATTTCCTACACCTTAGGAAAAGGGAATGTGGAGGCTGATTCCTTGATAAAGAAGTCGCAGAAGGATGCGGTTCGAGAGTCGGAAGGTGCTTGGAAAGCGATGGAGGAGTTGGCTACCCTGCACTTGGATGTAAGAGAGGACGGTGGTAGAGGTTGTCTATTTCAGATGATAGTGAAATCCTCTCTCCTACGACAAGTGGACAAGTCTCAGTGGGGAGACTCAGAAACCGAAGTGGTTCATGACCAGGTTAACCAAGGTGATGCTCTGGAAGGGTGGACAGAGGATGGTCAGAATCGAGTGCATTTCCAGGGGAATCTATTTGTTCCAGAGGGGATACACCAGAGATTTATTGGTGAGTTCTAAAACTCACCCCTAGTAGTGCACCCGGGAGTTTCCAAGATGTACCGAGGCTTGAGAGGTCAGTTCTGGTGGCCTAGGGTGAAGCAGGTAGTTGCAGAGTTTGTGGCCAAATGCTTGGTGTGTCAGTAGGTGAAGGCTGAACACTGTGTTCCGGGCGATTTGTTGCAACCTCGGGATGTTCTCGAGTGGAAGTGGGATGAAATATCGATGGATTTCGTCATGGGACTACCCAAGGCTCAAGGAGGTTGTGATGCTATCTGGGTAGTGGTGGACCGATTGACGAAATCGGCTCACTTTCTGGCGATCAAGGAGTCAGGAGCAGTGGATGCCTTAGTGCGGAGGTATGTGGATGAGGTGGTGCGGTTTCATGGAGTTCTGAGCTCCATAGTCTCGGATTGGGATGCACGGTTTACCTCACGAGTCTGGATGGGATCACAGCATGCCTTTGGCACCCAGCTATGTCTTAGTACTACTTTCCATCCCCAGACAGATGGGTAGACAGAGCGCACCATCTAGACCCTAGAGGATATATTACAGGCATGTATCTTGGATTTTTGGGGATCGTGGGTGTGACACTTGCCTCTGGTAGAGTTCTCCTACAATAATAGCTATCACTCTACCATTGGTATGGCTCCGTTCGAAGCCCTATACGGAAGGTCGTGTCGCTCACCTGTGTGATGGACTGAGGTTGGGGAAGTAGGTGTTCTTGACCCAGAGGTGGTGCAGAGCACAACAGAGAAGGTTAAGCTTATACGGGAGAGAATGAATGTGGCCCCGGACCAACAGAAGTCGTATGTCAATAGTAGGAGGAGTCCCTTGGAGTTTGAGGTTGGAGACCATGTGTTCTTGAAGGTCTCCCCTCAGCGTGGACAACAGATGTTCGGCAGGGGGATTAAGCTTTCTCCCAGGTTCATCGGGGCCTTCGAAGTGTTGTGGTGGGTCGGTAAAGTGGCTTATCAGCTGGCGCTACCACCACTACTGCTGAGGCTGCACAATGTCTTCCATGTGTCCCAGCTCCGACGATGTCTACACGACGATTCACACATCCTCAACTGGGGAAGTGGGATATCGAGGACGACGTGACCTTTCTGGAAATACCGGTGAGGATCGAGGATCGCGAAGAGAATTTTCTCAGTGGATGGACCATCCCCTTGGTCCGTGTGTTGTGGAATCATGGTGGACTTGAGGAGAGTACCTGGGAATGGGAGGCACAGATGCGCGCCCAATACCCAGAGCTGTTTTGAGTTTTGTTCTGTTTTGTTTTGTACTTGATAAGATGTAATGTTGATCCTATTTGTTTATGAGATGTTTTGTTTCCCTATATAGAGTTTGTTGTGAATTGTCCTAACCGTGGGGAGGGGAGGACTAGATCCCTAATCAAGACGCATTATGGTGGATGTGATTGAACCTGTGCAGGGGATTCAGTGCCGCCCAAAGCAGATAGTATCTTGACATAATGAAGGAACTCCTTAATCAATATGAATGGATAGTTGACCCATGGATGCTTCTTGGTTACTTGAGGGAGAGGTGTTTCTAGATTTCGACGTGGTTCACTCCTGATAGGTATCTTCGAGGCGGTTGTTCGGACCCCCTCTATTATCATGGGTTGGTTTTGATTCTCGAGGGCGAGAATAGTTTGAGAGGTATCTGATGTAATGTCCCAGACCCTCAGGGTCCATCCCTTTTCCAAAATCTAGATCCTAAGGATGGAGTCTCAATCGGTGCAACTGATCAGCATGCGACCGATCGGCGTGTGACTGATCGGTTTTCACCTGATCAGTGTGACGCGATTGGTGTGACCGATCGATGCCTCACCGATCGGTGCGACTAATCGGTGTGACACGATTGGTGCGACCGATCGGTGTGACACGATTGGTGCGACCGATCAGTGTGTGGCACGATCGGTGTCACCTAGCCTTTTTGGGTTTCTTTTCCACAACCCTTCCTATAACAACACTTTTAGGCCTTTTTAACCTTTTGGAAGTGGTTCAAGGCCGTTTTAAGCCCTTAATCAATGATTAAAATTCCTAAGATTGAGGCGAGCCTCAACGGACCCAGCTGTGTGTCTGCGTAGTGTGCCCCTCCGTTTCTTTTTATTAAATCCTTTAAAATCACTATTGTTACCACATTTTCTGATGGGAATCATTAAATAACAATTAATCATGTTGTGTGTAACCACCCAACTGTGTGGGGAACCGCGATCCGACTTTAAAGCTGTTCGATATTTCTATATCCCATGACAAAAGCATATCATCTTTATATCACGAGAATTCTATTTTATTCTTCTTCTTGGCTGGCTTCTTTTCATCCCTTGGTGCATTTGGAGTTTCCCTTCATGAGGCAAGTTGTGCGCCTGTGCATGAACCTTTCTGCTCACCCTCGGAATCTCAAACGTTCTTCCCCTGCAAGTTGCGCATCCCCGGTTCTTGGTGAGGAGTTAGAACATCAATCCTTGATCAAACAAGTAAGGATTTTCCTTCATCTCTCCTTCATATGTATCATGCGGGGTGGATATGATTTTGTTTCTGTGGGGATTGATGAAACCAAACTTAATGAAGATAATGAACAGAAATTAAAGAATGGTGGGGGTCTAATAGATGTTTTGTTGTACTCTTTTATATTGTTATATGTTGTGAACTTTATAGGCTTGTGTTCACTGAAAATCATGGCCATTGGTGGTCTTTCTCTGTGCACTAATAAACCTCGGTGCTTTTGGCTGTTGTTGATCATGTGCTGTGTAAGGGGAATTTGTTAATTACGAATATTAAGTTAAATAAATTGGAAGCACCAGGATCAAACCATTTTCTATGATAACCCCTGGTTAAATCCCAGTGGAATTGAAACCATGGAGTGTGTTAAATATTTTAAATCTGAAAATACCTGCATGGGTCTGATTTTTTTTTTGTGGTAGTGGTTGTTGTTTGTGAATCTGAAGCTGTGTGGTTGCTCTATTGTGACACTAATTCCTGTGGTATCCTCTATTGTTGAGAAATCATTGTCACCTAGTTTTGGGTGACATGGATGGGGATGAGATCCCCTGTTGTTATAATTTTGTTGGTTGTGGACCAGAGGCCGTGTGGGGTTGTATCTTGAGGCTTGTTTTGGTTTCAGTACATCTAGGGATCTCACTGATCCCTTGTTGTTGTGACTTTACAAGAGAACCAGGTGTGAATGCTTAAGTTTCTGTTTGACCGTTTCCTTTCTCTGGCTTGTGGTTATTCCTGTTAGTTGCCTAGTAGTGAATAATTCATTTAAATGTAATCACTTGAACATGAAAACAAGAATGGTTTAAATGGGGAGCATGTTTTGGGAATGAGTTGTGACTTGATCATGGGTTCGGTGTTCATTTTATGAATGAAAAGTAACGAGTGTGTTGGTGCTTAGGTTGTCTTTGAGACCCTAGGTTGGGTGAGTTCTTTCTTACTTATGTATATAATTGTATTTTTTGTATGTATCTTATTCGCACCCCACCCAAGTTGAGCACTTAAGTGCCGAACACCCCCATTTCATGGGGGAGGGTCTTTTTCCCAACACTCCTAAGAATATCCCAAGACTCTTCAGGCAGGATGTGATGGTCTGATGTCCATTATTAGCCCAAGAATCTTCGAGTATGGTGGTTGTGATGGTTGGCCCAGGTGTTTGCGGGAAGGTCATTTCCCAAGTATCTTCGGGATGAGGCCTAGGTGTCTTCGGGCGTGGCAGTGGTTGTTCTGGCCCATGTGTTTGCAGGTGTGGTGACGCGTGGTGGTTGTGGCCCAGGTGTCTGCGAGCGGGATGGTTATTGTGGCCTAGGTGTATGCGGGCGGGATGTGTGGTTGTGGCCCAGGTGTGTGCGGGCGGGGTGTGGCAGTGGGACTGCAGTGAGAATGGCGGGATTGGTTCGATGCATAGGATGTCTTCAATAACCAGTGGGAAAGTGGCGCGGGGTACCCAAATATCGATGTTCTATTACTATACATTACTTGACTTACGTTATATGGGGAGCGTGCCTTGGTGAGGTTTGGGTGGATTGTTTTTTCCCTTGCAAGGTGCTTTGGTTATCTCTTTTTCCACGAGGCATTAGAATGTCTCCCCACTTGTGCACGAGAGCTTTGGTTTTCCCTACTGAGTATACTTGTATGTTCACCATACATATATAAAACTATTTTCAGGCTTCTAGGAGGACATCAGGGATCGTGCGGGACTGTACTAGCTCGGACCTTGGGGGCAATTGCTGCTGTTTTTATTTTTTTGGTATCTTTTTACTTTTGGAGTTTTGTGGCTTGTATCTTTTACTTTTGAACATGCATGTGGGAATGATTTACTTTCAACGTTACTTGTACTTTTAGTTTTGGTGTTGTGGGATTTACTATCTTATCTCTCAATCCTATTAAAAGAAAAGGGTAATGCCTTCCATCTAGTGTGTGATTTTATGCCCTTGGTGCTAGTCGCCACTCCGGGACCTATTGAAGGCGGGTCTCGGGGGTCATTATCTCTCCTTCAACTCAAAGAAGGAAGGGTCTGGAAATCTGCAGTCCCTTCCCTCATCTTCGTGAAGGTGGGTCATGACATTTACCATATATAATGAGTGGTATTTAACCATAGTGACACTTAATGTTATTGGATACCCATTTGTTTTCTTTGGGTTGATCGTGATATGTCTATTGATGGAATTAAAATCGCTTCATTGGATAACTACATGAAAGGAAATAAAACCCATTTTTTCCATTGGATATTATTATATGTTAATTAAAACAACACAAAACACATATTTCTGGTTTTCATTATGTGATGGGTCGGCCTAAAATTGTATATTCATATAATATATTGGATAATGTTTTCATCTCATGTGATATCATGGTCTGTGGGTTGTGATCTTAGAAAACTATAGAGTGTGGGTAGTTATCATATCCAACTATGTTTTTCTAACAAGGAAGGGATACTTGACATGTGATTTTAGGTTTATGTACTTTCCACATTTCCTATGATTTCATGACCTTATGTTATTATCATTTTTTAATACATGTTCATATGATAATATTTCTTTATTCCATTCTTCCATGATTATGATCATCCTTGTCATGATACCTTATTATTTTATAGGTATCTCATGTTATACTTTATTATTATGTTAACCCTTATTGAGCATTTGATCTCACCCCTTTCTTATGATTCCATTTATCCATGTGATTATGTAAACTATTAATTATTCTAATCTTAGAATAGTATCTTGTTTGAAAAAATTATTGGGGATGTTGAATAATCATTATGTATTTATTAACTTCTTATATGATGGAAATAAGGTTTCCACTGTATGAGAATGGAATTGGTCATATTAGTTAGTGATTTACCCTAATTATCTAAAAAATTAAATTAAAAGTTACTTGGTTTGTAAAATTTTGAAAGATATTGTAATCATAGATGTGTATCATTGCTGATATTGTATGTTCTCTGTTTTTATTTCCAAATCTAGGATCAAGACTCTAGGACTGCTACAATATCTTACTCTAGTTCATTAGCACTATAAAAATCCCACCCTAGTATCTCAGAGTCAGTAGTTTCATTAATACAATTTCAAAAGATATAAGGAATCTCATCTGGAATTATTGAATAGTTTATAAGTATTGGTAACTAAAAACATCTTTGAATATCATTTTAAAAATAAAATAAAATTATAAAAAAGTGTTTTCTTCAAGTTCATCATTATTTATTTTAGTGTAACCCTACATGTCAATCTTAATACTCATCTTTTCATCCTGAGGAAAGAAACATAAGAAATGGGTGATCCCAAATAATATTTAAGGGTACAAGTATATAAAAATTTTTGAATTAATAAAACATAATCAATATTAATATGTAAATTATTAAAACACATTCCATTTAATAAAAAAATGGATAATAATACATAAGAAATAAATAATGATCAAATAATGACATATACATAGTCAAATGAGCTTGAAAATTTTGATAGATATTAAAACTAATATAATAATAACATGGATATCAATGAATAATCTCATAATGATGTAATACATAATTCTATACATCATATCTGATGACTCATTCTAAGACATCTTACATAAATGGGTAAAGCCTTGGCCAAAACCCAAACTATTTTGTCTCTTGATACCTATCGATACATAGAAGGGCTATAGTGTTCCCCTCTCATCACATACTAAGTCGAATTAATTCCTCATATGAAGGGGTTAAACATAATCAAAAAAAACATTTTTGTTGGAAAACTATCATATTAAATGATAATACTTTCCCCAATTAAGGAACATAATCATAAACCTTTCAGATTAATATGGAAAATGGTATCAAAATAGTACATCCATAGTCAAAACATATCATAAACCATATAAAGGAATAATAATGACTGTATCATTAGATTTTATCCCTATAAAATCTTATGTTAAATCTATGTATTTAATATTATATGGAAATTGACTTTGAAGGATCACTTGGAACATTTATTAAAGAAAATATCCTTTTTACTTTAAAAATAACATTTTAAAACTAAAACATTAAAAAAATTGAAAATACTTTTCTTTTAAAATAGTATAATAAAATTATAAAATAATTTTTAAAACATTAATTGGTCAAGATAGAAGAAAATTCCATTCATGTTGTACATGTTTAAATAATGACTCCTTTCACATTTTCAATAAAACCCATACGTGCCTTGTTTAGAAAAAAATTTATTATTACTTTCAAAAATAATTTCAAAATTTTAAGAATGGGTAAAATATTGTTTAATAACTATTTTGGATAATATTAAAAAAAGTTGAAAACATTTTAAATAACATAGGTATGGAAGAAAATGGGGTTTTGACTAAAGAGAGAAATGAAGATGATTTTTCTTAAAAACATTCTTTTGAACTATTGATTACCTAAAGAGATGATAATGAAGGGATAAATTTATTCTCATGAAATAACCAAAGGATTCATGAGTTTCCTAAGATATGGATTATAACATTTCATCATGAAAAGAATAAATATAAAAAATCCTAATAAACGATGAGATTACACTATAAAACAAATACAACTTTTGTAACATTGAATGATAAGCCCCATAGAAGAATAAAATTACATAAAAAATAAAATATCAATAGAATAAATAAATTATTCATGTTACCTTTCAAAAGGGTTTTATATACACCTCATAAAATAAGATAGGTGCATAACATGAAATATGTCTCAAAGAAGAAAAATTGAGACAAAATTCAGTTACCACAGGTTTGACTTCCTTCTTATCGGTTTGAACCACCTGTATAATACTTATAGGTTTATTATATATATAATATAGAACCATAATAATATATACCATACCATGTATGATTTAATTATAGTCATTTATCACCCATTTATTAATAATTCTTTATTAAAATCGCTATTTCTGGTGATAATTTCTTTGTTTCTCATGTATGTTTTGGTTTGGTAATTCTAGTCCTTTTACATTGATCATATTTCCATCATACCTAGAATTAAAAATATGATATAAATATCATATATATTCATTATATATTTATTTTCGGTAATTTATAAAATCTAGTGGTATGAAATGGATTACACCATTCATAGAGATGGTAGGTCGTACATATGCATGAATGTTGTTTCCATTTTTTTCTCAACAGACGAAACAAAACGAAAATAAATATAAATTAAACATTACATAATAATTATTATGTTATATATTTAATTTATATTAATAAAATCCATCAATAATACCATCCATATAAAAATAAAAAGAAAAAAATCTCACGTCGCTATGTCAAGGCGATAGTCCACACGTACACACGAGCGACATTATTGTTTTCCAAATGATTATAATGTAGGAATTTATATGTGATATCATATTAAAATTAATACCTTCCATTTAAATCATTAGTTAAAAATGAATCATGTCACTTTGTGAGGTGGTGGTCACCCATACACACAAGCGACATTGTCGTATCCCCCCCACAGAATAGAATATAAAAAGGTATATGTGATATTATAACTCAAAAAGTATAATTATGTCATAAATATCATATATATATATGTGTGTGTGTGTGTGTGTGTTAAATATATCATTTTATCCACCCTTTAATAGGTGTTGATGGAAAGTTAATTACGTCGGTTCATGAGGTGGTAGTCCGCTGTACACACGATCAATGGTTTCATCTACCATTTGATGGAAGTGCAGAGGGACCTTGATTTTTCCATTTATAAAATAAAATATAAGTATATATATTATTGTTTTATTATATTATCATAGTTTATAATGATTTTTTGAAGGTTTATGAAGAAATAATAAAAATATGCACATTTAATAATTTTACCTCTTCTTCAGAGGGTCACCTTCGGTATAAAAGTAAATCATTATTAGGAGGGATTAATGATAAAATTAATCCCTATAGGATTTGTTGAGGGAATTAAGGAAGTAATTTTTTAATTTATTTTCTGAATCAATAGGTTTTGGAAGTGTGAATAGTGTAGGAGAGGGGGTCACCTTTTATAAGTGGGGGAGAGGACACACATGGAAGTTTTGAAAATATAATGTGATTCCCATGTTGTTCTCATGAAAAAAACCTCTATAAAGGATAATTATATATCTTTAGAGGTTATAAAGTAAATATATTTCCATAAAATGGGTATTGGTCATGTTTTAGTTCATTTTTAACCCTTATCTTTTTAGTTTAACTCCGCAGTAAGCTCATTTTTAACATAACTGTAGAATTTAATTTTTACTGTTTTTACTAAACATTATGTTTAAAAATTAAGTTTAATTTATTATATATTATTAATTATTCTGATTAAAAATATTCAATTAATTTTTATAAATTCTATTCACATATGTGGAAAATTTTGATTAAATATTAATCTCGCAAACGTGATTAAAAAGTGGTTTGAAAGAAATGTATTGTTTAGGGAAAAGATGATATTATATTAACTGTAGGAATAGAAACAATAATTATAATAATTTCAACTTAAAAATTTATATTTATAATTTATACATTTCATTTAAATAATTAAAAATTAGGGGTGTTTATTAATTAAAATGGAAAACATTATGCACTTCAAAATAGTTTTTAGATAAATGTATTTTTAAACTCAAAAATAGAATAAAGCTAATTCAAATGTAATTAATTGAATTAAATATAATAAATTAATAATTATGTTACTTGAAATCAAATTCAAATCATAATGGGAATTTTAAATTTATTAATTTACTATAAATAAATTTCAGTTTTACAAAAATAGGTATTTTTAACTGTTAAGTGAAAAATCAATATATTCTAAAATATATCAAAATTTCGCCATAAGTATGTTCTTATATAATAATTTAAAAACTAACTTAATTTTGAAAAAAATACTAAACTTATGAAAAATTATTTTTAATTTAGGTGTGAAACGTGTGGATAAACTGCCTTATTGAAAAACATGGTTTTTCAAAAAACATTTCTTTTTTTTCAAATGGTTATTATTTTATTCCAAATAAATATATAACTATTGATTTTATTTTATACAGGTGTAGACCATATAATTTTCATAATTTATTTATTCTGATTCATACCCTCTAATTTAATAGCTAGGTTATAAATTTCCTGTTTAAATAATAAAGTTATAATAGATAAATGTGCTTCGTTTAAACCTAGTATTTTGTGCGTCAGAAGCTATCAAAGATATTGAATTTATTTAAAAATAAATATATTGTAAAGTATCATGGAGTTATATTATCTTATAAGAATGGTGTTTTTTATTGTATATTCTATCAAACATGATATTCCACAATTAATATCTGAAGGTGTTACATTCTACCCCCCACCCATAAATAAATTATATCCTCACAATTTAATCTTAACATCAATAATCAAGTGTTTAAAATTTGAATATGCCTTTATTGAAATATCATGTTGTAAAATGGTTTAATAAAACATACTCTTGATAAGAGATAAGGTAAGTAAAAAAATCAGCTAGAATAACACATAATTAGATTTCCATACAGGAAAACATTGGTACGAAGAGAAGATATCGACATGGAATAAAAGCGTAAATATTGGATTGGAATTTCAAATAGTATAGATTATTCACACAATCTTTCTTAACCTTAATATAATATATATTATTAAAATAATTTATCATAGCTTTAATAATGTATTTTAATTTCAAATTGTCTTTCAAATTCATTATTATAAAAAACATAATTTGAAGTGTTATTGACAAAATTTGTTATTAGTTTTAAATACTTAATGTATTTTTATCACATTGTTTTAAAGATCCATATATTTTTAATCCATAAATTAAGTGGGATATTATCTTGTTAATTATGAAATATTCTTACAATATATAATCAATTTCAATTTTCATCTTATTTGAAAAAATAATAATAAAATAAATTATACATTAAAGTATTATTTTAATCTTGAGAATTATAATTATTAATAATAAAACAAAATGTTGAAATTTATTCTATGCTTTCAAATTCTGAGTTTTTGGATAATTAAAAGGATTTATAGTTTTTTTGAAATCTTAAAAAAGTTGTCTCACTTGAATAATCCTTAATGACGAGTAACATAATTTCTTTTTATTTTATATTTATTTAACCATATTTATAAGTTATTTTTGATAGTCACAATGGGGTAGAAATTTATAGTAATGTTGTAGAACTTTATTGTTTGGAATTTTTACTTTGTAATTTGAAATGTTTCACAAATGGTGATAATTTTTTTGTCTTTTGAAAACGTTTATGAGAAAATTATATTTCTAAAGGAATGCTTTAAAATTACTTATATATATATATTGTTTTGAATATTTATAATGATCAATATTTCTAAAATATAATTATTTTAATCCCTTGACTATTTAAAAGGATTTATCATCTCATTTGGATTTAATTACATAATATTGATATTCATTTTACATTTTTTTATATTCCTAGTTTTTGAGATCACCAAAAAGGAGGAATTTTTTGTACCTCACTGCTTAGATTTTTTTAATGATCATAAAACATATTTAGTGTTCTAACCATCTCATTTAGGTTTTATTTCATAATTTTTTATTAGATATCATCCTAAGGAATCAATGAACAAAAAAATGGAATAAAATGGTTATAGAGGACCATTTTTAGGATTTTATTGGGAAACAACACTGGCTAATCAGTATAGTGTCACCGCCCAACTAGTGGCACTAGACAGAACCTAAAGACCTAATGTAAGTCCACCTACTACCTAATTGATCTTAAGAACCACCCACTGGTATCTAGACATTACTGATTTTCTATAGGTAGATCACTAGATACCTAGTGGTAGCCAATAGCTACCGAGTAGAGTCTTCAGTAGATTGGAAGACTGTAGAAATCCCACCCTCTAGTCAGTTGCATCGGGCATGTAGCCAATGGAATCAAGATGGAAATTCAAATAGTCTATTAAATAAGGTCTGAAATTGATCTATTAGCCTCATTAAACCTCAAACTCAACCCTTGGACCTCAAGAGTCTATAAATACTACCCATGGTAGTCTTATCAAGAAACAACAGTGATCTTCAATGAAATTAATTGATATTTAGGAAATATAAATGAGCATCATCTACAAAATTGTTTTATGTTATCCCCCTCTTGGAATCTATTTATTCTCCCTTCTTCAAACAAATTTATCTCCCATATTTCACTTTATAATTATCTTAAATTAATCTTATCTATATTTATATATAATTCAGATAATTTATTCAAAGTGATTGTGCATTAGGATACCTCCTTTTGTATTTATTTCAGGTTCTTAAAGACTACTATAACTGATGAATTTTTTCATGTTTTATGGATATTGAAAAACTCAAGGTCTATGCTCTTTTAATATTTCATGGCTATCTCTAAATTCAAGGTCTACTAATTCATAAACCCTCATGAAATTTAGGTAGGAGATGTAGGGACTCATCATTGATCTATTGCCAAACTCCCTTATCAAATTTCATTCCTTGTATTTTATTTACTTTAAAATTATTTTTTTTATTAATATCTTTCATTCAATTAAATAATTTATCTATAATTGTATCAATTAATTAATCTATTAAATTAAATAAATCAATACCTTTCTTAATTAATATATTATTTTCACTATGATTACTATTTTTAATTTCAAATACTATTTTACTAATTCTTTTATAACTTTTATTATTTTAATTTATCACTATATTTTATAACATTATTTCATTTTTTTGTTTCAATTTTTTTATTTATAAATAAAATTCACCTTCCACTTTCGATATTTCTTCACGGAATAGTATTTTGGCTAAAATTCTATGATTTCATCAGGTGATCATATCTTGAATCTTCACCTAGCTTTATAATTCCATTTGTATTTTCAATATCTTCATCCTTCTTTGATTTCTTGATAGAGTATGAATGGGTGCTTGAATGATTATTTCTTTATTTGGGGGGAAAATAAATGATTATTTTGATAACTAGTTGACCCATGTATCATTTTGGGAGCATGAAGTTCATCCTAGTCGAAAAGGATTATACCATTATATATGCTCATTTTATCTATGTGGTGTAGGGAATGACCTTTACAAATCACATGGCCATGGGAATGAATCTTACATGTCCACTTTGAATTTCTTATCAGAAACTAAGTCATTTAAATTTATGTATCAATTCTCATGCACTCATACATATCAATGTTTCCTGCCCATGGAAAATTTATTTACTTTTACATATTATAATGGTCATGGGAGTTGCCTTTAAATATTACCATTCTTCCATTATAATAGAGGAAGTAAAATTTATTTATCACCCAAGATATAGAGATTAAATTTACATAATACTCACAAGTTACTCTTATGTATTTAATTTTCCAAATTTCAATATATAAATTTTAAAATATTTTTATGTATTGGTATATGAATATTACATATTAGTTCCCTTTTTTAAATTCAACCATTTAATTATTTAGAGTACTATTATAAATCCATTGATTGAATATCATGTATGAGGTTCCCCAAACATAATATTTTTTCACTTATCAAAGTGATTTATCAAATTATTTAATTTTAACTTCCAAAAAGTAAGTCCTCCTAGTTTTTTACATTAAGTATTTGAAATTTTTCATGTATTGATTTCAAAAATTTCTTGAAATGTGTGAAAAACAAAAAATAAGTTATTTTTAATAAATATAACTTCCATAAATGATTAATTTATTAAAAATAACAATATATAATATTAAAAATAAATTCTAAATGTTCCAAAATCATTGTATTTATTATCAAATAATTTCAAAAATGAACACAATAAGTAAAAATAAAATACCATGTCAATTAAAATTTTATTTCTAGATTCCACAATGATATAATAATGTGTAAACATCTATGTTGGTATATTAATTTCGGGGTTAATTATCATTTACAAATAGAATAATGTTTCTAAAATATTGGGTTTCATCACTCCCCCGAACTGAAACCACTGCACTCATATGCAATATAAATAATTTAAGAAGGAAATTCGTCATACCAAACATAAATATTCAAACCATAGAAGAAATAAATAACCAATTAACTCATCATTGAAATTATTATATTTCATTTAAAATTTCTAACCATTTCCCACTTCATTGGCTCATGTTTTTACCCTTTAAATCCTTCCTAAACACTACATGACATACCTCATATTGAAATTTTCCTTCCTCATTCAAGGAATATTTAATGTGTATTTTTTCACATTATCAGAGTACATTTGATCTACTATATTCTTGAAAGGATACTATATTCACTCCTAGAAGACAAAATGTGGTATTAAAAAGGAAATTCAATACATTTTTTAAGGTTATGGACTAGTTGGTAAAAATGTGAAAATAATGTCGAGTTGGAATAAAGAGTTTTAAATCTATTAATGACAACACAATTTATATTTTAGTAAGTATATAATAGTGGATGAAACTTAATTCAACCCCTCAATATGAAGCGATCTCAACTCCCCAATCCCTTTTATTCGTTTTTTAGTCACAACAATGATAATGAACAATAATTAATGAAATATATTTGTTTGTAAATTTTTATATTTTATGTATATAATTTTTTTATTTTTTATTCTTTTTACATTTCTAGAATCATTTTTTAGTTAAATTTTTTCTTAGAGATAAAGATGGAAAATATGTAAAATAGTGATGAAATAATATTGTGAACCCACTTCAAAAAACAAATTTAAATTCAATCTTTACTCAACCAAAAGCATTGTACTTCCACTATAAACACCTCATAATCACACCCTAACCCCCTAGTACACAACTTAAAGTATAACATGAAATATAAAAAAATAGATAAGAACTAAAGGAATATTATATATTTTAATATGGATTACCTAACAGGTGTTTAATGGTTTCTAAGGATTAATGTGGGTAAAAAGTTAAGTTGAATAGAAAAATGGATTTAAAGGGGACATTTTAATTGAATGATTCCCTCTATCATGTATAATACACTTAAATCCTATAATAAAGTTATATTTTCACTCATGACCATAGACTCTCAAGATATGTGTTATAGGAAATAATATATAATAATTGTATTAAAATGCCTCTCGGGTTGGGGATTATAAATAATTGTATAATCATTTCATGCCTTAGATTGTAAGATCTACATACTATCAAGATTTCCATTTCATGAACTCATTTCAAAAACTCGCATAACCAATCCTCTTGACAAAAAATTTTAAAAACTAGTGAACTCCCCAAAAAATTAATGTCATTCTCACTAGGTATACGTCATTTAGATCAAATTTTCTAACTAAAAACATACTAAAATAGAATGAAAATATCTATTATAGAGTCATATTAGGTCCTAAATAGATTGGGATTCCCTTCCACTCACAAACATATGTAAAACTACCCCATAATAGATTATTAGTGGATAAATGTATGTGAAATAAGAGTACAAACTAATTATTGTCCCAATGGAATCCTTTATTTAAACTCTCAGTTGTTTTCCACTAGTGGACATTTAAACCTACAAGGGAAAAATAAAAACATCATGAGAGATTTATTCAAATAATATATAGAATATTAAAGAGTTAAGGGAAAATAATTATGAAGCATTCCCCAAGTGGGTGATATTTTTTGAACTTCCAATAATCAATTTTTTTAGTTTTTCATCCCCAATTAGAAGGTGGGTTGAGTTTATTTGATAAAAATAAGAACAAGTTATATTTTTTAATGACTATGAGTGGACACTAGAGTTGGAATACCCCATGAATATATAATAAATATTCCAAACCATAAATTATAAATATAAATAAAATAAGGTATGGGAATAGAGTGTAAGGGGTCTCCATTTAATTTTTTGGTTCTCCCCTCATATGGTATCTCTATAATTGTTAATTGAGTATTGGCTTTATCATGGGTCATAGGGAATTATCTTTTTATTGATTGTCTAATGTATTGAATTCCAACACAATTTGACACAATATAGTGGTTGAATCAAGTTATTACTCACTATTTAGGGAAATTTTATGCTAAGTGTGATTTGAAATGTTAGGAAAATGATAATCAAAATGCATTTCAAGTAATTAACAATATAAATAAACTGATTCAAATAAAACTTTCACTGCCTTTTACTGTGTTTACTTGTTCTCTTTATCCTTAATAAATTCCTCTAGATTTTTTTCTATGATAGTGGGAAGTCGATATAATATCTTTTATTCAAATCCTAGTATCTTCTTGTATTTATCATCATGTAAAGAATACTCCATGAGTACTGAAAATGAATTATTGTCAAAAAAGAGGATTAGTTTTCAAGTGAATTTTAGAAAACATTAAAACTATTAAATCTAGTGTTTACTCATCTCCCTCAAAAATATCATCTAGATTCCTTTTTTTCTCTATGGACTTCCATATAAAGGATCTCAAAATTCTGTGGGAGAATGGTTTTTCAAGATATTCTCTCATCTCTTTGATGTCTTTTTGGGTAAAGGATATGGGATCATATAATTGTTATTGTTATTTTTTAAAACATAATCTATGAGTTCATTGATGTTGTTGACCATTGTGTCTATCATTTCCTACAATTATCCCATCTAACTTCATTTCTCCTTAAGTTGTTGGTACATTAGTAGAGTTCTAGTGATGGATTAATAAATCACCCCTACTATTGGTTCTTATTCAGTTTGATTATGTGGTGGATTTTAATTAAATTTTCGTCGAGTTTTTTTATCATATTCGTAATGGTCTGGAATTACTTCCAGTGGACTATAATTGATACCTATCAGGGCACTCCATGGGTGACTACACCCCCTGGGCGAGACACACCACCATCCCAAGAGCCAAACATTTCCTTGTGAAGCCCTTGGGCGGAGAGCCATGTTTCGTCCAACGCTCACATGTGAGAGTTCTCAAGGATCAGATTCGTTCCTACCTCCTTTGCCTTTGATACCAACTCTAGAGACCCGAAACCTGACATACAAGGACATTACAATACTTTTGCAGAATACTTAATACATAACAAAAACAAAAACTCAAGGAACATAATAGTTTAGTGTCTTTCGAAACTCAGAACATAATCTTCTAATCATGGTGATAGATCTTCAATATCTCCCATAAAGATCTTAACCTTTTTGTTTTCTTACCTAAAACCTTTCTTTATATCCTGGGGAAAAGAAAACATATAAAGGGAGATATAAAATTCTTAGTAAGGGTAAGAATGCAGAAAATATAACAAATAATATACATTGGATCTTTAAAACATGAACATAATGATTAAACATCAAAATCTTGACCAATGACATAAAACGTGGATGTACGTAAGGAATAGATCGTAATGGGACATCAATAATAATAAAATAGCATGGTAATAAAACATTTAATTGTGGAAAAACATTAAGAACGTGGTAGGATTTCCATAGTTTCCAAGGTATTGCTGCCAAGACCATCTTAGTGGAAAAAGTCCCTTACTGAACCGAGTTCACTCCTCATTCAAGTCCTATATCACTGAACCAGATTATCTTTTTGTTCGAACCATGTCAATCTCATGAGATATAAATATTTACCCAATTCATTGGAGGGAGATATAGGTCACACCCATCTCATATTGAAATCATTCTTATGTGTGCCAAAAAAATAAACATACATCATTCATAATAACCCAACAAATAAAATGGGTTTCATAAAAATCATCCCATCATAACATAATGCATAAAAAAGAAATGGATATAATTTCATCATAACAAAAATCAAACCATGTAAATAATAGATACATTATACTTGAAACATAAACATATGAAATAATGTCATCTTAGATGGAAAATGGTTTTGATAGAACACTTGAAAATAATTCTTGGGGAAAATATCCTTTCTTATTAAAAATCATTTTCCATCCACAAAATTCCATGAAATTTTAAAATAAAATGATTTTATTGAAAATAATCAGGAAATCATGTAGAGTATGCTTCATGAATAAAAGGTTTTTTGAAAACATAAAAATCCATTTATGCCGTATAAGTTAAAAAAACATTCTCCTCGTACTTTTAACGGAAAAGTACAAAAGTTCCTCATGTGGTAAACAAAAGTAAGATTCCTTCCATAACATGTGGTAATTTTCAAAAATGGGTAAAACGAACTTTAAACATACATGAATACATTTTTAGAAAACATGGGCATGGATGATAATAATAACCCTAGTAAATACTTACGAATAAACAATCTCGGATAAAAATGTGATTGGAAAAGTTATCCCTTACCTTATGTCTGATATGCTTCATACGTATCTGAACCTCATATATAATGATTTAAATAATTTAATTGACTTATTAAAGAATAATATTCATTGTTATGATATCATAAATGGTTCACTTATGACTTTATATTACCCGTTCCTTTGTAAATTCAATGTTAAAGAAGCGTTTTGGGTAAAATCATTTCATTTATTGTATGTGTTTCAACTTGTTGTTCTTGATATTATTACTTATATCCTGATTTACTTAATTCCAGAATGTAAAAAATAATTTTTATATAATATATATTCATCATATACATATATATGATAGATCGATAAATGGAATGAAATACACCGTTCATGGAGACGGTAGGCCGTACGTACGCATGAACGCTGTTTTTGTTTCCTTATTGAATTGAATGGAACTAAGTAGATGATATAAATATGTATATAAATAAATCCAGTAGAATTATTATGTGATATATCCCATTATTATTCATTATATAAACTTTATAATCATTCATGTATGTTTAACATGGTGAATGAATCGCATCGCATCGTGGAGACGGTAATCCGTACGTATGCACGAGCGCTGATATCATTCACATAATTATTGTATAGAATTGGAGTGGATGTTATAATATATAATAATCATTATGATGTTATAATAACCATATATAATTGTTCTTTACACCATTATACCCATCCATGTAAGGTGGTGGTGGAAAAACAGATTACACCACGGTGTGGAGACGGTATTTTGTATGTACGCACGTGCGGTGATTTCATTTTCCATAGGATGGATAGAAGATGAAATAGGGTTGATTCATATTTATAATAAAATATCAGTATATGATTTATACTGATGTTATTACTTTATTATGAAACAACAAAAGAATAAGAAGTTGAATAATAAAGAAACTTGAAAGAATCGGTAGAAGAGATTACCTCTTCTTCGACGCACCTCCATTAACCTTCCTCTTATGGGAATAGAGATGGTCTTTTGAGAAGAACAGAACCTTTAGAATGTTTCTATGGATGTATAGAAGAGAATTGGGCAGGTTTTGGCCGAGCGTGAAGGCTCAAAGTTGTGTAAAGAGGAGAGGAAGGAAGTTCCCTTTTATAATGCAGGAGGGGGGTACCATAGGAAAAACGTAAAATATTATTTTATAATAAAGTCACATTCGCTGTATAATAGAACCAAATTGATATATTTAAAAGCTAATGTGGGGATGAGTCTAAATATTCTCAACAAATAGGTTTTAGACAAGTTTAGGTTACTATTTTAACCTTATTATTTAGATTTAACTCGAAGTTAAATAATTTAACTTTTACCGTGTCTTCTTGTTCTCTAACACTAGATGGTTAATAAACTTACTATAAACTTCCAATAGATCCCCAAGTGGTTAATTATTAATATATATAACCTTATCTAATTCATTTGGCCGAACCTTATATTTTTAGGAATATACAATCAATTAATAATATAATATTTGTTTTAAAAACTATTTTATGTCAATTTTTACACTATTTGGTAATTGATTTTTGTGAAAATCATAACAGAATTATTAGTTCACAAAATGTTAATTATATCAATAATAACATGTCATATTAACCTAGAAAATTAGTTTAATTCATTAAAAGTCTCAGATTATATTTATTTGGGTATTTATAACATCATTTATGTTAATATTTCATTAATAAGGTAATTACTGCATAATCATTGTGTCATTAATAAATTAAATTATTTAATTTCTAAAAATTATAAATAAAATACCATTATGTAGGAAATATTTTTATATTTATAATGAATATTTATAGTCCAATTTAATTTATGTATATCCCTATATTAAAAATGTTTTAGTTGTTAAACTTTGATTTTAACTCTTTTAACTCTTCTTTGAATTAAATAATAATAAATGTCCTAATCTAATCCATGTGGACCTAAATGATAATATTTTATTCCTAAGGTTGTTTTTGGTCGAATTACACTTATCGAATAGAATTATGACAGGTGTTATGGTAAAAATAATATAATTTTTTCTTTTAATTTCCCTATTTAATTTTAACTGTGGTAAATAAAAGTAAAAAGTTACTATTCACAACAAAATTATTTTCATCTCATTGAACCACATTTTACTTACTAATAACAACCATTTATGTCGGATTTTTGAAATTCAATTCACATAGAGCAGAAAAATTATGTTTTATCTAAATTTTCAAACTCTCCTAGGAAGTGGGTAAAAGACTGTGAACAGTTCTATAAAATTTTTATATATCTAAAATTATTATAAAATGACTCCAAGGAATTACTTTGAACATATATAGGTATTATGTATCAAGTTTTACCTAAAATAAATTTAAATAAAATAAATAATTATTTAAATAAAAAGTTGGGTTTTAAATAGTAACATAGTGTTTTGACTATTCATCAAAAATAGAATGTTTTCATAAAAATACCAAAAATTCACCCTAGGTTAATTTCAATATTCCGAATCCAAAAATGAAGTCCATTTTGAAAGATAAATTTTTTAAAATTTCAAAAAGTGTGTATTACTATTCTTAACGGCTAGTTCATAATAATATTATAACAATATATTGTCGTTTAGTGAAACTCGATATTGCATACAACACACGGTATCGAGGAAGGTCGTGATTGCGTGTAATGCAAGCCAAGTCAGGGTTTCATTTAGTGCAAGACTCCTTTGCTTTTGCATATTACAGAATCCAACCATATTTCATTTATACATTTAATATATATATATATACACTCAATGTTGTGTACTTGAAATTGTGTGTCACACGATCCAAGAATAGTGTTGCGTATAATTCAAGCTAATATGGTGTTTTGTATAGTGCAAGATAATCTTTGTGTAGCGTACAACAGATGATATGAAAGAAATTAAAAAGAATATTTCTCATAAAATCTCGAGGTGTTACATTCTACCCCCCTTAAAATGAATTTCTCCCTCGAAATTCGTCAGGCTTATAAATCGTTTACTACTTGAAAGTTTCTTTCATAGAAGCCCACATCATAAAAAGGAATTCTAAAACTTAATTTTAAAAAGTAAAGTAAGAAAAATAATGGTTTCCCAAAGTAACTCATCCATGGGTTTCCACATAGGAGAATATAGGTGAAAATATGGATATGGGGGAGAAATATAACCATCAACTTCCGATGAAGAGTGGTAGAGGACATTGCTATGAAAAATACAACAATCACAAAGTCATAAATTTGTGATGATCTTAGGTACCATATGATTCATCGGATATGAGGACACCAGGACAACATTTTTTCTTTTCAAGATCATTTCCCTAAAGTTGAATAATTTTGAATTAAAAGAAATACTTACTTGATTTTGGTAAAATCTCACCGTTGTTTGTGCCTTGAATAATTTCCACTTCATCTCTTAAAGAAATGAAGTTGAATTTTTCATTCGTGAGGTGTTAGCAGATCACGCGATAGAATGATAGATCATTCCATCTATCTCAAACATAAGGTTAGAAAAAGTTATATACATAAGTCCATATATGGTGAGATTAATCATATATGGTTCCAAAAATGGACTTATAATACATCTATCATACCACTTAATAAAACAAAACTAATTTATACTAACCAGGGACTTCTTGTAGGACAGTGGTAGGTGATAAAGGCCTGTCGCACTTTAGTTGTGGGTTTGATTCCTGTAGCCTTGTCCGACGCGACGGGTTGCTGCCCGTTCTGCAGGTTGTCCTTTTTCTAAAACTACACTATTATAACATTACAGAAATAATATCGAAAAAAGTTCTAGCCTTATACAGTACTATCTGAAGTCCAACACAATCCATTCCAATCTTTATACTTATCCAAAATACATTTGTCCAATCTCATAGTATAAAGAAAATGATTACTGGAAAGGTCACATAACAAGCACCTGAATACCATAATTTATCCTAGATATATCTTGTTGATCGCATTTCAAAAATGTAAATACCTTAATCATGTATTCTCTTGAACCATAATTTACCATAGAATCTTAGTGAAAACATGAATGCTGTCAAAAGTTAACTCTTTCCACATACCAAAATCCCAAAAATTCTATATACTCAAACCATGATATCTGTTTGTCCTTGTATTAGTCATGAGCTCAAGAATACTATCATACATATTATTTTCTCCTTATCCCTTCATTATGCACATTTCATCTGCTTTCTAAAAATATATAAATAACCTTTCATGGTTACCAGTACCATTCAAAAATACTATCAAATAGTCAAGGGAAAACAATAGTGTAACAATCCTTAGATTTTTATTTATTCCATACCATGCATTATTCTTGACAATCAAGCAATCATTCCACTGCCTTCTTAAACCATTGACCGAGCTTCATCATTTTATTCCTCAACACTTCATTCATCTCATATATCCTTTTTATTCTCTTCATCATCATCAACATAAATACTACCCATACAACCATGCTGATTCTCTTCATGAGATTTTCCATTAGGGAATTTTTTTGGATAATGCATGTGAATTCCACATTTAAAACAAATAATCATTGTTGATGTCTTATCAATACCATTATCCTTGTCCATTGTTTTAACTGATCCTTTTTCTTTGCAATTATTGGATTTGTGTCCTTTTTTTCTACACACAAAGCATTTTCCAGTTCCTTTGAAACATTCTCCTTGATGCCTCTTCCCACATGACTTACATGAGGGAAATTGAACTTTCTTTCCTCTATTATCATCATGAAACTCCAACTTTCTCTTATTAGCTGAGTCAAGAATCTTAACAAAGTTGAGATTATTGATCATATTATGAGATTTCTGATTAGGCATAAAAATGATGTTTCACCTTCCAAATGCCATTTCATTTAGTATATCTTGAATAATATCATTCCATTTTCCATCATATTATACATTAACATGAATCCTCTTGTTTCCTTCCATTTCTTAAAACCCAAAAAAATAGTATGAGAGGCAAAACACATACTAGAAAAACAAAAAAAATCAAGTGGGAGTACTTTCAATCTCTAAAATCTTAGGATTAATTCTATGATTTTTACCATAATCCATGGACTATAACCTATACTTATACTTAACCTTAGGGACATCCCTAGACATGCCTTAGAAATATATCTAGGGATCTCACTAATGTTTTGGCATCCTAGTTTCCAAAGGTTAACTAAACCTTTACTCTGATTCCAACTGTAGAGGTCTGGAATTACTTCCAGTGGACTATAATTGATACCTATCAGGGCACTCCATGGGCGGCTACACCCCCGGGGTGGGACACACCACCATCCCCAGTGGCATCCATTTCCTCATGAAGCCCTTGGGCGGAGAGCCATGCTTTGTCCAACGCTCACATGTGAGAGTTCCCGAGGATCAGATTCATTCCTGCCTCTTTTGCCTCTGATACCAACTGTAGAGACCCCAATCCTAATGTACATGGACATTACAATATTTTTGTAGAATACTTAATACATAAAAAAACAAACACTCAAGGATCGTAATAGTTTAGTGTCTTTGGAAACTTGGAACATAATCTTCTAATCATGGTGAAAGATCTTCAACATCTCCCATAAAGATCTTCACCTATTGATTACTTACCTAAAACCATTAATTATATCATGGGGAAAATAAAACATATAAAGGGTGAGCTCAAATTCTCAGTAATGGTAAGCATGGAGAAAATAAAACAAACCATATACATTTGAACTTAAAAACATGAACTTAATGTTTAAACATCAAAATCGTGAGCAATGAAAAAAACATGGAAGTATGTAAGGCATAGATCATAATGGGACATAAATCATGATAAAATAGAATGGGAATAAAACATGTAATTATATAAAAACATTAATCACATGGTATGATTTCTATTGTAGCCAAGGCATTGCTTCCAAGACCATCTTAGTAGATAAAGTCCCTTACTGAACCGAGTTCACACCTCGTTCCAGTCCTATATCACTGAACCGAATTAACATGTCATTCTAGCCATGTCTATATCATGAGATATAAATCTTTACCCAATGCATTGGAGGGAGATATAGGTCCTACCCATCTCATATTGAAATCATTCTAACGTGTGCCACAAAATAAACAAACATCATTCATAATAACCCAACAAATAAAATGGGTTTCATAAACATCATCTCATCGTAACATAATCCATATAAAAGAAATGGATATCATTTCATCATAAGAAAAATCAAAACATATAAATAATAGAGACATTATACTTGAAATATAAACATATGAAATAATGTGATCTTATATGGAAAATGGTTTTGATAAAACACTTGAAAATAATTCTTGAGGAAAATATCCTTTCTTATTAAAAATCTTTTTTTTCACAAAATGCCATGCAATTTTAAAGGAAAAGGATTTTATTGAAAATAATAATTGAATCTTGTAGAGTATTCTTCATGAATAAAATGTGTTATGAAACCATAAAAATCTGTTTATGCTGTATAAGTAAAAAAAAATATTCTCCTCGTACTTTTAACAGAAAAGTCAAAAAGTTCCTCATGTGGTAAAAAAAGTAAGATTCCTTTCATAACAAATAGTAAATTTCAAAAATGGGTAAAATTAACTTTAAAAATACATGAATACATTTTTTGAAAACATGGGCATGGATGGTAAATGTAACCCCAGTAAATACTTACAAATAAACAATCTCGAATAAAAATGAGATTGGAAAAGATATCCCTTACCTTATGTATCATATGCTTCGTACGTATCTGAACCTCCTGTAAAATGATTTAAATAATGCCATTGACTTATTACAGAATCATATCCATTGTTATGATATCATATATGGTTCACTAATGACTTTATATTACCCGTTCTTTTGTAAATTCCATGTTAAAGCAGCGTTTTGGGTGAAATCGTTTCATTTATCGTATGTGTTATGACTTGTTGTTCTTTATATTATTATGTATATCCTGATTTAGTTAATTCCAGAAAGTAAAACATGATTTATATTTAATATATATTAATCATATACATATATATTATATATCGATAAATGGAATGAAATACACCATTCGTGGAGATGGTAGGTTGTACGTATGCATGAACGTTGTTTTCGTTCCCTTATTGAATTGAATGGAACTAAGTAGATGAAATACATATGTATATACATAAATCCAGTAGAATAATTATGTCATATATTTCATTATTATTCATTATATAAACTTTATAATCATTCATGTATGGTTAAATGGAGAATGAATCTCATCGCGTCGTGGATACGGTAATCTGTACGTACGCACGAGCCATGATATCATTCCCGTAATTATTGAATAGAATTGGAGTGGATGGTATAATATGTTAGAATAATTATGATGTTATAATATACATGTATAGTTATTCTTTACACCATTATACCCATCCATGTAAGGTGGTGGTGGAAAAACAGATTACACCACGGCGTGGAGACAGTATTCTGTACGTACGCACGCGCGATGATTTCATTTTCCGTAGGATGGATAGAAGATGAAATAGGGTTGTTTCATATTTATAATAACATATTAGAATATGAATGATACTGATTTTATTACTTTATTATGAAACAAAAAGAGAAGAAGAAGTTGAAGAAGAAAGAATCGGTAGAAGAGATTACCTCTTCTTCGATGCACCTCCCTTAAGCTTCCTCTTAAGGGACTAGAATTGGCCTTTTGAGAAGAAAAAGTCCTTCAGAATGTTTATAGAGAGGTGTAGAAGATAATTGGTCAGGGTTTTTCTGAGCTTTAAGGCTCAATGTTTTGTAAAGAGGAGAGGGAGGAGGTACCCTTTTATAATGGAGGAGAGGGGCACCTTAGGAAAAACTTAAAATATTATTTTATAATAAAGTCACATTTGTGTTATAATAGCTCCAAATTGATATATTTAGAAGATAATATGGGGATTGGTCGAAATCCTATCAACCAATAGGTTTTAGACAAGTTTAGGTTACTATTTTACCCTTATCATTTAGATTTAACTCTAAGTTAAATAATTTAACTTTTACAGTGTATTATTGTTTTCTTACACTAGATGGTTAATAAAAATACTATATACTACCAATAGAACCCCAAGTGGTTCATTATTAATATATAAAACCTTATATAAGTCATTTTTTCGATCCTTAGATTTTTAGGAATAGAATATCAACTAATAATATAATATTTGTTTTAAAAACTATTTTATGTCAATTTTGACCCTATTTGTTAATTGATATTTGTGAAAATCATAACAGAATTATTAGTTCGGAGAAATTTAATTAAATCAGTAATAACATGTCATATTAACCTATAAAATTATAGGAATTCATTTAAAGTCTCAGATTACATTTATTTGGGTATTTATAACATCATTTATGTTAATATTTCATTAATACGGTAATTACAACATCATCATTGTGTCATTAATAAATTAAATTATTTAATGTTTAAAAATTATAAATAAAATACCATTATGTAGGAAATATTTTTAGCTTTCTAATTAATATTTATAGTCAAGTTTATCTTATGTATAACCCAATGTTAAATAACATTTAGTTATTAAACATTGATTTTAACTCTTTTAACTCTTCTTTGAATTAAATAATAATAAATGTCCTAATCTAATCCAAGTGGACCTAAATGATAATATTTTATTCCTAAGGTTGTTTTTGGTCGAATTACACTTATACAATAGAATTAGGACATGTGTTGGGGTAAAAATAAGATCATTTTTACCTTTAATTACCCTATTAAATTTTAACCGTGGTAAATAAAAGTAAAAAGATACTATTCACCAAAAAATATTTTCATCTCATTGAACCAAATTTTACTTACTAATAACAACCATGTATGTCGGATTTTTTAAATTCAATTCAAAGAAGCGGTAAAATTATGTTTTATGTAAATTTTCAAACTCTACTAGGAGGTGGGTAAAAGACAGTGAAAAGTTCAATAAAATTTTTATATATATAAAATTATTATAAAATGACTCCAATGAATTACTTTGAACTTATATAGGTATTATGTATCAATTTTTACCTAAAATAAATTTAAATAAAATAGATAAAAATTTAAATAAAAATTTGGTTTTTAAATAGTAACCCAGTGTTTTCATTATTAATTAAAAATTGAAAGATTTCAGAAAAATACCAAAAATTCACCCTAGGCTAATTTCCATATTCTGAATCCAAAAATGAAGTCCATTTTGAAAGATAAAATTTTTAAAATGTCAGAATGTAGTTATTACTATTCATAATGATTAGTTCATAATAATATTATAACAATATATCTTAGTTTAGTGAAACTCGGTATTGCGTACAACACACACTATCTAAGAAGGTTGTGATTGTGTGTAATGCAAGCCAAGTCAGGGTTGCGTGTAGTGAAAGACTCCTTTGTTTTTTCATATAATAGAATCCAACCATATTTCATTTATACACTGAATATATATATATATATATACACTCAATGTTTCGTACTTGAAATTGTGTGTAAAACGATCCAAGAATAGTGTTGCGTATACTGAAAGCTAATACGGTGTTGTGTATAGTGCAATACAATCTTTGTGTAGCGTACAACAGAATATATGAAATAAATTAAAAGGAATATTTCTCATAAAAATCTTGGGGTGTTACAATATTAACTTTTATCCCCCTCACCCAATATAGTGTTTTGAAGGTTTCTCGTGAGATTACGTTTGAATTTACCCCGAGTACCTATGGGAAAAGAGATTGGTTATTTTGAAAAAGTTCAACCAGGTGTGAATACCTAACCTTAATATAGATTTTATCAATCTCTTTTAACTTGAAATATATGGGAATTCCCATTATTGAATTTTCATACTTGGATATTCAACCTTGTTGAAACAAAATATTTACTAAAAACATAAAATAAATAAAGAATAAAAATGAAATAAATAACTAATTAGAAATTATTAATAATCATTAAGTGCTTGGAAAACATAGAAAAAATGGTCCAAGTTTATGAAGGACCTTGTAGAATATTCCTTATCAATATAATATAAAATCTCCCATCAGATGAGGTACAGAAGATAATCATGGTTTTTTCTATTGAAAATACAGGATGAGCACTCCCTATCAAAGAACTTATATTTTTTTGATTTATTTACTATATTTATAAAATAAAATGGATAAGGGATGTTTGAGATATTGATTTAATGAAACTTTAAAAAAAGAAGTAAATAAAAATGAATAAAACGTTATCAAGAAGAGTATATGGTCCATATATGAATCCCTATGAGTTTTATCATCATTTTAACTTTTTCAAAATCACCTAACTAAATTATAAGACACAATACCACTCATTTAATTACCCCTCACTATTTCTTGTGTATAAAAATACAAGTTTACTCAAGGACCCTCAAGAATATCAATAACTCATTTATTCCCATTGGTGAGTGGGAATGAACATTACTCAACTGAGCCAGTGAACCTACTCGACCCACCTAAAATAAACTGTGTACCATTCCACCTCTCAATTCAGCCACGTCTATTAGTATTGTGATTAAATCAACTGATATGAGACTCTCAAATTTAAAATAGTGGAAAAAAAATTGGAAATGGTGATGGGATATAGAGGATAGATCGCTTCCACAATATCATACATTTACTACCCCCATCAAAATAAGTGAGATATAATAGAAATTTACTATATATATTCAATAACATCACAATGATTCCCCGTAATCATGAAGTAATATTTCATGGGTATATCATAGATATTTGAGAGACATAAATAATTTGGTTATGAAAGAATAACCCCACACATGAAGAATATAAAATACTAAATCAGCATTAAAAAAAATAAAAAATAGTATAAAAATATGAGAAAGGTTGAAGGAAAAGTACAAATTACCATATAAGTAGGAAGGGGTAAATATTCAAAGGTAATGGGGAATCATCTTCTTCTTATGAAAAATTAAACGTTGATCTCCCTTTTTCCTGAATTACCTCTTTTATTGTATGAAAGTTACATATTTGTTATGAAAATAATTAATAAAATATTCCCCTTGATTTGAAATGCATTTATTGATTTCTCACAATTTCCATCCTTTCTTGTTTACTAGATGAAGGACACACAAAATATTAGATGATCATTTCTATATTTGGAAGGAAAAATAAATAAATAATTTGATAATCAATCAATCCTCATAGGATTTTGAAAAAAGATATTTATTTTTTTGATAAAGTACTTTACCTTAATGTATGAATATTATATTTTAGTTAAAATAGTTATAACCTTTACATATCACTAGGGCCATGAAAATAAATATTATATATTCCCATTGAAATTTTCATCTAAGTGGAAAATTCATTTACCTTTGTGTATCTATATATAGGGGCTCATATGCATAAGTGTTTCCACCATACAATACATAAATTTATATTTATGTGTTATTGGGGTTATGTGGGTTTCCTATAAGTACGATATATTATTCCATATATGAAAAAGATTATTACTTTCACTTATCCCTCAGTCCATAGAGGTCACTTTTACATATCATCTGGAGGTTACTTTAATGTATTGGCTTTATTGTATTTTAATTTGTAACTCTAAAAAGACTCTAACATATTGAGTATATGACTCTTTTTTATCATAATCCTTCATCAAAATCAACCCTCATATTTGATGGAGTGCTCTTATGCATCAATCGAATGAATCTTATATATTAGGTCACCAATACATAAGAGTTTTTCATTTTTCTAATTCCATTTTCAAATTATTTGATATAAAACTTTTAAAAATTTAATCCTTTGGATTCATGAAATTCAAATTTCAAAATATTCCTTTCATTTCTTGCTAAAAATTCCTAAAAAATATAAAAATCACAAATTATGTTTTTCATAAACAAAATTAACATAAAAAATTACTAAATCATTAAAATTATCAATATTTCTAATTCTTAATTAATTCCAAAAGTTACAAAATCAATTTATGGATTCTCAAATAATTAAAAAATTGATAAACATAATTAAAAATTAATTTCAAATCCAATTGAAAATTTAATTCAAAATTCCCCAAAATTCCAATAAACGTTTTAATTTATCATATTTTATATTGATTTTTGGGGTACATTATCACTGAAAAATGTTTTAAAGTTGGAAAAATATTACACCTCATTAATCACATGAATATATGCTTACAAAATTTTAGAATTCATTTTAATATTCTTAAAAAATGATATTTTATTAATTAAATTTTATGATTAAAATAAAAAATGATCCTTCAAAGTTTTCACATCAAATTTTAACATTAGTTTATTTCATTGATCGATGATGAATTTCCTGGATTTCATGTTAAAAATTATATTAGATCTATCTTTCTAAAAAAGTATAAATATTTAAAAATATATGTGTTTGTGTGTGTCTGTTAGGTGTTTTTATTATTATTATTTCCTAGGAAAAAGAAAAGGATTCAAAAATTCATTTCAAGATGATGAAATAAGAGGAGGTTCCACCTTATTATATTCAAAAATGGAAATATTCTTCAATATAAAGAAAAATGGGTGGCCTCCCACTCATCATCGTGATTTTTTAAGAGAAACCAATGTACCCTCAAACATCATAATATACTAGGTGGAGGAACACTAATCCTCTACGAATATATATTTTTTATTTTTCATAATACCACCTTTTGGGATTATTGTAAACCCTTAAAGAACTATTTTCAGACCAAACATATAATATCCAATATTTCTAAATCCCCCTTGTTTTTCATTCGGGGCTTTTAGGTGTCAAAATTGTATTTGAGACATTTTTCATAATAATTTATATATTTTAATTTGAAATTATTTTTCTAAAAAAATTATTTACCCTTAAAATGAACCCCCTCCATGTGAAATGGTATTCCATGTTACCTTTATGAAGGACTGCTACCTCATGTGAAGGTGAGTTGGTTGGTCACTGTGTGAAGTTAGTTTAAACATCATGTAAAGGTATTTCATGGATTCATTTTCTGTGTGAAGATCATTTCATCCTTGTTTGATAGTACTCCAAACATCAAGTAAGGGTAGTGGATCTCACTTTAGGGTTATCTAGTATTTTCCTTCATTGTGTAAGAGTAATGGTTAGATTTTTTAATTTTCATAAAAGTATGATCAAACCTGTGAAAAGGAAAAAATGATTTTTAATTTTCTACATAAGGGACATCTAAGTGTCATGGAAGGGTATAAAGCCTTAGATCAAGGTCATTTGATATTCATGTAAAGGTCAGACAATTTTAATGGATGCATAATGTGACAAGTGGTCCCCATTAACAGCACATGTACCCTGCCTTAGTATGGCCATTAGGTCCTAGCCAACCAGGTACCAGTAGTAGTCCCACATACACAAGGTCCCCTACTTGGGGCCCACTCATGTGCTCAAACAGGTAATCAGACTAATGATTTTCCCAAAAATCCAACACAAGTTCTTTGTAGTGTGCTTTTTCCTCACTAACACACACCTTGTGAAATATCCCAGAAGGTCACCCTTCCTGATCACAACTCTAGGCCAAGAATGATTAATAGTGGATTTCTAATCAGGTAGGATCCTAAAAAAGAATGGTTCTCTTTTTTGACATGAGTCATACTGTTTATTCCTTTAACACTTTGTCATTTTTTGGTGTTACATTTACCCCCATTTAGAGTACAACTCCCTCGTTGCGGACCCTACATATCAACCCATGTAGTGCACCACATTTAAGGTTGTGTTCCTTCTTTGATAACAAATATAACAACTTGTCCCCACTAATAGCACATGTACCCGACCTTAACACGGTTGTCGGGTCATGGCCTACCAGGTACCAGCAGTTTCCCCACAAACACGTGATCCCCTACCTGGGGCCCACCCACGTGCTCAAATGGGTCATTTGACAAATGACTATCCCCACATGACAACACACATTCTTTCCAATGTGCTTTATCCCCACTCACACACTCCCAGGGAATGTTTGCAGAACATCACCCATCTTGATCGCTACTCTAGGCGAAGAATACTTAACTGTGAAATTCTAATCAGGTAAGCTCCCGAAAGGATAGGTGAACCATGTTGGCATGATTAATAACATTTTTTTCATTTAACATTTTTTCATTTTGGGGTGTTACATGTAAGGATTCTTGTCTTATGTAAGGGTAGAATAGAGGTTCCATTACAAGGGATCCATCCACTATTTTAGGGTAAAACCCTGATACCCTTATATAGATCCCTTTTCATAAATTTATTGGTTTCCTTTTTTTAACGACATGAAATACGATTTTAAATGGGAACATTATAATTTTAAGATAAAATTCATGAGGAATAAATATTTTGAAAAATCGGAAAATATATGGATTTAAATACATGAAATAAATGAATACAAAAATAATTTACACCAACAAAAACACATGTAACACTAAAAAAGAAGAATTTTAACACTATAAGATTTTTCAAACTGCATGATTTTTTTATAATTTTAAATAGAAACTATAGGATTTTAAGTGTTTTTCATCAAAAATATAATTACATCAGTTTCTGACTCATTTATTTAAAATATATTAATTAATAAAATATAACATAAGAATTAGTAATTATTATCTTACATTTAATAGGAAATTATAAATATGTTTTTCTATAAAAAAGAAATAACAATATGTAATATATTTCATGGATAATTCATATGCATCACATCATTTTATTAATTTTTTGTGATATTAGGTGGGAAATTAACAAGTATGTAAGGAATTGACTAGGTTTTTCATAAGTTTCTATGTCTCTAAAATTCTTTATGAGAGATGGAGAAGGATTATTCCAAGAACCTCTAAGTAAAAAAGGTTTAAAAATCATGAAAGTTTTGCCATGAAAACATCACCCATACTCAATGTACCTATGTATCACATCACAATAGGCTAGTGCATCCTATAGTGCTTTACATACAAAACTTGAATTTCTTGGTAGGTGATTTCCATCTTTTTTATCTTTTCAAATATCACATTCTTGATATGATGAGAACACTTCAATTCCATATTGAGCCACAAAATCCAATGACTATGAGATCTTAGTACCAAATAACTAGAATTTTCATTTTTCGCTATTGATCGCTAGCCCTTTAGAATTAGTAAAGGTAAATATCTTCGATTACTCAATTGAAACACACCCATTATTTCTTAAATCCACGACTTCTTGATAGTCCCTAAAAACATTTAATATGACTTACCATAACCTCAAATAGTGAGGTTAAATAACTCATTCATCTTGTTGGGGATGATATGGTCGATGAATTCACTATTATTCTCTCTCCTTGGGATTGATGGGGGATATTCTGTTTAAGGGGATGGGTTGTGACTTATTTTTTTCTATTACTATACTGCTCTTCTATTAGGACCTAGTTTGTTCCTAGGGAATGTGTAATTTAAATGAACTTATTTCATTTAATTTTTTCTTGTGTATGGATTTTTATTACTACTCCATATTTTAATGATAGTCAAGATATGGGTTCACTATTATTAATATGTGATTCCATGGGGAAGAGAAATTTAGAAAATGATAATAGGAAGTGAAAAAGTTAGAATGGAGATGTTAATTGGAAAGAAGTTGACTATATTTTCCTTTTTTTATTTCATTTTTTGGTTATATGTTGAATAAATGAAATTTTATGTTATATACCATCTCAATTGTGAAAATTCTAAGAATAAAAGAAAGGGAAACATGAATTGATATTCCATACTATAGGAAAATGAAATTTTCCCTGATGTGATTCATTAATTATTAATTTTCTATTGATAGTTTGATACATCTGTTCAATTCTTCTAAAATAGGTTTACATACACTACTATGATAATAGTTCATATTTTTGCAAATATATTAGCATCCTCTTTTTTTCCATATTTCTAGGATAAATGAGAAGACTAATGAGAACTAAATAAAGAATGATTGGATAGTAAACGGAAATAAAATGGGGTGGATTGAACATTTCAGTTAAATACCTCTTTGTGAAGAATGAATTTAAAGATAGATGTAAACTTTAACAAAGTTTATAATTTTATAGAGGAAGGAAACTCATGAATCTTATAAGGTCACAACTAATGTCGTAGTATGAATTTGTATAGTTAACCCTTTACTAAACATTCACATATAAATTTTTTAATGTATGGGGATTCCATTACACACATGGGATAGTAGAATATTAGTTCCCTGTTATACATTCCTCTATTAATTTTTTAATGATAATGTTGAACCCTTATTGGTAACCAAATTATAATATCAATATGAATATTATTGGTAAAATCTATGGATAATTTTTATAAACATAATGGTATGAAAAAAAATAGTTAATTGGTGATTAATATGAAATATTGTAGTGAAGGATGTTTAAGGTAATAAAAATAGGTTTTGAATAAGTGGACTCAATTAATTAGTTGAGTAATTAAGTGAATAGATAATGGAATAATAAATATTTGATAATTCTTAATCATTGTAGTGATATTTAGTAATGGATTTTAAGGAATTAATTTAAACAGGGTAACTTGTAAAACATGGATGAAAAAATATAATAGCCCAATGATTATACGATGTTTGGTATAGATATTTTTTTCATATTAGGATAGAATCATAACCTTAGGTTATTTCTTCTTGGTCTAGTATAAATAACTAAAAAATTAATAAGGGAAGTGAATATTATAGTTAATATATGTATTAATTAGTATATTCTTTGTGGTAATATTTAGTTAGGTGGTTAAATAATTAAATAAGAATAACCTATAAAGGGTGGGTGAGAAGAGAACAAATTTTGGGTGATTATTTAACCATGGAATGTTGTGAATAGATTTCTTATTACCTCCTCTTATTATTTATTGTGTTGTTTTAATTTTATTTTAGGTGGTTGGTTTCTTTTTTTATTTGATTTTGGTTTATCTACTTTATTGTATGTGTTTGTTTTACTTGTTTGATTTTTTCTATGAATTCTTATTTAACATCTTGATTGCTTTTATTGGTAGTATGCTTTGTTCTATAATTGATTGTGGTTTTTTAGTAACATATATTTACATATATGGGTTGTAAAAACTTATTTTTAGGACACATGCATCACTTATGTCATGTAATGGATTAAGGCTAACATGTACACATTTACTCTAGTTGTTATGGCTTGAAGGTCATTACATGTTTAGGATTTAATGAATCTGGTTTATAGAATGAGTTGTGTGGGTGATATAGTCATGTGGAGGGGGTGGTGTTGATATGGATACGATATGGTTGTGTGGAGTCAACAAATGTCATTATATGGCTACATGAGTATAAGGATTTGATAATGTGTTTTTATGTATGAATTTCAACAAAAAAATCATTTTTTCAGTTATTTTTATTCTCATATACATCATCAAATATTTTACTAATGAAGTTACATTAAGGGAATTTCATTAATATACTTATTGGAATATTTATTTTTTTTCCTTTGAAATTTTATAAGTAATTTGGTTGATTTTTTCCTCGGTATTATGAATGTTTTATGGAAATATGGAATAACTATTCTTAACCCTATATTTACGGAGAACAATCGGTTTGGGGACCTAACTTTTCATAACGAAAACTACTTTTTCTACCTTATATTTTGATTAAATTATAGGTTTGGGAACCAAAATTTTATAAGGAACCTGAAATTCAAGTATCTAAGGTGTGGTTGGTTATGAAAACATTTGGAATCAATGATTTGTTGTGAAAAGTAATATTGAATAATTCATATGTAGAGAAATCCTTAGGTTGAAGCGACCATCTATGGAATTTGAATTAAAGATATTTTTTGAGATTTTAGCAGTGGTTTCACAAGAATAAATTTTATATTGAAATATATTTAAATACCAAGTTAGTGACTCATTGAAAATTGATATAATAATTTCTATTTTTAATGGAATTTATGATTTTTAGTGGAAATATAAATTCAAATTTCAAACACTCTGAATGTTTTTAATATCGTGATTTATCTTGTGATATTTCGAGATCTGTTTGACCAAGATTAAACACTTGTTATTGTTTATTCTCAATGGGTTTTATTATTCCATATTATAATAAAGAACATATTTATAAAGTTATGAAAACTAAATATCATTATTATTTCATCTGAAATATTAGGAAACATAATTATAGTCATTGTTGTTATACAATACTATCTTTTTCATTTTTTGTGGAATCTTTCAAGAATACACTGTAGAGACATAGATGTTATAATATATTATTGTGTGTTCCTCCTACTATGGAAGGTTATTCTTTTGTTATTTTAATTATTTTAAGATCTTATAAAACAAGGATCATTTGAAAGCTGTAATTTCATAAATATATTTTTCTCTAAAGATGAAGATACATTTTTTGTTAGTTAATTCTGCAACTGTGTGTTGGAGATGTGTAAACTTATACGACCCATCATTTTCATTTGAAATGTTGAATACTCATACTCATTCATGGTGGAGTGTCAACTTCTCATACAAATTTGTTTCGATTTAGGTTCCCTATAAAATAACCTATCATATTGTAATGTGTCAAATGCCTACACTCATTTGTAGAGGTCCCTGGTAAAAGGACCAAATGAGTAAATAAAACAAATCCCATGGATATATCATTTGTGGAGTGGACTGGGGGATATTTTTTCCCGAAACCACTATAGAAATAATTATTTTCTTCTTATTTATTATTATTATTCATAATCTATTTGAACAAAATAATATTGTATCACATCACAAAAGGGGATTAATATTTATTTATTCAATATTTTTAAAAGGTGCACAATTCACCCCCCTTATGTATTCACATTTTCTGAATAACAATTTTTATCATAGGAATTTTCATTAAATAATTCTATTAATCCCTTACAAGCTTGATTTTATGATCTTTGTGAAGAAAATATTCCTTTTGGGTGATCTCCAAAATATATATATTTTATTAATGGACACTTTCATGGAAAAAGTGTGAAACCATCAAGTCCAAAAAAGCCATCAAACACTATAACACATAAAAAATTATCAAAGACCAGCTTAAACCCATTAGACTCATTTCCCTTAAATAACTTCCATGATAGATTTGTTACCTTTTTGTTAGGGTCTTCCTTTATACTATCTTGGAAATTGGAAGCCAGCTTGTCCCACACTCGCAAGAACTCCTCAACCACAATTTTTTTGTTGTTGAATCCACTTTTAGGATTAGGTTTTGTTTGTTAATCCACTCACATTTATCCTTATTTTTGTTTACTTGAATCAATCTTTCATTCATCATTTATGCATCATTAGTAGAATACTGGATGGTTAACACATTCTCTACCATCTCTTCCACATATTGTAATAGCATCTCCCATGGCAATTACCTATTCTCATCCTCTCACTCCGGCTTGCCAGGCATCCCCCCTGTTCTTTCCATGGCAAGAGAAAACCAAACCAATTGACTCTTGCTCTCCCGCTCGATTTCCCCTCCTCCCTTCCCAAGCCTAAATCCACCGGTTCCCTTTCATACACCTCTACCCCCTCTGCAACCACCATAATAGTAACCGATTCGACATCAGAAACCAAAAAAAGCTCCCCTAATTTCTTTGCTGGTATAGCCCATAGGGCATGAAATATCCTGGTTTCCGTTTCTATGTATTTAGATTTGACAGCATACCTCGTGGTCAATATTTTTTGAAAATTTGTGTAGTCCTTTTGAGGCTTAGATTTTTTAACCATTTTAATTGGGAAATTTCTGCAGAGAGAAAGTCCCCTATTCCCATTCTTAGATCCAGAACCACCACTTACATAACCCTAGAAGTCTAGATCATCATTCGACCATGACTGTGAAACCAATTATTTCACACTCAATTCAGAATCCTCAATTTAACTTTTACCATTCAACATCCTTTTCCACTTTAGAATCACTATTTTCAACACTCTAGGATCAACATTCTCTTTATCTTCCTTGACAAGAGGATTAAAATAGTTACTAATCTATAAGGACTATACAGGAACATGCTGACTCAGAGACTATTGTAGAGGAAGGCTCGGGGGCTAGAAAGAAATAGATTGTAATGGAAAAATCCTTCCTCCCATTCCCCCATCCTTAACCGCCTCCACAAAGGAGGGAAAGATCCAAGGAAGGGACTAGCTCGTGGGTTCTCGGACCTGACATGACGAACTGAGGATCCCTTAGCCCTGATTCGGGCTTGCAAACATGTCTTCCACCTTCAGAATTATAGACTCTGAGGCCAAAATATTCTGAGAAGGATCATCATTGTAGATGTCTTCGCATGCCATGGGAGGTACATCAGAGATAATGGTATTCGGCATTTTCCCTCCCTCCTCATTCTTATTCCCTTGCCAGCATGAAGCAGATGAGTCCACAGATTCTTACAGGAGTTGCAGAAGTTCGGATAGTATTCGAAAACTATCATATTATTATATATAAATTCCTCCCCAACTGATATCCAGACCCACATGACTGTAGGTTTAGAGAAATATACTTCAAAACAATCCTAAGGGGAAATCGGGTGACAAACGACCATATTTCTTGAGTCAGAGAAAGGGTAACGGACCACCAGATTTCCCATCATACATATTATAGAAGGATTCTAAAAAGTAAAAGGTATATCAGCAAATCTTACCCAAAAATTAGACAACGGAGTGTCCCTGTTCATGTGAAGATCATAGGACCATCTAATAAGGAAGAACTGATAGTCGTTGTAGGATCGCGGAGAACGTGACCACGCAGTGATGAAATCATCCAAAGATGAGAAACGAACCATGATGTTCCACCTATCCAATAGGCCGACCATCGCCCGCTCCTTTAGGCCCCATGAAGAAAACACAAAACAGACAAAGGTGTCCACCTAAGGTCACCGTGATGCGAAATGAGACACCAAAGTTAGATTCAGTAGATCTGAGGCATCTATAAATTCCAAGGTCGATAATGCGAGTTGAGGTAATTTTTCGTAGATATCTGAAGCATTAGGGAAAAGAGAAATGTCAGGGGAGGGAGGGAAGAAATTAGGGTTTGAAAAGGGAAGAAATGAATCAGAAGAGTAAGTCCCTCCCCCACTTACGAGAAAGGGATGGGGGTAGCTTCCATCGCCACTGCCTAGGTCATCGCATAACCAAGAGCGGGTTTCTCGCGGAACCGATACATCCTCGCTCCTCAGTTACATCCTAAAAGAAGGAATGTCAATGATCAGAGTGTCATAATTCAATGGATAAAACTACGGTTGTTCGAAATCATGAAAGATCATCTATTTTAAAAACATTGGATTCAAGTTTTATATTAAAATTATAAAACCTTATAAAATTTCCATAGATCCGAAAAAGAGGGATGTTATGGATGAATTTAAATATGATGATAATTAAAAAGAAATAAATGATATCATTATGGACTTGGTCATAATTAATTTAAAAAATTTTCTCATTGTGATTTTGTCTATGAAATGTGGTAGACTAAAGTTATTGCTTTTTAAGGGACTACCAATATTAGAAAAATAAGATACAACACTATTAAGTTAAAATTTGATAACTTGAGAATGTATGATAGAGAATGTATTACTCAAATGAATGAAAGGATGACTAAAATAGTCTATGGTGTTTCTGTCTTAGGCACTGCAATTCCATAATTATATTGTGTATTAAAAGTTATAAGATTTTTACCCTCTACATAGAATGTAATCTCTACTACAATTAGATAATCTAAACCACGTGACAGTTTTGCAATGAAAGAATTGATTAGTACAATAATTATGTATGGAGAGAAAATTAAATCTAAAGAAGAATATCACAAAATTATCAAGAGTGATAATGCTTTCCCAAAAGTGAAAATAATATTATGGAGGATTTCATATCATCAAATGATTCTAGTTGTTCAAACTCTAGAGAAGAACTAAATCAACTAGAGAGATGGTTCAAAAAATTATATTAGAAGAATGAATGCTTCATGAAGTCTTATAATGATTCTAGAAAGAATGATCATGGAATGAAAGATGTTAAATGTTATGAATTCAAGAATATGCGAAATATCAGACATGATAACCTACTGCTAAAAGAGTAAAAGTGAAAAATAGAAAAGAAGGAAAATAATTACCAAATGAAATATGATTATGATCGCAAAGGTAAGTAGGCTATAAAGTCTACATGGAGTGTTTATGAAGACTATAATAGTTTTTCAAATTTTGATTCCTAAAAGGAGTAATCAAATATATTAAAAATATATGATATTAATGGGAATATATGATGAAGTATAATCATACTACTCTTCTACATCTAATTTTAAATGTTTCTCAACTGATAAAATAGTGGAATATTTTTCTATTCTTCAGTAAAAATATAAATACTTTTTAAAGAATCATATATCCCTAAAGATTATTCATTATGAATTTATTAGTGAAAAAATTACATGTTGAAACAACACCATGGTTTTAATGAAAAATTTAGTAAATCTAATTCAAGCACTATTATGAATTAAACTAGGATCAAATAATTCTTGGTTGAAGTATAATCCACTAAAATGGATACTAGCATATCAATTAAGATTGGATAATCTCTAAATTTGATCCAAGGAAGTAATGTTCACAAAAATGATAATTTTGGAACATCCAGTAACGGTGAAACGCTAAGTTAAATTGAAACAATTTTGTACATATATTAAAGAACTACAACATGTCTTGGGTTAATGGTTTATTATATGGAATTAAAGGTTATTATGATAATAATTGTTTTATGAGGAATCCTCAGATTAGTGGTGTAAATAAATATCATATTATTAAAAAATGAGTAAATTCTGGAAAAATTAAAATAATTTGGTTTTCTAGATCGTTACTCATTGACACTATAGGACCGAAGAACATTTGTGTAATAAATAAATATTTTATCTGATATTTTTGAAGGAAAAACCCATAGGGACAAAATCTCTATATGGTATATTGATAGTGGCTACTCAAGACACATAAGTGGATACTCTTCAAATTTCCATGCACTATGTAGATGGAGGCATGGTTACGTTTGGATACAATGTTAAAGGAAATATCATTGGATTTGGATTAGTGGGAGACCAAAAAAATCCTGATCAATAATGTTCTCTATGTTCAAGGGTTGAAGGACAATATGATAATCATTTCTCAACTCTATAGGGATAGATTTTTAATTTATTTTTCTAATAGTGCATGCTCTAATTTGAAAGATTAACTAATTAAGTTTAGAGAACCTAGAACTAAGAATATTTATACTTTTGACCTAAGTTACTTATGTAAACAAAAAGTTAATTTTATAACTACTAAAATTAATGAATCATGGATATGGTATATGAGACTTGGAAATTGTAATATATGTTCCTTATCTATGTTGTCTAAGAAGCATTTAGTTTTATATTTTTCTTATTCTTAAGATTAATCAAAATAGACTTTGTGATGCATGATAAATAAGGAAAAATAATAAATCATCCTTAAAATATATTTTTAATGTTTTCTACAACTAAACCACTAGAACATATCAATATGTATTTTTTGGACCCTCAAGTGTAGCAAAATTGGATGGCAGATTCACTGTCTTTATTTTTTTGAATATTTTTCAAGATTTACCTAGGTTTGTTTTCAAAAAATTAAGACTGAATTTTTTTATGTTTTGGTGATTTTTTTTGAAATTGTTCAAAATGAAATTTATTTCAAAATAATTTCATTAATAAGTGATCAAGAAGGAATTACTGGAGAATCCAAAATTTAATTCGTTTTTATCCAACCTTGGTATTAAGCCAGCTTTATCTCATATAAGAACACTTCAATATAATGGAATTGTATAATGAATAAATTGGAAAATTAAATAAATGGAAAGAACAATATTTAATTAACATAGTATTCCGCCAATGTTTGGTATGAATTTGTGGATAAAACTTTTTATATCATAAATAGTGTTTTAATTTGTCATTTTCTTGAAAATACACCCTATGAGTTATGGAAAAATAGAAATCCTAAATTTGGTTACTTTAATGTTTTTGGAAGCAAGGTTTATATCCTAAATAATAAGGAAAACCTTGTTATGTTTGATCCAAAGTCTGTTGAAGTAATATTCCTTGATTATTCTGCTACTCCTAATGCTTTTATATTATCTAATAATAATTCAATGATGGTTTATGATTTTTTTATGAAGTTTTATGAAATTAATCCATTTCACCATAATAAAGAATCAAACAAATGAATTCATTGGTTCATTGAATAAATTTAACCATGACTCTTCTAAAAATATACTTTAAAATAAATTATAATCTTATCATATTCAATCCAGTTTAGAAGAAAATGAAACATCTGGACCCAAAATTGTCTTACCTGAATATCCTAGAACCTTAAAGGAATATCCTTTGGATACTAATATAAAATATTTGGATGGAGTTATGACTAGAAGAAATATAAGAAACCAAGCTGATTTCTATACATTTCTATCCCAATTTGAACCTAAATTTTCATAAAAAGCCTCATAAAATAAAATTTGTAAGATAGTTATATTGTATGAATTAAACCAGTTCAAGATAAATGATGTTTGCTAATTAATTGATAGGCTCTCAAACTATCCGGTGACAATAACCAAATGGGTGTTTAGAAATAATAAATATTATGAAGGTATAATACCTATGAATAAGGCTAGGCTAGTTTCTAAGGGTTAAAACCAAGAGGATAGTATGGATTATGAAGAAAAATTAACTCTGGTTTCTAGACTAATACTATAAGAATCGTTATATCCTATGTATCTCATATTAATTATAAATTTTATCATAAGAATGTTAAATATTATTTTTAAAATGGTTATTTATTGGAGAAAGTTAATGTTTATAATCCTCCTTGTTTTGAAAACCATCATCTACCAAATTTTGTTTTTAAACATACTAAAGATCTTTATTCCCATAAAAAAGTAGCAATGGATTGGTATGATAGATTGAATTATATTATTTTGAAAAATGGGTTTTTAGTGTAGTTGGAAGATCCTACTCTTTTCAATAAGATCTCTACTTTTGGTAATTTACTAGTATAAATTTATATGAATGATTTTATTTTTTGGTCAATTAATCAAAATCATTATAATGATAATTTAAAACATTTGTAAAAATAATTTGAAATGAGTATAAGGGGAAAATTAAATTTATTTCTTTGTTTTGAAATTTATCAAATGGATTTCAGAAATGGTTTGAATCAATGAAAATATAATATTGATTTATTGAAAAAATTGGACTTGAAAATAGTAAAAAATTATGCAACCCTCATGTGTACAATTTTAAAACATGACCTAGATGAAGCTGAAAACCCAGTTAACAACAAGTTATACAAAGGAATGATTGGTAGATTGTAATATTTTACTATTATTATAACGCACATTATGTTTTCTATTTTACTTTATGTAATATTTGAGTCAAACCCCAAGTAATCACATATTTATATTATTAAAATAATTTTTAGAAATTTAAAATGAACTATATTTTTATCTTTTCTTTACCCAAAAACTTTGGATATTAAATGAGTTTTATATTTAGATGGTAATGTTGAATGGTGTATAATACATAGAAAAATTTCCTTAGGTACTTCTTAGATTTTTGGAAAGTTACTTGTTTCATGGTCTAGTAAGAAGCAACATTTAGTTGTATTTTAAACAACTGAGGTAGAGTATATTTCTTATGGAAGTTTGTGTGCATGATCATTTTGAATGAAATACACACCTTCATAATTTTGAATTAAATTTAATAATATTACTATTTTATGTTATACTAATAGTGTTACTAATATTTCAAAAAATCTTATAACTCACTCTATGAAAAATCATATTGATCTTATACATAAGTTTCTAAGAGATCATGTCTACAAAGGGTATATTCCATTAGAATTTGTAAATACTGAGTATCGACTTGCTGATATTTTTACTAAACCACATCACACTAGTCATTTTTATTTTATTAATGGGTTTTAGAGATATTTAATTTTAATTTAAGATTTTAATTTTATTATTAGTTTTTTTATGTTCTAAATTTTTTTATGAGTTTTTAAAAATATTATTTATTTCTGTTAATTATTTTTTAAAAATTTTATTAGTTAAAGTTTTTATCTACAAATTTAATCCTATGAAAAATTTTCTTTCTAATTTTTAAAATACCAAATGATTACACTGCAATTTTGGATTAAGAAATTGGAACGTCACTTCAATACCATCAGATTAAAAATCTTCTCTCTCTTTCATTCAAACCCACACCCTTTCAATCTTATGATCTATTAATCACTCTCAATCTATAATCTTTAAATACTAAACATTATAATTTTATCCCTGTAAAAAACAAAGAGAACAATTGAATCTTGGCTGAGTAGCTCAAATAGGTAGAGGCCTTCCAATTCAGAAATAAATGTTCTTTATGAAAATTTATTATATTTTGAATGGTTATTGAAGAATATATACTGTTAAAACAATCAATGGTATTTCAAGGACTTGAGTATATGTTCAATATAGGAAATATAGAGTGGATATTTTAAAGACAAGTAAAATATTTCAATGAAAATGTGTAGTTCAATTTCATATATTTATTGGATATTGTTTTATCAAAGGTAAAGGATAAATAATTTTCTATTTCTACAGTTGATATATCTCAAATAATTAAATTACCCCATGAAGTAATGTTTCCCTTGATCTTGATATCGATTAGAAACAACATTCATATGTGTGGTGACATTATTTTTTTTTTTTTTGGGAAATGTAAAATTAGAATGATTTTCAAAAAGGATATGGAGGCAGATAAAATGTTTTTGATAAAACTATAGTAGTGAGAAGAATAGTCAAGTTGGAAAAAATTATTTTTTTCATATATGTATGTGATTCTATGATACATGATTCACTGTTTCTAGAGATATTCAAGGAAGTATTTATATCCTTATAAGATACTAGTTTGTCTTATTCTTTATAAGGAATTATCTGTGACATCCAAACAAGCCTCATATGTCATCATAAAAATATTCTATCTACTGAAATGATCAAGAAATTTGGTTTTTTAGAGAACAACCATAGTCAAGCATATGCATGTTGGCAGTGAGGATGAAGAATAGTTAAAATCTCATTCTTGGGGGGAGAAAAGGAGCATGAAGTCGGTAAGTTTTGCTAAAAGATGTACTAATAAAGTTAGAGACTCTAGAGTTTAAGGAGCAGTAAAAGGATTTCAATTGTCAAGAAATCTAGAAGATGCATTTGTTGGTGCAACCAATATTCCTGTCAATAAAAGAGGATAAAAATAGTGGAATTAAATATTCTAGTTGGTGTCAGTGAGTTATTAAATTTCCAAGATTATTTGAGGATATTTCTTCAGAAGATATTAATGTTTTTCTTGTTCATATACTAAAAAAATGGGAAGAAATTTTTCTTTTTTATCAGTCTAGTGTGTCTACAGTTGACGAAATAATTTAACCTCTTCTATTTTTAGTTAAATAAATAGTTTCATAGCTGGATGAGAACTAGGATACTAATGTTGAGGTAGTAGGTGAGATAATATCTCATGTTAAATAAATAATTGATTATGTTTCTCAATTTGAAGAATAATATGTTCATGAAAATTCTCATTCTTCTTGCTCTCAACAAACTGAAGAAATTCACAGTGAAATAGATCATTCTAGTTAATAAGTTTCTACTCCTAAAATTTCTTCAAAAATGAAATTAGTAGAGAATAGTTAGTTTACTCACTAAAAAATCCTTTGAGAGGATGGTATAAGATGTTTCTAAAGAAACAAAAGTTATGAGTAAACATTTTTAGAGGATTTATATGTTCAATAACTTCAACTGGTTGAAGTTGTAAGCCCTTATGTAAGGCTAGATTAAAGTTATTAAGATGCTGGAAATGATCTAAATTTTGAGGAGAACACTCATAACCTTTCATTGTGTATGGTAGAAAAATTTAGTCAAATGAAGGATTTGGCTGACAAGTGGATGGGAGAACTTGTGCATTCATTAAATAATATTCAAGATTTAAGATATAATTTTGTTTCAATAACAGAATGTGGTTCTCACCAAATGTGGTATCAATGTTTCAAATACAATTTTATCACATGAAGATATTTTGATGACTCTGGTAGGGATATGGCTAATCAAGATAGGCATATTAGAAATGATATATTTTCCAAATCTAAATTTGGTGACTTGAATAAATTTTTATATGGTCAGTTTGAGTCTGTAAGATAATGTTCAAGTCATGAGCGAGCTTCTAATTCAAGTGGTTAGATAATAGTGGATGCGCTAAGGATAATAGATTGATTATCTGGTGATCTTGAAACTATGAAAGAAAAATGTTCATGTTTTACATTGTGAAAGTGTGCCACTATAAATTTTGGTTAAAAATCAATAAGAGATAATTTAGAAGTTAACCTAAAAAGAGATAGGAATTCTATTTTTGGTCAACCATCATAGTGACACGATGAATAAATATATTCAGTTAGCTGAGACTATTTCTAATTTTCTAAAGGTGAAACTAGTTGAGGTACTTAGTATGTTCCAAGAGTCAAAGTTGTTAAGGAAATAATGGAAAGGGATAATGAAAAGAAATTTTTACCTACTGATGAATAATTTTTGGGGATTCAATAATACTATTCAGGATTCTATAACAATATATTCTTCCTTAAAAGGCCGAGAACCTAAACCTCTCCTCATTATACCCCATAGTCGATTTAAACCCTTGATCTAGAGTTCTTTGTAATCTAAATTGATTAATGAAATGAAATTATATTTTGATTATATTCTATTATATCTTATCATTATATTTAATTTACAATAATTTAATTTCTAATGACTATTTAGTTTTAATGGATACACATAAAATTCATTAACTATTTTGTTCATCATTTAATTTGTTTTAATCTTTTTATCTACTTTATTTTTGATATCACAAAAGGGTGATAAATTTAGATAAACACAAAATTTATATTCACTATTATTATTTTTTATTTTGTTATCCTTGTTCATATTTGTTAACAATTCTAAAATAAATTTAGATAAACTAAATATTCATTTTTTTGTTTAACAAAACATTGGTTATTTGATTGATTAATTAAAAGACAATTTTTTATGTGTTTATTTTTATATCATTTTTGTTATCATAAAAAGGGTGAGATTCCTAAAAATAATAAAGTTTATCCAAAAATTTCATTTTTTTTATCATTTATTTGTATGCTAACAAAATCCCTCATATGTTTTACTAATGAATTTAATTTAAATAAATTTCAAGAATATACGTGCTGTAATATTTATTTTATTTCCTCTGAAATATTGGGAGTGATTGAGTTGATGTTTTCCAAAGTATTCTATATGTTTTAAGGAATTTTGGAATCAATGTTATGAGCCCTAAAGTTTTGGAGAACATTAGGTTTGGGAACGTAACTTTTGATAAGGGACACTAAATCTTCTACCATACCTTTGGATTTATGGTTATGTTTAGGAACCAAACATTATTAAAGAACCCAATGTTTAATTATATATTGTATGGATTGTAAATCCATATTTTGTAATTAATGATATATTGTTAATGGTACTTTTTAATATTTTATATGAAGATAAATCTGTATGTTGAAGTGGTAATCTTTAGAATTTTAAATAATGATATTTTTTGAGATGTTAGCAATAAATTTGTTAGGATAAATATATGATTTAAATATGTTCGATGACTGATTGAAAGTCTCATTAACAATGGATTAAATCATTCATATTTTGAAGGATAGTTTTGATTTTAAATGGTGATTTAATTTAAAATTTCAATAGTTTTGGACGTTTTGAATATCAGGATTTATGATGTGATATTTCAAGATCTATTTGACCAAGATCCAAATCATGTTCTTATTTATTCTCAGTGGGTGTTATTATTCTATATGATAAGAAAGAACATCTTTTTGAATTCCTATAAATTGAATCTATTCTTTATTTATTTGTAAAATTATGGAAATATAATTGCTTATACTATGGTTTTAGAATCATATCCTTTATCATTCAGTCATCAAAGATTTTAGGACTACACTTTAGAGACATACATTTTATAATACGGTGTTGTGTGTTTATCCTCTTTCTAGGAAAGGTTAGTGTTTTTTCTATAATTATTTATAGATCTTCTGAAATAAGTATTTCTTCATAGTTGTAAATTCTTGATTATATTATTCTCTGAAGAAGAAGATATATTATTTATTTTCTACTAAAACTATGTGCTAAAAATCATAAACATTTACAACTCATCTTATTAATTTGAAGTGTTTGATTTATGTACTCATTCATGGTGGAGTGTTATATTTTCATACTAGGTTTTTTATCATATATCCTAGTTAAAAAAACCTATCCTTTTATAAGTTTTCATTTGTTTGAACTCAGTTTTAGAGGTCCCTGGTAAAAGGACCAGTATAGTGAAAATCACCAAACTCACAGAGAGTGTGTTGGTGGTGTGTAATAGGGGATATTTTTTCCCTGAACCATTATAATTTTTTTTCTTACTCTTTATTATTCCACTACTCAATCTCTTTGAATAAAATAGTAGTACATCACATCACAAAGGAGGATTCATTACAATTTATCGAAGTATTTTTAAAAAAGACTCAATTCACTCCCCACCCCCTCTTTTGTCTTCACTTTTTCTAACCTATAGCGTGGATGCGAATATTAGTGATTACTACAATTTCCGAGATAGGATTTCCTATTTTATTACTGATATAATGACATAATGATTGGTGCAGTTATAGAACTATTCTTTCTTGCTTGTTTGAATAATTATATTATTGTCATATTATGAAAATATTTATGATATTGATTGTTGGTTAATTTTTATATTTTAGACTCCCTATTTTAATATTATAAATCCTAAGAAAAAATGATTTCTTATTCCCACTTGTGACAATTTGTTGGTTTAATGTGATGAGACATAAACAGGTGATGCATTTAAGAATGGAAATCATATGAGTATTATTGTGTTTAACAGTTTTATTCATACACTTTTATTTCTTATATTTTTTCAAGTATATCTATATGAATATTTTATATCTTCAAGGTAGATGATTATACAGAGTACACCCAATTACTCACCACAACACAAGTTTCCAAGTGTTTTTAGAGATATTTTGAGAGATATTGGAATTATTATTTAGATAGCTTGGATAGATTTAGTGGACAACTTAGTGTTTTTGGTGTCATTCCAACATGAATTTTTTATTTCATAATGTATGACATGAAGATTACATTGGGTTGTGGGTACCACTATATCTTTTATGGGAATCTTTTGGTGTTGATCGGTGTTTATATTTTTTCCCCTAGAAATTAAGAGGATAATGTCTCTAATTCATATGAAAAATTCTCAAGGTACTAGTCCCCAACCAATGGACTATGGGAGGAGGGTCTCAAGGATCGCCCTCTATCCGCTGTCAACCTAGGTGGGGTTTTAGTAAGGGTAGGTCATGAAAAGGTGGTATCAAAGATTTTGATTAATAATTAAAATGGTGTTTTGAGTTAGAAACAAGTTAGGCTCACATGGGTTGGTAGGGAAAGAGTGTTATTTAAATTAAATTGTGGTGAATACAAGTAACTAGATATTACACATTAATTTGAAGGCCTCTTGTGAGTGATTCTAGAACCCTAAAGACTTCAAGACTTTCTCGGTCATAGGTCTTTATTCCCCCTGGTATATGATGGAAGGACTATGAAACCAAACAAAGCATGCATCATTGTTATAGATTTCAGTTAATTTAAATCATGATTCATGATTATACTTTTTTTAATTTATTCTAACCTATATGAATATGTTGCACCCTTAATAATTACATGACATAAAATTTCAATTAATTTATGCATATATGAAAAACGTGTTATTTAAAAATTCATGAAATGGTGGGGTGTTTACTTTTATTTCATAATATACCATGATAAATTAATTTTTTTTGGAAATTGATGTATGTCAATTAATAAAATAATAATAACATGTTATAATTATAAAGTGTTTCTTTAAATTTATGGATTTTCATGCTATAATATGTTTTTTATTGAAACATAAAATTTAGTAGTTGTATTCCCAAATGTTATGATTTAAGATATGAATTCTAATTCATGTGACAAGTAATCCTAAATGAAAATTTGAATTTATGTGTTATTTTAAAACTAAATGGTTATATGTTTTTAAGAATGATGAACCATGTCTAAAAATTTATTTACCATAAAATAAATCTTATGAAAAATTTCTTTTATATACTTGAATTTATAAGATAAAGATTATTTTAATGGATTTTGGAAGGGATATTATTTTTAGTGTGCTTATATTCGATAATTTCATTAAATAAAATATGTATTATGTTTTAAGGTAATTTTTTAAATCATAAATTTGTTGTAATTGAATGAAAGTCATACACATGAGTTTATTTTTCTAGATTTTTAAAATTATTGTTACATAGAATGAGTTAATTAATAAAATTATGTCATGAATTCCTAGTATATATATTATATTTACATGAGGGTAATGATGAATGGGTTAAATTAAAAGATAACTAATATTCATAAACTATTAATTGTAGATAGCAGGACTAAAATTGTTACTGTTATGAAATAATTCTAATTATGTGACATGTTTATTTTTTTCCCATGTCAAGAATGAAAAATTTTCAAATATATAGTATGATATAAATATGTTGGCTGATTATACTAGGTATAAATTTAGTGTTTTACTTGATTTGTTATTCCATGCCTAATCGAACTTAAAACAAGAAAGAGAAATATGTGCCAACTAATTGATGAATTAAAAATAATGGTAAAATTTTCTTGAGAAAAATTTTATGATGTTGATATTGTGAAGTTAATGATCTGTGATAAATATGAAAGCATGAAAAATGGATATTCTATCTACACCATCGATGAAAATTTTATTTTGTATAGATAGTTAAATATTAGCATGACTTGTTTATTAAATATTTTCTTCAAAACTTGTGTATGATTTTTTAGTTTTTTATATATCATCTAATGTTAATTCATTTTTAAATCAAGCATTATAAAATTATTATTGATATTATTGGAAGGATTTTATATAGTTAATGGTGGGGAGTTGTGGTTGGTATGTAAATGTGTAGATGATGATGGTTGGCTTGAGGTTGAGAAAATTTAGGGTGTTTAATTGTTAATATCTTGTTTGATTACCTCTATTTTATTTTTTATAGATATTAGATTATTGGTTTCTAGTTGATTTTTTTTTCTTTTCCATCCATTGTTTGGTATATTTCCTGGGATGATTAATGCTACATTTGTTATAGTGTTTTGATTTTTAGTACTGGTATAATCACTGTGTATGTGATTGATAAATTTTATAACCTGGTTATATAAAAATATTTTGAATTAATTTGGGGAATAAAAATAATGTGGGCTATGAAATTTATGATTGTGAATAGTGGTGGAAAGTTAATGATTTTTTAAACCATCATTAATATAATGGAATTCATGTTATGGATTAGTGATAATCATTTATATTGGTGTATCCAAAAATATCATTCTCTTGTTTTGATTTTAAATTATAATCCTGAATTGGGTTGATTGGTGTGATATTTGAGATATGTTCTAACCTTGATGATTTCCATAATATTGAATGGTAATTATGGATGATACAACATAGTTACCCATACATGTATAATGTATCAAGTCTTGAATCAGGTATGATATTCTTATCCATTTGGTTTTCTCTATGGTTTCTTCATAGGGATATCTTAGGTTTGGTGGATCATTTAGACCTCAGTGGTTATTTTCTATGAGTAATGTGTGGTCTATGTTGATTCCTCTACTCATTTCTTATAAAACATCAAAATTTGTTTGGAATAAAATTTATATTATGTTTCAAGGATAGGGTTTTCTACGATTCATATATATATAAATGAAAATTTTCCTGACCAAAATAGTAACTAGTAATCCGAATATTTATAGTTTTAAAGTAATGTGGGTGTGCATCGATTCTTGAATTTTATTCTTAAATGAAATAAGTATACCACCTCCGAAAAAATTAAAGTGGGTGTTTATTTCAAATATGAAATGTTTTAAACTAGTAAAATCATATTTTGAATTAATATTTTTTTAGAACATATCAAAATGTTTTAATTTAAAATAATGAGTAGTGTTTGGATTTATATTAAAGAAATTGATTTATTTCTTACCGATGTTAGTTGTACACATATAGTTTTCAATGGATTCATTTTCAATAAATTTTAATTATTTTTTATATAAAGTATATTTGATTTTTAAACCGAGTAATATTTATGTGTATTGGTTTCATCAGTAACAATATCCTTATTCAACTGGTATCTTGAGGGTTGTCATATTATGCACATACTATTTTTTCCTTGGTATGGTTTTAATTCTTAGGGATGAAAATTATTTGAGAGTTATCTGATGTAATTTCCAATATTTTAAAATCTATTCCATTTTATTTCATCTGGGTCATGGCAGTATCGATAGGGTGTTTGGAACCATTTTATTAAATATTTTTTGTTTTCTTTAATTGGATATTATTTTTTTGTAAAATATTCAATATCCTTTCACATGACACTATAACTATGTGGGGGTATTCCCCATAACCATTTTGCAAGACCGCTACCTCACATAATGTTGAGTCGGGTTACCACTATGTGAAGATAGTTTAAACCTTATGTAAAGGTATGTCATGACTTCATTTTCCATATGAATGTAATTTTAGCCTCATGTTAGGGTAATCCTACCTTTGCATAAGGGTATTGTATCTCACATCATGGTCATCCAGAAATTTCCATCACTGTGTAAAGGTATTTGGGAGATTATTAAATCAATGTAAAGGTAAAATCTAGAAAACATAAATTTTAGTTTGATGCTTCAATCACTAAATAAGGGTCATATAAGTATTATGTAAGGGTAGATAGATTCATTTTCGATTCACTTGATGTTCATGTAAAGGTCATTTGATTTTTGTTTAAGACTAAGAGTCCTCATCTTATGTGAGTGTAGAATAAATTTACCCATACATGAGATCTATAAACTGCATAAGGATAAAACCATGTTACTCTTTAAAATATACCTTTTGTTGAATTTCTTCTTCTTATTCATCCCTATAATGATTTATACCATGATTCTAAGGGGAAAATGAAAATTTTAATCTAGAAATCATGGGAAATAAATTTATAAAATCATATAATAATAATATAATGATTTAGGCACATGAAATAAAGTAAAATATAAATAATTAACTACACGAAAAATGAATTTTATGCTACAAAGAGAAACATTTTAAGGTATGAGTTTTCATTAAATTATTATGGGTTTTTATGATGTTAAATAGAAACTATTGGATTATAAATGTTTTGAATCAAAAATATTATTCCCTTGATCTGTAACTCCTTTCATTCAAAGATATTAATTAATAAAATACAATGCATAAATTAATTATTATTAATATGGATAAAATTGGAAATTATAATGTTTTACATTTTCAAATGGTCAACATGTAGATGTAACATGCTGCTTGGAGAATTAATATACAAAAAATCATTTTCTATGTTTTTCAAGATATTATGAGAGAAATTAATGAGTAATAGAAGGAACCATATAGGTTTTCTATGGGAATTATTGTGTCTAAATTTTAATATATTCATGAACTACTGTATTAATATATTTATATGTATATTATCAACCCTATATATTATTCATCCCATATTTAATTCCTTTGAATATTATATAATGAGAGATGATAAAGTATCATTCCAAGCACCTAAAATAAAACCAAGCCTCATCCTAACCTGCTGGATGCAATTTAAATACCTCTCTCCCTCATTGTACCTATTTTGTACATCACATAATGTTGGTGGAGGATATAGTGATTTCTATTTAAAACTACCATTTCTAGGTAGGGGATTTCAAGATTTATTTATCAATTTAAATATGGAATTCTTAATGTGCTGAAAATTCCTCTAAGACTTATTGAGCTTTAAACTCTTCCGATTATCATCCCCAATACCAAATGAATTTAATTATCATCATACACCCTAAATTTATAACCCTTCTGAATAATTGAATGGAAATATTTTTTTTCATTGATTGAAACTTGCCAATTATGTACTTATACCATGACTTCATGAGAATCTCCAACACTTTTGTTAATATACCCAACCATATCCTTATAGAGTGAGGTATGTTTAACTCTCTCCTCATGCTCGATGGAGGTGATATGATCTGGGGTGGGGTTGTGATTTACTAATGTATTTATATTTATTCTATATCTTATATCTCAGTGGTGTAGATTTAAAATAAGGGAAAGTGATGTATTTTATTTATCTGTTACTTTTTTTATACTACTCATCCCTTGGATCCTTGTTTGGTTTGGGGGAAGGGTTTTGGGAATGATCTTCTTTACATTAATTTATTCCGGTGGATGGTATTTAATTATTACTCTGTAATAATATCATAGTCAATATATGGGTTCACTGTTATAACTATGTCATTCCTTGGGGAAGAGTAATATTGAAAATAAAAATAAAAAGAGGAAAATAAGTTATATAAGTGTAAAAAGAAATAGAAATTAATATGTTTTCCTTTTTATTCCATAGGTTTATTACATATTAAATATTTTTTATTTTATGTGATTTACCATGGGAATTGGGAAGATTCTAGAATCAAAATTCCATTATAGATAAAGAGGAATATTTACCTGATGTTCTGTATTGATTATTAATATTCTCTTTATAGATTTATATGTGTTTTTGTTGTTGCTGAAGCATCTTTACATACATTATTGTGATAATCATTGGTATATGCTGAATTATATTAGCAACTACATTATGTTCATTTTTTTTATAAATGTTATGTCTAATGATATGTAAATAAAAAATTATAAAATCCTGAAAGTTAAAAACTTGTGTTACATTGAACATGCTAGAAAAATACCTCAATATGAAGAATGCATTTATATAGTGATGTAACTATTAATTATTATCAATGTGTTATAATCAAAGGAAAATCATGAATCATGGAAGGTAACTCCTAATGTGGTAGTAGGAATATTTATAGATAACCCATTACTAAATTTTCTCATATTAATTGTGTTGTATTATTGTGTTGTATCTAAAAACCTAGTTTCATAAGAGATTAGTTATATTTTGTCCATACATCTATTAATTCATTAATTTATATGTTGAACACTTATGGGTAAATATAAGATAAAAAATGAAGAATAAGACATGTAAAATTTGAAGATATTTTCTTATAAACATAAGGGTATGTATAAACAAAAACGATAACCCATGATTAATATAAAGGGGTTTCAATGAAGAATGATTAATGAGTCAAAAAAAGGATGCAGATCAGAGGTCCTAATTAACTAACTAATCAATGAAGTAAATAGAGAATGGAATAATTAATGGTGGACAATTATTAATCATTTTAGTGATATTTAGTATTGTTGTTTAAGGAATTAATTTAACTAGAGTAACATGTAAAATATAGATGACCAAAAAATGTATCCTGATGATTATATAACACTTATTACGGATAGCATTTTCATATGAGGATGTACTTAAATGATAAGGTTATGTCCTAGAGGTCAATTCAAATAAATTTGAAAATTAATAAGGGAAGTGGATTGGATATTTAATGTATATTTTAATTTATTTTTTATTGGCGGTAATATTAAATAGGGGATATTAGATAATTAAAATATAATAACCTACAAAGGGTGAGTGAGTAGGGAACTTAGTTGGGTTAATTATTTGATCATGGAATGATGTGACTCATTCTCTTATTATATACTCTTATTATTTATTATTATTTCATTATAGTTTTATTGTATTTGGTTTTTTTGTATGAATTCATTTTATCTACATGATTTTATGTGTTTATTTTTATTGATTTATTTTTTATAAGATTTTTTGTTTACCCCCTTCAATGTTTATGTTGTTATTTTCTTGTTTTCTTTATATTGGATCATAGGTTTTTACTATAATATATTTACATATTTGGAATATGATGGATAAATTATATGACATATGCATATCTATGGGTAGTAATGGATTAAGGTTAATATGTACACATTTACTCTATTTGTGATGGATTAATGTTTTTTTCATATATGGTTTGTAATGGTTCAAGGTTATAGCTTGATCTATTAAGCTGATGTAGTCATGTGAGTGGTGTGTTGAAAGGATGATTGGTATAAGTTGAAGTTTTGGCTTACATGTTTTCTTGTTTATTTGATGAAGTAACAGTTGCTGCAGGTTGAGTGTTGTGCTTCCCTATCTATCTAAATAATTTTATACTAATGATATTATTGAAAAATAGGTGGTATTTATTATTGTATCATTACTATATTTTATTTCCCTCTTTTAATTTTATAAATCCTTGGTAGTCCGGATTTCATGTTCATAGTTGAATAAGTCTCTGGTATAATGTTATTAGACATCTACAGGTGATGCTTTTAAGAATGAATAATATATGATCATTACTGATATATTTATTTCATGTATAAATTTTTTTATATTATAATGTATTAATTTTTGTATTTAAATAATTATTGGTGACAAATATTGGAAAATTTTCATTTTTAATTCTTTCTGGTAGGATGCATTGAATATTTGGAAAAAGAGAAATCAAGTTGAAATATTAGAGCAAAAAGACACTTCCCTCCACTTCACTTTGCTCAAGGAGTGACACCAGATTTTTGAGGATGCAATGGATCTAGAAAACTAGAGTAGACCAATTACACATCCTCCATTCTGTTTAAATGATGTGAGTTTTTAGGGATACTTTTTTGGAAGAGATGCGCTGAAATTCAAAATTCATGGACATTAAAATATTACACATCGTGTAAACATATTACATGTTGTGTAAATTGTCAGGAAGAATTATAAGAATCCAAATTCAGTGTATCTTCAATTTTTGAAAGAATATATGACATGGGACTCACTCTAGTCCACCATTGGACCTATTCTTAATGATCCTCATTAATAATGGATCCCATATGAATCCTAAAAATGGAGATCTGGCCTAATATTTTGTAGGGTATTAGAGAGATACAGAGACCAAATCTTGGAGAAAGAATTTGTGTTTTATAAGTCCCTACTCAAGTTCTTCTCCATTTTCTTTATGATTTCTTTTTATTTCCTCATTTCCTCTTATCCCCTCATCACTAATTTGAGGGGGTAAACCCACCTTGTGATAGGGTAATGTAATATAAGGGAGAATATGTGTTGTATTTATTTCATTTTATTAATGTATTTGTTTTTCAACAATTTTGTCTTTAACTTCCCATCCATTTATTTTCCATTTATCATGACTATTGATAATTTAATATTAAAGGACCCATAAAAATTGTGCAACTAAAAACCATAAATGTGGCATGACCATTGGGGAATTTATTAGAAATTAGTTTTAAATACTTCATCAAGACAAACTTGATTCATTAAAACCCAAATTTACTAGACTAAGGGAAATAGGGTATTGTCACATTAAGAAAGGGATACCATGACCCTCAGATATTACTTATCTCGGTTATGACACTAACAATGAATTAATCAACAGATTTTCTTAAATACAAATTCACCTGAACCCTAAAATTAAAAAACAGTGGCACACTTTTCAAAAGATGTCTTCAAACCAATCAATCATCCTACTTTACATTCATTTTTCTTCATCAAAATCAATCAAACCCAACTTTTCCCACCTCCTTCTTAAAATTTATAAAATTATATCTTTTAAAATCCTAATAAAACTAATTTCATAGTCTCTATATATCTACTTAAATATTCTTCTATACTCATTTTAAATAAATAATTATCATAAATAAGGTTTTATAAATTTTTATTTTTCATAGACTCGTAGGGAATTAACAATGTCCTCTGGGCCTGCCAATTACTCTTTTCAATAGAATTCTCTATAATCTTGTATTTATTATATGTTTCCACACAAGTATATCCAAAAAATATATTTATAGTGGATATATAATTTCATATAAATATGATAATATTAAGTACTCTAAAGCACACATTCCACTACTGATTTCTTAGAGTTTTGCAAGTTTGTTTGGGAGAGATTAGACCTATTTCTTAGGTTACCTGGATGGAGTCAGTGGATAACATTGAGTTTTCGATGCCATTCTGGAATGTATTTCTACTTTGATGATGTATGACATGTACATGAAATTTTTTATGGGTATCAACATATCTATTTATATAAATAATTGTGTGTCTTTTAGTGGTTTAATTCTTATTTACTGGGAATTAAAATGGTAAACCACCCATTCATGTGATATAGGCCCCCAACGTTAGTTATCAATCGGGGGTCTATTAGAGGAATACATTGGGGATCACTCTCATCTCTCTACCAACATAGGAGGTGTTTTAGTGTGGGTGGGTCATGAAAAAACAGAACCCTATTTACAAACATTCATAAAACATAACAAAAAATCATAGAGATTCTCTAACCAATTCCATCATAGTGGACCCCACCATGTCCTGGAGATTCTCCACCCAATTAAATTGTTGATACAAACCAAAAAAATAAATACTCTCCACCAACATCAAAAATAAAAATGGAGGACATCATTCACCCAATACAAACATTGAGATCCACCAAACATGATCAATATTCTACACCAATTAAAAACAATTATAGTAGGGCCTTATTCACCATGAATGATGAAATTATTTAATGGTGGTATTCCTCTAAGATCATTCATTTAGAACCCAAATATTCCTCAAGATTAAAATGGTGGCACATATCACATCATGGCTAGTGTTTCTTTAGATTTGAAAAGTTCCCTACTCCCGCTCAACAATGAAATATTATCTCTATATAACAAATTAAGATTCTCTCTAATAATCATCAAATGTTGGGGTCACCTCGATATGATTAAGGCTCCCACATAGAAAAGGATAATTCCCCTAAAAATTTCAACTATCACTAACATCTAAGGTTTTAATTAGGATTAAAAATTTATATCATTGTATTCCCTCAAGCTACTAGATTCAATGATGGCTATAAAAGGAGGTTGAAGGAAAACAATGAAAATGTAAGAAAAAATTGAATACATCATCTATTTAAATAATTAATTTTTCTTCCCATCATTAAAAACATCTCCCATTATCTACTTATCATTTTTAAATCTTCTCATTCTTCAATAATTTCTTTTTATAACCTCTCCCAAAGTTGTGTCAAGCTTTTGACCGTTTCAAGTACTTTTGTATATAGATCTCAAATTTTTTAACTACTTTGTATGTGTCTTATAGTTTGATTTTTTTGTTGATCTAAATATTGATATTGATGTTCTATGTGGTTTATTAACTATATTTAATTATATAATATTTTCCATATTATGTTTAATGATAAAATATATTAATTATCATCAAGAAAAACATCACACTTTCCCAACCCAAACTCACTTCAGCGGCCACGGTTTCCCAGTTGTTACCTTAATTTTAGAATTTAGGTATAGAATGTATCAGGAGTGATTTCAATCCCAGGGTACTTGAATTCGTTTCCTTAATAATTTTCAAAATCCTATATGTATGACCATGATATCAAATATGTTGAATATCGGTATTGATAATTAATACATTTTAATGATACAATATAAATAATCATACAACTCAATACCATAAATTTTTACTTGATCATTGAAACAAATTATACATATTGACATGAACTTTTTTTATTAACGAGTGTTTCCTAATAAAAAATTTGTATTCTAAATAAAACCAGGACCACAGAAAAAACTTCTTCATAGTTTATACGATGGAACAAACAACTAATTTGAAATTCCAATAAAATGATTTTTAGAGTTGATGTGAAAGAATATTAAATTCTTAACATGTTTTTTTAGAAAGTATCTATTAAAAAATTCAACATATGGGAAGTTGAATGTTGATTTTATTTAAGATATAAATGAAAATAGAAAAATATTAGATCAAAAAATGATTTTTATTGCTAAAAACCCAATTGATGAAATTATTATAGAACTTACCCATAGATAGAACAAATTATATTAAAATTAGTGAAATATATGACACAAAATATTACAAAAACACAATAGATTTCATCAAAGAACTTTATATACAACATGTAAAAAATAAATTGAAACAAAACCAGGAATAAAAAATATATATGTAAAACTTGGTAAATATCAATAAATTTTCACATTTAATATTGACATAATAAATCTTTAAAATTTGAAAAATAATTTATTTATTATAAATTAATAAAAATTATAATTACACTGTAAAAGAAGTAAAAAAATTAAAACAAGTTTTTAATCATTATATGAAATAAAAATATACCTAGTAAAATAATATTATAATTAAAATATATATATTTGAAATTGATTATTTTCTAATTTATATAATAAAAAAATAATAAAAAAAATGTTACTCTAACACATAAATAATAATTCAAAATGGTGATAAAATATTATTCTACTTATAAATAATGAATATGATATTGAGTTAATTTGAATTTTTATCCAAAATAGCATACAATAATGATTAATTATTTTATATTATTTTTTAAAAGATAAAAACTACATTTGATAATGAGGGGAAAACTTTTTGATTAAAAAATCAAAGAAAACTAATGTTATAAATTTAAAAAATGACATTAATAATATCATTAATTTTAGGAGTAAACATAAACAATCTCATCATTTTTGAAACCCAATTAAAAATTAACCCATTCGCTAAAGGAAACAAAAGTTTACATATTATAATTTTTAGAAAAATGACCACGATTAAATTTACCTAATGGATAGAATAGAAAAAAAAATTTATTCTTAATTTATTATGATTTATTTAGGAAAATATATATTCAAAAAACATATATCATAAAATTGAAAAAGTTATTTATATACAATATAATGTGTGTTTAACACATCATCCTTTAGATTTTATAATAAAATATTTTTAACAAAATTATTATTTTATCTCTAAAAGTGGTTTTTTATAAGAAATATAGATCAATTTATGATCACATAATAACATATAACTTAATAATTCAACTACTAAATAAATTATCAAAACATAATAAACATTATTTCCTTAATCATTTTTTATTTTAAGGAGTAAGAAGGAGTATAAAAATATAAAATCCAACTATGAAACCCATCATTAATACACAAGATAATAATTTTTTTATGTTTTCAAATCATAAAAAGTATATTAATTTAATGAATGATATAGATTTAAAAAACGTCAAATTCAATATAAATTTTTTTAATGTTATAAAAATTAATAAAAAAGGGTATCAATGTTCAAATAATTTAGAAAAATATATAAAAACTATATTATCATCAACAATCAATGGTGTTTGGATAAAATTTTCATATTATTGCATATAGTTCAACATATAAGTATAATATTAATGGATATATTAAATATCAAAATTAGAGTATATTAGATGAAATTATTTATAAAAATTATAAATATAAAAACAATGATAATTTAGATCAATTAGTTATATAATAAATTTATAGTTATCATAATGAGTACATATATAATTATATCACTATTAAAAAAGATAATAAAATATTTTTGCTGAAAAATATTATAATTATATGTATTAGTCAATATATATATTTATTTAGAGAAATTTAATACTTAATTAGGGTAGTTTCAAAACATACAAATAATATAGATAACATGATTGAAAATAATAGATTTTATTGTTACTAAAATATTATAAATTATATAAAGATATATATTTAAATAGATTATTTTGAAGTGATTATAATAAAGAGAATTTTTTAAAAGAAAACATTATATCAAGATTTACAAAAAATATTATTGGGGTTGGAGAACTAAAACAGAATTCTATCTACATTATTGTTACCTATAATCATTTCTTTGAATATTAATAAATAGTATATCACATCATAATTGTTCTTTTACATGACATGGTATATGATAATGTCCCATGGCTAATGGTCCCACTGAAATCTCATAGAACTTCACTGTTATAATGAGAAACATAAATTCCCACAATTATATTATTAAATATGTGTTATATAGTTGAATGATATCATATTATGGAACAAATATTATTGAGGATATTATGTTTGTAAACTCATTAGACATTGGTCGCCCGTAGTAATCTTTAGAGTATGAGATTATAAGAACATAACCCACTAATAGGAAATCCACATTTGCATGTATCATTTGATATTCCTATTTTTTGATATTTTTAATGATCCTTAGACATTAATGTTATTATTAAATCATATTATGAGTCATTAAATTTGATGTATTGATGAAAAATATGATGAAATATTCTCATGATGAGGTAGGATATGTTAGGTACATCATAATTAATATTTCAATAACGAGTAATGTGAGAAAGGATTTTTTCATTATTTTAATTAATAGAAGTTGATTTCTCATAACCTTATATGGAAATGAAACTATAAAATTAAGTCCATATCCATGGAATTCTGTAAGTAATCTCATCTATGAAAATTCTATGATAGAGAAATTGAGAACATAGGCTGATGACACCAGCATGAAGCTCGGTTGATTATAGCTATTCAAGTAAATGGATTATATTGAAGAGTGCATGTTCATAGGTGGTTATGTATCATTGTGAGATTAAATTATTTGTTTTGTGATCCTTGGTGTGTAAATAGGCACTATCCTTTCACTTTAGGTGATGTAGATTAATACCACTGAGAAAGGGGCCTAAAGAGTCACATACTAAGTCTATTTGGAATCATAGTCAAATTATATATGAATTTAACATATTGAATAAATATTATTATTGTATGTGGTGTAATAATTATTCATATAAGATTTTTCACAAATATTAAGTCACCAATTATTCGAGATAATATATATGTGAGTTAAATATTAAATAAATATTTATTCACCACGTAATTATTTTTTAAATTATATGATAATATAATATTTATTTATTTTAGTTTGTTCACAATGTAAAAATATTTATTTATTTGTTTAATTGAATATTTAATAAAAATATATTCACTAGTTTTTAAAAAATAATATTTATTTATTTATTGGTGAATAAAGTAGTGATATTTTTTTATTTAATTAATTAATAATTATTCAAAGATATAATAAATATGGAGGAGGATTGTAAGACTTAGTTTAATGGTCCAATAAGAAATATCATATTAAATATATTCTAAATAAAAATTTAATTATATATTCAAGGAAATAATATTTATTTTATCCGTAATTCTTGTGAATTTATGTAAATAATAATTCTATTATTATTTAGACACGTAATTCATAAAGGATTATGAAAATAATAAGTGTCTTTATGTAATTATTATCTTCTAACCCTAACCCTATTTAAACATGGTTATCACATTTTTGGAAACCCTTCCAACATTTTAATTGTTCTGCACAACAGGTTTTAGAGATAATTGTCTCAATCTATAGAGTGATCCACCCCTATAATACTTTTAAGAATGTAGAAAATTTCTCCTCATTCACCATAGTGATTCCTTAATACCATGAAAGAATCTATTGTGATAAAAGGTGATCATTTTATATGTTATAACCATATATTCTAGTACCAAAAAGATTCTATAGTGACAATTGGAGGTTCACAGAAGACACATGGATCACTGCTAGAGTAAATCTACCCTTGATTACTATGTCACAATAATTGTAAAATAATAGGTATTCATCCAATTATCGACAATGAAGAAAGAATTCAATAAAATGTTATTCTTTATTTAAATAAATCAGTTGTAAGTTATGTATGAAAATATCTTCTTGTTTTTTTGGGTTTCTTTTAGTTAATCTTTGAGTAAATTTCATTAATTATGACATTATTCTTCATGTATATCTCTGAATTATTGTTTATTATGATAAAAATCTATGTTTCTAATTGTATATCAAGTTCTTACACTATGATTAGAACTATCAAGTTATATCAGAGTGATCGCATAATAATTTATAATTACTTATTATTTATTAGTCAATTATATTAATTTTTTCTCAGTTTTTCAATTCTAGTTTATTCATTATTTAACCAATAGTTTAACTGATATGTTTATGAAATATTTATATGATTATTTAAAGTTTCATACATTCCTAAACAGATTATGAACAAATAAATAATGATTGAAGATATCATCGTGATGTGCTAAGGATTATGTTTGGTAGACATGGATACTCATAATGTGACTAAAATTACACACGTCGCAACAAAGTTCAATTCACATGAACGTGTTACAGGATACACAGTGTTTCAAGAAGAAATTACTATGTCATTAATTTTATAGACAATAAATATTGAATGATCCATCCTTGAACATAGTCTGTCAGACCACATGGAATGTAGTTTGTATACATGTCGTGTCATCTACACGGTTCTACAGAAAAATCACACTAACCTTTTATTCAAATACACAACATACTCCGGGTGAGACTAAGAGGATATAACATTAATGACAAACACAGTGTGTAGTTGGCCAATATATTTGGTGAATTTTTAATCTCTTCAACTTAATAACACACTAATCCATAAGTGTGGTTACATAGACACACAAAAAGAAGACCACAAAAAACATATCTTGTTAGTACACATAATGTGTCCTAGGAAGGATATAATCGAAGTCCCTAGGTTTTTGTCTTAGATACATGGTAAGTGATGAAAACAATGTATTTATTCTTACTACACTCCATGTAGTCACCCAGTAATAAAATTAATTAAAGTACATAATGAATAATTAATTGCATTATTGAAAACCAAATTACATTATTGGAAGCTGGTGTAGTGACTTTGTAATAAGCTTTTTCAAAATTAATAAATTCTAAATTAATCCAATGTAATTATCTATAAATGTGGTAAAACCATTTATTTTCTATTATGCATCAGGAAATGGTTTTCTAAAACACTCTTTAGGTGCACATTAAGATAACAGAATTAATAAAGTGAGTATGTAATTAATTAATTGAATTAATTCATCAACATTTATCTTAATAATAAAGAAAAAATTATAATGAATGCTACATAGTATACTTTTGTGTATTTATTTCATGTTTTTGGCTGACCATGAGCTTCCATAAACCTGTGTATATGATTGGATTATTTAATTTATTATTATTGTATAATTTTTGTGGTAAATTATAAAATGAAATAATGGCATGTGTGTCATTCCTCTCCTCTCATTATGTATGGTCTTGTGTGATAATAGTTTCTTTTATGTAAACCCATTTAACAAATATTTCGGTTCTCATCACTTACATGTGAGTGAAATATTATGTAATGGATGATGCTCCCAGGTGAGTGGAGGCAGATTAAGTTCAGAGCTATGGAAAAAGCAATTCAAGAGGTACACAAGAGAATAAGTGGAATACCTCAACTTGAACCAGTCTTGGTAATGGAGTATATTCCATAGGGTCAACTGTTAGATTTTAATATAGTAGATAAACCAACAAATAGAAAATATCATGTATATTCCATTTTATTTATTTTATTTATATCGATTACGAGGTTAATTATTTGTAGATTATGAATCATTATATTAATTAATTAACAATTATATGAGATGGAAATAAAATAAAATTATAATATATGTAAAATTTATCTTTACATTATTTATCTATTTAAATAAAATACAATTAATATTAAGAATAATTTAATAAGACAAAATGGGCAGTTTACACATAAAGATATAAATCCATTAAATTTATTAAATTAAGACGGTATATCCTTCCATTACATCGGTAAATTTTGAACCATAGTTCATAGTGCTTGAACAACCTCTATTGGGGTTCTTTCAATTATCAGGTAATTTCAATCTTGATTTTTGGCTAGACATATTCTTGTTTTCATTATCGACTGATCACCTCTATGGGACTTAGTGAAACTAGTAGGAAAAGTGTTGAGAAAATCCAAATCTAGGATTTTAGGATTGGGGAGTCCACTCAATATATCAATGAGTTGCAAGGTAATGAATTTGACATGTTTCTTCAACCAAAATACCTTCTAATAGCTTGGAAAAACTCCATATGGGTTATGAGAAGGGACATGTTGATCCTTTCCTCTAAAATATCCATTCAAAAATATATTCTAAAATCAATGGTGATGGTTGTTGGGTTTTAATAAAATATCTTGGGATTAAAAAATTATATAGTTATTATCTAATTTAGTAATCCAGAAAAAGTACTAAAATTATTCACTTATTTAATATATAAATGAAAACTCACATGACTTCGGTTATATCTCTATAATTAATATTAAATATGGATAACATTATCACCATATTAAATTTCACATAATGGTATAGGAACTTGTATGTTATACTATTACATGAATGGAAATTATATGTGCTATAAAACCCAAATCTGGTGGAACCTAGAAAAGGGTCATGTGAGGAGGAACTCTCTCTTTATATGAAATATTTGGATGGTACAGAATATTTATAATTAGTAATGTCATCATCCGTATTCAACATGCTTTTAATGAAATATAAAGATATGGATGTGCATAGCATGATGCCTCAACTTTGTGATCTATATCAAGATAAGGTAATACAATAGATATATAACATCTCCAATTCACTATTCACATGAAAACATTGGGAGTTGAAAATATATGGGCCTTATGTAGTCAAGATGATTGGCTACATAAAGTGATTATACATCTTGGAGTTTGAGATCAGTAATGAGTTGTGTATTGACCTCAGTTTATCATCACTAACTAAGACCATTTGTGGTTTCATTATTAATTACCTATATGATAAATTGTGATAAGACTCTCTCATAACACCTTAATTTGATTCTACAAGTTGATAAAGACATAGGATTTGAAATAACTGTGGTTATTACGGTGAATAAGAAAAAGATAAACAAGGAATAGGGGTCAAATACTCATTACAACTCTAAGGCTCTCAAAAAAGTTCATTCTATGAAAGAAAAGATCCAGAATTGGTAAAAACAATACAAAATATGTTTTTCATGTGGTACGATATAACACTAGAATAAGAACTTCACCTAGTTGAATAAGAAATGTTAAGCTTCACATATGTTTTTTATCAAGTGTAATCATTCCATATCTATGAATTGGGTATTAGATACATCTTATGGTTCTCACATATGTATTCAAATAAAGGAACTGAGTAGATTTACAAAATATTGGTAGAGGAGAATTAGAAATTTTACAATCCAATAAAGCATGTCCTACTTCCTTAGTTATAGGATATTTCCACATTTCATTTCCCACAAATAAAGTTTTGGTTTCTAAAGATTATTATTGTATACCATCTTTTACCAAGAACATAATTTATGTATCCTTACAAGATATATATGATTTTATTTTCATTTTCAGAAATAAGAGTTTTTAATTTTATAAAGATAACATATGTTATGGTATAACACAATTAAATAATTTTATTTATGTATAAAATTAAAAAAACCAACTATTTACAATTGATAATTAATAATGTTAACAAGCCTCATTCTACACCCACCTGTGACAGCATCATCTTGGTCATGTAAATGACAACCATTTAAAAAAATATTTATCGAGGTTGTTACTTAGAATAATTTGATCAAAAACCACTTCATAGATTTCATGGTTTTCTACAATGAAAATTGACGAAGCCACCATTTGGTGGAAAAGTTAAAAGAGCTACAAATATTATTTAATTAGTACACATTAATGTGTCTAAACATTTTCTAGCATTATATACAGGTTCATATTCAAAATTAATAACTTTTATTAGAGACATGAGTATATATAGTTACGTATATTTGATGAGGTATAATTTATAATTCTTTTTTAAAAAACAAGAAATTGTGAATGAAGAATATAATCGATATGGTATGAAGATTAAGAAGCATCAATCTGATCATGGTGGTGAATATCATAACAAATAATTCATTAACTTTCAATAAGAGTGTGGAATTCTATTAAAACTCAATCCTCCTTATACACCATAGTGTAATTGTATAAGTGAAAGGAGGAATCATATATTTATTGAAATCATGAGTTCAATTATGAGTCGTGTAGATATTCCATTATCCTTTTAGGTATATTTATTGTATGCTATAGAGCGCATTATAAATTGAGTTCCAACTAAGGCATCAAATAGAATTACATATTAATTAATGTATGAAACTAAATTTTTGTTGTCACACACTCATTCATGAGGTTATTGAGTGTATATTATGGCCATATCAGGTAAAATCTAGTATCCCTAAGGAATAAAGTGTATATTTATAAGTTATCCTAAGGAAATAAGGGGATACCGTCTATACAACCCCTCAAATAAGAAAGTGATAGTCACAAGATAAGAAACTGTTCCTGATACGGAGCACATCCTCATGAAGGATTGGGGGAGAAAGATTTAATTCGATGAAGATGATTCTCAATATACACAAGAGTTAGTGCCATAATAGATTCTAAAGATCCCCATGTAAGATGTTATTCTCGAATCAAAAGTGTTGTGTTGGAGCACCAGAGAGGTTAGAGAAACATAGTGATAGGGTTTTACTATTACTAAGGATGGTGATCATTATTGGTTAACAATAATAATCATCTTTCTTATAAGGATTCAGTAGAGAGTATAGAAGTTGATAGATGGAATGAATCCATGAATTATGAAATCTATTCCATGTATCATAATAGAGTATAGAATTTGGTCATTCTTCCAATTGATGTAAATCCTATTGGGTGAGAATGGGTATTCAAGTTAAAACTAGGGTGGGAAGGTAATGTAAATACCTATAAAGAAATACTAGTGTAAAAAGGGCTTAATCATCATTAATAAATGGACTATAAAGAAAACATATCTCCAGTTATCATGTTTAAATCCATAAGAATTATAGTTTCTATAGGATGTTTCCATGTTTATGAGATTTATAAATAGGATGTTAAAACATATTTCATTAATGGTAACATTCAGGGATACTCCTATATGACACAACCTAAAGGATTTTTTACACTAGAAAATGAAAATAATATTTTAAAGATGTGGATATTCACTTATGTATTGAAGCAACCATCAAGGTCATGGAACATTCGGTTCAATACCAAATATATTTTTTTATAAATAACAAATGTGAGCAATGTGTTTCACGTTTTCTAGTAGGAGTGTGTTTATATTCATAATATTATATGTTAATGACATATATCTTATTGAAAATTATATTCCATTCTTATTGTTAGTTATGTAATTATAAAACAAATGTTTCTCCATAAAAGCATTTGGTGAAGTAGAGGATATCCATGGAATCAAGATCATTAATGATAGATCCAAAAGGTTTCTGGACCAAGTCAAGGTATATATATTGACCAAATATTAAATATATTTAGTATGAAAGAATCTAAGAGTTTATTGGTTCTAGTTTCATGTGGTATGCACATCTCTAGAAAAATGTTTCCTCAAACACAATAGTGGAGAGAGAGAATGAGAAATATCTCATATTATTCTACAATATGATCTATCATGTATGTCATTTTATGTACAAGTCTTGATATTTTAAATAATTTGATCATGGTCGGAATATATCAGGCTGATCTAGGAGAACAACATTGGTTTACTGGGAAATATATCCTTAAGTATCTGATGAAAACTAAGGATATGTTTCTAGTATATAGAGTAGATGATGAGCTATTCATTAAAGGATTTACTAATTATATTTTCCAAAAATATCATAATGATCAAGATTTATTCTCCAGATATCTATTATGTATCAACATAGTATATTTCAGCTGAATATTTCAAAGCAACTAGTTCTTGTCAATTCTAAAGTAGATTTTGAGTATATTACTGCTTCAGACACAAATAAAAGAGTAGTTTAAATTCACAACATCATCTAAGAGAATGTCTTGGTTTCTAATGGTAGGTATTCAACCACATTATATTGTGATAATATTATAGCGGTGGCTCTCATAAAGGATCCATCACCACATCAAAAGATGAAGCACATACTCCAGATGTATTTCCTATTAAAGGTTTTTTTCAAAGGGGAGAAGTCATAGTGACTAGACTATTCACTAAGGAAAACATAGTAGACCCCATTACTGAAGCCTTATCTTAGCAGAAAGTTGACTATCACGTGATATCTAATAGAGTGAAGGTTCTTAGCAATTGGCTCTAGTGAATGTTGGAGTTTTTTGGAGTTGGTTCCCTAGAACCAAATTCTTTGTACTTTATGGTCACCTATATTAATTGTTTTGAATATTCATAAATATCTTATCACATCATATTTTTTTCTTCATGACATGGTATTTGATAATTTCCTAATATTAATTGCCGCATTGAAAGGTCATATCATCTCTCTATTAGGATGGGAAGCTAAAAGTACCAGGACAGTATTCTGAAATATATATTCTATATCCAGATCATGTCATTTTATGAAAAAAAATATGAAACAGTATATTAATATTGGATACTCATACGAATTGATGACACTTTATTATAATTTATTCCCATGGTAATCTTCAGTTCATTAGATTATGAGAACATGACCCCCCAGTAAGAAATCTATATTTATATGTGTCACTTGATATTTCAATATATGAACATTTTAATGATCCTTAGAATTTATTATTATTATTAATTCATTTTATGAGTCATGTATTTTATGTATTGGTGAAAATCATGATAAAAAATTCTTATGGTGAGGTAGTATACATTAGGTGTGACATTAGTAATATTACCTTAATAAATAATGACAGAAAGGGTTTTTCCCTTCTGTAATTTAACATAAGATGATATATCATGACCTTTTAGGGAAATAGAACTATAAAATTATGTGTATGACCATGGAACGTTTTTGGTAAGTTTATTTATTGATGGTCAAAGATAGAAACATCAATCATAAAGGTTGATGATACCAGCAAGATATCAAGATAAATAGGTTATATTTTACAGCGTGCATTAATTATAGGTTTTATGTAATTGCGACATTAAATAATTTATATATGGGATCCTTGGTTTTTCTTCTAGTTTTTAGCCTTGTACATTAGGTGTTGTTTCCAAATTCCACTAAGAAGGGACCATGAGGTGCACACACTAAGTGTATTAAAAATATCAATTAAATTATACATGAATTTAACATGTTGAATATATATTATTTCCATACATGTTTTAATAATTATTCATGTTATTTTGATCACAAATATTTAGTCACCAGTTATTCGAGAGAATATATTTGTGTGTTTAATATTTCATAAATATTTTTTCACAAGGTACTTATTTATTTAATTTCCTAAATAAAAAATATTTATTTATTCTAGTTTATTCACAGGGTAACAAATATTTGTTTGATTATTTATATGAATACTTGAAAAATATTTATTTCATATATTTATGAATACAATATTTATTTCTTTATTGGAAAATAACATAGGGATATTTAATTAATTATTTATTTTTTTAGTATTATTCAAAGTTATGATAGATATTGCGGAGGATTGGAATATTGAGAATAATTCTATGATGAGAAATTTCATATTTAATTTTACTTAAATAAATATTAAATTATTTATTCAAGGAAATAATATTTATTTTATCCATGAGTCTAGAACATGTCAAGTAAATAAGAAAAATTATATTATTACTTGGACATGTAGTTTTTTCAGGAATAAGAAAACAATAAAGGCCATTTTGAGATAATCAATTTTTGACCCTGGCCCTATTTAAACCTGGTTATAATATTTTCTAAATCCCCAGTCACATTCTAATTGTAGTGAAAAATGATTTGTAGAGAAGAATCTCTCAATCCCAGGAGAATTCCCCTCATAGAACACTCTGAAGAATGTAGATCAATTCTCCTCTTCCACTAGAGTGATTCCTTATCACCTTGAAGAATTTTGTTTCAATAAACAGTGATTACTCCAATAAGGATCTAGCCTTAGACATTACATAATCTTGATATTTAAGTCAAGATTTAATTCTATTACATTTTAGGATCTTTTCAGTTTTAAATTTTTAACTAATTAGTTCATATAAAATATATATTTGTATAATTTGGAAACTTCTGATGAGTATCCATTTTTTCTATAATATTAATCTTTTGAAATAAAATATAGTTTATTTTCATGAAAAATATTCACAACATTCAACTTTACTTATTATTTTCCTTTAACCATCCTTAATACCCATGAAAAAATTTTAAATCATGGGATTAGAACAAATAGATTAGTAATGGACATAAATAAGAGAAACATATTATTCATGTGAAAAATATGAATACCCATAAAAAACCTTTTCTTCTAAACATATATTTTATAAAAAAATATAATCATTTTTCCTTTAAAAAAGATCATTATCTTACCTTTTGAAATAAGATTATTTCTATGAAAAATCATTATAAAACCTAGAAATTGATTCAGGTTACTTGGTACATCATCATCATAGAACCTTAAATGAACCCTTATAATTAGATTAACCATACACCTGACTTCCAATATAATTCTCCAAAGAACATAATCATTACCAAAAGAATTGGAGTGATATTTTGGTGCACCCATCATATAAGATATAACAGACTCAGTCATGATCTATAACCGGGCTCATCGCTTCATATATAGTTTAAAATGTCCATATCGTGAAAAAAACCCTTGTAAACCCTTTTAAACTCATGTGCAAAACACTTTCGGATATCAAACTAACCTTATCATTAAAAATCACTTTTTAAAATCTAAAAAATGCACAAATAATAATGAAACCATTTTATATAACAATAATTATGGGAAATTATAAAGTAAACATAAAATAATTGAGGAGTTATAATATTGGTAAATTCCTTTCATTCCATGTGTTAAAAAATACATTCCTTTTGACTTTTGTTAAAATAGTTGGAAGAGGAAGTTTTTAATATGATTTTTAAAAGAAAGTCACTAACCTTGAGTCCAACTCATCACGTTTGTTCTTTACATTCATTAATAACAAATTTATGTTAATTTAGTACATTATTAAGAAAATTATTCATGTTCATTATTCATTTATTTAATTTATTACCATTTTACACACAATTACATTATTAATTAAATTCATGTTGGGTGTATTGATGATATTCGCCTCATATGCCAGAAATGACTTGAGTAGGTTAAATATGGTAAAATAAGTCATTATTCCATCATATCCTGAATAAAAATCAAGACATAGTTATCATTTTTATTCATCAATTAAACATTTAAATCCAAACATTAAATATGGTTATGAAAAATGAACATTGTTATAATAATAGAGATGGACAGTTGTATGTACGCACGAGGAACATTTCTATTTTTCAACGATCATTATGGAAAGAAGGTAAGTATTATTTTATAATTAAATAATGATAATAATATCATAAATATAATATTTATATTTTAAATATACTATAATATATCATCAATGTGATTTGGTTATGAAAAATGATACTAATCGCTTTGTGGGGCTGGTAGTCCACACATATGCAGAAATGACATTATCATTTTTCAGTGAATGGAATGGTAAAAAAATAAATGATATATTTTCTTTATATAATTATAAATATTTAATTAAAATAATATATAAACATTAATATCCCCATTATAATCCATACATGAGATATGTTTGTGAAAAATGAATTATATCGGTTCACAAGGAGGTATCCCGCCATACACACATACAACGATTTCATTTCTCATTTAATTGAAAAGAGGATGGATATAGATAATGTTATTAATATAATAACATATAAATATATATATGATACGTTTTTATTATTTAATCATTTCTTCAAATATTTTAAGGATTTGGAAGAAGAAATATAATAGAAATGATCGATTATATATGATATCTCTTCTTCAAACAACCTCCATTGCTCAACACCTTAAAACCACAAAGGTTGGTCCTCTACCTAAACAAGGAACTATAAAATGAGGTGTATGATTCTAGTAAGGTATTTGGGAAGCTATTTTCAGGACAAAAAATGGTTTTCAAGTGTGAATAAAAGAGAATAGGTGGTTCTCTTTTAATTGAGAGGGGAGGGGCACTCTTGGAATTCTTCAAAATATAAAATTAATATAAATTGATATTCATTTTAAAATGTATCCAAACTAATTTATTTAAAATATATTATTAGTATGGGTATAAATAAACTCATAAAATAAAAATTATATAAATTTTTATTTTTTATTTATTCTTATATTTTGGATTTAACCCCTAGTTTACCATTTTTAAACTTACCGTGACAGTAAGGTTATTTTACTCTTTAAGGGTTAAGATAGTTAATATAAATAAAAAAACATATAATAAATAGAAATTGGTTGATAATATCAATAATATCCTTGTCATTTTTTCAAATATAATATTTTTAGGAATTTTTATCATTTAATAAAATATTATTTAATTTAAAATATCATTAATATCAATTTTTAAAACTATTCATTACTATGAATTTAATAACATCAATACAACAAAAAAATCCAAAACAATATATATTATATCCTTAAAATTTCATGTTAATATATAAAATTATTTTATACCTTTATTTATATCAAATTATATTACTTTTAATATTTTTAATATCATTTATTTCATTTTTCCATTAATTGAATAATTAATTCATCAACATTGTGTAAATTTTTAAGGTAATTATTTTTCAATAAAAATTAATAATAATTAACATGGTGAATAAAATAATTTAGTTTTTAAAATAATATTTATGACCAAACATAGAATCTATTTAAACCTATGTTAAAAATATTGTAGTTGTTAAAAACAATAGTGACGTGATTGACTTTTCTTGAATTAAAATACTATAAAGGTCATAATCGCTTCAAATAGCCATAAAATTCCATATAAACAAATATTGGAAGATTATGGTCGAAATTTAATCCTAATATAATATTATTTCATGTGTTAGGGTCATTTTCTAGTACATATCATTTTATTTGTAACTTTAATTACTTGACTAGCCATTTATTGTCGTAAGAAAAATTACAAAAGTCACTGTTCATATTGACCAAAAATAAAAATGGAACTATTTTCCAAATTTAGACCCAATGATTCCAAATATGGAATCCTTTTTTCAATATTCAAAAAATATATGTTTCATAATTTAATTTAAAATTAAACAAACAAAATTTATTGTAAAACAGTTTTTCTAAAAAATTAACTTTTCAAATATAAAATGTTATATACTAAATTCATGAATAAAATTTAATCAAAAACCATAATTGGATTATTTTAAATAAAAAAGAATAAATAAGATTTTAAAACTAATTCAAATTATAATTTTAGTTTATAAATACTTTAAAATAAAATATATTTTTTAATAAAAAATAGTATTTTTTATTTTCATTGAAAAATCAATCTTCTTAGAAAATTATGAAAAATTCACATTAATATACTTTTTGAAATGATGAATGAAAAAATTAAATTATTTTTTCCAAACTAAAATTATATAATTTTGAAATCGGTCATTCAAATAAAACCATCTCTTGCTTGAAAATCCAATTTTTTTAGAAATAAAACATTTTCCTTTTAACTGAAAAATTTTCTAATGTTTTTTAATGATGAATATGAATCTATAAAATAATACTAATGAAAATATGGAAAAAAATCATAAAAATTACATGGGGTGTTACATCCAAAAGCACTTGAACTATCCACACTAGCACCCAGAGGACTCTATAGTGGTGATTGTAGGTTTATAGAACATATATGGATCATCGCAAGAGAGAATATTCTCTTGATTCTTTAAACATGACATTAGAAAGAGAAGTGGGTTTCATTCAATTATAAACAATTAAGAAATAACTAAATGAAAGGTAATTCATTATTTAAACAAATTAATTATAAATTATGTATGAAATGATCCTTCCTACTTTATTTTCCGATTTTATCAAATAATATCCTAGTTAATTTCATTTTTCATGAAGTTCTTCATCATGTAAATCTTAGAGTTATCATTAATTTCAATAAAATATTCGAGTAGATAACTACCCTTCATGCACTAATATTATGCCTAAAACCTTTAGTTTACTCAAAATATAAAATATAAAATTAAAAAATATATATTTAATTATTATAATTTCCAAACTAATGGTAAAATGTTTATAAAAAATATTTTATAATCAATATAAATTTTTAATGGTAACAAAATAGAGAACCTAAATAAATTTGATCATTTTATAAATAAAAAAATCAGGAGACTCATCATACCAATACACTTATACAAAAAAACATCAAATATAAAATTGAATGTGATATTATAAAAAGAAAAATATAACAAAAAATTTTATAAAATGAAATTATTTCATAAAAATAAATTGTAATTATGAAATAAAATAAAGAAAAATAAAAAATATCTATAGAAAAGTGGGAAATTAAATTTTATATTGATTTTTAAAAAATAAATCTCTAAAATATATTAATTATTTAAAAAATAATATTATTTCTATCATAAAAATATATAAATGGGGATCTTAAAATGATTCTATAAAACAAATAATTTATAATAAAGGTATTTTTCAACAAATAAAATATGTTAGTATCGAAAATTTTGAAAAAAACAATTGCTATTATTTCCACTAATCATTTGTGAAACATATTTTTGACAAAATATTTAGTCATAGTATATGTCATGAAACAACCCTATTGTAAACCCCTTTTGGCTTATAGTAAAGATGAGAGTGACCCCCAAATCCTGCCTTCAATAGGATCTAGGTTAGAATATAGCATTGAGGCTATAAAATATACATATGTGAGGAATTTCCCTTATATATCCTAGGAATAAATAAATAAATGACCAATCAAAACCTTAATATAAAAATTCATGTTCCATAATAATCCCACGTTTCATGAATTTTGTTAGAAAAACAAGTCTATATGTAAATAAAAAACAAAATAAACTACCAATAAGGTCATTTGTAGTAACTCTATAACAAAACCTAATATCCAAGCAAGAACTATCCATCTCATTCACCAAACTTTCATGGGAAACCTAGAAAAAAATAACAAAAATATATTGGGTTAATCATAACATGTATACTGAGTAGGATAATACCCAAGACCTTTCATAAAAATATAGAGGAATCATATTTATGTATTAATGAACAAACAATAGAAACAATAAGAACATATTATGTCAACTATCACCCAACCTCAACAAGGCTCACTCACCAAGAAATGCATCCATGTATAATAACATAATTACGAGAATATAAAAAATAGCCCCCTTAAAAATGCTTCCCCATTTATTTTTCATGCTCATGCCCCAGCACCAAATGTCACATGTTCAATCCCTCCAACACTTATATGGGTTAAGTTTCAATCCTACATACCCTAACATCCCATAGGGTCCAAAACAATACAACCTCATCATAGCCTATAATAATTACTACACTATCATCACTACACACAACATCCACTTCTGACCATCACGTTACAACCATCCCACTTTCCTAAAAACATTTCCACACAAATCATTCATAATTACCCATTTATCCATATCATTGCACCATTTCTAGATTTATCATTTACCAATCAAATTTACTATAGTTATTTCATTCAATTACATATCTAATGAGAAAATACTCTCTATAAAATTCCCTATATTATTCTTACAATATTATATCATTTTTTATCTATTTAATAAATAATTTATATCCCATGTTTGGTTACTATTTCATTATTATAAACACAATATGTTTATACCGAAAGACTATAAAACAAACTACAATGAACAGATATGCAATCATTCCATGAACATTGCATCCCTCACTAACCAAATCTATCCTGATTCTTAACATAAGCTAAGCAATGCACCCCTACTACCCAAAATTATCCTACCAACTTAGGATCACTGTCCATCACAATCCAACCAATGTAGCTTTGTTTCCCATCACAATCCAACCAATGTATCCCTATTTCCCATCAGAAGGCAACCAATGTATCCCTATTATCCATCATAATCCATCCCAAATAGTCAAACCAAGACATATAAATAATTTCATAACAACACCTAAATAACATGAAATATATCCATAATGAATGTCCATCATATTATATGAAATCATATAACCACTTAACGACCATTTCATAAAAACCACCACTTCATCCTCTATTTATTTTAATAAAACAACATTTAATTATCATAATTTACTCAACCAATTAAATTATTATATTTAACAATTTATTCTTCTATAAAAGTATAATTCCATCAGGAAAACATCACATCTATACGCAATCCTCAAGGCATAAATGATTTTTAGAAATAGGATTGAGAAAGAGTTAAACACATGAAAAATATCATAGAAGCAAGTAAAACTCATATGAAATACCTCCTTCCAATTAATATCAATAATTTTGTATCATTATATTTATTAGGTCAATCCTTACTACTCACCTAAATAATACAAGATCATGTTAATACATTAACTTACATTGAATAAAGGAGAGTTCTTGAATCCCATACCTCAACTAAAGCTTTAAAACCTATAGGAAAAGAAATGGCATTGAAGGGATGATATATAAAACATAGCTACATAAGGGAATACTTTATTAACCTATACCATAGAAATCCCTTATCTAAATCATATCCTAATATCACCCTAAATTGATCCATTAGAATTTCTATGATTCCCCATAGAAATAAAAGGAAGGAATCTAAGGCGAAGGGAGAAGGAAGTAACTTTGATTTCCCAACACTCAATCTCCTGAAGCCAAGGATTAAACATAAGGAATAGGTGATGACAATTTTTCAAACATCACTGTGGAATCATCCAATAGTCGAGGGAAATAAAAATGGATGAATACAATTTTATAGAACATCTAAATTTATTCCTAGGATGTAAAATAGAATCTCACAGTGAAACCTCCCATACCAAACCATAAAAAAAAGGTTTTAAATGGGAACCACATTGAAATATTTCATACTACAACGCAAATGGCCTCATTATAACTCCATCCCAGAAATTACATCATAAATCCCCCTTAAATACTATAAATTCATAAAAACACCATAGATCATGATCCATATTCATGTCACAGCCTCTAGGGTTCAAACTCTACTATGGTACAATCTAAGATCCATTTCCCAGTGACTCTCAAATCAATAGAAACAAAAAAACTATCATCCTGATCCTCCACACCACAACCTAACAACCACATCATAGGGAACCCTATAATAAAAAAGGAATAAAAATAATCCTTTCATAGACCTTCACCATAACCATCCACACCACATAGATCCAAAACTCCCAATTATCCCTTCAAAATGAAATACATGCCTCCACACCACAATACAACCTTCCAACATAAATTTCATCATAACTCCACTGATATCTCCTTGAACCTCTTCTCGAAACCTCCAACACCCAAACCTAACAATTTAACTAGTTGGTAAGGTTCAGTCCATTAGATTAGACACCTTTGAAATGAATACCATTCTTAAGAATCAAAACAAAACACATTAGAAAACACTAACCACCAAACCCTCAGACACTCCTCTAGAAGATACCTCCTAACAAGACAATTTCACTACCAAATAACATAACATTGGGTGAAACAACTCAGAAAAACTACCAGGAAAAATCACTTTAAATAATTCAATACATTGTTTAACATCTCAAAAAAATGAAAAAGAAAGACAAAATATATTGAGATATTGATCGAGCATCTGTGAGCCACATTTCCATGTACTCTCCTTCATGCCATCATGCCTTCATAGGATGCACACCAAAGGAAAAACATTCCCACACAGCACTTTCTCCTGATAATCTTGTACCCAAATTCGCCACTCTATGAATACTATTTCATCGGTGATATATATATCTCCCAAGTAAATGACATTAGAATTACCATGAATATATCATTGGAGTTGTGACACATGAAATATATCATGGATCATTTCTAACTATGGAGGAAGCGTTAAATAATACACCACTTCATAATGTGTTGTAACACCTCTAAAGGATTAACAAACATAGGAGAGAGATTACTCTTCTAGCCAAACCACTACTACCCGTGATAAGTGGAAACTGTAAATAACTGATTATTTCCAACTCTAAACCACAAATACCTCCTCAAATGATATTTATATGACTTCTAATGGTCTTTCACCACCTTCATCTGCTCTTGGACCCTCTGGATCTTTTTTTTTGCACTGCACCATGTCTAGTCTAATAGATTCCAACTCCCCAACATTATTCTTGAAAAATGTATAATTTAAGGGAATCCTATAAAACACCTTGAATTATCTTATTCCAAAGAAATAGTGAAATTTATTTTTATAGTCAAACTCAACCAAAGGTAAGTGCCATATCTAAGATCCACCAAAATCTAGAATGAAATCTTGCAACATATAATCCAATTTTTGGATGGCTTGTTCCATTTTTTTCATATATATGGGGATGGAAGGTAGTGATAAGAAGAACTATGAGATATATGAATTTTTAAATTCTATTCATAATCATGAGGTAAAATAAGGATCTTGATTATAAATTATAGTCCCTAGAAACCCATGAATCCATCCCATCTCATCCATATTCTTCCTTATTAAAATCTTCATAACACCTGACTCTATAATCTCAATGAAGTGGTTTAAATTCATCAATTGATATATAATCACCTATATAACATCATATCCTCACTGTGACTATAGTATACTAGTGAAAAAATCCATAGAGATATCCTCACACTCTCACCTGGGTACATCTAATGTAAAAACAAACCACCTAGAACATGATTCTCCGCCTTCACTTATTGATAGAGAAAGCACCATAATAAAAACTCTAAAATTGATCAATTTATCAATGGATAAAAAAATTAACCCATAATGAATGGTACATATTGACAATGCTAGGATAAACTTCTACTAATAAATTATAGAACTCCTGAAGAACCTCCTAATACAATATCAATAGAACGAACGACCTCCCTTGAAACATCAACTAATGTCAGTCAACCATCAACCAACCCTTTGGAGAATCATTATGGATGAAATGATCCTAAATTACCTCTAACTTCACATCTCCACCTAAGACACCTCAACACACGACATCAATTATTATAGAACTATAATCTGAAATACAAAACTTCTAGCACTATCCTTCTCTCTATCAAGATGAATCACCAATAGATCCTCAATATCCCTCTATGTATATCTAGTATCCCAATATATACCTCTACATTACTTCCTACCCAATGCATCTACAACCACATTCCCCTTACATAAGGTCTCGTAAATATCATAGTCATAATCCTAGAGAAAATACATCTACCTTTGATGTCATAGATTTAAATCTTATAGAGAAATAACATAACTTAAGATCTTTTTATCCATAAAGACCACAAAATTCTCATTGTTGAGTTAATATTACCATAACATCCTAGAAAAAATCACCACCAAACAACTCATGATCATGGGTGAAACAGTTATACTTATGAGGATGTAATTTCCTAGACCCATATGAGATCACCACTCTTTATTACATAAAGACACAACCCAAGTTGCGATCAGATGCATTATCGAACACCTCAGACATCACTCCCTCCTCTAGAAGTGGAATAATGAGAGAACTGATCAACCACTTCTATACGTAGTTGAAAGATACATAACACTAATTATCCCATATAACGGATTGTTCCTTCTTATTCAATATTGTTAATGAGGTTATCAACCAAGATAAATTAGATAGAAACCTCATATAATATCCCATGAGACCAAAGAAACTATGAACCTCTACAAAAATCGTGGGTTTTATACAAGAATTAACTATCTAAATCTTTTATGTATGTATTTACTTTCATTTATGATATGCTGTATTCCCAATGAAGTGTTCCTCCCATATCTAAAACTTACAATAGGAAATACTCCCATAAATTTGACGGTGTTAGAGGAACAATATAACTACCATAAGTGTCTCAACATGATCTTACCCTGTCCATAATTACGCTAGGATATAGTTGATGAATAGACCACAAATATATCCATGAACTCATAGAAAATGGATCTCACAAGTACCATTAAAATTATTAGGGTATTTCTGACACTAAAAAACATAACTATGAACTTGAAGTTCCCATATTGGTATCATAGAGAAATATTTATGGTATCCTCCTTCTTTAACCACAATGATGATATCCAAACCACAAATAGACCATCAGAAACCACCTGGATCCCCTCATCTACTCAAAAATATCATCAATACTTGGGAAGGGGTATTTTTTCTTAACCATTTTATGATTCATCTACTGATGGTCTACGCGCAACTACATATTGTCATCTTCCTCCATAGTAAACAACATCAGATCACCCCATGCAAACAAAATAGTGTAGATAAGTCCCTTCTATATTCGGTAATCAACCTGAATCATCACCTCTCATAGCATAGAAGGTGTCATCTAATAAGTATCCATATAAATTGTGGACACATCGTGCTAAAAATATATCCCAAACTCAATATCACATCGAGGGGGGAATCCATAACCACCTCAAGAAAAATATCAAGGAACTCCTCTATGACTCTAGAAAACTCCACTGCCTTCACCTACACTGAACCCAATGAAAAATATGTTAATTAATATTGGAATATTATAAAAAATCTAGGACCAAAATGATACTCTTTTCCAATAAACACTACATGTTGGCCCTCCTCATTGCAAAACACCAATCTCCTTCTACAAAAATCAATAACCCCACACATAGAATATAACTAGTTGATATTGAGAATGGAATTGTACAGCTATGAAAAATGAATAAATAAATCTTTAGATGAATGATATATCCCCATAATCATCTCACAACCCTAATGTACATCAAGAAGACACTTTTTCCATCCAACTAGAATATTCAACACCATGGGAACAAAAATCCTATCCACCTTGAGTCCTATGGTATAGATCATGGTGGGTGAAATAAAGTAGTGTGATGGTACACAATTAAATAATGGAAATAAGAAGAAGATAAGATAATGGAATGTTAGATGATATCTGGGTAGTTTGGCACAAGAACAACTATAGTGAGAATTTTCCCACATTTGGATCCTCTACCTCGCTAATAAAGACCACCTCCTCTTCTATATTGGCCTCTCTGATGGTCAAGAACTTGACCCAATGGTTTTCATGACATCTAAAAACAAAAAACGCATCTCTAAATCTCCAAACATGAACACAAAAATTTCTAGCCATAAATAAATCGAGGGAAGAAAAATACAGGGGCTGACTCATAGTAGGTTAGAACCTCAGCTGATCTAATATATGCAATCCACCAACAACATCATTACTTATCAAGGAACCCTAATTGATCCCCTATCATGGTGACCTTGGTTAAGAATGCATCCGATTAATCACTTTATCCTACTCTTTCACCTCTATGTATGAAGGTATATTAAATAGGGAATCTAAATAAAAAATTAAAAGATTCATTGCCTCCTCCAAGAATCAATATTTAGACTCATAATTACAAAATATATTTTGGTTGTGTAAAGAAGTCCCTTAAACCTAATCCAAAGATTTTTCACAATCATGCTTTCCAATTGGAGATATAGAAACCCCTCTCTCTCTTCACCACCCTCATCATCAAATAAAATACCTATGCATGAAATTTCCACTTTAAATCATCTCAAGGAAAATATTACTCCTAATCCCTGAGATATAAGATCCACCCCTTCCATGATTCTCTCTATATCTGACTAATGGCCAAAAACTCGATACTTAGTCCTATCTCATATCAAACTAAAATTGATCTTAAACTCCACCATCTAATGCTATATTTATAAATTAGAGACACTTCTCTCATACTTTTCTAATACCTAATGTTAAAACTCGCATGGTGTCATCATCCAAGCCTCACCCTCATTAGATGGTTTAACCATTTTATGGTCAACCAGCTAATCCAACTAAACCTCGCTAGCCTGAACAACGTGTAGATGATGACCATAATGCATCACTACAAATAGAAGAAGAACATCCAATCTTGGTTCCATGAAATTTATTTAATCAATTTCCATTAAACAAATCCAATTAATTTCCTCAAATTCACCATATATATATCACATGATTAATCTAGTTTGAACCATGTACCTATCCTAGTTCTATACCCCCACAAGAAACTACATTTTCTTTATTCATTTAGTAATCTAAAATTACATTCATTAGATCATGGGGGGGAAACCTCATGTCTTAACTAGTATACATGTCCTATATCGCACAACAAGATCAACATGTATTGTTTCCCAACCAACCCATGTAATCTTCAATAGACCCTAACTACAATATTCATCTTATCCCTCAACCAAAATCTATGATAAAACTTTATCATCACACGCCTCCACTGGGATCAACTTCTAGGACTATAGTGAAGACATTAATGATTCACAAATCCTACCTCTAAAAGGCCCTGGGTTAGAGAATAACATCAAGAGCATAAAAGATATTTCTAGGTAGAATTTCCATGGTATATACCAATAATAAATAAACAACACACTAATAAACACCATAATATAAATAAACCAAGATCCAAAATAATCTCAAAATTCATGAATAATATTAGAAGAAAAAATCTCCATGTAAACCAAATACCAAATAAAATAATAGTAAGATCCTAGGATGTATCTTTATAAAAAACAACACTCTAACCTAGAACAATCCATCTCAGTCACCAAACATGAACTAGAAACATGAAAGTAGTTTATATATATATCGGGGTGAGTGTAACATGTATAATAATTAGGATAGTACCCAAACCCTATCATAAAAATATGGATGAATAATTATAATGCATTAGTAAAAAAAATAACATAAGTAAAAAACCACATATCCGATTAAATATCACCCATCCTCACTAAGGCTCAATAACTAATTATAATAATATAATATCAATAATATATAAAATAGTTACCCTATAAATTCTTTTATACTTATTTTTCTCTCTTATTACCCAACATTCAATGTCATGTGGTCAATCCCTCCAACTTTCATGTAGGACAGGTTACTACCTACCTACCCCAACCTACCCTTATGTCCATGCCAATATAACCTCATTGTGACCCATAACCATTATTGAACTACCATTACCACATAGTTTCAACAATTCCAACTATCATGCCACAACTAAGCCACTTTTCCATAATAAATGAAAATAAAAATCATTAATGATTACCCATTTAACCATATCATTACACCATTTCTTTATTTACCATTTACATATAAACTTTAATTTATTTAAGTCATTAAACTGTATATATAATGAAAACCCACAATTTCTCTAATTTCCAAATTTATTCTTGCATCATTATCTCATTCTCCATCACCTGCTCAATCAATTTCTAACCCATGTTTTGGTTACTCTTTCATTTTTAACATCAAATTTTTTTACTATGAAACTACAAAACAACCTATAATGACCATCCATGTCATCATCATACAAACACTTCACCATATAACAACCAAATAATCCCAATTTCTAAAAACAAATCATACAATTTAGGCCTTCTTCCAAACACAATCCAACCAAAATGTCTATTATTTCCATCACAAGCCAACCAATGCAACCCTATTGGTCATTCCAAGCCAATCAACGTTACACCACTACCTATCACAAGCTATGTAATGAATCCAAACCTTACCATAGAAATAACCCCCATAACATCCTCCACTTAAACACAAAACACGACCATATCGAAGTCTCTCAAGGTCCACACAATTACAACAAGAACATAACAACCAATTCAATAAAAACCACTACTATAGCCCCTATTTAATTGAAAAAATAATAATTTCATTATCGCACTTCACAAAACTAGTTTAATATCCATCTTTATATTTTTATCCTTTTATGAAGGAGTATTCTAGCAGTGAAACATGGAATCAAAACACAATACACGAAAATATAAATTATTTTCAGTAATATCCATTAGAATGTTTCAAGAATAAGAACAATACCCTGTAGGCAAGTAAAACTCATACAAAACACCCATTTCTATCAATTTCATTAATCTAATTCATTGTATTTTTTACTATAATCCATACTACTAACCCAAAGAAAATAATAGAATTATAAACACATAATTTACACAAAATAAATGAGTGTTTTCGAATCCTATTCCACAACTAGAGATTCATAATCTATTACACAAGATAAAGTAAAAAACAGATAAAATCTACACCATAACTACAAATGGGAATCCTTGACCAACCTATACTATATAAATCACTTATCAAAATCAATATACAGTCTTCCCCAAAATAAAACCATTTCCATTGACATGAATCCCTGCAAAAAATTAAGGAATAATGTAAGGATAAGGATGTGGTACTCACCTTGGATCACCAAAACATGACCTCTTGAATCCATAGATCAAAGCTAAGGTAAATGATAAAATATCTTATAAAATCCACATGGAGTCTCCTAGGAGTCTAGGAAAATAATGGAGAAAAATTGAAATTCATGGGAACACCTAGATTTATACCCAAGCTATAAAACAAGAGCTCACAAGAAAACCTATCAGGAAAAATCAAAAAAATTGGGTTTCCCAAAAAAATCACAGTGTAACAAAGCATGCTACACTACAACAGGACTCAATCTAACACCAACCTTTAAATAACATTTTAGAACACTCTTAAATCCAACACATCCATAGATCCACCATGGCATGGGACCCCTCTCCATGCCACAACATCAAAACCTAAAACCTCATTATGGAGTAACCCAAACTCTATAGTGAAATAACTCTCAAATTAACTGAAACACAAAAACTATCATCATAATCCACTATGTAAAAACATAATAACCACACCATAGGGACCGATATAATGGTATAGGAATTGAAATTAGCCTTATATGGGCCTAAGTCACAACCATCCACATCATTCCATAGAAAAAACTCCCAACTATCCCCTCAAGGTGTAATACACACCTCCACAATGTAAACTTTCCTTATAGAATAAGTTTTAGCACAACTCTATTGATTTCCCCCCAAAACCTCCACCCCTCTCCTACAACACATAAGCCTAAAAAACTAATAGGTCGGGAAGGTTCAATCCAATATAGTATATTCTTTCACTTAATTTTTAATAATAGTATTCAAATTTCAACAATTATGAAATTACATTACAACATAAAAATATATTTAAATATAATTTTATTAAAAATAAATGGAACTCTCCCATTAAATTAAAGTGTATTGAAATATTTCCACAATAAGGTAACATTTTAAACCAATTATTTCAAAACAAAACCATGTTTTTTATAAGAATACTTGAATAGAAATAAAATATATTTAATTAATTTAGAACAAAGGTCCAATAAAATCGAAAATTTACAAGATTTCTAAAATAAAAATGTATTATCACAAAAAAATGATTTATTCTATTTTATTTTTGACAATATTGATCTATCATACTTTTTACATTTAATAAAAAATTAAAAAAAGTTAAATTATTACATTCATTTGTGGTTTCAAAAAAATTATTTCTAATTTTTTTACTACTAAATCTAACATTTAAGGGCATTAAATTATTAATCAAAATAAATAATACTACTTTAATGTTTTCACATTGAATATAAATATTATTGTGTTTTAATTCACAAAGAATAATCCCATTGATTTGATTTAAGGAATATTTAATTTAAAATATATAATATTATCTCAACAAAATATAAAATCCTATGTATATATGCATGAATGTTTGTGTGGTGTGTTTAGTCATTACTTTTCAAGGAATAAAGAAAATTATACAACATATCTTCTCAACATGATGATAAAATAGGAGACTCCACCTTGTAAAATTCATATCCAGAAATATTATTGAATATGAAAATAACAGCATCTAAACATAATGATAAAAAAGAATAAATATAGTAGGTATTATACATTAAAATTATTCTTTAAGAAAAATGAGTGGTCCCCCACTCACAATAGATATTATCTATCCAATTCCACCATTATTTATTATATATGGATTAGTCCACACTAAACATGAATTTGATCAAATACGATCTCACATTGAGGCTACCTAGTCAATATAAAAAATACAAGCATGGAGGACCCTCTATGTTATCGTAGAGATTTGTCACACAATACTAGCATGGTAAATATTCTCCAATAATAGAAAAGATAAGTATGAAGGAGACTACTTCACCACATGTGGATATAATACTGAAGCTCAACCTAAATATATGGGGATAAAAATTTAAAATAGTTGGTGAGATTTTTTAAACAAAGAATTTATGGAGGATGAGTGATAATACCAAATAATATTTTCTTCCTAAAAGAATAATATAGAACTTCTTTGTTACAGTATTTCAAATAAATAATTTTTTTTGTTTTGTTCCGGATTATTCATTTTAATACAAACCTTTATTTTTTATTCATTATAATTCAATCATTTATGATTATTTATTTTAATTCAAGACTTTATTTGTATCTAATAATTTTCTTATAATTCAAATGGTACATTTTTTCCTCAATCCTTGTAATTTTTTTTATATATAATGTCCAAAAAAACTAGTTCTCATTAATACTAGAATCATGTGTTCTAAAGCCATATTTTTATTTATAAAATTTCACCTCGTACACACCCACATTCACCTTCATGGTTATTATCTACAATCCTTCCCATTATAGTATTAGTGTACTGGGGAGAGTTGATATGGTGGTTTGATATCCATTTGATTGAGAGTTCTTTGTTGATTAAATATTTATTATATAGCCACAATTATCTGGTTGTTTCCTATATATTGGATTTTAGGATTAAATTGTGTCAAGAGTTCTTTCATGCCCAAGGGACTTCAACTCTCTAACTTTTTGAACTTAAACTTCTTATCACTAATTCCATGAGATAAAATATGTTGAATAAGGAAATTAATCATCTATCTATTTCAAAGATATCAAATAAAGTATCATCTAACCTAATATCATCAATTTTCACACAATCAATTAATAAAAATAAAATTTTTTTACATGATCAATTTTTTATTAACAGGTAATTCCAAATAAAATGGTTTTATTCAAAACAAACCCATAACATGTGGAAAAACATATAAAAAGTTTAGAATATGGTAAAATAATTAAATTCCAACACCAATTCTATAAAGTATTAGAATATATGTAAAAGAATATTATATTCTTTGCATGGTCTGAAAAAATTTAACAAACAAAAACCTCAATATATGGTTTTATAATAGTTGAGGTACTTTAAGATATAGATGAAAATATTAAATTTTTATATCCAAAACAAAGGTTTTCATGAAAAAACTAATTAATCAAAGTGTGAAAAAATCCCATAGACTATAAAAATTATATTAGAAGATTTAAAATATATATCATAAAATATTTTGAAATAATAAGTAATATTTTTCAAAGAATATAAATTAATAATTGTATACAAAATATGAAGAAAATTAATTAAAATTAAAATAATAATTAATTATAAATCAATAAAAATATTATAATTCAATAATACATATCTGAATTATTATTTTAAAAAAAATTATGTTACAACAAATAATTTATTCAAAAAAATAAAATAAATTATCACACTAAAAAATAAGTAATTTTTTTTAAAAAGGTCATAATAAATATTTAAAATTTGAAGATATTTATAAAATTAATACTAATTTTTAAAATGATTATTTTTAAAAATAATATTATCTATTTTTAATAATCCAAAATCATAATAATAAACATTATTTTAGTACTCAAATCATCTTTTAAAAATTTAAAACATTTATTAATCTAATTACTAAAAATGAAGTTGATATTTGACTAATAAAAACTTTGTATTAAAATAAAATTAAAAAATAATTAATTCTTATAAAATATTTTGGAAAAAATATAAAAAAATAATGTTTAAAATGTTAAAAAATTATTTATCCCTAAAAAATAATTCAATTTAGTAAAAAAAATAAATTCATATCCTTAAAGGAACCTCATTTATCATATAAATAAAACCATTCACTAAATAAAGAAAATATTTATATTGAATAATTATTGTATGAATGATCAAAGTTAAATTTACTAAATAGATAGTGGATATAAAAAATGAAAGCTTTATTATTCATTTACTATGATCCATTTAGAAAACCCTATATTTAAATAATTTATAATAATAAAAATTGAGTAATTTGATGAAATGACACATGATATGTGTTTAACACATCCTTCTTTAGATTCCACAAAAATTTATTTTATGAATAAAATTGTTATAGAAATATCATTAAAAAATATTTTTTATATGGAACTTCAATCCAACTATGTAGACATAATAATACATAATTTGATAAGTGAATAACTAAATAAACTAAGAAATGAACTTAAATATTATTTTCAGGAAATTTTTTTTAATGGAAAGGTGAAGAGACTAAAAATAAAAAATTCAAATAACTAACCCCTAGAGAATATATAAGACTTTAAAATCTATTTAGTCTTTTAAACATGAGAAAATTTTGCTAATGCAATGAATAATATATATTTATATTTTTTGGAAATATTTTATAAAAATAGTAATGTAATAAAGTTGATAAATTTTAATAAAAAAATTCAAATAAGTTAAAGAAAAACTCTAAATAATATTATTTTAATTATTTATTGTCATTTCAAATAAATTAGCTATTATCTTATAAAGTTAAATTTTACGTTTAGTGTTAATAGACACCATAAATTTTAAAACTTCATTACATTGCATAAAATGTTTATATTAAATTATAAACATTTGAGAAATTATATGTTAAAAAAGATCAATTAATTATTTATGGATATAATGGTCAACATAAAGATTTTTGGTACAATTATATCACGCTTAATAGATATAATATATTAATTTAGCCAAAAAATCAACTAAATTGGTTAATCAATTAATTTAATTACTTTATGCAAGTTTACCCATAATTTTTGTAATTTCTAAATCCTGATTAGTTGAACACAAAGGTATAAAAAATATATATATCAGGGTTTAAAAAATATAAATCAAGAACAAATACAATTTACTTTGAAAAAAAAATAGATAATAAATAAATATTTCTGAAAGAAAACATTATATCTAAATTGAAAAAACAATTCTCAAAATATAAAATATTGAACTAAAAAATAATTAGTAAAGTATTATAATAAAAAACCTATATTCAAATTGTTTTTAAAATTTGAAGTGATATCTCAGTGTAATGGAGAAATCCTAAAAAATAAATTTTATAATAGTTAAAATAAAATGGAATCTAGATACTCATGTTACCAAAAATAATTATACAAAATAATAATCAAATAAGAAAGTGAATATTGATCTTAGAAAAAGGAAACCAGAACATAAATTTTCAAAAAATGAAATTATTAGAAGATAAGGTGAAAAAAATTAATAAGATAATGAAAAAGGAAAATTATATATAATGAAATTTGGAAGCACACACATGATTATAACAATTATAAAATTCAATATTTAAACTATAATAAGTATTTAAACAATAATGATGTTTCTTTTCTTATAAATTTAAAATAAGGATCTAAAATATGTCATTATAGGTATAAAATTAATCAAAAAAGAAATTGGTTATTAACAAAAGGTTTTAAAATATAAAATTATTATTATTTACACTACCCAACTATAAAAAAAATATTTATGATAAAAAAATTCATAATATGTGCTTTCATCTTAATTATAATCATAGAATTCAATTATAATAATTTTGGAACAAATATTTTGCCTCAAAATATCTATGAACATATTTTTATTATTAACAAAACGAATCCCACCATTAAAATTTAAGTATACTAAAAATAATTCCTCAATGGGGTATCCATTTAAACTATTTATTTAAAAAACTATGATTTTTTATGAACAGAAATTGGATGAAAAAAATCAATTTTAGTTATTATTCGTCAATTTCCAATAAAATAATCACTATATATTTTCTTAAAATTTCAAAATTTAAGGATTCATACTATAATAAAAGTTTTAAAAAATCAATTTATATTTTCTATTATATTGATCAATCGTGGTTTTTAAATTTTGGTAAAAATATTCCAAAAACATTTAAAAATTTTGTTTCATGGTCTATTCTAAAAATTTATATTTATAAATTGTATTACTAAAACATATTATTTTTTTATTTAAATTTTTTTCATAAACAAATAAATTTATTTAAATATTTTCACATAAAATATCAAAATTCTTGTTTTTTATTACTCAAATAATAACCCCATCGAATTCATGTTAGTTTTAATTGATTATAAATAAAAATATTATATTTCATGAATCATTACAAAAAAAGATATTTAAAATTAGATGTGTGTATATATATATATATATGAATGTGTGTGTGTTTTTATTTTCCAAGGAAAAAAGAGAAGTATCCAATATTTATTCTCTACATGATCACAAAAGTGGAGGCTATACATTATCATATTCATAAATGTAATGATTCATGAAGATGAAAATAATTCTATTTCAACATGATTACAAACAAGAATAAAAGTATAGGGGATCACACATTGTAATGATTTTTGATGACTAATGATTGGCCCATCATTCATCATGGAGATTATGCACCCAATTAAATAATTATTAAAGAAAAAAGTGTAGGGTCCCATTCATCATGAAGATTCTCCACTCATATACCACATGTAAGACCCACACACACCATAGAGATTATCCATCCAATTACATCATTTAAAAAGATAAATGTGTGGAACTCTATTCGTCCTGAAGATTATCCTCCCATATTAGATAAGGAGGAACTCCACTCAACATTAATATTTTAAACTCAATTCCATCATGGAGGACCACCAAACATGGGGAAGATGTTCCACAAATAAAAAAGACAAACATAGAGGACCCCATGTGTCATCATGGAGATCCTTAACCAAATAAAAATAGATAATACCCCCAAACATTATGAAGATTATCCATCAATGATAAAGACAACGATAAAGGATACATCTTTAATAGTTTATCTTATAAGAAGGATGCTCAACCAGGGGATAATTGGAGAGAAATGTTGAACACATATATATTTTAGTTGACAAAGACAACTGAAATGATGAGTAGTAATACGCATGATAATTTCCTTTCTATAAAAATTATATATAACTACTTTTCACTAATCCTGTTAACCTTTTAAAATAATTGTTATTTATGTTTTTTAATGTAATTTAAGCCTTTAATTTTAATTAATCATTTAAATTTTAATTCAAACTATATAATATTTTCTTTATTCCTTTTATTTAGTTGAATAATATATGTTGAAACTACCCTGCTTTACTATTAGAATCATGTTTTCCCAGATAATATTCACCTTCACACAGTCACCATCATAGATTCACCAATGTATATTCATCTGTATGATTATTATCCAAATATCCTTTCCTAAATGGTACCAAAGTTAAGGGGGTAGTGGAGTTGAGATTTTTATAATAATTGGATCATGATTTCTTTCTGGATTACATATTTCTCTAGTGGACACAATCAAATAGTTATTTCTTGGGTATTATTGTTTTAGTGTAGGTGGCCTTGAGAGTACTTGTTAGATCAGGGGAATTTAACTCTCTTGCTTATTTATATTTAACTTTATCTAATTGATTATATGATATAAAATATAGATAAGGATATTAATCATCAATCTATATAAAAAAATATCTTATAAATAATCCTCTAAATCAATATCATCAATTTTTACTCCATTAATTAAGAAACATTATATATATTTTAATTTATTAACAAGTGTTACCTAAGAAAAGAGTTTTATTATGAAGAGAATCATAAAAAGAGAAAAAACTTCTTCATAGATAACACTGTGAAACAAAAAAACAAAATTACAACACCAATAATATCATATTTTTGAAAATATGTGTAAAAATATACTAATATTCACATGGTTTGAGAAAATTGTTTTACCAAATAATTCAGTATATTGGATGGGGACCATTTATTTCATTTTATTTGTTAATAAAAATATTAAACTATTAAATCAAATAAAAAATGTTATGACTAAAAATAATAATCAAATTGTAAAAATAACATACACACAAATAAAAATTATTAAATTAAAATATTCCAAATATATAACACAATATATTATGGAACCACTATAAACTTATACATAGAATATAGATAATGAATTTTATACAAAGAGTGAAGATAATAAATTTACATAAAACAATAAATAATAATAAATACAAGAAAATTATTATTAAAGAAGACAACTCTCACTTAAGATAAAAGAATAAATTTATAAGTTACAACATATAATTTATTCAAATGAAATTAATAAATAATTGTATAACATTAAAAAAGAATAACTAAAATCTAAACATGGTAATAATAAATCCTTGAAATAATAAATTATTTAGAAAAAAATATTACAAATAAAAATGATATATATTAAAAAGTAAATTTTTCAATTTATGTAATAAAAAATAAAAATAAATATTACTCCAGTACTTAACCATGTTTCAAAAATGGAAAAAAATATTAATCTACATAATAATAATTACTATGATATTGTAATAATAACAACTTTATATATAAATAACATTAAAAAATAAATAGTTACTATAAAATATAATGAAAAATAAATAAAACTTTTGAATTAAAAAATTAGATTCAAAACAAAATCTTAATAATCTTAAAACAATACAAAAATTATTTACCACTGATAATATTTTAAATTTCATTAGAAACATAAAAACCCTTATCCTTTTATGAACCCTATTTCTATACCAATAAAACTATTCAATATTGAAAATAAATTTTTACATATTGTAATTTTTATATGTAATATTAAATTTATATATACCTTATAGATATATGAGTTTAAAAAGAAAATTTTATTCTTTTTATAATGTGATAAATTTAGGAAAAGTTACATTTAAATAACTTAATACAATAAAACTTTGGATATTTCTTATACACAATACGATGTATTTTCAAGAAATCCACCTTTAGATTATATGAAAATATATTTTTTAAATAAAATTATTATTAAAAATCTTTTAAAAATGGTTTTCATATATAACATCATTCCACCTTTGAACACATTATAGTACATAATTTGATAATTCAATATATCAATCAAAAAATAAATCAAATTAAAAATTAATTACTTAATAATTGTTATTTTAATGGAAAGGCACCTTTAGAGAATACACATGATTTTAAAATCAATTTAACTTTTAAAATATCAAAAACAAATTCATAAATAAATGACAAATATAAATTCAAAAAAATGTAAAAAATTTATGTAATAGAAGTTGATAAATATGATGATCAAATTTTAAATAACTTGAAGAAAACAAAAATAATATATTATGTTAAACTATTTTTGTTATTTAAATATTGTTTATCTATTATTTTTAATAGTTCAATTTATAAGTGTCATTTTAATGGGTATGTTAAATTTCTAAACATTACCATAATATAGAAACTTATTATGGTAAATTATAAATATGTGAATAAAATTTTGAAAACATATCTATATTATTGATGAAAAAAATGTGAGAGAGGATAAAATATAGTATCTAAGAGTTCTACCTTTCTATAAAAATATTATAGAACATATTTATTCAAATACTCTAATCCTTTTATAAATATTTTGTATTATCCATGATTTTTCATTTTAATTCATGTCTTCAAGGCCTTTCATCCTAATATTTTTTTTCCTTTGTAAATAATATGTTCAATTTTATTTCAAATGTTATAGTATTTTCCTAAATCCTATAATTTCATTTTATTATTGTTATATATCCACCATAATTTACTCTTATAATCATGTTTTACCAAACTACATTCACCTTGACACATTAACATTTATAGATTAACCAAACCACATTCACCAACATATTTTCGACTTCATGATTATTATATAAGAACCTTACCTGAATTTTATCAGAGAAAAGGGGTGGATTTGAGGATTTCATATATACTAGATCAAGTGTTCTCAATGGAATTAAATTTCATCTAGTATTCATGGTCAGATGGTTGTTTCCTATATATTTGAGATTAGACCTACAAGATTTCATCCATTGATATAATCCTAAGGTACTTGAACTCTCATGATAATTGATCTTCAACCTTATCAATCTAAGTCCAAGATATCAAATAGGTTGGATAAAAATATTTATCATCGATCCATTCCAAAAATATCATATAATGAATTTTCTAACACAATATCATCATTTTTTACTCCAATTAATAAATATTATATAGATTTAAATAAAAAATGATTATTATAATGTATTTCCTATGAAAAGAGTTTTATTCTAAAGAAAACTATGAAAATAGAGAAAACTTCATTACGGTCTATAAGAAGGAACACACAACTAAATACCAACACTAATACTATGAATTATTATAAAATATATTAAAGATTAGTCAATTATTCACATAGTTTGAAAACATTTACCTATCAAATAATTCAACATATGGGGTTATAGATGTTGAAGATTTTGTGGCTGTAAATAAAAAGATTAAAATATTAGATCAAAAAATCAATGTTTTGATTGAAACCCAATTATTCATCAAACAAAATGATCTTACCTATAGATTAAAAATAAATAAAAATAATACAATAATATGAAGAAATATATTATGAAAATATGGCATATTTTTCTATAAAATTTTATAAGAAACAAGTAAAAAATCAATTGAATTGAAACCATGAATAAGAAGAAATACAAGTAAAAATTATAAATAATGTGAAATATTCTTGTTTAATATTAATAAAATAAATTAATAGGATATGACCAATTATTTCCTAAAAATAAATTAATAAATAAATTGATGACACTATAAAATAAGTACACAATTTTAAATGAGGTTATAGTCATTATAAGAAATAATAAGATTCTAAGAAAATGGAATACTATAATTATATAAATATATATTTTTTAAAGATATTATTATTCAACTTTTATATTAAAAAACATAAATATAACTGTTTCTCTAGTAAAAGAATATTATTTAATAAATAAAAAAAAATTAACCGATGTACTAATGATGTATAATAAACTAATCTATGTAAATTTTTTATCTAAATAACAATCAAAAAGATATAATTCCTATAAAATATTTTGGAGAAGATAAAAAATATATTTTTATAAATAGTGGAATGAGTTTTTTGAATAAACACAATAAAACTAATGTTAAAATATAAAAAAATAGTGTTAACATGATATTTTATATTAGGAAAAAACATAAACATTATCATTATTTTAGGATCCCAATTACAAATAAATAAATTTACTAAATAATAATAAGATTTACATATCAATATATTTTGATAAAATATCAAATTAAAAATTTATTTAGAAAATAGAAGAGATAAGAAGAAAATTTTTATTCTGTGCTAAATATGATCAATTTAGGAGAAAAATACTCAAAGAACATATAATAGTAAAACTAAGAAATTTTTTAATACACAACAAGATATGTGTTTAGAACATTCTATTTTTTATTCTATATAAATTATTTTTTAAAATAATTTTTTTGTTAATCTATCCTTAAAACCCATTTTCTATATAGAGCATCAATTACTCTATGATCACATAATAACACAAAATTTGATAAATTAATTCCTTAATCATTTAAATATAATAAAAAAACATTACTACTTGAATAATTTTTTATATAATGGAATGAGGAAAAGGATAACATTATAAAATTCAAATAAAACCTCAATCAAGAATAAAAAAGACCATAAAAACTTGTTAGGTTTTAAAGCCTCTAGAAAAATTTATTAATTTAATGAATGATACGGATTTAAAAAATAAAATATTATATTAAAAGTTTCATATTCAATAAATTTAAATAATTATAGAAAAACTATCAGATATTTTAAATAAAATATTAAAACACTATTATCATCCAATATCAATGTTGTTTGAAGAAAATTTATATACATTTGATTATAGTTAAAATTATAAGTAGAATGTATAAGGATGTATTAAATATCAAAATTCGAGTATATAAAAGGAAATTATTATGGTAAATTAGAAATATATAGTCAATAATAATGTAAATATATTCATTTGAAAGTATTCAATAGGTGTTATAAAGAGCGGTGGTCAAATCTCTGCAATAATAATAATAATAATAATAATTCACTATAAAGTAAAACTATATGGCCTAAAAATATTTATAAAAAGTGGAAGATAGTGTTTTCCAAATTTTATAGTACTGAAGTTCATCAATAAACCATTACACGGACCCATTCCAGTTACATTTTCCCAACCAAACACCCAAATTCTATAAGGAATCATCAATTATATTACCCTCCCTATAGATATGAGACACCGAAAATTTTATCTACATATAATAATCTATGTTGTCCACCCAAGCTGATGAAGCCTCTTTGAGGGAAACGAAATGTTCAATTTGATAGCATGCATAATGAAATAAAAATATATCTCAAGCTAATGTTTGGCCCAGTTGTTTAATCCTATAATCTAGATCACCATAATAAAACCTTTCATTTATGATTCATAAGTAATATCCATTCTATAGTCCAAATAGAAGCATGACATAGGTCTTCCTTTAGCTTCCCTGAATATAAGACAACACCTAGAAGCCCCATGATTTATTTTATAAGTTCCATTCATGTTAATATTAATCCATCCTATAATAGAAGGCTTCCAAATAATATATATATATATATATCCAATTTAATTTTTAATGTGTCCTCATATGCACATCCTAAAAAAGATAAAATGTTCTCAAACAAAATTCCCAGTTATACTAGAGTTCATGGAGGCTATAACATTTATGTAAGATAAAATTCTCCACATGATAATGTTTTGATTGATTTAAATCCAATAATACTAGTTATTGATTCTATTTCACCAAATCAAATGAAAAATTTCAACAATCACAGTCTAAATAAGGTGTAACATTTAGGGGTAACATTCCCATTTACTAAAATAGTCAAACACATATTGAATATTACCATAATGTAAATTTATATCTTAAAAAATACTATCAACTAAATTTCAAATTGTTTTATCAAAATGGCATTGGAAAAAACGCATCTCCAATAGAATCTAGACCCTACATGTATGAATTACATACTACACATAGGTGAAGACCAATTACCATGATTTTGATGTCCATGGGAAGTCAGTTGTATAAATATCTTTATAAAAGATAAAAATAGGAAGGAGGGTTCCAAGTCATATAGAATTGATTCAACTTAGACTCCATGTTTGTGGGCCTTCTCATAAAGAAGTTATTTGAAGATATTTTAGTTGAGATTACCATGTATTACATGTTCCCAAATGAGAATATCTCTATTTTGAATGAATGGTTAACCATAAATATCCTCATGAAGAGGAGTAGGAAGATTTTCAATGGGATATATGATCGTAACCATAGAACTGGAACTAGTATCTTGGATATCTAGTTCCAATGTGCACCAGTGGAATCCTTCGGTTAGAAGAGTTTCTAGCCATCCATATCTAAAGATGATATGGTTGGAGTTTAGGGATAATTTCGGTTGGTCGGAGTGGATACTCAAGAGGGGGGTAAATTGAGTTCCAATTAAAATTTCTGTTTTAAAAATATTGTCTTAAAAACCCCCAAATAAAATACTGAATTAAACTATAGTGAATTTATATCAAAGTAAAGGTTTGGTTGGGTTCTCAAGGGATTGATTATTTCTCAGTTAATCAAAACAGAAAAGTTGATTAACTTTTGAAACTAACTTACTGATTTACAACTAATATAAACACTTGAGAGTTTAATTATCAAAGTGACTTTAAAAAAAATTTCGTTTTAAAGTAATTAGCAGTGGAATAAAAGAATAAATTTGAAAGATAGAGCACAGCAGATATAACTAAGAGGTTCAGTCTCAAGCCGAGACTTAGTGCTCTCAAAAATTTATATAAATTTGATCCACACCCTGGATCCGGGTTCACAACAATTTACAACTGTCCAGGCCCAAGACCTCTACCACTGTTATTCGTGGGAAACAAAACAACAGCAACCAGCTGTCCAGGTCACACACGACCTCTACCACTATTACTGTGGGAAATTAACGATGTATAGAATTTGCTGAGGATTTATAGATCCTCCAACTAATGTACAGGAGACAGTGTGTGTGTTAAATACAGCAGATAAAACACACTGCTCGAAATGTAAAATAATGAATCACAGAGCCGAGATGTAGAGTTTAGAAATGGCTCTAGTGATTGCAGTGAAGCTTTGGAGTCATTGAGTTTGATCAGAAATGGTTCTGATTCCTCTTCTGGTTTTTTTCTAAAAAATAGAGTGTCTTCTACTTGGCATCCAAGTTCAGAGATAGTGAGAAATGTAGTCGATGAAGTTCTTTAATGTCCTCGTGAATGTACAGAACTCTTTTTGAGTAAGCTTGAGTGTGTATGAGCTTCTGTGTCTTCTTATTGTGAGGTCTTCTCTTGTCTTCCATAGCTATCTCATCCACCACTCTTTGCACTCATATAAGTCTTGTCGTTGTCACATGGTGTGTTTGCACCAACAGGGACTTCTTGTATTTAAGTCACGAGCTCCAGCAAAATAAATGATTTCTTTTTGCAGGTACAAGGTACGGTTCCCTGACATCTAACAACCTTCATTAAATAAATGTCAGAGCATTAAAATATACCTAATATGACTGTTGGGTAGATTAAATAAAGATAAATAAATTCAAACAGCTGTTTATGACTATCGGTGAGTCAAGAGATCGGTAGGTCATCAGCAACAACATCGGTGGCTAGACATCGGTGTGTCCTGATCGGTGACTCAGATGATCAGCATGGGTGTGTCATGATCGGTGAATCATTTGATCAGCATAGGTGAGTCATGATCGGTGACTCATTTGATCAGCATCGGTGAGTCATGATCTGTGACTCATGTGATCAGCATCAGTGAGTCATGATCGGTGACTCATTTGATCAGCATCGGTGTGTCATTATCGGTGACTCATTTGATCGGCATCGGTGTGTCATGATCGGTGACTCATTTTATCAGCATCGGTGTGTCATGATCGGTGACTCATTTGATCAGCATCGGTGTTTCAGTTGTCTTTTGATATAGATCGGTGCGACCGTTGTCCTTTGATATGGATCGGTGCGGCCGTTGTCCTTTGATATGGATTGGTGCGACTGTTGTCTTGTGATATGGATCGGTGCGACCGTTGTCTTGTGATATGGATCGGTGCAACCGTTGTCTTAACAGAACACAAAGTGTCTGTTTGATCCGGAAGACTTTCAGAATACTTGTAAATCAATAGAAAAGAGATAAAAACATGATCCAACCGATATAAACATATTCACTAAGAGATTGTGATTATGTATATGAGAAATCCAACCGGATTAAGTAATGATGATTTGTGATTATTAAAATAGCAATCATAGGAAGATTTCAACAATCTTCCAGAGGGCTCAACAATCTCCCCCTTTTTGATAATCACAAATCTTATCCATAAATAAAAAATATATATCATCAATAAAAGTGACAACGCATAATAAGAATAAAAACACAATGAGATATAAATCTCCCCCTGAATTTATTCCTTTTTATATATATGTAAACATTTCTCCCCTTACTATAGTATGTTTCTCCCCCATAGATATAAATCTCCCCCTTTGGGATAATCAAAAAGGAGGGAAAACAAATAAAGAAGAGATTAAAAGAAGGCATAATAGAGAATAGAGAGAGAGAAAAAAGTTTTGAAAAGTACATAAAAGTACAAACAAAATACTGGTCACCCTATCAACAACAAAACACAACTATTTCTTGGGATGTAACGGGGCTTTGCCTTTGTCATAAGGATCAATGGTTGGTAAGTTGGAAGGCTTGGAGGCAGGTTGAACTGGGCGAATTTGAAAAGGTGGTAAGATGACTCTGGAAGATGGAGGAGAGGATGCCTCAGAGATTTGTTGTTGACCAGTAGTAGCTGGTTGGGAAGATTGCTGAGGAACTGGTCGTAGTTGAGATAGATCTTGAGAAACAGAGATCTAATTTGGAGAAATATTAGAGGCACTGAGAGGTTCAGCAGTAGGAATCACAATGGCGGTGGCTTGTTCATTCAGATAAGGCTTCAAAAGATTTATGAAATTCTGAATAACTTATGCACCATACTGCATAGCCTTCTCAAAATCATCCTTATTCTCCATAAACCGTTCCAAGGTAGGAGTAAAATCTTGCAACTGACGAACTTGAGTCTTGAAAGCTTGAGTGACTGGAGGTAGTTTCAGATTATCAACCAAAACTTTGAAATTCTCGGTCTTCTCATGCATTGTATAAATCTTTTAAAAGTAATGGTCAACCTTTTCCTTGATCTCTCTCTGAGCTTTAGTGGCATCTGCAGAATATACTGTCACCATATTATGAATGTGATCACTGTGCTCCTTTATCTTCCTCAACGAGTCCAAATCAAGAACTTGTCTAATGGCGGCCAATTAATCATGCACAATCTGCCTAAGAGCCTCTAGCTCACAAGTAGTGATCTTGGATACTTTGGTTGTACTGGCTTGAGCAACTATCTGAGTTATCTCAGCCTTCAACTTTCTCAGATCAGACTTCTTGAGATGTTCAATCAGATTCCTCAACACTTCCATCATACCAGAGATGGTTGATCTAAATTCGTTTGATAACGAAACTAAGTCAGATTGTAGATCCTTCAGAATCTGATTTAGAGAGTCTATGTGCCTGCCAATAAACTCACCAGTATTTTCCAGGTCTGGTCTAATAGAATTTGAAATTTCTTCTCTGACTGTATCTCTCACAGGAGTAAGCAACTCAATTTTGAACTTATCAAAATCAGACTGAGAGACAGTAGAACTAGGTAGATGAACATCTGCAGCATCAACAACATGAGCAGACCTTGCCTCAACTGGTTGGCTTTCCTTCATAACCGCAGTAGATTCTGATTCTTCCTCTTCTTCTTCAGAATACTCTAAACCCAAAACAGCAAAACCAGGTTAATCATCCTAGACAGAAGCACACAGAGTATATTTTGGTTTATCATAACTTGCTTTTCCACTGATTTCTAGAGAATCTCTCTTACCATTGGCATTTGTTTCTGGTACAGTTTTATGTGTCTCTGTTGGAGGTAAAGCAAGACCATCCACTGGTAGGTTGTCACCATCATCAACATTATCATCATCATCATCATCATCTCCATTCCCATTTCCATTATTCATAGAAACTTCACAGTCAGATACTTTAGTGTCACTAGCTTCTTCAACACCAATAACTAGTTCTGATTCAGGTAAGGGTAAAGGTGGACTGGTAGGTCCAAAGTCTATTCTTCTCTTAGGGATCACAATATCAGGATCACTCCTATCATCAGGAGGTGACATACTTCCTTCTTCTATTTAAGCTTCTTACATCCCTTGTTTACCAGACTCTTCAGTGTCCTTATTCCTTTCAACGTCTACTTATTCCTCATCATCAAAATAAATTGGCTCCTCATCTAATTTCAAACCAGGGTCTCTCAAACCCTTCGGTCTCTTTCCATGATCAGTGGGATTGTAGGATTCATACAACTTGACCTCATCAGCAACCCATCATTTTTTCCATGGGTTCTAGTTTATTTTCATCCTTTTATAAATTTCTTTATTAACACAAAAATCACTATCAGATTCAGCTATCTCATCAGCTTCATCAACACATTCCAGATTCTTTAACATATCAGAGATCACTTTGGAAGAGAATAGGGTAGTGGCTTTCTTAGAAGGTTTCACCATTCCAACTGTGTGCACCATTAGATATCTACACAAATTGATCTTCTCATGGGTCTTTAGTAAAAAAATAAAAAAACATCTTGGTATTTTACAGCACAAAATCTCCTTTCCTGGGGAAAATTTGGTGCTGAATAAACATAAAGAGATGTATACATTCACCGTCCAACTCTAAGGCTGTGATTCTCCTTGATTCTCTATTTCTAGTCAAAATATCTAAAGCTAACTCACAAGAGAAGTATTTAGTGGTTGGAGGAATTTTTCTAGAATAATCCTCATACCGACCCTCATGGGGTACATTTAAACATTCATCCCATTGTTTAGATGAAAAAGATATTTTCTTTCCTTTCACTATAGAAGACATTCTGGCAGCCTCTACACCATCTAAAGTAACTTGTAGATTTATATAAAACTCATGCACTAGCTTTGGGTAGTATACACGAGTGTTATCTGAGAACCAGTATTTCCATCCGTGTGATTCTAAAACTTGTAACAACAGTGACTTACTTGTCAAAAGCAAGGAGAAACTGACTTCCTTTTCTATAGCAACAATCCGAGTTTCCAGGTTTGGATTTACTGATCTTTGAGTGGTACTACTCGACTCACCTCGGGCACGCTTTGAAGGTACATGACTTTTTGATCATTTTCTTGGTCTCTTTTGCTTAGCCATTTGAATATTCTGGGGGAATTCAAGAGTTCAAAGGTTCTAAGTAGAGGAGAAGAGAGGAAATAAGGCTTGGTGGGAAAAAATGAAAGGTCGACGGTTTGGGGAATAGAAATAGCCGCGTATCATTTATTTCATCATTTAGGGTTTCTATAATAAAGATAAAAGTAATTAATTAATTACAACATAATAAAAATTATCAGAACGATAGATCGGTTTCAAAAATAGGCTTCAGAGATCAGTTTCACATATCGGTTTCATAGATCAGTTTCACAGATCACTTTCACAGATCACTTTCACAGATCACTTTCACAGATCGGTTTCAAAGATCAGTTTCACAGATCGGTTTCACAGATCAGTTTCATAGATCGGTTTCATAGATCAGTTTCATAGATCAGTTTCACAAATCAGTTTCACAGATCGGTTTCACAGATCAGTTTCATAGATCAGTTTCACAGATCGGTTTCAAAGATCGGTTTCATAGATCAGTTTCACAGATCAATCATACACAACTCTTGTTTAATAAAATTCATTCTTTCAGATCATAAAGGCTTCGTAAAAATATCAGCTAATTGATGTTCAGAACTAATAAATTCTAGGGAAATGTCACCTTTCTGATAATGATCTCATAGAAAGTGATGTCTAACATCAATGTACTTAGTCCTAGAGTGAGACACAGGGTCCTTAGATATGTTGATTGCACTAGTGTTGTCACAGTTAATTGAAACATGTTTAAAATCAAATCCATAGTCCAATAAAGTGTGTTTCATCCACATAATCTGTGCACAGCAACTACCAGCAGCTATATATTCTGCTTCAGTAGTAGACAATGCAACTGAGTTCTGTTTCTTACTACACCATGATACTAGGGACTTTCTAAGTAAATGACATGTTCCAGATGTGCTCTTCCTATCTAACATACATCCAACAAAGTCAGCATCTGAATAACTAGTTAGGTCAAATGATTGTCCTTCTGGATAAAACAAACCTAAATTCACAGTATACTTAAGATGTTTAAAAATACTTTTAACAGCCATTAAGTGTGATTCTTTAGGATTAGCTTGAAATATAGAACACATACACACACTAAACATAATATCTGGTCGACTAGAAGTAAGATAAAGTAAACTCCCAATCATACCTCTGTAATAGGTTTGATCAACTGGTTTCCCAATTTCATCAACATCCAATTTACAGGTAGTACTCATAGGTATATAACTTTCCTTAATACTATCCAAACCAAAACATTTTAATAAATCCTTAGTATATTTACTTTGATTTAGAATAATACCATCTTTAGTTTGAAATATTTCAAATCCAAGAAGATACTTAAGCTCTCCCATTAAGCTCATTTCAAACTCATTTTGCATAACCTTTGAAAAATCAATACATAAAAAATTTTAGAAGATCCAAAAATAATATCATCAACATAGATTTGTACTATTAACACATCTTTTGAAAAAAAAATTATAAAAAGTGTGGGATCATCTATTCCTTTTGTAAATCCTTTTGAAATAATAATGTTTTAAAGTCTTTCATACCATGCTCTTGGAGCTTGTTTTAAACAATATAAAGCTTTAGAAAGTTTAAAAACAAGATTTTGAAAATGTGGATTTGAGAAACCAGGTGGTTGTTCTACAAAAACATATTCTACAATAAAACCATTTAAAAAAGCACTTTTCACATCCATTTGATATAACATGAAATTCATATGTGACGCATAGGCAAGTAAGATCCTAATAGCCTCTAATCTAGCTACAGGTGCAAAGGTTTCCTCATAGTCAATTCCTTCTTCTTGATTGTAACCTTGTGCAACTAGCATAGCTTTGTTTCTAATGATCTTTCCAGATTCATCAACTTTGTTTCTAAACACCCATTTTGTGCCTATGGTTATAGTGTCCTTAGGTCTTTCTACTAATTTCTAGACTTTGTTTCTTTCAAATTGATTTAGTTCTTCTTGCATAGCCATTACCCAAAATTCATCATTGATAGCATCATTGATATTTTTAGGTTCTAACTATGAAAGAAAAGCATGATGTTCAACCTGATTTCTTAGAGAAGCTCTAGTCTGTGTTCCTCTATTTAGATTACCTACAACAGCATCTATAGGATGGTTCTTTATAATTCTAGTTGGTCTAGAAAAGGTAGGGCTGGAGATTTCAGATTCATCTATAGGTTGAGGTTCAACAGAAGCAGGTTCAGGAAAATTTCTAGAACTGGATGTTTTAACTATAGGTCCACTGTCTTTATCATTAGGGTTCAAAACAGAGAGATCATATTCATGATTTTCAAGAGATGTATTAGGTTCATGTGGATCAGTTTCATCAAATTTGATGTGAATAGATTCTTCCACACATTTGGTTCTCTTATTGAAAACTCTATAGGCTTTACTAGAAATAGAGTAACCAAGGAAAATTCCTTCATCACTCTTGGATGAAAACTTGTCAATATTATCTTTAGTATTAAGAATAAAGACTTTGCAACCAAAAACTCTGAAGTAGTTAACCTTAGGTTTCCTATGGTTCCATAACTCATAAGGGGTCCTCTTAAGAACAGGTCTGATCAAGAATCTATTAATAACATAACAAGCTGTATTTACAGCTTCAGCCCAAAAATAAACAGGTAGGTCATACTCATTAAGCATAGTCCTAGCAATTTCTTGCAGGGTTATATTCCATCTTTCTACTACACCATTCTGTTGAGGTGTCCTAGGGGCAGAGAAATTGTGACTATAGCCACTATGTGAGCAGTAAGATTCAAACTCATGATTCTTAAACTCACAGCCATGATCACTTCTCAGATTTTTAATTTTAAGTCCACTAAGGTTTTCTACAGACTTGGAATATTTTACAAAGCAAGAACAAGCTTCACTTTTGTGATTTAGAAAATATACCCAAGTATATCTAGAAAAGTAATCTATAAGAACATAGATATAGTGCTTCCCATTTAAACTAGAAACTATGGAATGTCCAAATAAATCCATGCGAACCAACTCAAGAGGTTGAGAAGTTGAAACTTATTTCTTTGATTTAAAAGAAACATTATGTTACTTTCCCTTTTGATAGGGATTACAAACTTTGTCTGCTAGAAATTCAAGTTTGGGTAGGTGTCTAACTAAGTTCTTCCTAGCAGGTTTTCTAAGTGAATGTACATTGCAGTGTCCTAATCTTCTGTGCCAAAGCCAAGAATCTTTATGAAAAGCATTTAATCACGTAATATTCTTCTTAGCTAAAGAATTTAAATCAACAGCATAAAAATTTTAATTTCTTAAAGAAGAAAACACTAAAACATTTTTAGAATTAAAAACATTGCAAGAATCGTTTTCAAATTTAACATAAAAACCATCATCACATTAGAGAGTTATACTTTACAAATTGTATTTAAGTCCATTAACAAATAAAACATTAGAAATTAATACTGAGTCAGTGTTACCAATATGACCTAAGCTGATGATTTTTCCTTTTGAGTTATCACCAAAGGTGACAAACCCTCCATCAACTCTGAATAATCTTTTAAAGCATGAGAAGTTTCCTGACATATGTCTTGAACATCCACTGTCCAAATACCAAGGCCTTCTATAGGAGCTCTTTAAGCAGGTTCCCTACAAAATAGATTTAGATAGGAAATGATTTTGGTACCCATATCTTCTTAGGTCCAAACAGGTTAGCCAATAAAACTTTAGGTACCCATATTTTTCTAATGGGTCTCATAAGATTTCTAGAGTCAACATATTTTGACAGATAAACCTTATTAGATCCATAACTATGAATATAACTAGTTGAAGCATATGAAGTTTCAGAACCAGCTACATTCTGTCCAGATTGAGGAATGAATTTAGTTTTGGTAATTTTCCTTTTTCCTGGATGGTATCCTATACCAGTAGTGTATCTAGGTGCTATTTTCTTACCTAGCATCTGAGTAAGAGTATCTTTTTCCATTGGTAAATTTCTCTAAGTCTTTCTTGAGTTGCTCATTAGATAATTTCAGTTTAGTGTTTTCTTTAAGAAACAGAGAATTCTTTTCCTTTTCAATATCAAGATCATATTTATGTTTAACAGTTAAAGCATATTGTTTCTTTAAACCTTTGTATTTGTCTTTCATCTCATTACAGGTTTCTTCTAACATATCACTGTATTCAAATAGTTCAGATTTTGACATATTTTCTGAGTCAGAATCATCTTTATAATAATATGAATTTAAAGCAGGAGTTTCAGATGTTACCTTAGAGGTGTTTGTCCTAAAACACATGTTTTCCTTATTTCTGTGTTTAGTTTCAGAAACGTCAGATTCAGTGGAGCTATCCTCAGAAGCACTCCAAGTATCCTTCATGGATTTCTTAAACTAATTGTACTTGTATTCATACCTCTTATTGTATTTCAACTTTGGACAGTTTGCTTTTATGTGTCCCTTTCTTTTTCACTCATAGCAGACAACTTCATCTGATTTGTTAGATTTATTCCAATACTTTTTCCAATGTCCCTTGTTATCATACATACCTTTATAATTTGATTTTCTGAAAAACTTATTCTTCCTATAAAACTTTTTAAACCTTTTGGAAATGTGATCCATCTCATCATCACTATCATAATCACTTTCACTGTCTTCACAGCTTGAACTCTCATTTATAGCTTGAAGCATCTCCTTATCCTTGTTCCTTGAAGTTGAAGTCATGAAAGCAACTGACTTCCTTCTAGGTTAATCTTTTTCTTCTTTGTTAACCTTGAGTTCCTCTTCATACATCATCAACTTGCCAATTAGTTCCTTGACTGGCAGTTCACCAATATCACATGATTCTCTAATTGAGACAGAAGTTCCTCTCCATCTTTCAGGTAGACATCTCAGATATCTCATAATGTGTTCCTTTGATGGAACATCCTTTCCCAAAGAAGTCATTGTGTTGAAAATTTCATTAAACCTGAGATACATGTCAGAAATGGGTTTATCAGGATTCATCTTAAAATTATCATAATTAATAGTATAAGTATTCAATCTCATTTCCTTAACATTAGTTGTTCTTTCATGAGAAATGGCTACGGTATCCCAAATTTCATAAGCAGTTTTACAGGCAGATATTCTATTAAATTACTCATCTCTTAAAGCACAGTACATGGTATTCATAGCATTCTAATTATTATTGTAGGCAGCCTTAGTATCTTCATTCCAAGTAGTTCTAACAGTGGTAGGAATTTTATATTCTGATTCTATAGCAGTCTAAATATCAAAACCCATGCTCTCTAAATAAATTTTCATCTTAATCTTCCACTGAGCATAGTTGTTTCCATTGAAAAATGGTGGTCTATTGGTAGAAAACCCTTCAAGTCTATTATCCATGATAGCTTACTTAAAGAAAATATTTTAAAGAGATAAAAATTTAGAAATAACAGATATTTTAAGAACATTAAAATACAACTAAAATCACAGTTGAAAAATAGAGTACTTTAGAAAATATTTTGAAACCTCTGATACAAAATGTTGGTCGGAGTGGATACTCAAGAGGGGGGTAAATTGAGTTCCAATTAAAATTTCTATTTTAAAAACTTTGTCTTAAAAAAACCCCAAATAAAATACTGAATTAAACTATAGTTAATTTATATCAAAGTAAAGGTTCTGTTGGGTTCTCAAGGGATTGATTATTTCCCAGTTAATCAAAACAGAAAAGTTGATTAACTTTTGAAACTAACTTACTGATTTACAACTAATATAAACACTTGCGAGTTTAATTATCAAAATGTCTTTAAAAGAGTTTTGGTTTTAAAGTAATTAGAAGCGGAATAAAAGAATAACTTTGAAAGATATAGCACAGCAGATATAACCAAGAGGTTCAGTCTCAAGCCGAGACTTATTCCTCTCTACAATTTATATAAATTTGATCCACACCCTGGATCGAGGTTACCAACAGTTTACAACTGTCCAAGTCCAAGACCTCTACCACTGTTATTCATGGGAAACAAAACAACAATAACCAGCTGTCCAGGTCACACACGACCTCTACCACTATTACTGTGGGAAATGAAAGATGTAAAGAGTCTGCTGAGGATTTACAGATCCTCTAGATAAAGTACAGGAGACAGTGTGTGTGTTAAATAAAGCAGATAACACACACTGCTCGAAATGTAAAATAATGAATCACAGAGCGGAGATGTAGAGTTTAGAAATGGATCTAGTGATTGCAGTGAAGCTTTGGACTCCTTGAGTTTGATCAGAAATGGTTCTAAGTCCTCTTCTGGTTTTAGTATGAAAAACAGAGTGTTGTCTTCTTGGCATCTAGGTACATAGATAGTGAGAAATGTAGTTGATGAAGTTCTTCAATGTCCTCTTGAATGTACAGAACTCTTTTTGAGTAAGCTTGAGTGTGTATGAGCTTCTGTGTATTCTTATTGTGAGGGATTCTCTTGTCTTCCACAACTATCTCATCCACCACTCTTTGCACTCATATAAGTCTTGTCGTTGCCACATGGTGTGTTTTCACCAACAGGGACTTCTTGTATTTATGGCACGAGCTCTAGCAAAAGAAATGATTTCATTTTGCAGGTACGAGGTACGGTTCCCAGACATCTAAAAACCTTCATTAAATAAATATCAGAGAATTAAAATATACCTAATATGACCATTGGGTAGATTAAATAAAGATAACGAAATTCAAACAGCTGTTTATGACTATCGGTGAGTCAAGTGATCGGTAGGTCATTAGCATCAGCACCGGTGTGTCCTGATGAGTGACTCAGATGATCAGCATTGGTGTGTCAAGATCGGTGACGCATTTGATTAGCATCAGTGATTCATGATCGGGGACTCATTTGATCAGTATCTGTGAGTCCTGATCGGTGACTCATTTGATCAGCATCGGTGAGTCATGATCGTTGATTATTTTATCAGCATCGGTGTGTCATGATCGGTGACTCATTTGATTAGAATTGGTGTGTCATGGTGGTTGACTCATTTGATCAGCATCGGTGTGTCATGATCAGTGACTCATTTGATCAGCATCGGTGTGTCAGTTGTCTTTTGATATAGATCGGTGCGACTGTTGTCCTTTGATATGGATCGGTGCGACCATTATCCTTTGATATGGATCGGTGTGACCGTTGTCTTGTGATATGGATTGGTGTGACTGTTGTCTTGTGATATGGATCGGTGCGAACGTTGTCTTGTTATATGGATCGGTGCGACCGTTGTCTTAATAGAACACAAAGTGTCTGTTTGATCCAGAAGACTTCCAGAATACTTGTAAATCAATAAAAAAGAGATAAAAACATGATCCAACCGATATAAACAGATTCACTAAGAGATTTTGATTATGTATATGAGAAATCCAACCAGATTAAGTAACGATGATTTGTGATTATTAAAATAGAAATCATAGGAAGAATTCAACAATATTCCAGAGGGCTCAATAATTTCCATCTATTATACTCCCTAAATTTTGAGTGAGTCTTTTTAATACACATCCAAATAAAAGAGACAAGATATTTAGTCGTTTTATAATCTGACCAGTTGATAAACCACTTATTTAAAAAACATTTGTCTGATTTGTCTATTAAGAGCGTCCAAAAAAATTAATATTGAAGAGAATCATTGAGAAGGGAAGGATTTTTAATTCCCCTAACTACCTCATTTACAGACTTGTAGATATTGTTCTATTTGACCACTTTTACCCTTATTTCATATATATTTCCACTCTATATGATGCTTTTGAATCAATGGTTTAGATTCTTGATCAATGAAATAGGCCATTTATATGCTATAAAATAATAATTAGGTTTGGGGATGGTGGCCTATTTAATGATAGAGAACCTTCTAGGATGAGAAATATAACTTCCTTTCCATGATATTAATTCTTCTTTCAATATATTAGATATTTACCTAAATTTAGTATCCTTTGTCCTTCCCTAGAATAGTGTCATTCCCATGTAGATGAAGGGAAAGGTTCCATCATTGATGTATATTCATTTTTTTGAAACTCAACCTCTCCTACAGGTTTAAATTGCGGTTAAGAAAATTGGGGCTTATTCCATCTTATGAATTGGTTATAAATTCTTCCATAATAGTCAAGTAACTTTATTATGAAATCCTTATTATTCCATCCCACTAAAGAGAAAAATATATCAATAGTATTAAATAAAGACTATGATTTTTAACCCCTCTCCTAGCGTTAATGGACATAATTGTCCATTTATCATTAATGTTAATGATGGATATGTTTAAATAATCTTCATCAATAAGAATAAGAACAATATATAGAGGGAAACCCTACCAAACACCACAAAATTGTAATAAATACTCGATTTCGGTTCCATTAACAAAAGAAGAAATTATGACCAATTTAAAAATTGACAGGATCATGTTATTGAATATTTAACTAAATCTAAATCTTTTAAGAACTTTAATCATATATCCCTAGTTGATAGTTTCAAATTCCTTCCACAAATCCATCTTCAACATTACATTTCAATTTCTACGAGGAATTCTCAATAATTTAATATATTTTGTAGCTAGAAAGAAACAATCCTATATCCTCTTTCCATGGAAAATTCCATATTTTTTGATAGAGACCACCTTTTTTATAATAATGTAGATCCTATTGGATAATATCATACTAAGGAACTTATAAATAGAATTGCAAAGTGCCATCGATTAAAAGGTGTTGAGAGAATAGGAATCATAAATCATGGGTAAAGTGATATGAATTAGGAATTAATTCCATTTGTAATAATTACATTCTTAAAATATATAGGTATCATATTCATAAGATCATCCTTGATGATATCCAAATACTCCTGAAAAAATAACTTATTGAATTCATCTAGATCAGGATCCACCATGTGATGAGAGAAAATGTGGAAGCCTTAACTTCCATAAGATATGGAGATATAGTGAGAATTACATTTTTATAGGGGTCAAATACCTTGGAAATATACTTTTTAAGATCATCAGGGTTAACATGAAAACCATTGTTGAAGAACTCCTGATAAAAAAGAGCAATGTTCTCCCGTATTTACTTATTCCCTATAAAAATATCACTTCTATTCTTCAAGTATGTAACATACGTCAAGACCTTCATAACCTCGAAAAATTATGGAAAAAATAATTATTTCTATCATCTTATTTGATAAATTTAATTATAAAATGATTATTCATAATTTCTTCATTCAAAGTGATTTTCTCACTCAACATTGATGATATTTCAACCTCCCCATTGATATTATAGATTTAAAACTCTTCATCATGTCATTTATGGAGATTTTATGGCTCATTTTTTATTATAAAAATGTTCTCATCCATAGAATTAAAGACCTCCTTACTCCAAGACTAATGTCAAAAGTCAATATGATTGAGTCTAAGGGAATAAGAAAAGAGGTCATCGATTAATTATTTGTTAGGCCATTCCTCTAGAATAATTATATTTTAGTCTTAATGATTAATCCAATCATTATTCAATCAAAAATTTAATGGAATCCTCTCATTTTTAGTAATAATATAAGTTAGAATAGGATGATGACTAGAGATATTTTTTATAAGAGTCCTCGATTTAACTTCCACCCACTAATCAAGAGAATTTAATTTGACAAAGATCCCATCCAAAATACTAGACATAATATGATTCATTGATTTCCCACACCAAGTGTGTCTATATCCAAGAAAGGAAACTTACACAATATCATTATCATTTATACATTCCATAAATTTACAACTATAAAATATAGGATATGGTTATCCTCTTCTTTCAAGGGACCTCATGACCGCATTGATGTCACCTGAGAGCTCCCAAGGCCCTTGTATATCCTATTTGAGACTCATAATTTCCTCTCATAGGGATATTCTCCCATAATAATTTAAGAGAGCATAAATGAGATAGTATAAAAATTTAGGTCCTTCAATGATAATCATAGAGGTAATCATTTTCTAACATATGATAACAACAATGAAGCTGGTGACTTTTTTAGAAACCAGAATCTAATTTGTTTCAACTATTATTAATTGATGATTAAAACTAACCATATTATACCTCCAAAAATTTAAATTAAGGCCTATAAAGGATCTAAAATGAGTCATAGGATTTTCAATTCCAATAATTAGGATATGATAATTTAAAATAAATCTATTAAGAGTTCTAGAATGTTGATGCCCGCTAAATGAGCACTGTCAAATTCATAAGGGAAGAAATACATAAAATATGGGTATTATTTTCCCCAAAAAACAAAGGAAGAAAAGGTTTCCAAGATATTTGGATCACATAAACCTCCAAAGGAAACGTGATCGCATGACCTTGGGGAGGTTGTGTGAGTGGTTCATGCATAGTGAATGACATGTGGGTGATCACACTAAGCACCATTAATAAGAAATTTTTATCTTGAGAAGGAATAATAGATTCACTGATCATATAGTAGTAGCTAAATGAGTTCCTCTATATCCCATGACTTGTCAGTCTGTGGGATCCTGACAAACCATCCAAAAATCCTTGAAAAATAAGGAGATAATATGTAAAATACCTAAACCTATTAAGTTTGTAAGTATTTATGAGACACACCTATGTGGTTTTCAATACACCATAGAATACCCGAAAATAACTCTAGATTATCATGCAAGAGCCTGTTATCATGTCACATTCATCATGTGAAGGGATTCGAACATGTCTAGGTGGTCCTGCACTCCCCTATGGCACTAAATACAAATAGAAGGGTTTTCATGATAATTCTGATGCATCAATATAGTATGCTTTATTAGTCATGTGATGTATCACCGATTGGAGAGAGTGACAGTCTTCAACAACACTCATGAAAACTCATGATATCCACACCCTAGTAAAATAAAAAATAAAATAAAAAGGGAAACTATGGGATCTTCTTGTGAGGGAATGATATGATGATTTTATCCAAACAGAGTTATACTCCCTAGGAAGTCATGAAAAAATCCCCTCAACAAGAATAAATGGTCTCATAGGACCCCTTGGAATTAAAACATGATCTCATGAAATCCCATTGGAAAGCCACCTTTGTCTTATGGAAGGTCCCAGGAAAATCATCTCAGATCATGTGAAATACTTTAGACAAACATCTTGATCTCACAAGGGTCCCTATATAAGTCATCCTATCCTTATGTAAGTCTATTGATATATCCACACAGTAAGTATAAATCCCCTGACTGTCAAAAATCTAATACATGGGTAACTAATAGGATGGTCTTGTGGTCACTAAAAACCATGTGAGGCCCCTAGGATGACCTATGGTGGGATGTCGTGAAGCATGTAACACAGAATCCCTCCAGTGACACCAGCCCAAATCTATAAGATATTCCCCGCACAATGTGGTAAATTACTAGGGTGGTGAGTTCTATAAAACTCTCCCCTAAACATAAAAAATACATCAATCCCTGATCCCTCACACATGGAATCTCGGGATCAGACTTCTTAGAGCAGTTGATCACGTGGTCATAAGGTCTTCTACTGGGGAAAATTCTAGAGAAAAACCTAAGGGATCACACAACATGTATATGTTCTTCTTGTGATCAATCATAAGATCACATGAAGGACTTATTGAATGAAAAGAAAATCATGTATATCATTCAGTCCACGAGAAACCTAAAAAAAAGATAACACTGAACAAATCTGATCCACATATGAAATAAAGTCTATAATAAAGACTAAAATGTTGGAGACTTATGCAATGAACATATATGCTGATCCTCATGTACTTTTCATGAATCATCTATATCATGTGATATCACTAGAACTTGTGACCAAAGTCATGTGATGTCCCCTCATCATAAAAATTTGGATCATGTGATTTCCTCTAGAAACAAAAATAACGTCACACAAAACCCTCCAGACATGCCACCCAATTCTCACAAAGCCCTCCAAGTTCTATATCCAGATCATTCAATGTACTAAGAAATCCAAATTATACAGTGACACTAGTGTATGTTAGCTAGGTCTCATGAATCCCTTCAGACTTACCAACCGGATCTTGTAGTACCCTCCAATCATGTCATCCACATTTTGGCAGTAACACTATGACATGATATCCAAGTCTTGTGATGATTCCAGGACATGCCAACATAAATCATGCAATGTCATTAGGAAAAGTCATCATAAACCATGTGGTCTCCTTAATAAATGTAAATCTAGATCGTGCGGCATTCTCTATAAAAGTCATCTAAGTCATACAACACTCTCTAGACATGTCAGCATTGATCATGTGCTTCTCTTCAGAAATCCTCGGCTAGTTCATGAGACATCCTCCAAAAATATCAACTTGGATCATCCTATTTTCAACATACATGTCTAGGAATCCTCATATATGTTAGAAAAACAATCAGTCCATGTCCGGAAAACATCCCAGAACATGATAACTTTGTCCAGTGGATATATTAGGGAAAACTCGGTGTGTAATCCCTGATCAGTTGAATGATATGAATGTAGCAATATTAGATCAACCACAGTGTGTAAGCCTTGACCAAACTAATCTATGAGAAATATGATTCTTTCTATAACAAGGATGTGTATGACACCTTCCCAATGCCTAAGCATCACATTAAACATCCAAAGTGTTGTCCCAACACATATGGCCTATATCTATATACAGTCAGAATAATTACATGTTATCCCTTGTTTCTCACACCAAGAACATCTCACATGGTCTTAGGGATTTTTAGTGATCATATCATCCACATCATGAGCCTCTACCAGCCAATAAAACCTTAGTGTGTAGGCCCTTATTAGTGGCATGATACGACTACCCTAATATTTGAGTAACCTCAGTCTGTAAACCCCTATCAGTGGAATGATATTACTTCCCCGATATTAAAGAAACATCAATGTGTAATCCCTTAACAAACTAGAATACGATAAATTTGATTCATACTATAACCAGATATATAGGATGCATTCTCATGCAATGAGCTTCACATTAAACATACAAAGGGTTATCCCAAGACTTAAGGCCCACAACCATATGTAGTGAGACTAATTGTTTAATATCCCTTGTTTCTCACTATGAGCACACCTCATGTGGGATTGGGGATTTGCAGTGATAATATCATTCCCATCATGAGACTCTACCACCCAGTAAAACCTTAGTGTGTAATCCTATATCAGTGGCATGATATGAAAACCCCAATATTAGGGAAACCATAGTGTGTAAGCCCCAACCAAACTAAACAATGAGAAATATGATTCATGCTATAACCAGGATATGTAGGATGCCTTCCCATTTCCCAAGATTCACATTAAACATCCAAAGGTTTATCCTAGCACATAAGGCTGACATCCATATGTAGTGAGACTATTTAATTTATATCCCTTGTTTCTCACACCAAGTAGAGATCATGTGGCGTTAGGGAGTTGTAGTGATCATATCATTCGCATCATGGGCATCTACCATCCAGGGAAACATCAATTTTTAAGCTTGGTCATTGGCATGAAATGAATTCCCTAATAGTTGGGAAACCTTAGTGTATAAAATCGAAACCCATTAAACTATAGTGAATATGATTCCTGATATAACTTGAATACATAGGACACCTTTCTAAGGCCCATGCTCAAATAAACATCCATTTTGGTTCAAGTTTCCCCCATGTCTCTGACATTTCAACCATCGGGGCCCAATATCTCTCATTCTCTGATCTTTATCCCTCATCTGAAAATGGATTAAGCATCAAATTGAACTTTGAGAATTATTATTCCTACAATAACCAATATATGTATGATACCTCCTCATGTCCCAAGATCAAAAACAATGTTCCTAATTTCACTCATATATGTTCTTTCAGTATGAAGTGAAACTACATGGGTTTCAAAAACTACATGGGATTTTATTCCTATTATAAATAGGATATGTAGGAATCCTTAAAATATATTAATCCCATCACTAGTGCAGAAACCGTTTTTTACGTCACCATTTTTTACGTCGGTTATATATAAACGACATAAATATGAAGTGAGTTGATTTTTAAGGTCGGTTATTTTAAAAACCGACGTTACAAATCGCGCCTGTTGGGTTTTTACGTCGGTTATCTTATAACCGATGAAAAAAACCAATGCGCACGGGGTTTTTTACGTCGGTTATTTGGAAACCGACGTAAAACAACCGAGATCGACACGTTTTTTACGTCGGTTATCAAATAACCGACGTAAAAAACGCGTGCATATCTATCTTTTTACGTCGGATTCCAAATAACCGATGTAAAAAACCACCCAACCGACGTAAAAAACGCGTAGATATCGGGTTTGTTACGTCGGTTTCCAAATAACCGACGTAAAAAACCCCCCGCGCATTGGTTTTTTACGTCGGTTATCTTATAACCGACGTAAAAAACGAGATATCTACGCGTTTTTTACGTCGGTTATTTTATAACCGACGTAAAAAAAAGAACGGGGGGGTTTTTTACGTCGTTTATAAAATAACCGACGTAAAAAACCCGTAGATATCTCGTTTTTTACGTTGGTTATAAAATAACTGACGTAAAAAACCAATGCGCGGGAGCTTTTTTACGTCGATTTTAAAATAACCGACGTTATAAATTTTAAAAATAGTTTATAACGTCGGTTATTATAAAACCGACATTATAAAACTTTTAAAGAAATTAAATCCCGTGGAATGTCATTTACGATTTTTCGATTGACAGTCCGCCGGCTCGTCTCTCTCGCGTGGTAAACCCTAATCGGCTCGTCGATCGACCTGTGTTAAACTCATTTTGGCTTCATTGTTTATCTTCTTCACTCCTCTCAGATCTATCATCTCAACTCGCAACATTCAAGTAAGCCTTCCACGAATTTATTTCATTCATTTTTGTTTCGATTCTTGATGTAATTTGTTTGTATCAGATATGATTTTCTATTTAATCATGTTGAGAATCTCGTGGAATTTTTTGTTATTGCAAATGGTTATTTGTATTTTGTTTTTATAACATACTATGTTGCATTTATGTAAATTGATGCTGATTGTTTGTGACATTATTTAATATTTCTCACTGTTATGGTTACTTTATGTGCTAGAACATGCTTATGGTTCTGGATATAAATGTTGCTTAATCTGGAAATTATTTATTATGTTTTTTGGTTCTGTTTTGGTTGAATTAGTTTTTTTACAGATTTTTGTATTCTGTTTTTATGAGAATTAATATAAGCAGTTTGCGTTTGAATAACTGTTTAGTCTTTTAATTGCCAGGTTGTTCACTATTGTTGTTGATATTTGTTAATTCTTGGTGTTTAGAATTTCTGAACATGTTTCCTGTAATTGGAATTCATTTTTTGTCCATGGTTGTTTTGTTTTCGTTTTTGGATTTTGAAAACCAAAAATAAACAGATTTTTTAGTCGAGTTTTATTTTGATTGATAACCGTTAAAGTTGAAGGCCAAGTACAAAATCAAATCCCCACAAGATATGTTACATGGGATTAAAAAGCAGAAATAAAGGACTAAACCGAATCAGTGGGACTATTGTTATTCTGGGCAGACCAGTGTTGGATGCGCTAGGCGGCCCTCTCAGCCTGCCAATGCAATTAACGATCATCAGAAACAAGAATGAGTGAATTGCTGATAAAATAATAACATTCTAGTAGACCTCTTTTTTCCAGTCACACCGAAGGGTGATGAAGACGAATATAAAGGTCTGCACGCCATTTAAAATAGGTTGTTTATCTAATATATTAAAACATCAAAACCGCAATCAATATTAAACTATGTAGGCGTCATGGTTTTCTTTAATTCATTGAAATTTAAAACTATTATATCTAACTATATTTTGTTTTAAAAATAATATTAAAGCATATTTTTTTAAATACCTATAGATTTGTTTTATATTTTAAATTGTTTTACATTCAAATTATGATTTTTTCATATAAACATGTATTTGTCTTATCTTAAAAATATATATTTTTTGTTGATATTTGTTATAGGTAATAATGAGTTGAAGTTGGATTATGGCACATCGAATGACAAATGAATTTGAGGAAGGTGTTGATGCCCTTTTGGAATTTGCAAAACGAAATGTTCCATGTAGTGACATTTTTTTTCTGTCCATGCCTGAAATGTTTGAATATGAAGAAGTTGAAAAGTAGAGAGATAAAAGATCATATGATTTGTCATGGTTTTAATCCAAGTTACAGCCCTTGGATTTGGCATGGTGAAAATGGACGGAATGTCACTGATGGTGATGATTCGCAAGATGGTAACTTCGACGGAATTGAAGAAATGATTCGTGATATTGTAGCAGAACAAATTGAGATAGAACCGACAGTTGCGCGTCTATATGGTGATGCTAAAAAACCATTATATCCCGGTTGTACAGATTTTACAGTTTTGTCGGCGGTGTTAAGATTGATTAACCTGAAGGCGAAGCATGGATGGAGTGACAGAAGTTTTACAGAGCTGCTACAATTGATGAAAGACATTCTTCCAAAAGATAACGATCTTCCAGATTCTCATTACAAAGCCAAGAAAATATTATGCCCGATGGGATTGGGATACAAGAAAATACATGCCTGTCCGAATGACTGCATTATATATAGGAAGGAATATGAATTTTTTTCAGAGTGTCCTAAATGTGGGACATCATGGTATAAGGTGGAAGAAAAATGACAGGCTGATGTAGTGATTACAGAGCTCCCTTCAAAGGTATTTTGGTATCTTCCTATAATTAATCGTTTCAAACGTTTATTTGCTAATTCACATGATGCAAAAAGGTTAAGATGGAATGATGAAGAGTGGGTATATGATGGAAAAATATTTCATCCAGCTGATTGTCCACAATGGAACAAAATTGATGCGCAGTATTCTACATTTGGAAATGAAATTAGAAATCTCAGACTAGGGTTGTGCACAGATGGAATGAATCCATACCGAACACTCAGTAGCACACATAGTTCATGGCCTATTTTATTGGTAATTTACAACCTCTCTCCTAAAGTTTGTATGAAGCGCAAATATGTCATGTTGAGTACAATGATCTCTGGTCCAAAGTAACCCGGTAATGATATTGATGTTTACTTGTCACCGTTGATTGATGATTTGAAACTATTATGGGCTGATGGTATTAGGGTGTATGATTCTTATAAAATGGAATATTTTCAATTCCATGCAGTGCTTCTGTTCACTATAAATGACTTCCCAGCGTATGGAAATTTGTCTGGATACAGTGTTAAAGGGCATAAAGCATGTCCAATTTGTGAACAACAGATGTCCTATTTTCAATTGCATCGTGGGAGGAAAACAGTGTACATGGGTCATCGAAAGTTTTTGCCTATGGAACACCCTTATAGAAGACTAAAAAAGGCATTCAATGAATCACAAGAATTTTATACTGCTCCAAAACCTTTATCCCCTGATCTGTATTTTGAGAGGGTGAAAAACCTTGACGTGACATTGGGAAAGACACAGAAATCGGGTAATGATAGACATATTTGGAAGAAAATGTCAATTTTTTTTGAGCTACCATATTGGAGGTATCATGAAGTTAAACATAATATTGATGTCATGCACGTGGAGAAGAATATCTATGATTCTTTGATTGGAACATTGTTAGATATTAAAGGAAAGACTAAAGATGGGTTGAATGCAAGATTAGACTTACTATCAATGGGAATACGTTTGGAGTTATCTCCTACTCCTAAAGGAAGACGAACATTTCTTCCCCCGGTTTGTCATACATTATCGAAGAGGGAGAAAATTAGCTTCTGTCAGTGTCTTCATGATACCAAAGTGCCTCAAGGTTATTCTTCTAATGTAAAAAATTTTGTCTCATTGAAGGACTTGAAGTTGATAGGTATGAAATCACATGATTTTCACATCATGATGCAACAAATTCTACCAGTTGCATTGCGTGGAATATTTCCCATTCGTGTCAGAAAGACTATAATGAAGTTGTGTTATTTTTTAAATTCAATTTGTAACAAGGCGATTGATGTGAATTCTTTGAACATTTTGGAAAAGGATGCAAATTTTATACTTTTTCAATTGGAAATGTATTTTCCTTCAACTTTTTTTGATATAATGGTGCATTTAATGATTCATCTGGTTCGAGAAATAAAGCTTTGTGGACCTGTATATCTTCGTTGGATGTATCCTTTTGAAAGGTATATGAAAATATTAAAGGGGTATGTTAAAAATATATATCGACCTGAAGCCTCCATTATTGAAAAGTATATTTCTGAGGAGGTAGCAGAGTTTTGTACGAGCTACTTGGCTGCGGCGCAACACATAGGTTTGCCTCCATCTCGCCATGAACGAGTTAATAATGAGGGAAAGGGGATTCGCGGCTTGAAAGTCAAATCATTGTCAGCTGAACAGTTTAAGAAGTTAGAATCATACATCTTGAATAACATAGCTAAAGCTCAACCGTATATCACATTGCATATTAATGAGTTGAAACAATGTCATCCAAAGAAGAAAGAAATGTGGATTTTGAATGAGCACAACAAAAATTTTTTGTCATGGATTAAAAAGACTTTTCTTGGTAGATCAGATGTATCAGAGACATTAAAATGGATAGTGGGTGGTCCATGTTTAAATGTGATAACATGGTCCAGTTATGACATTAATGGTTATACATTTCATACAAAAGCTCAGGACAACAGAAGTGCAGTTCAGAATAGTGGTGTATTGGTGTTTGCAGAAGCAATGCATTTTTTGAGTGTTAAGGACAAAAACCCAATTTCTGCATCAAATTCATATTATGGAGTGATTGAAGACATATGGTAGGTTGATTACTTTAAAATAAAAGTTCTCGTTTTTAACTGTAAATGGTTTAACGGTAACAATAGCGTCAGACACGATGAATTTGGAATGAAACTTGTTAATCTGAATAGATTGGAAGACACAGCTGATTCTTTTATAATGGAAACACATGCAAAACAATTTTTTTATGTATTAGATCAATCAGATATGCAGTGGGATGTTGTTTTACAAGGGAAAAAACAATATGTTGGTGAGGATGAACTTGATGAATATGCTGATTTATGTGAGATCCCTACTTCCATGGAAATATTAATAGAACATAATGACGATCATGTTGAAGACGTAGTTTGTGCCATAAGGAACGATCACGACGAAGGAATTTTGGAAAAAAATCCATTTGTACATTCCTAAAATTACAGGTAACATATGTTTATTTCTTGTTTACATTTATTTTTTCCATAAATGTTAGATATTGTAAGTTTTTTATTTATTAAAACATGTTTTAAAATAAAATAAGTATATCTTTTTGTTTGTTTTAAGTTTTTTTTAGTTTAATTTATCATGTTTATAACCATTAAATGAATTTTAAAATGCTTATTTTTGTTCACTGACAATTACTTTACCATGTTTACAATGTTTATCAGGTTTAAAATTTTTACCATTTTTACCATCTTGACCATCTTGACCATCTTTGCCATCTTTACCATTGTTTAACATGCTTACCATATTACCAATGATTACTATTATGTAACTTAGTACACTTTTCTATTTTCTGATTACAGTAGTATTAAAATATTTGAATTTGTATATTTGTTCACTGACAATTACTTTACCATGTTTACAATGTTTACCAGGTTTACCATTTTTTCCATTTTTACCATCTTGACCATCTTGACCATCTTTTCCATCTTTACCATTGTTTAACATGCTTACCATATTACCAATGTTTACTATTATGTAACTTAGTACACTTTTCTATTTTCTTGATTACAGTAGTATTAAAATATTTGAATTTTTATATTTGTGAACTGACGTTTGTTTTTTTGATTTGAAGGATAATGACAGATCATTCAGATGATCAACCACATGATTCTGGAGAGGAGCATATTGCTGGTCATACCTCTGGGGATGAACATTCCCATGCTCCTATTATGACAATGAGTTCAAAGGTTGGTAAACGTGGGTGCACACGTTTACCAAAATTATCACTTGCCCGTACGCAGGATCAGAGGATAGTAGTTGAGTTTGATGATGATGATGTTCCTAGAGGTCCGAATGCCAAAGATTTTAAGAGTTTTGTTGCAACTCAGGATAAGACCAAAGTAAGCATTCTGTATGATGATTGGAGAGGTGTGGATAAAGCGATTATCTCTCAGTTGTGGGAGACGATTTTGGTAAGATCTTTTTTCATTGTTTGACCATTCTTTTAATGTTTCTAGTATATATACTATGTTTAACCTATTCTTTATCAGATGACATTTGATATTCCTGACACTGGAGGAGTCAGGAAGAAATGCTTATCATTGGCTGCCAGGAGATGGAGGGATTTCAAATCCACCCTCTCATCTGATTTCATTTATGGTCATAGGAGTCATGACAATCCATGTTGTATATATCCTTTTATAGATGAAGACACATGGAGACAGTTTTTTGAAAGTAGAAAAAAAAGAGTCATTTCTGGTAAGGGCAATGTAAACTTTTATAAACTTTCTTATATAAATGATTTTATTAATGTTTTGTTAATGATTTCTTATTCTTAAATTACATCAAACAAGGAAAGCTCATCACGAGATCCAATCTAAAAATGTATACCCTCATAGTTTATCTCGGGGAGGGTATACATTATTGGAAGAAAAAATGATGGCGGAAAAATTTCAACAACTAAGAGCTGAGTCTTCAAGCTCTGGAGAGGTGGCCCCTACATCCCCTCCATCTAGAAATGAAAAATGGAAGAGATCTCGGAAGGGAAAAAATGGCAATATCTTTCGGAAGAATTAAGAATCGTAGCTGAGAGGATTGTAAGATATCTATTTAATTTATTTAAGTTAAATTTTTTTTTAATATAAGCTTCAATCATTATAGAAATGTTCAATTAATTAATACAGGACTCTCTTGAGGAGTAGAGTTCAGAGGGGACATTTACAGCTACTGGGAGGGAAGATATTTTATGTGCAGCATTGGGAAGGCCAAAACATCCTGGCCGTGTAAGAGGATATTCGACAGGTGTATCGGTAAGAAAAGTGTTTCCATGTTCTTCAACTTCTAACATTGAGGGGGTTTATAAAAAAAATAGAATCCTTGGAGGCTGAAGTTCAAAATATTAATGCGACGATGGAAGAAAAGATTAGAGAGTCGGTGCAGTCTATGTTAGCAGAAATGCAAAGACAATTTCATACTGCAGCTCCCACTCCTCCACCTCCCCCTGCAGACCCCATTATTTATCATCCACCTCCACCAGTAGCTCCCACTCCCCCACCTCAGCCTGCGGACCCCATTTTTTATCCTACACCTCTACCGCAGCTTCCTACATATTGCGAGTTGTATGTTGATGATTCTCAACAACATATAATAGCATACGAGTTGGTATATTGTATAGGAGATACAGTTCATCATCAAAAATTAGAGGTAGAGAATCAGAGGGCCACTGTACAGGATATTATAGATAGATCAGCTAGGGTACCAATACCTATAGATGAGGTGGTGACAGTTGGATAGAGTATCGGCCATTTTTTAGTTTGGTCATCCAGACTTCTTCGACTCATTACCATAGAGGTATGAATGTTATATCTTTTATTTTATTTTTTTATTAAAGTTGTTTTATCATTTGAAAACTACTATATTTCTCATTTTTTTTTCACAGGAATACTTCAAAGGTAAAGAAATACTATATAGACAACAACAAAGACAACAAGCTATGACATCAGATACAGATTCCAGTGGTCTTGACAGATTGTCAAGATATTCACATTTGTTGTTGGGTTTTTAGGAGTTTCCAATGGAATCTCATGTTTGTGGACGTGAAATAAGTGTGGGGATTACAAAATCTGATATCATGGAGCTTGTTACTGGAGATAAGTTGGGCATCAACGTGGTGCAAATTTTTTCCATGTAAGTCTTAACACCTTTTCCCTGCGTTATATTTATTAAATATGTATACTTATGTATGTTTTGTATTAGGTATCTTTATACAATTTGTGAGAGGAATGAACTGACAGAAGTATATGGATTCATGGACCTGCAATTAATTTCCCCTTAAGCATGTGCATTGACTGATGAACAAAGAATGGTTTATATTGCTGAAAGATTTGAAAAGAATATAATCAAACAATGTTGGATGATGCCTTTTTGTGAGAGGTATGAAACACATTTCTCTCAAAGAGTTAATTATCTTTTAACATAAAAAACCACTAACATTAAATTTCCTTTTATCAGTGATCATTGGATGTTAGGGATTTTTTCCCAAGGGAGAAAGCTCTTTATTGGTTATTCTCTATTCATGGTAATGTGCGGGAAAGTTTTAAGAATATATTGGAAAAGTAAGTTTCAATTTCTCAATAGTTTTATATATTATAATGAATTTTAAATTTACCCCATTCGTATTATTTTCTAACAGTGCATGGGTCTACTTTTGAAAAAACACAAAGAAAAGAAATTCAAAGATCAAATATGTAAATGCGAAGGTAAATTTCCATTTATAATTTGTACTTTTTGATTTATTACATAAAAATAATATATTGAATTTAAACTCATTCAAAACAGAATTCTCATGAACAAAAAGGCCTCATCGAATGCCGATATTATATGTTAAGATTTATGTATGGAATAATAACAACTGGGACAGTTGTGAATTTTGACCTGGTACGATTTCCTCTTAAACTTTGCCATAATATTTCAATTTGATTTATTCATTATACACGTTAACTATCTTCTTTTTCATTTTTATCTTTTTGATGACCCTCAACCCTATACTGCTAAAGAAATCAAACATGTACAAGTGGAGTGGTCAAATTATTTTACAGGTTTTATTGAATTTTAGTTATTTGTAATGTAAAATTTAATTTTGAATATTGTCGTTTTAACTGTGTATTTGGTAGTTTTTTAGGTTGGATTTAGTTATTTTTGAAGTTGACAGTGTAAGTTTTGAATGTTATATAAGTGAATGTTTAATTTTTCTCTACTTCTTGTTTTGGTCTACTTTTGATGGTTTTTCTGGTATGGATTTGGGTCTGTGGGGGAGGGGTTCCAAGGGTGTGGGGGTGTGTTCAGTGGGGTCTGGGGGTGTCCAGTGGTCTGGGAGGGCTGTCTGGTGGGGTGGGGGGATAGTCCTGGGGGGTGGCAGGGATGTCCAGGGGTGTGGTAAGCCGGTCCAGGGGTGTGGGAGTGCTGTCCAGGGTGGGGGGGGGGTTGTACAGGGGTGTGGGAAGCCGGTCCAGGGGTGTGGGAGTGTTGTCCAGGGGTGGGGGGGGGGGGGGGGTTGTCCAGGGGTGTTTGGGGCTGTCCAGGGGTGTGGTGGGGGCTTTCAAGTGGGGTGAGGGGGTGAGGAGGTGCTGTTCAGGCGGGTGGGGGTTGTCGAGGGGTGTTTGGGGGTGTTCGGGGGTCGGGGGTAGTCCAGGAGTGTGGTGGGGGCTCCAATGGGGTGGGGGAGGGTTGTCCAAGGGTTATACATGAGGGTGGGAGCTCCAATTGTGTGGGGGAGGGTTGTACAGGGGGTATACATGAGGGTGAGGGCTCCAACGGGGTGGGGCAGGGCTGTCCATTGGGTATAAATGAGGGTGGATGCTATCCAGGGGGTATACATGAGGGTTAGGGCTCCAACGGGTTGGGGGAGGGCTATCCATAGGGTATAAATGAGGGTGGATGTTGTCTAGGGGTTACGTTTTATATGTAATCTATGTACAAGCTTAATTTTGATGTACTTCTGTTTTTGTAGTACGATTTCTTGATTTATTTTTTGGTTGATTCTGGTGGAGAGAAGATGACTGCATTCTGTTAAAAAAATTGGGTTTATCACGTCGGTTATTTAATAACCGACGTGATAAAATGCCTGGAAAATAGTTTATCACGTCGGTTATTTAATAACCGACATGTTAAAATTCCTGGAAAATAGTTTATCACGTCGGTTATTTAATAACCGACGTGATAAAAGGCCTGCAGAATTGTTTATCACGTCGGTTATTTAATAACCGACATGATAAAAGGCCTGGAGAATGGTTTATCACGTCGGTTATTTAATAACCGACGTGATAAAGGGCCTGGAGAATGGTTTATCACGTCATTTATTGAATAACCGACGTGATAAATGGCATGGACAATGGTTTATCACGTCGGTTATTCAATAACCGACGTGATAAACCGCCTCCCTCTGGTTTATCACAGCGGTTATATAATAACCGACGTGATAAACCCCCCTCCCATGGTTTTTCACGTCGGGTTAATATGAACCGACGTGATAAACCAAGCTCACCCCGGTTTATCACGTCGGTTATTATAGAACCGACGTGATAAACCCCCCTCCCCCGGTTTTTCACGTCGATTTAATATGAACCGATGTGATAAACCAAGCTCACCCCGGTTTATCACGTCGGTTGTTTAGGAACCGACGTGATAAACCATTGTCCAGGCCATTTATCACGTCGGTTATTCAATAACCAACGTGATAAACCATTCTCCAGGCCCTTTATCACGTCGGTTCTAAAATAAACGACGTGATAAACATCGCGATTTTATGTTTCTAACGTCAGTTTTTAAATAACCGACGTCAAAAACCTTATTTATAACGTCGCACATATTAACGTCGGCTAGAAACCGACGTAAAAAATTAAAAATAACCGACGTAAAAAACGTTTTCTATACTAGTGCATCCTTAGAATATTAATTGCCTTCCTAGATAACATGAATCTCAGTTTTGCCTGGTTGTATGGCTTCAACATATAAGCATCTACACATTAAGAGGAAATGGATTATGAACATTGGATACATACAGATGGACTCATTAATAGACCTACCTTTTCACATAGAGGGATTCTTAGCATTATCATTTTGTTATGGTAACTGATTCGATATTGGGATTAGGAAGTGATTCCCAGATATATTTTAAATCTATAAGTGATTCACCGAGTAGGAAACAATTCCCCCCAAAACATTGTGATGAGCCTAACCTCCCATCCTCTTAACCAATGTGGGTTCCTAAGAATCATTGGGTCTAATCCCCCAAAGGACCACATCCAATTGGAAAGCATGTATATACTAATTTATGGATGTGGGAACCATTTTCTATTTCTATAAAAGGTGGAAATTGTGGACCTATATTGAATTATTTAAAATGACATCAAACCCCCCATAATCAACCATCAAGAAAAAAAATCTGACATCTTTTTGAAGAAACAAAAATGGTGAACCAGATGTGAACCTTGCTACCATAAAAAAGAAAATTTTTTTATACACATCAAACCATTTTTCCCCAATAATTATGATGAATTAAAAATGGTAAAACTGACCTAAACCTTTTATCCATAAAAGAAAATGGGTTTATTCCCATTAAAATATTTTTCCTTGATCTTTATAATAAAAAAATAATGGAAAACCTGACATGAACCTTTGTACCATTAACACAAATGGGTTTATTCCCATTGAACCATTTAGTCCCCTATCATTCTGAGGAAATAAAAATAGTAAAATTGATGTGAACCATCCATCCATAAACAAAAACGTTTTTGTGAACATCAAACCATTTTTTACCATGTCTTTATGAAGAAGAAAAATGGTGAACCCAACATTAACTTTACAGCCAAAAAAGAAAATGAGTTTATGCACTTCAAACAATTTTTCACTGTCTTTTTTATGAAACAAAAATGGTGAACCCAATGTGAATCTATCAAATAACCTAATGATTGGTTTACTATGTTTCAAGATATTTTGTATTCATATCCTATGAAAACATGAAAAAACTTATGTAAATATTTTAAATGAACATATAATCCTCCATAGTTGGGGTTCTCATGAAATAATTGTATCCTCACTATGAAAATTCTATGCGAACAGAATGGGATGATTGAGAATAAGAATGGATACTTTTGATTCACATTCATATCTTATTGATCACATATCATTCCTATGATGATGTAGAGATCAGAGACCTTGTTCATTTTCATCTTCATGACTATAAATTCTGATCTCGAAAACAACACTCTCCTCTAACATGTCTTTATCCAGTGATTGTTCTGGAAAATCAGCTATGGCTGCAACCCCTGAAGGTTGCAGAACAACCTCACCTGCTTGAAAACTTCAGCATCAGGTGGAAAATGCACTAGTTTGGGAATACCATCAACATGGTATAATCCCAACCCTTGAAGTGGAATTAAAGGTTCTACAAAGGATAAAGCTGATGAATCCATATTATCTAGGGAAAGATGCAGAAAATACAGTGGTACTCGTTCCCATAACCACTTTGGAACTTTATCTTTAAATCACGACAATCACCACCTTCAGTATCTGATGAAGGTGGAACAAGGACTGAAATAAAGGTCCCTTTCAGTTTCAGGGCTTCCAAAGAAAGATCCTATCAACCTTCATCACTAGAACCATCCCACCGGTACCTTTTAGTCACCTATTGTGAGTACCACCCAACACACTAACACCACAAATACCCATGAATGGGAAACAAGGATGACACATGAGGCATAGAATGTCAAAGATAATCATGAGAGGGGTCAAATTACCACTCCCACTGATGATGTTTGTTGGAATATCCAGTAGTAACCAGTGAGCAGGCTTATATCCCTATTCACTCTGAACAAGTCTACAGGAATATTCCTTTAGAAGGAATGGGGCTGGTGTGTATCCCTACCCCTTTGTGTGAAGTCCATCAGCATGTTCCGATGGAAAAAGGAGAATAGAAGTAGGCTAATATTCCCAAATCAATTCAAGATATATACTAGTATATAGTATAGATAGAAAATAGGTAGGCACACATTACTTTGAAGACTTTTCTAATGTGTCATTGCATCTTAGAAAAAGCTGAAGAAATTTACCAACATATTTTGACACTGGTATATATATAGGGATAGAAGTATACTCTTATTCCTACATCTAAGGTAGTACATCACTCTGATCATCATGAACAAGAGGTTTTTCGAGATTAATCACATATTCTTCCTCCCATCAAGGAGGATTGTTAGCATATTCTAAAAAATGAAAAAGGCACTAGACTGGGCTCATATTCTTGTTCCAACCAGGGATCACTAAGTGAGAGCATAACATGCCTACGGATAGGGTTACTTTCCTATCGAATAAGACCAATGATATATTCCAAAGGTCTGGGATCAGGCTCATATTTATATTCTGGACGGGGTTCACCATATGATAGGGGAACATGCCCTGAGGTAGTCTCATAGTCCTATCGAAAAATACAAACTGCATACTCCAAAGATGTAGGATCATACTCATATCCCTATTTTGGTTGGGGCTCACCAAGTGAGAGTAGCACATACCTTAGGACAGGCTCATATTCGTTTTGAAAAGACTTATAACAACCCTTCTTTTTATTACACATTAATTCATGATTCATTACATTAGAGTACACTTAGTAAAGCCTACAAGATCGATAAGTCTAGTATATTTGTGAATTATGTACATAACATAACATATTGAACATGGGATACAATAACATTTTTGAAATCTTCCGGATCATGCTTCTAAAATTCCATGTATTTTAAAACTACACAGGATAACCTGGGGACATACATAAGAAAGGGGTGGGATATAAATCCCATTAAGGGAGTAAACATGGAATAACATGAAGAATAAATACATATTAAAAAATAATCATATCAATGGGGAATGAAAGGAATATGAAAAATAAGGTAGGATATATAATAATAATCATAACATGGGAAATTTGGTGACAACTTAAAACATTACATAATAAACATAGGTCAACGCTAACCACCATGACATCATAATGAAAAAATTCCCATAAAAGAATTTGGTTCACTCCCTATCCCAATATGACTTTTCTAGAACCTAAACATTACCCAATGCATTGGAGGGCTATATAATTTTGGGTTCACAATTCACATTCATTTCATTCTCATTCTTAAGTGTTCCATATAGATCATAATACATGGAATCATTTATCATCACATACTATTCCAAGAACATGGAGTGTGGAAGAAATACATGTAATAAAAATTTCAAATAGTTATAGGTTTACAAAGTTGAATAACCTTGATAAGAAATGGGTATGGTATAAACTACACAATTGTTTTGGCATGGAAAATCGCCGTGAAATTTTAAAAACATAATTGTGTCAGTTGAAAATTCATAAAATGGTCTAATGAAAGAGAAAGGGGTCTCTCATCATTTTGAAATAAACTAGACAGTATGGGGGATATTGAATAACATATCCCATAATAATGAAATGATGATAAAATACATAATGTAAAGAAGGTAATTAAATAATAAACAAAAATAAAAAGACCCCTTACTTGTCTATGTGACTCCAAATTCTTGGAAGGGGCTTCTTGACAGCTTGTGGGCACCTTGGGATGACTCTAGAGAGTGGAAGGAAGAGTTTGGATGTCCTCTATGGAGTTATATTGGAGATAAATGGGAGCGTGGGTGGTTTTATATAGGAAATGAGGGGGATTTATTTATTATTTTAGGTTTTGGACTCTATATAATAAAATAACCAAAACCACAAACAATCCCATGGATTTTTCATATGGTTTCTACCAAATGGTAGTGGATCTCATTATTTTATATGTTCAAGGTCCAAAATTAATAAAATAATTCCCTTTTTTTGTGGAGATGAGTCACACCTTTAAATAAATAATTTCAAAACCTTAAAATATATTAATGGTTTTGTAGGATTCATAATGGTTTCATAAAATAAATAAAATAAACTTAAAATCCCATTATTTTAAATAGAAAACATATATTTTTTCATGGATACCTTTTATATTATTTATTACATAACTTTTGGGTCATTGTGATCACTATTGGATTATTTTTAAGTTCTGATTCCAAAAATAATATTTATTTTATCTAAACAATTTTATAAATATGTGAATTTTTACTTTTAAAATAAAATCTGCATTTATTAAGAAATGATGGGTTTTTTTTACAATAACAGTTTTTAACCCTTATATAAATTAAAATTGACTTCATAAAAATTATATGGTATTTTATATTTAATAGAATTTATTTCATAATAATATTTTATTAAAATATTATTTATTTCAAAAATCCATTAATTTAGAAAAATAAGTTCCTTGATTGAATTTTAATATTAACCAAAAATACAATTTCTATTTTATTGTATCAAAATAAAAAACACATTTAGAAAGTAACAATAATAATATGAAAATATAGTCATTATTATATAAAAAATAATGTACATACTCATATTTCTAGTTTCTTAATACATATAACTTTATTACGCCATGAAACACCCTATGAGAAAGTTGTGCAATAGTATACTTTCATGGGGTGGTTCGGTGTACATTGTTTGGGTCGTTATCTATATGAGCTTGAACATATCCCATAAATGGTTTCACTCATTCGTATGTTGTTCGATCACAACTTGGGCTTAATAAAGGGAAACCCCCCGAGATGTTATCTCCCATGGAAGCTATAAATAATGGGCTTCATATGGTATAATGCAACTGGTTGACGCCATCACTTCCTTATTTTGTGTCAATTGAATTTCTTAAAGCCTTCTATTTATACTAATCATGTTATCATTAATCAACAGGTATATTATCAATGGTAATGATGCTTAATAGTAATTTAAATCAGATAGAATATAATAAAACCACAGATCTGCATGTGTTTTCTATATCAATATTACAAAATAATAAATTTAATTAAATTGTAAGGGGAATTTTATTTTTAAAAAATTGGGTCATTATAAACTTTCGTTATTAAGAAATTTTTCCCTCAAAAATTTATTTTCACACCCTAAAACAGATGAGTGTATTTTTGTTTCATCACTTCCGTTGGTTCCCATTTCGCTTCTTCAAATATGTGGTTTCTCCACAACACTTTGATAAGGTGAATTTTCTTATTTTTTAGAACATTTTCTCTATAGTCTAATATTTTCATCAGCTGCTCCTCATAGGAAAGGTAATTATCCAACGGTACTACCTCTAGATTGACTACATGTGAGGGGTTTGGTATGTACTTCCTTAAGAGGGATACATGGAATACATCATATACTTGGGATAGTTTAGTTTGGAGTGCTAGTCTATAATCCACCACTCTAATGTGATCGAGGATCTCAAAGGGGCCGATGTATCTCGGACTAAGATTTCCTTTCTTCCCAAATCTCATCACTTTTTTATAGAGATATGTATTGGAATACCATGTCTCTAGCATCAAAATATAGTTCACATCTATTATTCTAAGCATATCTCTTTTGTCGACTCTGATTAGAGTTGGTGTGATGCTAAATAGACTTAATGTTTTCTACTATTTCCTCTACCGTTTTAGGACCTAGAGGTTTTTATTCCCCAAATTCATCCCAACATGTAGGGGTTCTACACCTATTCTCAAAAAGGGCTACATCGGAATCTATTTGGATTCTTGAGTGGAAACTATTGTTGTAAGATAACTCGACTAGAGGTATATGTTGGTCCCATCCTCTTTTAAAATCCATATAACATGCTCGTAACATGTCTTCCAATGTCTAAATAGTCTATTCATATTGGCCATAAGTTTAAGGATTATAGGTTGTACTGACATTCAAGTCAATGTTTAGATAATGTTAGATACTTTTCCAAAACATGGATGTTAATCTTGGATCTCGATCGGATACAATTGATAGTGGTACTCCATATAGCCTCACCACTTCTCTAATGTATATCCAAGAAAATTGATACAGTGAGAAGTCTTATCAATTCGCAGTGAAGTGTGAAGTCTTTGTAAGATGATCCACCATAACCCAGATAGCATTATTTCTTCTTGATGTCTTCAAAAGACCTGTGAAAAGTCCATGGTGATGCTTTTCCATTTTCATGTAGGTATGGGTAATTTTTGTATAATCCCGTTAGATTTTTTCCATTCCACCATCACTTGCAGAAATATATGACATCTCGTTGTATATTATATGATATCCTTCTTCATATTGTCCCACTAACAGTATTCTCAGAGATCTCAATAGATATTTCTGCTTTCAGGATGGATAGAGAAGGTTGAGATATGTGCGTCATCAAACAACTCCTTCTTTAACTCGGGATTTGATTTTATGCATAGTCTTGACCCAAGTCTTACAATACTTTATTAATTAACATTGAACTCCAAGGATTCCCCTTTATTACAGATTCTACTTTCTTCTGAATTCCCACATCATATTTTTGAGCATCCTTCAACCTCTCCAGAAGAGATGGTTGAGAAATCATTTATAAAAGGATTAATTATTTTCCTTCCTTTATGGTTCTCATGTCCATCCTTTTCAAATATAAGAAGATTGGATCATTCTCAATTATCATCAATGATGGAAATTTTGGATCCTTTCTACTTATAGCATCTTCCACTTTATTCTATTTCCAAGGATGGTTGTGAATTGAGCAGCCATAATCCTTGATCCACTCTAACCATCTTCATTGATGCGTATTCAGCTATTTCTATGTGAATATATACTTGAGGATTTTTTTTATTCGTATATATTTCACACTTCTCCCCAAAGAGATAATGTTACCAAATTTTCAAGAAAATTTCATAACATCCAACTTCTAATCATGTGTTGGGTAGTTCTTTTTGTAATGTTTCAACTACCTTGAATAATAGGCAATTAATTTGTCATTCTACATTAACAAACAGTCCAATAACTTTTTTGAAGCAATGCTGAATACTACAAAAAATACTGCACTGGTGGTTAGTGTGATAATAGGGTTAGTGATAATCCTACTTTTCAACTCATTTAATCTCTCTTTACATTCATCATTCTATGTAAACATGACTCCCTTTTGAGTTATCTTAGTTAGAGGGTTGGCCAATCATGAGAAATTTATCACAAATCGATGATAATACCCAGCCAATCCAAGGAAACTATATATATCTATTACAGATGTTGTCCTCGTCCATCATTCAATTACTTATATTTTATAAGGGTCCAAAGATATCCCATTTTTTATGATGATATTCCCCAATAATGAGACTTCCTTGAAACAAAACACACAATTTTTGAACTTAGCATAAAGCTTCTCCATTTTAAAGGTCTTTAGCATAGTTTTCATATTCTCTTCATGCTCCTCCTTGGTTTTGGAGAATATTTGAATATCATATATATATATTACCAAATTATTTTTGATATAATCTCTAAAGACTCTATTGATCATTTCCATGAATATTGTTGGAGAATTAGTAAGTTTGAGTGGTATTACTATGAACTCATAGTATTGATAACTTGTACGAAAAGCAACCTTGGGGATATCTTCCTTCTTCGCCCTTAATTGATAATATCCCAAATGAGGATCCACATTTGAGATGCATTGTGCCCCATTTAGTTGATCAAATAGGTCATAAATATGTGGATTATGATAATTGTTCTTTATCGTGATTTTCTTGAGCTTGTGATAATCAATTCCAAGTTTCATTGACCCATCCTTCTTCTTGATGAACAAGACTGGTGTACCCCATGGTGAATCACTCGGGCATATGAACCCTTTATCCAGATTATTTTTTATTTTTTTCTTCAACTCCACACATTCTAAAACATAAATTCTATACAGTGTCTTGGATAATGGAAACACTGCAGGTATATGATCGATTGAAAATTCAACCTCTCAGCAAGGAGGAAGACCAGAAAATTCCTTGGGAAACACGTTAACATATTCCCTCAAAATAGGCATGTCTTCGAGGTCAGTTCATTACTTAGACTCAATAATTTGAGCTATATACTCTTTATCATCATGAAATAATATTCATTCATTAGATTTTGATGCTACAAAAGATTCATCCACCTCATTGTACTTGTATTGAATTGGGGGTTGATTTGAAATACATAGTGTGATTTCCTTCCCATGAAAATTTATGTTGGATCTATATAGGGAAAGAGAATTCATACCCAAAATTTTATCAAATTCCACCAAAGTAAGTATGAAATGTTTTCTGGAAAGTTCAACTCAAAAATTTTGATAGGGGATGATTTATATATGTGGGATAAAACAATTTCCCCATTTTCCATTTTCAAAAAAAAATCTACTTCCATGATTTTTATGGTGTTTGTATAGTTATAATAAACTTTGATGATATGAATGAATTCTTATATCCATAATAAAATAGTATTTTCTCTATTCATAAATGAATAACTATTGTACCTATAACCACTTCATTATCAGGATCCACATCAGTGGTTGTGGTGGAAAAGTATATACCTTGCTACCTTAGAGGTTGTTGGCTGTCTCTAAAAACCCTTGGATTGGGGAATTGGATTGAAAATTTCCCTAGTTCCTTGTAGTTGAAGTAATGAACAATGTGTTGAGGGTTGACTGTAGCATTCCTTTCCTCCATCACATTAGTGTCTTTCTCCTACTAGAAATCGTTAGCTAGGTATCCTTCCTTCCAACACCTAAAGCATTTCCTTGTTCCCCTTAGGTAATTTATAGGGCTCTTCTTTCTTCACCTTTCACAAGTTAGATGCTGAAATTTCTTGGTGCTGTTTTATTTCTCCATTAGACTACCAGAATTAAACTTCACTTTTGGATTCTTATCATAAAGATTCCCTTGAGATTCTCTGATCTATATTTCAACTTTGAGGGCACATTAGACAATTTTCCCATATCTATCAATGTCATTGATAGCCAGTTGTTTTCATAGACTAAGTTTTATCCCACAAAGAAGTGGTCAACCTTTCATCTAGGGGTAATAAAAAAGATGAAGACCTATGGTGCATGTCTTTTGATTTTTACCTCATACTCCCCGATATATTTGTTACCTTTTTGTTTGAGGGAAAGAAAATCCATTCCCATTTTAAGATAGCAGTTGTGAGTATCAAAAAACAATTTCTGGAATTAATTCCACCCCATAGCTATGATCCCTTATTCAGGATTAATAATCTTGATCAATAACAGCAACTTATCATCTTCTCCCTCCATATGATAAACATCCACTAGAACCTTCACTTTTTTGGAACATAGAAGGTTAGAGAAGGTCTTCTCAATTGAGAGGATCCATTGTTCCACGATTAAAGGATCAGATGATCCATTGAAAGTCAAAGGCCATTATCACATAAAGAACACAATTTCAACATGTTATTTATTTGGGGATTTGGGTCCACCTCCTAATCCAGGTTTCTATTCAGAACCTAAGTCACAAAAGAGATTATCTTCACAAATTTTACAATTCCTTTTCCCATCGGATTGGGTATGTCATTGGGGTGGTCATGAAATTTACCTTCATATCAGTTGCTTACCTAATTCTTCATATTTACGACCGTTGGATAGAATAAGATGAATATTAGGGATGAATATTTTTAGACTATTAAACATATATAGGGTGAATCCATTGAAAATAAAGAGATACTGTATAAATTACATGTATTTCCTTAACCTATGAATTTCTAGGCTCCAATCTATGTTTTCAAAGATATATTTCATAACATATATTATTATGGTCATTTGTGTTACCATAAAAATTGTTTATAATGAGTTTATAAATTTACCAGAGCATATCCTCCATGAATTTGAAACTAGGTGCGTAGTAAGACTCATTTTCATGTACCGCATTACACTGAATTAGGCTTCGCACACCTTATCATGGTTGTTACCCCTATGTACATTTATGTCAGAACCATGCCATATTGCAGTATTAAAACATGGATTGATCTTCTTGATAGACCAATTACTCTATAATTATTAAAATTTAGGGATGTTTTATTATACTTTGTCTTATCCCAATGGCTTTTAGTGGGGTTTTCTAATCCTAAATCCAAAAAAACTAAACTTTTACTTTGGTAACAACTATAACAACCCTGCTTTTTGTTACACATTAATTCATGATTTATTACATAAAATTAAACATAATATAACCTAGAAGATAAATAAGTATAGTGTATTTTGGAATTATGTAGGTATCATAACATCTTGAATATGCGATAAACAACATTATTTAAAACATCCTTATCATGCTTCTAAAATTCCTTGTCTTTTAAAACTACACGAGATAACCTGGGGACATAGGTAACAAAGGGGTGAGCTATAAAGCCTAGAAAAGGAGTAAACATGACATAACCTGAAAATCAATGAATGTTAGACAATAGGCTTATCAATGGGGGGAAAAGGAACATTAATAATAATCCAGGATATAGCATGATGATCATAACATGGGAAATGTGGAAATAACTTAAAACACTGCATCATAAACATTTGTCAATGATAACTACCAAGAAATCATAATATAAAAATTCCCATAAAAGAGTCACGTACATTCCTTATCCCAAATTGATGTTTCATTAAACTAAACATTACCCAATACATTAGATTGCAATATAATTTTAGGCACACCTGTCACATTCATTTAATTCTCATGCTTAAGTGTGTCAATTATATCATAATACATGGAATCATTTATCATCAAATTTTATTCCAATAAAATTGTGTGTGGGATACATAAATGTGAGTCAAATGTAAAATAGTTATATGTGCATAAATTTTAATACCCATGATAGTAAATGGGTATGGTATTCACTACACAATTGTTTTGGCCTGGAAAATCGCGGTGAAATTTCAACAGTGTAATGGTATCGCTTAAAAATTCATAAAATCGGTTGATGAGAGATAAATGGGCCTCTCATAATTTTAAAATAAATTGGAAATTATGGGGGGTATGTAAGAACATATCCCATCATAAGTAAATAAAGATAAAACACATAAGTTAAAGAAGGTACTTGAATAAAGAGAAGAAATGAAAAAATCCATTTCTTGAGTGTGTGAATCCAAATGCTTGGGAGAGGCTTCGTGAGAGAATGGGGGAACATTGGGAGAACTACAGATAATGGAGTGAAGAGTATGGAAATTCTACAAGGAGTTTTAGTGAAAATAAATTGGATCTAGGATGGGTTTATATAAGAAATGAGGGGGACGTCTTTATTATTATTATAGGTTTTGGACTCTATGTAATAAAATAAAAAAAACCAAAAACCATCCCATGGTTTTTGCCCATGGTTTCTACCAATTGGGAGTCGTTCTAATTATTTTATAAGGAAAGGGTATTAAATTAATAAAATAATTCCCTTTCTTATGCGGATGTGAGTCACACCTTTAAATAAATGATTTAAAATCCTTAAAATATATTAACGGTTTTGGAGGATTCATTATGGGATTATAAAATAAATAAAAAGATTAAAATATCATTATTTTAAATAAAAAACACATATTTTTTATATTCCTTTTTAAGTATTTATTACATAACTTTTGGGTCATTATGATGTCATAATACACAATGTATATTTATAGGGTATTTAATGTTTTCCCCAAAATTCCACTATCTAGGAAAATTATGAAAAATTAACCAATGGATAATTTTGATGTTATTATTAAAAAAATAATATTCATTTTATTTAAATAATTTTATAAATATTTTAATTTTCACTTTTAAAATAAAGTTGACATTTATTAAGAAATGCGGGTTTTTTTTACAGTAATAGTTTTCGAACCCTTATAAAAATTACATTTGACTTCATAAAAATTATATGATCATTTATATTTAATAAAAAATAATATTATTATTATTTTATTAAAATAATATTTTTTGAAGAATCCACTAATTCATCAAAATATGTTCTTTAATTGAATTTTAATATATATTACACATAAATACCATTTTTATTTTATCAAAATAAAAATAATTAATAAAGTAAAATTAATAGGATGAAAATATATTCATTATTCTATAAAAACTAAGGTACATACTCCTATTTCTAGGGTCTTGATACATATCATGTTATGACACCATAAAAATTCTTAAGATTAAGGTGCACAGTGGTGAGACTTTCATGGGTTGGTTCGACATACATGTTTTGGGTCGTGATCTCGATAAGCTTGAACTTCTCTCATAAACGACATCTCCCATGCTGGAAAATCCCAAAGATGTTATCTCCCTTGGATGCTCTAATAAATGGGCTTCATAGGGTATGATCCCACTAGTTGAGGTCATCACGTCCTTTGTCTGTGTCAATTGGATTTATTATAACCCTATATTTATATTCATCATGTGATCACTATTTTACAACAACATTATCAATGATAATGATTAATAACAGTTATTTAAATCTGATAGGATATAATAAAACCAAAGAAGTTATTGTGTTTTATATATCTACATTACAGAATAACACATTTAATTAAATTTCAAGGGGGGTTTTATTTATAACAGTTCGGGTCGTTATAAGATTGGCGGCATACTATAAAGGCCTAGGATTGGACTTATATCTTTGTTCTGGCTAGGGATCACTATGTCAGAGTGGCATGTGCCTCAGGACAAACTTATATTCCTCTCAATGAAGTTTCCTGGAATATTTTCTTAGCTCATAGAAGCTAGGATCATATCCCTACTTCCTATGATGAACGACTACACTAGAATCCTTCAGAGGATATATAGGAGGATGGTCATATCCCTTCTCACATTCCAGATGTCTATTGGCATATTTTGATGTGAAATGCATATTTGGATTAGGCTCTCATTCTCATTCCAAACGGGTCTCACCAAGTGAGAGTAACACATACCTTAGGATAAGATTGTATCCTTATTGAAAAGGACCAGTGGAATATCCAAATACCCAGGATCATGCTCATATTCTCATTTTAATTGAGGCTCTCCAAGTGAGAGTGGCACATGTCTCAGGGAAGAATAATATTATTTCCACCAAAGAAGAAGCTTATTCGCATACTCCAATAGCTTCTCCGCAAAGGGATCATACTCTCGAAGCACCAGACGGTTATCAATATATTCTGTCAGTCATCATATAGTAGGATCATAATCCTGTACAATCCCAAAAGGTTGGTATGCATATTCCAGTAATGATGTAGTGTTAAGCTCATATCCCTAATATGATTAATTCCAGTGTCCTTGAGGTTGTTTTGAGACACATTATAAACTCCCCAGGGTTTTTACGACTCTTCAACCGAAGAAGGAGGAGATCATTATCATGATAGTCATACTCATGGTAGCATAAAGATGGATAACATGGACTCTACTCCTAACATCTATCATGGTAAACCTTCACATAGTGATATCTCCAATTGAAAAGGAAATCCTCTCCTTTCCGAAACATCTCTATATAGAGATATTCTCCAAACTCATCCATCTTCGTATATAGAGGTGCTCAAAAAATTGGGGTCAACCACATATAGCTCCCCATCAACTGGTAGAAACACTCCACCTTGATTAGCAAGTGACCCCTAGACCCATCATCTATGGTATGACCTGATGGAGGCATGTAAGTCTGATGATGAGGAAGAAAACATTGAAATATGGAGAGAGTTAATTATAAATAACCTCCCCCACAATGTTCTAGAGCACTTATACATTGGACTATAAGATCTTAGATGAGGTAGAGGGGAGTGATTCTATTATCTATACCAAAATATGTGTGAAACTCATTATTGATTGAAGGATAAACACCACCCTTATCCGAGATACAAGGGTAACCTTAAAATCGTCAAGGTACTTTGTTGTTTGCAACACTTACCTACTATCTACATGGATCGAGACAAAAATAAGAAAATTAAAGCACAAATATGAAACAAACATGCCTCCATTTCATCACAACTCTTCAACATCTAATATCCAAAGCTTCATCATGTATTTGTATTTGAGGATAGTTAAAGTATGGGGCGTTAAACTTTACTGCACCCCAAGAATAGTATAACTCTCTTGATATGGTGTCTTGTAATGTAAGAAACTGTAGATAATTAAGGGATCATGTAACACATAGGCTCATTGGTCACAAAAACAAAATTCCCCTGCATTAGCAATGTCAATTCATCGTGAATGGAGGGAGAGGATGGCTAATAGATCATTTTAATGGGCCCCTCAAAGCAACCAGAATGCATTTCAGACATGGAAGCTAAACTTTGGATCAACCAGAAAAGTTCTTGTAAATAATGACACTTATCCCGGTCTACCATTACACCCAACTCCTACATGAGAACAATTGTACCAAATCAAATAGGTTGTAATAGCAGCTTCCATTGTAGATGTCCAAGAGAGAACCCATCCCACCAGGTTGGGGGAATACTTAACACCACCTCTACCCCTCAGATCATCGATCCCTGAGAGGATCCAAGACATATCTGTAGCTACTAAAAACAAATCATACCATTCTAGGATGGGGGTATTTTTATCTCAATTAGTATCATGTAGTTCATCAACCTTCGAGAGGGTCCTGGGAAAACCAACACCAGTTCCAGATTAACCCCATCCCCCTAGTCTTCAAGAATTTATATCTCAATGCGCATCCTATGAGTTATTAAATTCTAAAATGAAATCATTGAGTCCTCAACAAGAGGATCAAAAAATTCAAATTGTGGGCCCGAATAGTCCCCACCTACAAGGTTGGGGGAATATTCATCATCATCATCACCATAGAGGGAATTAGTCGTCTACAGGTTGGGAGGTAAATATTGATGGTCAGCACCCCATCTGATCCACCCTCTATAAGATGAACCTCTTCTATTTTATGCTCATTTAGCAGCACGATCGAAAACTACCTCATGGTCATTGTTCATAGACCAATATCGGAGGAATGTATGGGGAATGAAATCAAACCCCACTGAATTCGTAAGCTAAAATGACCCAATATGTCCAAGGGTTTGAGAGAGGACCCTATTGCTGGTAGTGCAGAATCATCCTATTGTGTTGAGTGCTGTGGGAAAACTACAATTTCCTGATATACCTCTCTCAATGTCATCACTATTAGCATAACTAATGATGTGGATCAAGATGGAAATGAAGATGGATATAACTTGGAATATATACCTTGATAGGAGGATCTGGATGCACCCACTATGGTTGTACACACCCAAAACTAAAGAAGACTCCAAAATATGGAACCTTTGAATATTGAGCTTCAACCTCTATAGTGAAACACTTCCAAAGACAAAGGGAAAGAAGCGGTCATACCCCACTCATCACCAAGAAGAGCTGCAATTCCTTCCATGAAGTAGTAGTTGGCACAATATGAGAATGAGATACAAAATCTTAGGCAACTCAATGAGGAGCTACTCAGGGGAAAAAGTCCCACTGGGTATCATCTTTAGGATGAGGTGATTATCCCTCTTCCCATACATATGGAAAGATCCGATCCAACTGTAAGGGATTCTTTTGAGCATCAGACTGACTCCAGATCTAGGAATTTGTTCTACATAAATGAGTAAGTCCAAAATGATTATGAATTATCTCTATTATAGTGATAGACTATCCCTCTTTGGGGAAATCAATTAGTCTTATGATGGATTTAGAATTAGTGGGGGATGAAAATGGGGCCCCTCATCAGGCCTCTCCCTATCCCTATAGATGGGAGGAAACATAGAAATAAGTACCTCCATAATTTATCAATGTCATCAAGTCCCTGGCTATTGAATAGAATACATGGAAGGGAGATGTACAGTTGTGAAACCTGAAAGAAAGACATACACTGAATGGGTTGATTAAACTTTACCTCTACCAAATTTTAGGAATCTGATCTTCTCCACCTTTTATGACTTGAGATACCAAGAATGTTATCTCACACACTTTGTAACCCAATGAGGTCTGATGATGGTCCCTTGAGATCAAAAAGAGCTGACCAAGCTAAGGTGTTTTTTATATAATATAATAGGGCCCACATTTTTTGGTATAACAGTCTTCTAAAAGGATTTTTTGTCAGATGGTAAGACCTTATTCATCAATCCCTTTTCTAGTTCAACTCCATGATAAGGAAAACGAAAATAGTCGACTAGAAGAACTGTAATAAATGAAAAAAAATGAGAGTGTTTCTAACTTCATATCTATATGGAAAGGTCTAACCTATTCACTCAACATCACTCTCTCAAAGGAGAAATTTCTTGAGTTATGTATGGGATGAGTTTCAAACACCTCTGATCCTAATGAAATATCTAGGTGGATTTCATGAGTTTTCAGAAATGGAACAACATCAAGAAGACTCCATTCAGTGGGATCAGGCTAAGTCTCAACTCATACCTTTGGCACAAAGGAAAAGGCTTATCAAGAAGATACTATAGTATTCAGTCTCAAACTAGTAGGATTTTCTATTCAAGTACCTAGGTATGTCTGAAATCACCCAGCGCCTCCTATCGAGTGGCAGCAATAAAAAAATCACCCACAGTAAGAATCAAAAAGAGATTATAGTCACCCTGGATTTAAGGAACAGGTGAATAAAGTAGACCCTTTATAAAATGAATAATTCCCTAATTATTTCCTTTCAGTATTTGACAAAAACATGCTCAGTATTCCACAGTCTAGGATTTCCAATCAGGTCAACCACACCGATCATCCCAACTACTTCTCTTTCTATAGAGGGATAGGTTATAACATACTGGATTACTTAATCTTCAAATATTTCCTTCAAAGCATGGTGAATTATAGACAAGTGATGTTGAATAAATCCCTAGATTATGTGACTTGAATAACCATTTCCCAGTTAGAATAATAAGGTGATTGGAAAAAAGTCCCAGCTAGGCTTGTGTGGAAGTTAGACAGGATGACTTGAAAGATAGTTGACCATCCTAATAACACCCTAAGAGCGCAGCTTTGTATACCCATAAAAGTCTCTTAGACTATGAAAGTGACATCAAATATTACTCATGAAGGAGGTCACAACCATCGTACATAGGAAGATAATGAATAGGAAGATTCATTTTCATCTTAGACAAAGAATTTGACTCTTGCAAATTTCTTCTCTCTAGCATCTAAAGCATGGTCACCGCCCCACAAAACATAACCATCATCATATGAAGATATCATATTAAAAAAATTTAATAGTACACATGGTAGACACCTACTATAAAGATTAATATTTTCTTTGTGTGTTAGTCCCATATACTTGATCATGGAACAAGCGGTCGCATGCACGGGAACCAAGGATACAGAGGACATGGAGGGCATGGTCGGACACAATATTTATTTTACATCCCCATAGAGGACATATATGCATAATATACCCATGGAAAAATGCTCCAGAAACCTAAATAGACTCATGGAGTTTTCCTAGGACCCTCCATCGGCCATTTGCATCCAGTCATCTTGCATGACCCCCTAGTGGGGATGTGATTATCAGATCATCCTAGACAATGAGCAAGTCCAGCATGACCTGCACCACTAACAGAAGATGATACCTCGATATCTTCACAATCACTTGTTTTTTCTTCCTCAAATTCCTTAGTTTATGAACTACATAGTAAAGAGTATCGCCACATCAGTAACTTTCACCCTTTGGCACAAAATTATGACATTCTAAAATAGTTGGAAGTTGTCCCATCCATGCTCTCAATATTGGATGTGATCCATCTCTCAAAATAAAAAATGTAGGAACTCATTGAATCCCTCCAAATACCATAGAAATTTGAGATAGAAGTCATTACAGTCAAGGTTTATTTAGTGGAGACTAGGCCATCAGAATGAAATTTCACCATCTTATTCACAGATCATGATTAGGAAGAGGTCATCTATGGACACATCAAGCCCGTATATGTTTCAGGAAGACTCAATGATGTTGACATCCAAATGGCTCTGATTGACAATGGTTCTGAGACCAACCTCATCTCTATTCAAACCCTCTATTATTTTGGATATAATAAAGGGGACCCATATCCCATAAAGCTGACCATTCAAGGGTATGATAAATGTGAGAAAAGAAATATCATGAAAATCAACTTCAAATATTAGTTTGGGGATCTCAAATATAATGCTCAGTTCATGGTTATCCAGTATGACACTTCATATAATTTCAAACTCAAAAGGCATTGTCTTAACATCTATATACAGGTACCTTAAACATTCCATCAATGCTTTAAATACCCCATCGATGGAAGGGTTGGCATACTACATGGTGACAGTGCCCCCTTCAAGTATTAGGAAGCCACATATGTGGAGGAAGGATTCAATTTATGGGATGGAAAATAACAAATGGTGGATGAAAATACACAATTTTCATCCCCCATTGGCTCATTGACCACCCCAAAAAACCTTTATAGTATTCTCGACAGTGATTATGTGCTATCCATAAATCTAGTCTGGTCAATGGACTTAATCTTAGATGTCCAAGCCCCATATTTCCCCAGTGACAATGTAAAAGATAATCAACTCTAGAATCTCTCTACAATAACTCAGGAAGTAGGGGATGAAAATTTCTCTTCCCTTGGACTCTCTCACCCCAAAAATGATAGATATTACCTTATATTTCCAAATTTGATTGAAAATACCTCCACGGACCCAATAGTGGAAGAAGATGAGGATGACCTCAGGAACGACCCTCTTGAATTTGAGGATGGAAGCTCTGCCAACATTGATGATCTCAGATAGTTAAATTTCGGAATATAAGAAGACATGCAGCCTATATTAATTAGTGTTTCCATTATACTAAAAGATAAAGAGATGTACATCAAATTTCTAAAGCTACACCAATATGTGTTTTCCTAGAATTATAAAAATATTCTCTAACTGAAACCAGATGTAGACATACACCATCTTGTCTTACCCAATGACCATTGAGGTTTCAAGTAGGAAGCCATGAAGATTCACCCCTCTCACACAACCAACATAGAGGTGGAGGTTCAAAAATTTATTTAATAAAAAAAATTGAGAATTGAAATACCTAAGATGGCTCACCAACATCATCCCCACAAAGAAAAAGAATGGGATGATTATGGTCTTCATTGATTTTAGATACCTTCATCGACATTTCCCTAAGGATGAATTCCAATTTCTGATCACAAAACTCTTGATTGATGCAACAATTAGATTCTAAGCCCTTTCTTTCAGGGATGGGTATTTAGGGTAAATCAGATAAATATGATCCCTGAAGAAAATGAATTCAAAACCTTCAGAACAACTCATGAAATATTTTAATATTAGGTCATACCCTACCAATTAAATAATGTTGTAACTACATACCAATTTTACATACACTACATCTTTAAGCCCTTGTGGGGAATGTAACCAAATTTTATGTTGATGACCTGGTGGTAAAAACCTAACAATGATGTGTTCACTTCATGGATGTTCAAATAGCCTTCGACAAGCTATGACAACACTTTCTGAAGATGAATACTCTAAAATTTTCTTTTAGGGTAACATTAAGTAAGTTTCATAACTTTGTGGTATGCCACCATGGCATCGATCTTGACCCAAAAAAGGGTATATTTATTCTTGAAATTTCACCCCTCTAATATCAATGAACTAAGGGGACTCCAAGTGAACCTTTACTATATTCATCATTTTATATCCAACCTATCTAGAAAATATCTACCCTTCACCAAACTAATGAATAAGAGAATATTTTATCAATGGGACAATGACTGGGAATGATCTTTCAAGAGTCTCAAGTTGTACATGTGACACCCATCAGTCTAGATGCTGCTAGTGGAAGGAAATCCACTCATCTTATATGTGGACTCTAGGGAATGATCACTTGATTCTCTCCTTGTATAGAAAAATAATGTGGGGAATGAGAACAATCTCTACTATCCTAGTTGAATGATTCTAGATACTAAGACCTGATACTCTAATGTTTAGAAGAACTTCCTCACACTCATTTTTTACAATGTGGAAGATGATGCATTACATGTAGCACTATAAAGTCCACTTAGTCTCTCATATTGAACTAATCAAGTACATACTTGTTTCCCCATGTTTAATGGGCACTTGGCCTAATGGGTGGTAATTCGAAAACAATATGAAAAATAGTTTTTATCATACAAGTCAGTGAAAGGGAAGGCCCTGAATGATTTCCTAATAGAATATCCCTCCCCGTAAAGTACACTAGTGGTCGGAAATCTTTCAGATGATGAGTTTTTCTATTCCCATGACACTCCTCTGACATGGGAGATGTATTTCGATGGAGCCTCCTAAATTCCATTTGAAAAAAGGATAGAAACTCCAAAGCTCAACCATGTTGGCTTGGGGATTGTATTTGAATCTCCATACAAAGGAATTTTTTACTACTCTTTCTCACTATCCAAAGGAAGCATGAATAGTGAGGCTCAATACCAAGACCTTATCATTGGTTTGGAACTAGACCTACAACTAAAAATTTCCTACCTAGACATCAAAAGGAATTCAAAGATAGTGATAAAGTAGATCAATGGTGAGTATGCCATAAAAAAGGAAGAACTGGCCCCTCTCACTAGTTACTTTAGAGGAATAATGGTAGAGTTCCCTTTCAATCCCATGATTCATCATCTCACTCAATCATAGAATGATCATGTTGACGCATTGTCTAATGAAACCACGATATTGGCCAACCCTAATCTGGAGGAAGCGATATTTTGTATCATGCACTAAAGAATACTCTCATCAATCATCATCTACATAATGGATAAAATCAATCAGGTCAACACCACCCTAGAGCATGGTGAACAGATATCGACCCAAGGATGGATGGAGCCCATAATTGATTATCTCTAAAATGGGACTCTCCCAATATACCAATCGAGGATGGAACAAATTCGAAAAATAGGGGTGAACATTTCCCTGTGAGAGGTCCAAATGGGTAGAATTCCTTATAAAAGCATGGATTCGAAAGAATCCTCCTTAGATTCACAGAAGAAAGAGTGATTATTGTCATCATGAAAGAAGTCCACTTAGGCTTCTGTGATGCTCATTGGTCTTAGACTAGGCTTTCCAACCAAATCAGGAGTCTAGGTTACAACTAGAAAACCATGATACAAGAATATGTGGAATTCGCCCTAAAATTTCATGAATGAAAAAATCATGAAAACATCACCCATAATCCTCTAAAATTAATACATATAGCTAAATATTATAGGTCATTTTTCATATGGGGAATAGATGTTAAGGGGGTATATCCCCCACCCACAACTAAGAAGTTCAAGAATATCCTTACTACTATCAACTTATTTTCCAAATGTGATAGGTTAATATCCATTAATGAATTTGGGATGAAGAATATCACCATCTTCATAAAGTCCCATATCACTTTGGTGTCCCTCACACAATATTAAAAGAAAATGGAACTATCTTTTGTTCTACAGAGTTATAGAAATTTTACCAAGAGTAAAACATTAAGTCCAATCACTCATTTCACTATCATGAAATGTAAAATAGATAAATAGAAACCCTAAACTAGACTCTATAAAATTTAATATAGAAGATCGTAAACAATGAAAATAATTACTGGTCATACAAGATCCTCTATGCTATATGGTCCTACCATACCACCACATGAACTAATATAAAATAAACTATGTATTCTTTGGTTTATGAGACCAAAGTATTATTAACCATATAATTTAAGTTACCCACACATCAAAGATCAATTTTTTTACAATAATCAGATTATGAGAAATCAAAAAAGTGACTGGATGAGCATGAGAGGCTTTATGAGAACAAGTTTTTTACACTACACAACCTCAAATTCTATCATAATCAGATCGCATATGCCTCAATAAAATTATTCCTCTATTAATTCCTTTATGGAGAAACGTTATTTGTTTTAAGAACCATAATGATACTTGGAAAGAAGCCTCTTAAGATGGTACCCAAATTAGAAGGGCCTTATATCATACATAAGGCCTATCATAATAGAGACTTCTCACCTTCCACAATTTATGGGGAGTGTGTCACACCCCTAAAAAATGTGAGGTTTCATAAGAAATAATTTGTATAGCTTCTGTAAATAATCTCTTGTCATGGCCACACAATATAAAATTATACGGAGCACATCCTAGCCACATGATGTTGAACTGTATGGAGATTTTCCTGACTACATGACGTTAAAATATAAAGATAATTTCCTCACCGTATGACATTAAACTGCACAAACTAAATAAATTCGTTTTCTTCCACATCAGGTGACCCTCATCCTTACCATATGATAGTAAACTTCATGGTTCATGTACTTATCACATGACACTAAACTGCATGGGTTTATAGAACCACATATGGATTGATTCTCATTCTAAATGAGATATGTAGGGATACACAGATATTAGATCTTAGCCCAGCCACCGCATGATAAAAATTGACCCTATATATTATCTAAATTGCCTTCATGTCGGTAAAGGAACCTTTTCTATTCCTTATTTCTCACCCCAATCATAGATCACATGAGATTGTGAATTTTGGTAGGGACTCCCCCACATGATTGAGACATACTAGTTCACGATAGGGTTATCATGGTCTAAGATGCATGATTGTAAAGTAAAACCATGATTCTTTACAGCATTATGTTAAACATCAGGATTAATGTATCTTACATGACATAAAACCACTCATTATTGTGGACCTTGCCTGATTGGACCACTATCACTGGTCTTGGTCTCCCACCATTCCATAGTTCATGAATTATGCATGATTTTATTCTTTTTATCACAGGATACCTAGTGATGCCCAAACCACCCTTCTTTGGCCCAGTCACACCATCTCATTTTGATATCGGGGAGCCTATATCCTTATTACATCATTTTAAACTGCATGGATTCTGAAAAACTTTGTGGGGCTTGAATCCTATTATCACAGGATACATGGTGATGCCCATATCTCTAATCTTGATCCCAGCTACAACAATCATTGGAAAAAAAATCACCCCTTTGTGCATGGGTGAGACCTGAGTAGAGGATTTCCTATTAAAGAAATGTGTGTGGCCTGATTTTTGTTCTCACAAGATATGTTTTCATGCTTAGATCACTAATTCTTTGTTCCAACCATGATAAAACAAAAATATCCCCCATATTTGTGTACGGGAAAGACCAGCATAGGGATCTTCTATAAATGAACTAAATTTAGAGTGATGATGTAACGACTCAAAGTTTCATTAATGGAAATCCCTCTTGATCTAATTAAATGTCTCTTTATGTAAAATTTTTATATAAAATGTCAAATTATTCGGTTTTATGTTAAGAATTGTGACCGTTTCTTTTATAGCCATTGAACAGTGATCACATGATTAGTATTAATATAGGGCTTTAACAAAACCAATTTACTGAGACAAAGGAAGCGATGGCCTCATCCAGTATAATTGCTCCATACGAAGCCCATTTCTTGAAGCTCGGAAAAGAGGTAGCATCTTTGAGCTTCTCTCTTGACCAAGCCCAAGCTGAGCTTCATCATGTCAAGCTCGAACGGGACCATCTACGGGAAAAGTGGAAGTTGATAGAGATTACCACTCGAGCGATGTTATCTGAGCCACCCCAAGAGTCTGTCACTATCCCACACCTTACCTTAGGTTTTATGCAGCTGTTTTAAGGGGTTATGTAACAAATCTCTAGTACTATGTTCAGGTATATTATTTTTTTTATATAATAATGAATATACTTTCTTGTCATTGTTGATACATTGTAAATAGTTTTTAAAGTACAAATAGTGTTTTTAGTTATTATTTAATTAAGAATTATATTTTCTTAAATTAATGGATTTTTGAATTAACTAATATTTTATTAAAATATTATTATTATTATTAAATTAATTTTTTATTAAATATAAATGATCAAATAATTTTATGAATGCAATTATAATTTTTATTAAGGTTTGAAAGCCATTTCTGTCAAAACCCATGAATTTTTGATAAATGTCGGTTTTTATTTTAAAATTGATAATTAACAAATTTATAAAATTATTTAAATAAAATAAATGATATTTCTAGAATCAGGATGTCAAAATTATTCAACGGTGAATTTTTCATAATATTCTGAGACAGTCAAATTTTTGGGTAAAAATTAAATACCGTTTAAAAATATAATGTCTTTTATGACATCATAATGACCTAATAGTGATGTAATAAAATAGTATGTGCTTTATTTTCGGCCAATATATGTCTTACCATTAAAATAATGTGATTTTGGGTTTGTTTGACTTATTTTTCAAAGCATTAATGGACCCCTCAAGATTTATTAAACATCTTGTCTTTTTAAATTATTTTCCATGGGAGTGTGACTCACCTCCACATAAGCAACCCCATTATTTAAAAATTTCGGACTTTGGAATTATAAAATATTGTTTTCCTATTACCTTTTCCAAAAACCATGGGCAAAAACCATGAGCTGATTTGTGGTTTGGATTAGTTTAATGTAAGGGGTCCCAAACCTAAATAATAAAGAATTCACTCACCTTTCCTATATAAACCAACCCAAGCTCCCACTTTCTCCTCACTCAATGCCTTATGAGTTCGTCCAACCTCTTCCCTACTCTCTCTAGAATCCTCCCATGGTTCCCCAAGCTCCCAAGAAGCCTCACTCAATCCTCTCTCAAGCCTTTGGAAGCACACTTCCAAGTAAGGGTTTTTTCTTCCTTTCTCGTTTTTTTCCAATATTCTTTAAGTTGTTATGCCCCTTTTAATTTCAATTATAAATGTTGGGGTATGGTTTCACACCTCCCCCATACTGCCCTCTTTATGTGTGAATGATGGGAGACCCATTTATCTCTCATTAAATTCCTCCTACGTACACCCATTACTATGTCGAAATTCCGAAAGGAATTTCCCTCTCTTCATTTACATTCAAGCAATTCTTTGGTATCATGAATCTAAATTCCATTACATTTGTTTGGAAATGTATATATATGACCCCCCTTACTGTACATTTCATGTAAATATTATGATACACCCCTTTCTCTCTCATCAACCATTTTTTATGAATTCATATGTCACGCTGTTACGCTGCCGAAATTGCACCGATTTTCTAAGCCAATGCCTTTGTGTAGTGAATACCATGACAATTTATCCATCAAGGGTATTCACCTTTATGCACATTTAATTATTGATTATAAAGTTTCATGTATGAATTCAACATTCCTTTATCGTCAAATAAATGATTATGTTTAATGAATCCATGTTTTATGATCCATGTGGAACACTTATGCATGAAATGAAATGTTTAAGAAGGGTGTGCCCCTATAGCGCTCCAATGCATTGGGTAAAGTATAGTATCATGATACGTCATGTGCAATGAGTTTTGACTCATGAAAATTCATGTTCAATGAGGGTTTACTCGTGCTTCATGTGAAATGAGGATTTACTCATGCTCCATGTGTAATGATCCATGGCTCATGCTAATTCAATGTTAAGTGTTGTTGCCATGTTTCCATGTTATGATTATCATTCTTTATCATGCCTTTATGTTGATGTTTCTCTTATGATCTATTGGTATGCCTATTATCTGACATGTATTTTACTCCTCATGTATTCAATTTTTATTCCCTTACTAGGCTTTATAGCTCACCCTTTTCTTATGCATGTCCTCAGGTTATCCCATGCAATGCTATGTACGAGGGAATGTATTGGTCACGTAAAGGAAGGTTTCAATAAAGATGTTGTATTTCATGTTTTAAGTTGTTATGTAATGATCCTAAGACCCAAAGACACTAGAACTCTTGATCTTCCATGTTGTATGAAGTGAATAGTTTATGTAATAAATTATGTTTAAGTTTGTATTAAAAGCAGTGTTGTTATAGTTGGTATCAAAGAATAGGTTTAGTTATTTTTAGGATTAGGATTATAAAACCCTAGTAAAGCCTTAGAGACAATACTAAGTACAATAAAAACATCCCTAAGTTTTGGTAAGTACTGAGTAAGTGGTTTATTAAACAAATACATCCCTATCTGGATACAAGTAGGTAGAGGCGGCTCTGGCACAGATGTATCCTAGGGGTAAAACCCAAAAACACCGCTTTGAACTAGACTCGAATGGGAACTTGTGCACGACAAAGGGCCTTGCTACACTCATGGTTACGACACTCCCAGGGGATATGTTTTGATAAATTCACAAGCTTAGTATGAAACCTATATAAGGGAATAAAAAATGCCCCTATGAATATATGAAAGTAGAACATGAAAAGCCTAGATTGAAGCCTATAGACTCGTGAGTTAATGAAATAAAAGTTTATTTATAAGTAATAAACTTTTGTCTTTGGATTACCCTTTATGTGTTTTCCCCCTAACTTTTCTTTTATTCCATTGAATGGCCAGTAATAGGAGGACTCGAGCTAACAACTGATGTGAAGATCAGTGTGATGACTTTACTAATGAAATGCCCAATCCAATGGGAGCGGGAATCATGAACTTTGTCCCGTTTCTCTCTCAGTTAACTCAAGATTTGAATAGAAACACGGGTCAAGAGGAATTTACAAACCCCCATAAGAAGGAACAAGTCGCTATCGAGAGCTTCATGATACAAAGGCCTCCTACTTTTAGTGGATCATCCGATCCCACGATCCCTGAACAATGGATCAACTCCATTGAAAAGATCTTCTCTGTCCTTCAATGTTCTGAACAAGAGAAGGTTCTCCTGCCAACTTATCGTATGGAGGGTGATGCTGATCAATGGTGGATGTTGATCAAAAATATGAAGCCAGAGGAGGAGATTGAGGTGTTGGAATGGAAGGATTTCCGGAAGATTTTTTTTGATAAATATTTTCTGCGCACCCTCCGGCTTAAGATGCAAAGGGATTTCCTTTCCCTCAAGAAAGAAGAAGAATAATCTATTAGATCGTACGAGGAAAACTTCACAACGATTGCATGATATACCTTCGGATTTGTCGTTACCCCCGAATTCACGGTTGACCGCTTCTTTGGTGGGCTGAAGCCTAGCCTGCGGAAAGCATTAGCAATCCGTGACTTCGACAGCTATGAGGAAATTGTCTGATGTGCCCTCAAGGTAGAAATGGAGATCGTGGAATCACAGGGGTATCATGTGGACAAGAAGCATAAGGTGGACTTCAATGTCGGCGGTCTGATGGATAAATCCAACGGTGCTAAGAAGATCCAGCACCCCACTTTCCAAAAGTGCGGAAAGAAGCACCCTGGAAATTGCCTCAAGGGGACGAGGAAATGCTTTAGGTGTGGAATATAAGGGCACCTAGCTGTTAACTGTCGGCAAGAAAGACCCGCGGCTACGATAGTGGAGAGGAACACTCCATTCGAACCTCAACGCATTGTTCGATTCTACAAATACAAAGAACCAGGGCATTTTTCAAATCAGTGCCCTAATCCAAGGGTTTTCAGAGGCAACCAACAACCTCTAAGGCAGCATGGAAGAGCTTTTTTCATCACTTCTTCCAAAGTGAACCCCGAAAAAGAAGTGGTGACAGGTACACTAGTTATTCATTCAAGAATAGAAAACATACTTTCTGATTCAGGTTCTATTCATTCTTTTATATCTCAAATGTTTAGTAGAACAATCTCAGTACCACCACAAATCATGGAAGTGAAGATGTCGGTGAGTACGGAAAATGGGGCAATCATTGCATCCCTTGAATATAAGTCCTCCTCTATTATAATCGGTGGATTGAATTTCCCAGTGAACCTCGTCATACTTCCTTTGGTGGAATTTGATGCAATTCATCGCATGGATTGGATTTCCTTATATAGAGCCAACATAAATTGTCGAGAAAGGGAAATCACACTCCATATGGAGAATAAACCCCCGATTATTTACAATTGTAAGGAGGAAAATTAATCTCCTTTAGATCCATCATCTCAAGAATGGATATTACTGCCCTGTGCGCATGCGTATCTGGCTCAGATGATTGATTCCAAGGAAGAAACCATCCTTGAAGAAATGCCTCTTGTGAGGGAATTCGCTGAAGTGTTTCCCAAGGAACTGTCTGGTCTTCCTCCTAGAAGATATGTTGAATTCTCAATTGAACTTATACCAGGGGATCTACCAATATCCAAGACTCTATATAAAATGGCTATCATGGATCTTGAAGATATGAAGAAACAACTATAGGAGAATCTCGATAAAGGGTTTATACGCCCAAGTGCTTCACCATGGGGTGCACCAGTCCTCTTCATCAAAAAGAAGAATGGGTCATTGTGGCTTTGCATCGATTATCGTGAACTTATTAAAATCACAATAAAGAACAAGTATCCTCTTCCACAGATCGATGACTTGTTCGATCAGCTGTGTGGAGAACAATACTTCTTCATGGAAGATTTGGGGTCGGGATATTATAAATTAAGGGTGAAGAAGGAAGATGTCCCCAAGACTGATTTTCATACAAGATACAAACACTAAGAATTCATAGTAATGCCTTTCGGACTCACTAATGCTCCAGTAATATTGAAGGACTTGATGAATAGATTCTTTAGATATTACCTTGACAAATTTTTGGTAGTCTTTATAGATGATATACTAATATACTCCAAAACCACGGAGGATCATGAGGAGCATTTGAGAACTGTACTAGAGACTTTGCGCAAGGAAAATCTCAATGAAAAGTACAGAAAGTGTGAGTTCTGGTTGAAGGAGGACTCATTCATGGGACTTATCATCACAAGCAATGGGATATCTATGGATCCCTCCGAAACAGATGAAATTAAGGTATGGCCAAGGCCAACATCGGTAACGGATGTCCGTAGCTTCTTGGGGTTAGCTAGATATTATCAACGATTTGTGAGAAATTTCTCACGATTGTCTAACACTCTTACCAAGATAACTCGAAAGGGAGTAATGTTTACATGGATTTATGAATGCGAAGAAATCTTCAAGGAGTTGAAAAGGAGGATTATCACTACGCCTGTACTCACTTTACCCACAAGTGGGGAAATTTTTGTGGTATTCAATGATGCTTAGAAGAAGGGATTAGGCGGTGTGCTGATGCAGAATGATAAAGTGATATCCTATGCCTCAAGGCTATTGAAAATCCATGAGAGAAACTATCCAACGTATGATCTGGTGTTGGAAGCGGTGATCTTTGCCTTGAAAATCTAGCGACATTATCTCTATGGGGAGAAATGTTAGATATATACTGACCACAAGAGTCTTAAATATATATTCACACAGAAAGAGCTTAATATGTGCCAGAGAAGATGGATAGAGCTCATCAAGGATTATGACTGTTCAATACATTACCACCATGGGAAGTCGAACAAGGTGGCAGATGCCCTAAGTAGAAAGGACCCAGTGATTCTATCAATGATGAGAATTGAGGAGGATCCAATCTTCCTATACTTGATGAAGATGGACATGGGAATCATAAAGAATGGAAAATCATTAATCCTTTCACAAATTATTATTCAACCATCTCTTTTGGAAAGGTTAAAGGATTCTCAAAAAGATGATATGGGAATTCAGGACAAAGTGGATGTTGTCGAAAAAGGGAAATCCTTGGAGTTTAATGTTAATGAAGAAGGAATTGTGAAATTTGGGAAAAGACTATGTGTTCCTTCAAGTCTAGAGCTGAAGAAGGAACTTTTGGATGATGAACACAGTTAAAATTTCTCTATTCACCCAGGGAGCACAAAGATTTATCGATATCTCCGAGAAAACTTTTGGTGGGATAATATAAAGAAGGAAATCACTTAATATACATCAAGGTGCCTGGTGTGCCAGCAAGTGAAGGAAGAGATGCAGAAGTCTAAGGGGATGATCCAACCATTGCCCATACCAGAATAGAAATGGGAGAAGATCACCATGGAATTTGTCACCAGACTTCTGAGGACATCCAAAGGCAATAATGCAATTTGGGTTGTTGTGGATAGTCTTACAATGACTGCACACTTCATTGCTATTCGGGAGGATTTCTCATTAGATCAAATGGTACAGATATATATCAGGGAAGTGGTAAGGTTGTATGGAGTACCACTATCTATTGTGTCTGACCGAGATCTAGGATTCACTTATATGTTTTAGAAGAGTCTTCAACATGCTCTGAATACTGAACTGAACTTCAGTATGACCTATCATCCTCAAACTGATGGCCAATCCGAGCAAACTATCCAAACAATTGAGAACATGTTGAGAGCATGCTCAATGGAATTTAAAGTAGGATGGGATCAACATATTCCTCTGGTTGAGTTCTCTTATAATAAAAGTTTCCACTCGAGCATCCAAATGACACCATATGAAGCCCTGTATGGGAAAAGGTGCAGAACACCGGCATGTTGGGATGAGGTCGGTGAACATAAGCTGCTTGGACTAGAAATGGTTGAGGAAATGGTGGAGAAGGTGAAAACCATTCAGCAACATATCAAGTCATCCTAGAGTCGATAGAAGAGTTATGCAGATAATCGTCGATGATACCTTGAGTTTAAAGTTGGAGACATGGTTTTTTTATGCATATCTCCATGGAAGAAGGTCATGAGGTTTGGAAAGAAAGGGAAGTTAAGTCTAAGGTACATCGGCCCCTTCGAGATTCTTGATCGTGTCAAAGCTATGGACAATCGACTAGCACTTCCACCTACCATGGACAAAATACATGATGTCTTTCATGTATCCCTTTTAAGGAAGTACATACCAGACCCTTCACATGTACTCTCTTCTAAGGTGGTACAGTTGGAGGTTGATCTTTCTTATGAGGATCAACCAGTGAAGATCTTAGATCGTAGAGAAAATTTTCTATGAAATAAGTCAATGCCCCTCGTCAAGGTGTTGTGGGGAAACCACAAGTTTGAAGAAGCAACTTGGGAATTTGAGCAAATGGTGAAGCTGAGTTACCCACATCTGTTTTAGTGTGGGAAAAGGAAATTTCGAGGGAGAAATTTCTTACGGGGGAAATATTATAACGACCCAAATGTTCATTAATGGAAATCCATCTTGATCTAATTAAATGTCTCTTTATGTAAAATGTTTATATAAAATGTCAAATTCTTTGGTTTTATGTTATGAATTGTGACAGTTGATTTTATAGCCATTAAACAATGATCACATGATTAGTATAAATATTGGGCTTTAACAAACCCAATTTACTAAGACAAAGGAAGAAATGGCCTCATCCAGTAGAATTTATCCATACAAAGCCCATTTGTCGGATCTTGGAAAAGAGGTGGCGTCTTTGGGCTTCGCTCTTGACCAAGCCCAAGCTGAGCTTCATCATTTCAAGCTCGAATGGTACCGTCTATGGGAAAATTGGAAGTTGATAGAGATTACCACTCGAGCGATGTTATCTGAGCCACCCCAATAGTATGTCACCATCACACACCTTACCCTTTGGTCTTATGCGGCTGTTTTAAGGGGTTATATAAAAAATAACTAGTACTATGTTCATGTACATTATTTTTGTATATAATAATTAATATACTTTCTTGTCATTATTGATACATTGTAAATAGTTTTTAAATTACAAATAGTGTTTTTAGTTATTATTTAATTAAGAATTTTATTTTGTTAAATTAAGGGATTTTTGAATTAAATAATATTTTAATAAAATATTATTATTATTATTAAATTATTTTTTTTTAAATTTAAATGATCATATAATTTTATAAATGCAATTATAATTTTCATTAAGGTTTGAAAGTCATTTCTGTCAAAACCCATGAATTTTCGATAAATGTCGGTTTTTATTTTAAAAGTGAAAACTAACATATTTAGAAAATTATTTAAATAATATAAATTATATTTATGTAATTAGGATGTCGAAATTACCCAAAGGTAAAATTTTCATAATATTCTGAGACAGTCAAATTTTTTGGGTAAAAATTAAATACTGTTTAAATATATAATGTGTTTTATGACATCATAATGACGTAGTAGTGATATAATAAAACACTATAAGCTTTATGTTCTACCAATATATGTTTTACCATTAAAATAATGTGATTTTGTGTTTTTTGACTTATTTTACAAAGCATTAATGGACTCCTCAAGACTTATTAAATATCTTGTCTTTTTATATTATTTTCCATGGGATTGTGACTCACCTCCACATAAGCAACCCCATTATTTTAAGAAGTTCGAACTTTGGCCTTATAAAATATTTTTTTCCTCTTACCTTTTCTAAAAACCATGGGCAAAAACCATGAGCTCATTTGTGTTTTGGATTAGTTTAATGTAAGTGGTCCCGAACCTAAATAATAAAGAATTCACTGACCTTTCCTATATAAACCCAACCAAGCTCCCACTTCCTCCTCACTCAAAGCCTTTCTAGTTCGTCCAACCTCTTCCCTACTCTCTCTATAATCCTACCAAGGTGCCCCAAACTCCCAAGAAGCCTCTCTCAAGACACTCTCAATCCTTTGGAAGCACACTTCCAAGTATGGGTTTTTTCTTCCTTTCTCATTTTTGTCCAATATTCTTTATGTTGTTATACCCCTTTTGATTTCAATTAGAAATGTTGGGGTATGGATTCACATCTCCCCCATACTACCCTCTTTATGTTTGAATGATGGGAGACCCCTTTATCTCTCATTAAATTCCTCCCATGTACACCCATTACTATACCGAAATTCCAAAAGGAATTTCCCTCTCCTCATATACATTGAAGCAATTATTTTGTATCATGAATCTAAATTACATTACAATTGTTTGGAAATGTATCTATATGACCCCCCTTACTGTCCATTTCATGTAAATATGATGATACACTCCTTTCTCATCAACCATTTTTTATGAATTCTTATGTCACGTTGTTACGCTGCTAAAATTGCACTGATTTTCTAAGCCAATGCCTTTGTGTAGTGAATACCATGCCCATTTCTCCATCAAGGGTATTCACCTTTATGCACATTTACTTATTGATTATAAAGTTTCATGTATGAATTCCACATTCCTTTATGGTGAAATAAATGATTATGTTTAATGAATCCATGTTTTATGATCCATGTGTCACACTTATGCACGAAATGAAATGTTTAAGAAGGGCGCGCCCTTATAGCGCTCCCATGCATTGGGTAAAGTATAGTATCATGATACATCATGTGAAATGAGTGTTGACACATACTAATTGAAGTGAAACTAGGGTTTACTTGTGCTTCATGTGCGATGAGGATTTACTAATGCTCCATGTGCAATGAGCCTTGGCTCATGCTAATTCCATGATAAGTGTTGTTGCCACATTTCCATGTTATGATTATCATGCTTTATCATGCCTTTATGTTCATGTTTCTATTGTTCTCTATTGATATGCCTATTGTCTAACATGTATTGTACTCCTCATGTATTCCATGTTTATTCCCTTACTGGGATGTATAGCTCACCCTTTTCTTATGCATGTCCTCAGGTTATCCCATGTAATGCTAAGTACGAGAGAATGTAGTGGTCAGGTAAAGGAAGTTTTCAATAAAGATGTTTTAATTCATGTTTTATGTTGTTATGTAATGATCCTAAGCCACCAAGACACTAGACCTCTCGATCTTCCATGTTGTATCAATTGAATTGTTTATGTAATAAATTATGTTTAATTTTGTAATAAAAGAATGGTTGTCAATGATGATTTGTCATAGGGACCACTTTGTAGCCCCGAATACATTATTGAATATTATGCTTCCCATAAATCACACATCATGATTTGAGTGGTTGGGATCACAATAAATCTTCCATGTCCCTTGTAAAATGATGCCAAACATCAATGGTCCCTATGTTTAAATATGAATGTATGCCTATGGATCCTACAAATACACTTATGATCATCATCCAAATGCTCCACTCTATAAAAAGGGCTTCTCGGTACTTGTGAGACTTTACATCACTGTTGTAGAACTCAACACCTTGGAATGTTCTTTTCATTCCTGATAAGACTATCACATACCATCCTCATGACCTGAACACTTTAGACCATGATTTACAATCCTTGTAATAATAATATTCAATTGGAATTGACATCCTCAATGTTACATCACCATGTTTCCTACCCTTGATCAAATAAGGACTGTGACACCCCATTCTTGAACCTTTTGATGGCCCACACCCTATGACTCAAAACCATAGAGCATAGGTTCCAAGCTCCACAACTAAGATCTACACTACCCTAGGGTTCCAGAACCCTTCTGGTATAGTATTTCCTCTATACCCAACTTCATCATTTGGATGTTTGAGCCTTCAAAAATCATTCATGACCCTTGTAAAAGGGTTAGGACACCTCTATTTGACCATGATACCGATTCATAGGTGCTCATACCTACCAACCAGAGGCATCCCCTCTGTATAATAAAGGAACTCCAATCCATGTGATCCTTGGTAACATTGTGGAAGAACCCATCACCTCAAGGATTTATGGGTCATTCCTGACACATCTGTCCCATCCCATATTCATTAGTTCTAACGTTTGGGTTATGACTTACATCACCCACATTACAACTATCTAGGTGGAATCTTCTTCTCTAGTATTTCACCCTCAACAAATATTTCCCCTATGAATCATTTATATCCCTTATAAAAGAGTGGGTACACCTCTATTTGACCATGATACTAATGCATAAGGGATTTGACTGACCAATCAGAGGCATATCCACCTTGATGTAAAGGAACTCAAATCCTTGTGAGCCCTAGAAACACCACGGAGGAACTGAGAACCTTAGGGTATCTTTTGATATCCTTAGAATCTCTGCCCCATATTCCATATTCATTAGTCAAGTCCTGGTAGTAATACTTTAAACTACATGGAATCTATAAGGTCTTAGAAAAAAGACCCTAAACTATAGATATATAAATTATATGCTAAAAGACCTTAAACTAAAACAATAGATGGTCCGAGCTAAAAGTCCCTAAACTATAACAATAGAGGGTCTGATTCAAAAGGCCATAAACTACAGAAATAAAAAAAATTCAACCAAAAAATTATAAACTGTGAAAAACAAGGTGTGTGTCAGAAGACCCTAAACAATAGATTTAGAAGGTCTAAGCTGGAAGGCCTTAAACTACAGTACAACAGCAATTTATTCTGAAAGAACAGAGAAGGAACAAATCATGTTAGGTCAAAAACCCGTAAGAGGGTGTCCTGAGAAAAATCCGAGTCCCATCCTGTTAATACTTATCTTATATGAATCTTATGAAACAATCTAGGAAATATAAATAAAGATATATAAATAAAGATATATAAATATTGTGAGAACCACTGTATGGCTTTAGAAAAAATAAATCTATTCTAGCTAATCCCATCATCTTCAAAAAATGATAGAGAACTCTCCCTTTAGAACATATACTCTACCCAATTTATCCTTTTATGAATTAGGTAATCTCAAGATAACTATATCAGATACATCAGTGAGGTATCTCATGCTGGTGGGAATTCATGATAATTTCTTGAGTAGAATCTGTTATGATTTAAACATTCAAAATCTAGGTATTCGAGTTTACATTATATTATGCAAAGGATGGTTATTGTTGATTCATGCAATATAGGACCAATATAATTTCATATACTTAATTAATGAAAGAAAACTAGACAATAATATATAAATTTTGGTAGATCAATTCATTGATAGAAAACCGGAGGAGGAATCTCCGCACGTCAGAGTCTCTCCCATGTGTTTACAAGCCAAGTTAAAGATGAAAAATTACAAATCAATCACAACATGTGCTTGGATGAGTCCTGGAGATCTTAAATACTATGATCCAAGGAGGTAATGGATTGTGGTAATTGGTTAACATATTTTGTTTCCACATCTACAATCTGCTGAACCTCCTCCACCCTAGAAACGAATTTAAGCTTTTCCTTCTTTACCATATCAGGGAGTCCATGTTTCTCCAGTGTAGTTTTCTCTGATATATGAAGTGAATGATAAAACATGAATATTTATTCTTGGATATGAACAATTACAAAATATATATGGTCATTTTAAACATTCCTAATACTGATCACATCTTGGTGAATTTTTTCCTCTACCACGTGTCAAAAATCTTTATTTAAGGCTTCATCAAGTCCTTTCTTTACTGAAGAGAAAGAATCAACGACTACCACCCTCATTTAAAGGGACCTATACTTCTCTCTCAGAGACATCACCTCCTTAACCTGAGAATGAAGGGTGTTATAGTCAAAACTGTCATTACTAAGGGTGGTAAATATAAATCGAAGGTGACCCAGCCAGCCCTTCAGCCCCTCCAAAGGGGTCTCCAAAACTAAGTTCCAAATCACCCTCTATATTTTTCATCACATTGAATAGTAAAATAATACAGACTTTAGATCTTGATCTAAGACCATACTAGGAATAAGAACATATTCTAATGCTATGTATCTACAATATAGATTCATTCTCATGATCTTCGATGAAGTAAAAAAGGGAGTCAGCCTCCACATTTGTCGACTCAGTTGGAAGAATCTCCAAGGGAGGAGGAACTTGGCCCTCTGAATGCTAAGGTGAAGGAACTATAACAAGAGGCGTAGGGATTTATCTATAAAAAGATAAATTATATGATATCATCAGGAAACTAATGGATATGAATGATGTTAGAAACATACCTTTCTCTATTGTATCACTGTAAATTTACGTGGCCCCAACCCCATCCTATATTGAAGAGGTGACACCCTCTTACAATGAGAAGCTTCATGGAACTTATTGTTATTTCTCCAAATAAATTATTTTCTCACCACCCTTGAGTGATACAAGAATAATGGATAATATTAGGTGGCATGGAACAAGGTGAAAAATGTGTTTGGTTTATGAAGATGTATTCACCTTCTCTAAAACGTGCCTCCATCAAGGCTAACTTAGCAGCCGAATATCTACTTGTGTTAGTATCCAAAAAAAGAACATCTCTCTATGCTAGATCAAATGGCATGGCAGTTGGGTCATCTATAGTAGGTGAAGAGTGAAACTAAGTTGTAACCTCATCCATCTCTACTTCTTGATGGGTTCGGCCCAATATCAAAGGTTCTAGTAAAGGAAATGAACGCTCACCATTATCGTTAGGGGTGGAAACATGTTCCCCCAAGTGATCCTGGTAGGGACCTGTACATTTTTTGATAGATCAGGATGTATTGATGGAATAGACCAGTTTAAATAAAGATTGAAATTTCACACTTACATAAGGATTATAGGTGATAAGGATCTAATGTTTCAAAAGGATTCATTTTCCATTTCTCCTCAAGGGTAAGACCTCCATAAGGTACTGATGTCGAGAATGTTAAGGAAGGCCCCAAGAAGTTATTGATGTCAAGGTCTTCACTCTAGAAACAGAAATATCTATCCTCATTTGGGCTAGTTGACTTGGGGGATTCCTTATTATTGATCCCCCATTCACCTCCAAATTTATCTCCTACAACCGTACCCCGTGGAGAATATATGGGGGATGGAAATATTGTCCAGTCTTCTATGACCTCCCACTGTATCAATGAAAACACAAAGGATGTTAGTATAGTTTCAATGTAACTATGATATTTAAAAAATAGTTGTATGTTTATCCATACCACTGTCTCACCAATGGGATAGCCTGGTTAATCCACAAAAATTTTCAATGATCCCCGAACTAACATTTGGTGAACCGTAGGTCAATAAAAATCCAACCCTTGAAAATTTCCAACATCTCATAAAGGTCTTAGAGGAAGGCCTTTACCTCCACAGGTTGGTCTTCGAAAGTATTTCTTGAATCATAAGTGATGTGAAAAAAACCTTCCAAAGGTAATTCTTCTTTGCATATTATTCCCTAGTTCTTAGCCTCTGAGTTCAATATTCTCCATGACATCAATTTTTGAAATGTGATAGGAAATAATAACACTGATGTAACTTCACTCATTGGCACCACACTTATTGTGGGCATATCATTTGGCACTTCTAATGGAAATGAGAGTAAGGATAAATTCCTTACTTCTTTACAAGGTGCTTCTAGGGATGACGGTCCTCTCGAAACCAATTTCTTTTCGGGATTTGGATTAACCTCGATAGTTGGTGGCAATTGGGTAACCTCACTTAACATTTTAAATAGATTCACATTAAGAAATGAGTAGATCCAAATATCAGTATAGTGTAAGGATAAACCTATATATACAACATGATGAGGAAGGTTTATCTCGATTCAAGTCTCCTCCCTGGTAAACATCAGTCAAAATTATTGACCGACCATCGAATTATCCTCAGATAAAACATGAATAGGGGGAGGACATCTTGACTGGACACACAAGAACTACTTGTTGAACTAGAAAGGTGAATACCATTCATAGAGAAGGCCCCCATCAATGTGAGAATAATGGATTCCTCACAAAGTGACATCATATATGCTCAAGCCTCAAGGTTGCCCCCACCATTGTCAACCATATTATTGATGGGAACTGGCCCATTGGTTTTGAAGGAGAAATGTTCATAACTATTCATAAAGGCCATGACCACCCAATACATTAGCGTAAAAGGCCTTACCCTGCTGATAATCTACAAATATGGTTTGAAATGAACGTTGGGTATGCTCTAGATTTTTAGATATTAATATCCTCCTAGATGAGCCCACATCCATCCCCATAACACTTCAAAGGGGCCTGAGATCCTGCGAGGGTATTTACCCTATAAATATGGAACAAAAGGTGATATATTTTGGCCAACATAGGTATGGTTAGCCCGATATTCTACACTCCTTCCATAGAAGTCCCTCTTATAAAAGTGGAGACCCTAACTCCACCATTTTCCTTTGTCAGTAGTAAGTACTCTCTTTGGTACATAGCAAGGAAATAAGATAGCTAAACAGTCTAGTCAACACTAGAACCAGCCTCCCATTCCCAATCATTGAATCACACTTCTTTTCCTGTAGTCCAATAAGTACCCTTTATACTGTGGGATTACTTCATACGGTAGGTCGTTTGAATCTTTGTTTTCGTATTATCATGACATTTTATGAGGGACTATTCACCCTTTATATGAATAGTGCATTCTCCCCAAGAAGCATGTCTTTTTTGGTGGTCCCTTGGGCCAACCTAATCAGCTCAGAAAAATAAGGTGGGGGGGGGGGGTCCTCTCCACACTATCCCACATAGAAAATGAAGGGAAAACTCAACGTACATACCACCAAATATGGGTGTGCCACATATTTTCTCAACGTCCTAGTGAATAATACCCACCTCACCATGCATAAGGTGGAATGTGTTAGTACCCTAAATCCATGGACTAAATAGGTATAATATCATGCCCTTGTTATAGTAAGAAAATTTTTGTGGGATCCATCCAGCCTTATAGAACCTGATATTCTCTAGATCTATGGAAAACACCGAAGTAATATATTGCACCCAGAAGGCTCAAACCCAATCCATTCCATAGCTTCCCCATGATAAAATGTCCATGTTGGAAACCCATCTGAACTTATGGTTGGTGGAACATATCCTAATTATTAAAAACTAAATATGGACATCTGAATCATTTTTTTTACTGTTCCCATCAAAGTTTGTGGGCATAAACATTAGCATATGCATATCTGTGTGCTCCCACTAAACTAAAAAATTTCCCACCTAAGATATGTTCACTCAAAAGGTCTTATGTGTTTTTAAAATCAAGGAGGGGGTATGATTAATGATTTTGGAAAAGGAATGTTATCTTCATAGGTAAGACAAATCCCATGGAGGGGCAAGAAGTCTAAAATGGGATATTACTGAAGGTTCACTCCCATCGGGATCATCAGACTAATCTATAATGACCCAAAACATGGTGATAGGTAGGATCAACACTTTTTATGATAGCATTCAGATGATCCATCACTAATTTAGATTCATTACTTTAAGGCTTGCAGGAACTGTGATGGGATCTTGAAGCCATTAGAACAATAGTAAGTGGCATATGTTAGACAGCTGGAAACAATATATTTTCAAAATAAATACATGACTCTAGTATCATAATGTGCATGGTATGACCCATAAGGGGATTTGTGGTCACATGAATTAATACAGGTCTCATGAACCACATAATCAAAGAAGATAACTCGTAACTCATAAACCCACAGACACCTCACGACCACCAAACCACTCATGAGACTCATGATCGTGTGACCTTAATATGGTCATGTGATATACATAATATTCAAGTTATCATGTGACAAAACTAGAAGATCTTGCGATACTAAAAAAGACAACCATACAACCATAATTCCAAGGTTCATAAAATTACCAAAATTTAATTCATGATTGATTTGAATAAGATTTGGGGAAAACATATCTCGTGAAATGGTTTTCATAGATTATCCTTGTGGAATAGATCATGAGATTAGTTCTCACAAAGAGTTCGTGCAAGCAGGACTCGTGATCAGTTCTTACAGACTATCCTGCAAAGGGGTTACACAAAGATGGTGGATCACAAGATCTCTTGGAGTTGGAGTTATTGGTGAATGATCCTCCCTCTATTCCCCTATTTATAGGGTATTCCATGGAATACCAAAGGTTACGTGGGAGACTAATTGTCACCCAAGACACAGATTGGAGATATCCCCAAATACTCAGTCAGGCATTTACTTTCCTCATAAACGAGACCTTGTCTTGTGGACATCGCTGCTAAGGGGGAGGGGAATTTGTTGATTTCTACCAAACGAGCATCGTAAAATATACAAGGTAATAAATACCTGAAATATTGGTTTTATTTTCAACATAAATCCTAGGAAGAAAACATTTCCAAGAAATATGGATCAAGGTAAACCTATCAAGGACACATTAATACATGAACTTCAGGAGGTTGTGTGAGAAGGTCATGCAAAATGAATAACCTATGGGAGATCATGAGGAGCCACTTTGACAGGGCCTTTTTTCCTTTTGAAGGTGTATGAGATAGTCTATGATCATACACTGGCTTCCAGATGAGTTCCTCTCAATCACACAACTTGTCAGTCGGTAGACACCTTCCAAATCATCCAAAAATACTTTTAAAAGGATAAAAAATAAAAAATATAGAATCCTATTATAGTCATAAATCTTCATGTGATATGCCTATGTGGTTTGAAAGACACCATGAAATCCTTAGAGACATTTTTGACATGTCACGCAGGAGACCACTAGCATGTCACCTTCATTACATGAAGGGATTCAGACATGTCTGGGTGGTCCTGCAGTCCCCTCAGTCTCCAAACACAAAAATAAGGGTTTTCTATGATAATAAATGTGCAACACCAAAGGACCCTTTATTGTTCACATGATGCATCACTAACGAGGAGACTGATTTTATTCAACAACACTCGTATAAACCCATGGGATACCCACCCCTTGTAAAATAAATAATGAAATAAAAAGGGAAATGATGAGAGCTTCTTGTGAGGGGAAGATATGCTGATTTTATATGAATTAAGTTATATGAACCTGGTGATCATGAGAAAAACCCCTCAGTAATCCAACATGGTATCACAAAACCCCTTGGTGTGAAATCTTGATCTCATAAAGGCCACCTTGCAAATGACCATTGTCTCACGGAAGGTCCCATGAGAAGCATCTCAGATCATGTTAAAGCCTTCAAATAGGCATCCTGATCTCATGAAGGTCCCTAGAAATGTAATCCTAGCATTATATAAGTCCCTTGAAATTTCCACATAGTCATGAGAAATCCCTTTATTAGACAAAATACAATAAATGGGTTGCTGATGGGATTGTCTTGAGGTCGCTAAAAAACATGTGACTGCCCTGGGATGACCTACGGTAGGATCTTAGAAAGGCTGTAACACAAAATCCCTCCCCCAACTCTAGCCTGAATCAATGAGATATGCGGTACATAATTTAGAATATAATCAATGTGTAAAGGAAAATAAAACCCTCCCCCTCATCACAAAAAATGCATTAATCCTTGATCCCTCGTGAAAAAGAGCTCAGGAGCGGGCTTCTAGGAGTGGCTGGTCATGTGATCAAAAGGTCTTCAACCAGATAAAAGTACAGGGAATGGATTAAGGGATCATGTGACATGTTTATCTGATTCACATGATCACACATAAGATCATGTGAAGGACTTATGGAAATCCAAGTACATCCTACATATCATCCAGTCCATGAGAAACCTAAAATAAGCTAACGCTGAAAAAATATATGACACATATTCAATAAAGGATAGAATAAAACTAAAAGGAGGAAGACTTATGCAACGAACATATTTTTTTATCCCCATGCACTTTCCATGTCTCGTCTAGATTATGCGATATCACTAGGAATTTTCTCTCAACTCATGCAACATCCCCTCAACATACCATTTGGATCACGAAATGTCCCCTCAACACACCAAGAAAGTCACACGATGCCCTTAGGGCATGCCACCCGAGTCTCGCGAAGCCCTTTGGTTTCTCCATCTAGATCTGACAATGTCCTCATATATCCGAATTATATAGTGACACCAGTGTATGTTATCTAGGTCTAGAAAAGCCCTCCTGGCTTACCATCCATATCATGCATCACCCTCCAAGCGTGTCATGTGGGATTCATGATGACACCAGAACATGACATCCAGGTCTCATGATGATTATAGGACATGCTAACACATATCCCCTGATATCCCCTAGATAACTTATCCTAGAAAATGTGGAATCCTTCAGACATGTCAACTTGTATCTTGCGACATCCTCTAGTAAAGTTATCCATTTCATGTCACACTCCCTAAACATGTCATCCCTAATCATGCGATTATCTTAAAGAAATCCTTATCTAGGTATAGCGACACTCTCTAGACATATCAACATGGATCATGTGATTATCATAATACATGTCTAGGAATCCATAGATGTGTCAGGAAAACAATCATTCTATATCAGGAAGACATCTTAGAACATGATAACCTTGTCCTGTGTATATATTAGGGAAACTTTAGTGTTTAAAACTTAATCAGTAGCATGATATGACTATCCTCATATTATGAAAACTTTATTATGTAATCCTATCCTAAATTGAACTATGAGAAATATGATTTATTCTATAACTAGGATACGTAGGATTCCTTCTCAAGGCCCAATCTTTACATTAAACATCTAAAGGTTTGTCTTAGCACATAAGGCCTAAATCCATATATAGTGAGACTGGTTACTTTCTATCCCTTTTTTCTCCCACCAAGAATGTCTCACACAGGATTACGAAGTAGCAGTGATCATTTCATTTTCATCATGAGCCTCTAACAGCCAGGGCAACCATAGTATGTAAGCCCCGATCGATGGAATTATATGGCTACCCCAATATTAGGGAAAACTCAGTGTGTAATCCCCAATCAGTGGAATGATATGAATACCCCAATATTAGGGAAATCATAGTGTGTAAGTCCCAACCAAATTAAAATATGATAAATTTGATTTCTACTATAACCGAGACACACATGGCACCTTCCCATAGCTCAAGCTTCACATTAAACATCCAAAGGCTTTTCCCATCACATAAGGTTCACATCTATATGCAGTGAGACTGATTACTTTGTATTCCATCTTTAACACACTGGGCGTGGATCGCAAGGTCTTAGGGAGTTGTAGTGATCATATTATTTACATCATGAGCCTCTACCAGCTATGGACACCTCAATGTGTAAGCTCTGATCAGTGGCATGATATGAATTCCCCAAATTTAGGACAACCTTACTGTGTAAGCCCCGACCAAAATGAACAATGAGAAATCTATTTCCTATTATAATCAGGATATTTAGGATGCCTTCCCAAGGCCCAATATTCACATTAAACATCCAAAGTGTTTTCCCAGCACATAAGTCATGAATCCATATGTAGTGAGACTGATTACTTTATATCCCTTGATTCTCACACCGAGAATAGCTAATGTGGGCTTATAGAGTTATAGTGATCATATTATTCACATCATGATCCTCTAACATCTTGGGAAACATCAGTGTGTAAGCCTTGATTAGTGGAATTATTTAACTGACCCAATATTAGGTCAACCTCAGGCTGTAATCCCCGACCCCACTGAACTATGATGACTTCAATTCCTACTATAATTAGGATATATAGTATGCCTTTATAAGGCCCATGAACAAAAAAAATCCATTTTGGTGCTAGTTTTCCCCATGTCTATAATATTTCAACCATCAGGACCCAATCTCTCCCATTGGATGATATTTCTCCCTCGTACAATAGTGGACTGAATATCAAACTGAACTATGAGAACTCTAATTCATGTTATAACCAAGATACGTAGGAAACCTCCTTGATGTCCAAGCTCAAATACCATGTTCCTAAATTCCCTCATATATGTTCTTTACGCATGATGTTAGACCGCATGCATTTAAAAAACAACATGGGATTTGTTTCCTATTATAAATAGAATATGTAGGACTCCTCATAATGTCTCAATCCCATCCTCAAAATATTTGTCGCCACCCTTAAAAATAAAAAACATCTGGGTGGTTGGTTGTATGGATTCAACATTTAAGAAACTACCTATTAAGTGGAAAAGGATGAAGAAACTTGGATACATACAGATAGAATCATTAATAGACCTCCCTTTACACATAGTGGGATTTCGAACTTGGTCATTTTGTTAGGAAAAATAATTATACGTTGGTATTATGAAGAGATTCATGAATATATCTTAATACTATAATAGATTCCTAGAGTAGGAAAGAATTCACAATAAAAGGGATTGATGAGCCTGACCTCCCATCCTCTTAAATAATGTGAGTATCAAATATTCATTAGGTCTAAAACCCCAAAGGACCACCTACCTCTGGAAAGAGGGTCCATACTCTGTTATGGATGTGGGAACCATTGGTACTTTCTATGAAAGGTGGAAATGGTGGAACCTATTTGAATGATTGAAATAGACATCAAACCCCCATAATAAACCGGAAGGACAAATAATTTGACATCTTTCAGATGAAACATATCAGTGTAAATATTTTCTATACCTTAACAATTCCAATATAGGATGTTCATTTCATACCATGTTTCAATTTTGATTTCCTAACACTTGATGGTTATATATTAGAACTAGATGATTATTTTTTATCTTAACTTCTTTTTTAGAGACTATAATGTTGGATAGAGATATGATAGAGATGAGACCTAATTAGAGATATCTTGAGACCCTCCTGTTTTTCTTCCCACAACCACTTTAGACTTGATTAAACTGTTTTCTCCTAATTAAGGATAATCTTCTTATGATGATGAGGAGGAAGGCTCATTCCCTTTTTCCTTGTTAGAAGGAACTACTTCTATCATCTCTTTATATGTTTTCAAGTTTCCATCCTTTTCAAGATCATTTTTTATTTTTTCATGGGAGACCCTCATGATTATTGAAACAATTCAAACCACCATCTCTTCCCTTTTGTTTGATTCTTTTTCTCGAAAGGTATTATGAACATAAGGTAAATCCCTATCAATAGTAATAGTGTCCTTCTGTCAGGAGTAATTTTATCTTTAGGGGATGATGAATCTCTTTGTAATGAGGCAGTAAGTTTCTCCTCTTCCACCAGCTTTCTCCACTCATTTGGAACAATGGATTGTTTTCCCTTGCAAGAAGGTCAAACTTTGATATTTATTTCTCCTATTAAGGATTCACTACATCCTTTGAAGAGTACCATGATAAAGACACACACAGCTACCATGGTCAAAGTTTGGTTCATATATCTTGTTATATGAGTTAAATCCTCCCCAACACTTCCATCCCCTTAGAGGTGATAGTTATGATTTTATTCCCATTATTACCCTCCTTTTATCAAAATTATTATTGATTCCAAAATTTATTTTGAGTACCAAGGGGTTTAAATAGTCATCATTCGTCTCATTTTCAACCTTCTTTATAACCATTATCCATGTATCTTCTATATTTTTATTTTGAAGCTTTTTGACCTACCGACAGTTTGAGATCCATGGCCAATAAACTTGAAGAAATTGTAAAAATGAGGTATGAATTTCTATTCAAACTCAAATTATATTTTTCCCCTAATTGGAAATAAGTATGACATAATTTGGTTTAGAGTTAAAAAAATTAACATCTACAGAAACATGACCATAATATCCTAGCTTACCCTCAAATTTATTCTCATCAAGCTTATGTTGATCTCTAATGAAAGATTCAATGTCATTCAAGATATGAGGGTTCAAAAAACAATTAATGGAGACCATGGATCCACACCTAGATATGGGAATTAGTGTGCATCTAGTGATGATTATTGAAACTAATGTCCCACACTAAGATTCTACAGATTCTTGGATTATGATTATGGATGTTTAGATTTCAGGTTAGGGTGTACATATGTTCTCATTAGAAAACCAAATTATAATATCCTATTAAAATAGGAATTATCTTCTAATCACTGAAACCAAAGATCTGACTCATTTTAAATCTAAAATCATCTACTTTCAAGGGATTCTCACCCTTTTCAAGGATGATCCTTCAAATAATAATAAAACTATAGAAGTCCAAATTACCATTAAGGTGACATTGGTTAATAGAGATAAGGAACCTCCCATCTTTAGAACATGAGATGTGAGATTCCTATGATGATTAATTATAAGATTTTGAATTGGGAGCAGTCCTCCTCAAAACCACAATTAAAGAAACCCCTTTACTTGATATATTTTTGGGATTCTCATTCACCTCTCTTGAAGCTAAATTTTATTTCACCTCAATGGTGGATAGTTAATGGGTCAAAGATTAAAGAATAAAATTAAAAAGTCCTTTAAATCACTATTACCATGAATGTCTTAGAGCTCCAAACTTTTAGCTGAGGGATATTTTAATTTAATCACTAAACTATTACAAAGGATAATAAAATATTTTTGGCCATCAATTTATAAACTATAAATATTAGTAAATTATTATTTTTTATTTAAAGTAATTTTAGTCTTTATTTGGGAAGTTTTCAAAGGTATTAAAAATATTAATAACATAGTTGAAAACATAATAAGCTTCCAATAAATACAGTATTTGTAATTATATAAAGATATATTTTACCAAAGTATTTTAAAATAATTCTAATAGGGAGAATATTTTTAAAGAAAACATTATATCTATATTACCAAAAAAAATCAATAAATATAAATGAAATTTTTCTTAAAGAATTATTAAAGTGATATTATAACCAATCGTATGGTAAAATTAATAAAAACAATTAGACGAAATATCTATTTATAATGGTGATTTACTAATGGTCCAAAAAATATACAATAGTCTAAATAAAAATGAATCAAAGACTAATGTTACCAAAATTATATTATAAAAACATTTTTATTTGAAAATGGAAAATAAATATTATAAGAACAAAAGTAAGAAATAATATTTCAAAAATTAAAATTATTATAAAAAATTAAAAAATAATTAAAAAACAATAAAATAAAAGGAAAAAATTTCTATAAAAAAGTAGGAAACATACACTTGATTAAAATAGTTACAAAATAAAATCATTAAACTATAAAAAAAATTAACAATAATTTTTTTTGTTCTTTCTATATTATGAATATGGATCTTCAAATTATTCTTATAGGAATAAAATTAATTAAAATGGAAGCGGTCATAAGAATATAAATGTAATTATGAAAAAGTTAAAAAAAATATAAATTGACTATTATTTCAACTACTCAATAGTTGAAACTCTTTTAGGTGGAATTTTTATTCACCTTCACAGTTATTATCTATGATCACTACTGTTATGTTATCATAAAAATGGGGTGTGATCTTTAATTAAAGGTTCTTTATTTGGTTACAATGTTCTTTGTTGTCCATAGTCAATTGATTATTTCTTTGATTTTGGGATTTAGGGATGGGTGGTGTCAGGAGTCCCTATTACCTAAAGAGCTCAACATATCTTATTGATCTTCAATCTTTTAGTCTCTATGAGTGAGGTATCATATAGAACAGATATGGATGTTAATTTTGATGAGTTTTCAATGACAAGAACTGATCAAAACATAAATTATTGAGGAGTTCCAAAAAGATAAATTTATTCCTAATCTAAGCAATGTTTTATATTTAAATTAAATTATTATATAGAAACCATTTAAGAAGATATTACTCTCCAAAAACCCCCCATAAACAATATATTTATTAACAAATATTCAATTAAAAACCATAAAAAATTACTTATAAAAAGGATTATTTAAGATTGATATATATCCTATCGTAAAAGGGATAAATTGTTGTATTTAAGTTAGTTTAAGAGATAACAGGATAAAATGAAAATTAATCCATTTGTATTATAGAACATACACATCTTAATATTGGACCCATTCACATAATGTTCCATAAGGATAAAGATGTTATATTAGAATATCCAAATTTATATAAAGCATTAGACCTTGATAACAAGTTACATAATTACAGTTGAGAATAAAATTGAATTCCAATAACTCTTGTTTATTAAAATTAGAAGACCAAATAAAATTAATAACCATGAAATTGAATATATTATACAACATACTGATAAAAATTACATACATCAATAAAAAATTAATATCCATATTCCAAAATTATGTACATCAACACAACTAGTTAACATATATAGTTAACATAGCTCTCATTGGTGATTTTTTTTGAATTGTGTGTAAGGGATGCAGATACTTTAACTCTTAAAACTATTAAGTGGAATAAATTTTACTGAATAAAAAAATGGAATTTTAGTCACATTACAAAAGTAACAAATGTTAATAACCTAGATATTGAATATATAATACAACGTACTAATGAAAATGTTCGAATAAAATTACAAAGACCATAATATTTTTCCAAAACTAGGGAAACCATGTCTTTTATGCCACCTAAAAATTATTATTCATCACAAAATATCCCAACTAAAAATTCATGATCATTTAATTAGACAATTAAAATAGAAATTCATTATAATAAATATTTGGATACATCATCCAAAAATCAAGGTATTGAAATAGAATATGATTCATATATTCTTCACCATTTTTATAGTATTGAAAGTAGAATCACCATAGGATCTCTTAATATTTTTCAATTTCATCCACAATAAAGTATTTTACATAGTGACTTATAATTAAATAAATATTTAGTAAGATAATGTTTTTATAATACTAAAAAAATTAAAAGAAAAATTATTTTTAAACAAATTTAACAAAACTAAGACACACTAAATTCAAAATCCAATAATATTAAATTTTGATTGAAATAATAATGCATATATAATTTTTTGTTTCGTATAAATAATTAAAAAATATTTACACCCCAGTAAATATTAATATGGATGGTCATAGTATAAGGACATAGATTTTAGAAAATAATCAATTTATATATGAAAATCAACTATTTCCAAAACAAATTAATTAAATAATATAGATACCCAATTAATTTCTTCACCATACAAAATTAAGAACTATAATGAGGATATAGAAAAGGATTTAAAAATATTATAGAAAAAATAATTATATAAACTATAGTTTAATGATAATTAGTGAACAACTTAATAGGATTGAGATTATTCTGAAAAATGAATCGATCACCATTAATATAAATGAATACCCTATTATAATGAAACAATACATACTATCCAAATTATTTAGAAAAAACTAAAATATAGGTAAATTGAGAAACAAACAAGATGTATTCCATCTTAATGTCATGTATTCATTGGATCTAGATGTCCCACACACTATAAGAAAATTTAATTCTGTCCTTTGAACTATTATTATTGAAAAATATATATATTCAATATAAAAAAATTTCACCTCTAAATAAATTTTTTTACTAATCCATCAATGAACCTTCATGGGATTATAGGGGAAAAAACTAGAAACATAATAAAAAACCTTATAGTCCTAAAACATTTTACATTGACCAATAAATAGAAGAAGAAAAATCAGTTTAGGAAGTCATCTTTCTAATCCAACACTAATTATGAATGGAATATTTATAGAAAAATTGAATACCAAATTTTAAATACACTCAAAGAAATGAAAATAGTCATCACTTCCTTTAAAACTAAAAAAAATTCTTTTTCCATGCTTTTGCACAATCATTAATTGATGGATTTAATATGTAATTAAATGGATAGTTGGAAAATTATTTGAAAAAATCTAGAAATCACCATATAATTTTTTTTACAAATCATCACTTTTGGGTGAACATTCAAAAATAAAAAAACGAATAAATTGATAATGCTATAGAAACTCTATTTTTCTATAGCATCAAATATTTTAGGAAATACATCCAAATTAAAATATGGATCATCAAAGCATTCAATAAATATATAGTGTATAAAATAATAATATTTTAAATGGTATAAGGATACATTTATTTCAATGGAAATAAAATAGGATGATTTCTTCTAGTCAGTCAAGAAAGAGAAATTTATATTTGGCCTACAACAAAATTTATTATAAAAATATAGAATGAAATTAAAAATAGAAAAATGAAAACACACTACATGATAAAATAAATTTTACTGATATAAATAGAAAAAATTATGAAGGATCGGCTATATGTAATTATTTAAATCTAAAAACTCAAATAAAAAGATGATAAAATTCAGTTAAAGAAGAACATCGAACATTTTTTGAACAATTTGGTTATATAAATTTTAAACCCCCCCCCAAATTTTTTAAACATGATTGTATATTTTTTAATTATAAAAATAAAAATAATGATAAAAATAAACCTAATAGTATATTAAGTAATAATTACTGTTAAAATTTAATGGATATTAACAAAACCCATTAATATAGAACAATTATAGTACAAAGAAAGAAAAATATTTTAAATGTGGAATAAATGTCCATTGAAAAAGAGACTTTCAAGTCCAAAAAGAAATATATGAAATTGATTTTGATAGTCAAAAATTATTTCATAAATAATTAGGATATATCCATGTATATTCTATTTTAATTACAATGATCTTTATATTATTCAAGAAGATGACTTAGAAATCATAACATAAAATATCTCAAAATATATTAATATGTTCAAAAAATAAAATATATTTAATATAAAATATATCCATGATCAATTCATAAATTTATAGGATGAAATAAAAAAATTGAAAATTGTGATGGATTTTATATTCCAACAAATTATGAAAAATATAGAACATAATATTAATTTTTTTCATGAAGAAATATATATGTCAGAACAATGAAATTAAATACAAATAGTGTGAAATATAAATTGAATACATAAAATTTATAAGCCCCATTGAGATTAAAAAATAGAATATTAAAATTATTATAGTAATAAATTAGTAATATCCCATCACAACCATTGAATTAACAAATTTATGAGTAGTTTAAAATTTTTGACGAGAAAAGTTTTTTTCAAAAAGATATTTTGTGAAAAATATAGAAATATTTCACATCTCCAGTGAATCTGGAAATTATGTAACAAACAAAAATTCATAATTTAGAATCTTAAATCACATTATTCTTATCTCAGAATCATTTATTTTTGATAAAAAATTAAATATACAAGTTACCCTTGTAATTCAATTTTTAGGATAATTAAAATCATATTTTAAAACAAACATGTCTATAATTATATATTTTTCAAGAAGCATGTGCACTATAATTATTTAAGAAGTATTGATATCATGATTTAAAAAATAAATTTTCTATAAAAATAAAACCCCGAAATTAATATTCTATCATTTTCTGATGAATATATTTGTATCATTTTATTTAAAACAATTTCTTATTCATATTCAAATTTTAGAAAAATCCAATTATCTTGGAAACCATTTTATTTTCTCTCCAATTCATCATATTTCCTCATTTTATTCAATGGATCTTGGATATTTTTTAGACATGTTTAAACTATAAATATTTTTCGCATTTCAAAACTAGGTTAGTATAATTATGGTATTTATCAATATTTTATTATTATTAACTAAAATCGTTCGATTGATATTCTTTACATAAAAATATCCAAAGGAAATGATAAGGATTCTTATTTATATCTATTTTTAATTCACTATATCCTATCTAAAAAATCCCTATACCAATCTAGAGTTATATACTCTTTCTCAATCAAAAATAGTTCTCTCCATGTGACATTATGATACTCGTACATGTGGATTTGATTTTAAAAATGTATTTTTATACACTATCTTTGATTAAAATTTAAACAAACCAATTTTAACCATACACTATTATATTATCCATAACCAATATTTAGTTTCCCACATTACCAATATATTTTAGGTTTAGAGTTTTAGATAATTAGCAAAAACAATTTATGTATCAAAAACCATATCTTTACCCTAAAATGGTAATTTTTTCTATTATACCAAGATTTTATTATTCAATAAGAAGTCTTCGACATCTCCCACAAAATTATCCATGCATGATACCCTTCAATACCAATATTAAATAATATCATTTTACATAACTTGTTGAAAATAGAAACATAAGAAGGGGTGTGCTCTGATGCTCGATAAGGGTAAACATGGGAGATATCAATCAATGATCATATAAAATTATAAGATAATAATAAGGATATAGATCATGATCATAAATTGAAAATTTCATACTGAATGACCATAGACCACCCTGAGATGGGGTGAATAAGGGTGTCACCTTTTTCTCACAAAATGCGGGATCTTGTTACCACATAAGTAAGAACTTGTTTAACCCTTTATGATGGATATGTGAAGTAATTAAAAAATCCATATGTAAAAGGACAACACACCAATTTAACTTTTATCACCACTAAGGGCTCTGCCCAAGGAGTATACAACGATAGGTTTCCGGTCATACCTAATTCCACTGCGCATCACTAGCTGTGGATTACAATGGTTTGAGCATAGTCACTTTGTCCTAGGAACACTAAATTTACAATGTTCCTATATATATCACTAATTCTCTTGTATTGCTTCTATTAGATCCCCCTAGATCACTACATTGGGCGAAGTCTCACTCAGTTTATCAGCTTGAAGGTCTCTTCAATAAATTATCATGTAAGTCTTTTTCTCTTGTTCAGCATGAGAATTTTCTTGCATTGAACTCCAAAATTGATGCGCTTTTATATCTAATATTATTCTTCAGTACAATGACTGAATGCGCTAAGAATTCTTCTTCTTCTCATCCAGAATCGAAAGCTCCTATGTGATTGTTCAAGCAATGAATATCAGCTTACTTAGCCTCATTATAATCAGCTTCTTCTCCTTTCTACTTTTCACACATGAATGAGATCATGCATGTAGCATTTAATTGTACTTTTCTTCTTCTTCTTTACACACGTGGAACCAATGTCTAGGTTCTCTTCTTTAAATTCTTTCACATATTCACTTGCATGAAAGAGTGCATGTATTGTTCACTTCTTATTTTTCTAATGGGTATAATGCTTTATACAGACATTTATTTTTAACTTATTCCCTTTATCTTATTCTCTTTTCACTTGGTTTCAGAGTCTTTACATCACACACATGAGTGTATGTGTAAAAACCCATAAATTTCAAGGAAATTTTTTTTTTCTTAATTTTCTTTGAAATTTTACAAGAATGCAGTTTCTAACGGCATGTGATTCCAAGGCCCGGTGTGCCCGAAATCATTTTCTGAAGTTTGGCTCGGGTACGTTCAGTGAACGGACGAGCGGGTTTTTCTAACTTTTGAACCGGTGCTCAAAATCGAATTCTGAGGGCACCGATGGAATCGCAGCACTGATATTTACTTAGAAACGCCTCTTCCGGAGATGCGTTTGCTCAGGTGTGGTTTTTAATTTTTGGGATTTAAGTTAATAAATAAAATAATGTTGTACGACAAACTTTATTTTATTTCACTTAAAGCCGCTTAAAATACACTTAAAGCCACTTAAACTAAGTTGAAGCGGATAGGGTGCAATCCAAATATCCTACCCTCTTGGTAGGATATTTGTGAGGTGGGGCCCGCACGATGCCCCACCGTTTCTTTTCCGCTAAGTAACGTACCCGCAAAAACCCCCAATTAAATAAAATTCAACTGGTGTGTTTCTTAATCTATTAAATGCTCCTTTTAATTGGGCGGTTTTATTCGTTGAATTAATTCTATGAATTAATGGGTCGTTACTTAACTTATTTTTTTCGTTTGTTGGCATGTAAAAAAATAAGACCAACATTCTTCTTCTTGTGTGTTGTTCGTGGAGAGGATTTGACAGAACCTTAAGTCCTTCAACCTCCTTCGCGAAGAACGTGAAGAACGCAAAGAAAGTCGGCCTTCGACGAAAGGTGACGAAGGACGCCGAACCCACAGAGATCGACGACGCGAAGCCGTGTACCGCGACGCCGACGAATCTCCCTTCGCGATGCTTCTTTCGTGATAATCCAACCCTGCGACAACCTTCGATCAACAACGAAAAGGTAGGGGGTTGCGCTCCTTTTAAATTCTTTGTGGATTATAACAACAACATAGATTTAATTATTATTAATTAAATCTGTATGTTTTTTATCCTCGGAGTTCGTCGACGCGACGCCAAGTACCGCGGGACAGCGATGCTCTTCCGCGACGCGACGATTCTTTTCTTCCGCGACGATCAATTCCGCGAAGAACGCACATGCGACGAGGTAGGGGATTGATTCTTTAAATATTTGTGATTAAATCCCCGGTCGTTTAAATATTGTTGGGTGAATATCTTTAAGACCTCTAACGCGGTGGGTGCGGACTAACGAACAAGTCTGAACCCACCGCACCTTTTCGTTCTTGGTGCGCGAAACGGCGGACGATGACAAATGGGGCCGCAAGGGTGATTCTAGGGCCTGGCAGGGAATATCGAGTCCCCGGAAGTCCACTGGCAAAGACTGCACGCAAAACGGACCACCAGAGCGCGTCTGGTGGCCCGCGGAAGCTTCCGTCGGCACGCAACGCCGGTACGGCGGCGCCGGCGGTCGGAGGCGGTGGCGGCGCCCAGCGCGCCGCTGGCAAAACCTGCCGCGGCTGAAGCCCCCGTGGAGAGCCGGTTCCACGTCCACGGAAGAACCGGGAGGAGGGACGCGGCCCGGCCGCCGCGTCCGCTGGTGAGGCGGCCCCACCCGGGGCCGTGGCGTTTCATCCCGCGGGGGCAGCGACCCGCGGATTCCCCTCGCTCGGCCGCTCAGCCGAGCCGAGCCAAGCCGACCCGCTGGCCGGGTCGTGCCCAGGCCGGGCCAGGCCAGGCGGACCCGGGTCGGGTGGACCCGGTTCGGGCAGACCCATGGGGGGTCGGGCCGGGTCGGTCCTCGCCCAGACCCCCCTGTTTTCGGACCTTTTTGGTCTTTTGCTCATAACTTGAGGTACGTGCCTTCGAACAACGCGCCGTCAGTGGCAATGCGATCCTTGGATGGAGACGATCGTTTCGGTATATTGCACTCAAGGTTTAGGAATACTTTGGATTCATACGGGTTGGTTCGTACACGAAACCAACCGGGCCCTCGGAGCGGAAACGCTCATATCTTGAGCTTCGGACGTCCGTTTGACGTGCCGTCGACTTTGTTGAATTCCTATAAGTGAGACGGATCATTTGGCTTACCCCGTCCGAGGTTTGGACGCAGGTGGAGTACGGTCGGGTTGGTTTTGACTTAAAAAACTAACTGGGCCCCTGGAACGAAAAAGCCAATAACTCTCAGACCGGGCGTCCGATTGACGCGCCGTCTGTTGCGTTGAGTTCCTGTTGACAATACGGAACTTTTGGATACATAAACTCCAGACATTGTGTCAATTGATATACCAGCCTCTCGGCTCGTGGAGCGGACCCTCCCGAACGAGCTTATTGTGTGCGGGAACCCTAGAGCTGGCTGCGACTGCGACGATGATGAAAACAGTACGGGAATCCTCCGTGTTTTCGGCAGTGACCACTACGGTACATCTTGGGATACATCATCTCTGGACTATATGTCAGTTGATGCATCGACCTCTTAGCTCGTGGAGTGGACCCTCCCAGAACGAGCATGATGTGTGCGGAAACCCTAGAGCTGGTTGAGACTTGACGACTGCTGATCGAACGACTCGGTGTGTTACGGATAGCCCAGTGGGGAGCGCCTGGTTGTAACGGCAGACCCACGGCGGAGGAGTGCTTGGTTGTAGCGGCAGACCCGCGGTACACAACAGAAGGAGTACCTCTGGAGGCTATGAGGGGGAGCGCTTGGTTGTAGTGGCAGACCCACGATAGAGGTGCGCTTGGTTGTAGCGGCATAGGGGAGCGCTTGGTTGTAGTGGCAGACCCACGAAAGTGGTGCGCTTGGTTGTAGCGGCACAGGGGAGCGCTTGGTTGTAGCTGCAGACCCACGACGGGGGAGCTCTTGGTTGTAGGGGCACGAGGGAGCGCTTGGTTGTAGCAGAAGGCCCACAGTATTTGATAGGTGGAGTACTACAGCAGTCCAAGGTAAGAGGGAAGCGCTTGGTTGTAGCGGCATTACCACTGTACTTGATGGAGAGGGAGTTTCCCAATAGCTATGGGTTCAACTTCATGATCGATCATGTGTGGGTCATTGCGGGGGTTAGTACCCTACATATACTTTGTGGGTCCGACTGCTTAGATGAATCAGTTGCTACATCTGATCATCTCTAATGTCATATGAATAAGTATACCTGTATGAGCTGAATCCTGTTTTCTTTCCTTTGTAGATTGTGTTGTGCTATCCTGTGTGGATTTACGTTTTTATTTCCTTTGGGGATTTTGTTGTGCTATCCTATGGAGATTTACTTTTTTCTTTCCTTTGTGGATTGTGTTGTGCTGTCATGTGTGGATTTAAGTTTTGATTTCCTTTGTGGATTGGGTTGTGCTATCCTGTGTGGATTTACGTTTTTCTTTCCTTTGTGGATTGTGTTGTGCTATCCTGTGTGGATTTATGTTTGCTTTCCTTTGTGGATTGTGTTGTGATATCCTATGTGGATTTACGTTTTTCTTTCCTGTGTGGACTGGGTTGTTCTTGGGCTTAGATGTTGGAGCCAGACGGAAATTGATGACTTAGGTATATGTATGGGCATATACCTAAGCAGTGTCGGATGTTACTTCGTGATTGTATCTTTCCATTGTGCTTTATCCTTTGTGGATTCTGGGAGACCTTTGAGGGTCTCAGGGTCCCTACTGAGTAGCTTATACTCACCCCCACACGGGCTATGCCCGCACTACGTTGTGTTGCTTGCAGACGACGGACAGCGCTGGTCGTGGTGGAGGCTTGCGGAGCAAGACGGTACCTGGAGGTGGACCACTAGGCGGGGTGTACTCGGAGCAGACGGCTGGACCGAGGAGCTGTGGAGGCTATCTGTACTCACCCTTCAGGTGGTACTTTCAGAGGACAGCTCGACGCGGCGGCTTTTCCTTTTAGTTGTTGTTTTTCCCCTTTCAGTTGTACTTTACAGTTGGGCTTGTACTTCCGGCCCCCTTTACTTTCAGCACAGCTTGTTTCAGTTTTTACATAGTGTTTTACTTCCTCTTACTCTATGGTGTTTATTGTTTACTTTACAAAGGCAATGCCTTCCCTTTACCGGGATTTACACCTTGGTGCTAGTCGCCATCCCCTGGCCTATGGAAGGCGGGCTTGGGGTAGTCACGACACGGGCCCCGAGAACGGGTCGTGACAAATTGGTATCAGAGGAGTTCGGTTCTACCGCCGAATCTGATACTTCTTCTATGTGAAGCAATAGTGTTAAGCGTATTGAGTGTGGTTATCAGTCCAGGGAGCCCAGTGTTGGTGCGGCGGCCGACGTATCCGTACACCAGGACCCTGACTTCTGATTTACGACTTAATGCATGAAAACATTAATTGCATGTGGGTTTCAAGTTTTATTTGTGATTACTTCGTATCAGCTCACCAGGTATATTGTTCTGACTGTGGCACACCTGTTTCCTTTTCAGGATGGCCCCACGACGGCAGCTAGCTAGGTTTTTGAGAGTTGAGAGTGACGACAGCCCGCCGAGCGATGAGGCCTCAGTACAGGACCCTTTGACAGCTGAGGCACCGGCGGTACCTCTACCCGCCGTGCCACCAATGCTTCCAGCACCAGCCGCTGACGATGCACGTCGCCTTAGTGCACTGCATGAGTTCCAGCGCCAGCGACCGCCCAGGTTCCATGGGGAGACGGACCCCCAGGCAGCCGAGGACTAGCTGGAGGCGGTTGTACGAGTTTTCTAGTTAGTGAGGACACCAGCAGACCTTATGGTGGTCCTTTCAGCGAGCCTCTTGCATGCGGCAGCAGGTAGATGGTGGAGCTTGATGCTCCAGGTGCACGACGAGGCATCACTCCTTTGGACGGACTTTGAGAGCCTTTTTGCTTAGAGTTCGTCCCAGCCACCCTCCGAACGGTGAGCATCCAGGAGCTACTACAGCTGCGGCAGGGCAGCATGACAGTAGCCCAGTACGTGGCGAGGTTTACCTATCTCTTTTGCTATTCCATGGACATGGTACGGGACCCATTCTTCAGGTCCCGAACCTTCGTGTAGGGGATCAGGCGAGAGATCAGAGCTTCAGTTGTTTCTCATAGCATTCCGACACAGACAGGGGTGTTGGAGAGAGCCCTCTTAGTGGAGAGTTTTCTTACTAAGCAGTCTCCAGCAGTAGGACCCACCACTAGCCGTCATGCGGAAGAGTCTTCTACAGCAGGCAGTAGACAGATGACGCAGGGGTCCAAGAGGACTAGACCTACCGGTGGTCGACCGCGTGACACAGGATCGTTTGTGCGAGTCACTCGGGGTGGACAACGACTTACCATGAGCGGGCAGTGTTACTCCTACGGCGGGATTGGTCACATGGCTTGTGACTGTCTGACCCGCCAAACGGATGACCAGCAGGTGAACGAAGGACCCCCCAGGCAGAGGCAGAGGTTCGATCAGGGCAGGCCGCAAGGAGCAGGCAGCCATGGCAGGGGAGCTGGCCGTGCAGCTGGAGGTGGACGACACTTCGGGGTGTTGCCACCACCACCACCAGGAGGTCCACCCCGACCGCAGGGGACAGGAGGACATGGGAGAGCTCAGCTTTAGGTAGTTGAGACCTACGATAATAGAGCTCCATGAGCACATGAACAGGAGCGGGACTAGCTCCAGACCTGGAGACTTTTGTTCATGTTGCTTCTAGTTTTGTTGATGTATGTTTGTAGATGCTTTGTGTCTTTGTACTTGAGCTGCAGTAATAAAAGACACCTTTTCTTGTGGCATTTACTTTCCTGTCCTCTCTTGTGTTGTTACTAAGAGGTTCCGGTTTAGACTGTTGACTTGACCCTCACTTGAGAGATACCTACTCGAGGAGACCCAGTTACCACACACTGATGCTGATAGTGTGACTCAACCCTTGGAGGCGAGAGTAACGGTTGGACCTCTTGATAGTAGAGTCGTGGCCTTACGACGTCATCCTTGGTATGGGTTAGTATCATCCATGTCGGTATTGACTATATTAGGCAAGGAAAGTGGTTCATCCATGGGATGAGACTAGATTTCTCTTATCGGCAAAGAAGAAATCTTAGTAGCTCTTGTGGGACCGGAGATGGTCCCAGCCACGACAGAGAAGGTCCAGGACATCCAGGAGCCGATGAGGATAGCTCGGAACCGGAAGAAGTCTTATTCTGGTAGGAGGCGGAGGCCACTGGAGTTCTCGGATGGCGACCATAGCTTCTTATAGGTCTCATCTCGACGTGAGTTACGGATATTTGGCTGAGGCGGCAAGTTATCTCCATGCTTCATCGGACCCTTCCAGGTCCCCAGTAGGGTTGGCGAGGTGGATTACCGCCTGGCTCTACCACCTCAGTTGCACCGGGTGCATGACGTCTTCCATGTATCTTAGCTGAGGAGATACGTGCACGACCCGACGCACATCATTGACCACGAGGAGCTAGATGTTGATGATGGGGTGACTTTTGCGGAGGTCCTGGTGGAGATCGAGGATCGACAGGAGAGGGTCCTACGTGGACGGTCGATTCCTCTTGTGCGCATCAGATGGACGCACGGGAACCTCCAGGAGAGCACTTGGGAGCGGGAGGCTCAGATGCGTGCTCAGTACACACATTTGTTTCCCTATCTTATGATGTATCTTTACGGGGACGTAAAGCCCTGAGGAGGGAGTGATGTAAAGACCCGTAAATTTCAAGGAAATTTTTTTTTCTTAATTTTCTTGGGAATTTTACAGGAATACAGTTTCTGACAGCACGTGATTCCGAGGCTCGGTGTGCCCGAAATCATTTTATGAAGTTTGGCTCGGGTACGTTCAGTGAACGGATGAGCGGGTTTTTCTAACTTTTGAACCGGTGCTCAAAATCAAATTCCGAGGGCACCGATGGAATCGCAGCACCGGTATTTTCTTAGAAACGCCTCTTCCGGAGTTGCGTTTTCTCGGGTGTGGTTTTTAATTTTTGGGCTTTAAGTTAAGAAATAAAATAATGTTGTACGACAAACTTTATTTTATTTCACTTAAATCCGCTTCAAATCCACTTAAATCCACTTAAACTAAGTTGAAGCGGATAGGTTGGAATCCAAATATCCGACCCTCTTGGTAGGATATTTGTGAGGTGGGGCCCGCATGATGCCCCACCATTTCTTTTCTTCTAAGTAACGCACCCATGAAAACCCCCATTAAATAAAAGTCAACTGGGGCATTTCATAATCTATTAAACGCTCCATTTAATTGGGCGGTTTTATTCATTGAATTAATTCTAAGAATTAATGGGTCGTTACTTAACTTAGTTTTTTCGTTTGTTGGCATGTAATAAAATAAGACCAACATTCTTCTTCTTGTGTGTTGTTCGTGGAGAGGATTTGACAGAACCTTAAGTCCTTAAACCTCCTTCGCGAAGAACGCGAAGAATGAAAATAATGCAAAGAACGCCAGCCTTCGACGAAAGGCAACGAAAGACACCGAACCCGTGGCGATCAACGACGTGAAGCTGTGTACCGCGACGCCGACGAATCTCCCTTCGCGACGCTTCTTCCGCGACGATCCAACCCCGCGACAACCTTCGATCGAAAACGACAAGGTAAGGGGTTGTGATGCTTTTAAATTCTTTGTGTATTATAAAAACAACATAGATTTAATTATTATTAATTAAATATGTATGTTTTTGATCCTCGGAGTTCGTCGACGCGACGCCAAGTACCGTGCGACAGCGACGCTCTTCCGCGACGCGACGATTCTTTTCTTCCGCGACGATCAATTCCGAGAAGAACGCACGTGCGACGAGGTAGGGGTTTGATTCTTTAAATCTTTGTGATTAAATCCCCAGTCGTTTAAATATTGTTGGATGAATATCTTTAAGACCGCTAACGCAGTGGGTGCGGACTAACGAACAATTCCGAACCCACCGCACATTTTCGTTCTTGGTGCGCAAAATGGCGGACGACGACAAACGAGGCCGCAAGGGTGATTTGAGGGCCTAGCAGTGAAGATCGAGTCACGGGAAGACCACTGGCGAAGACCGCATGAAAAACAGACCACTGGTGCACGTCCGGTGGCCCGCGGAAGCTTCCGCCGGCGCGGCGGCGCCGACGGTCGGAGGCGGTGGCGGTGCCCGGTGCGCTGCCGGAAAAACCTGCCACGGCTGAAGCCGCGGTGGTGAGCCAGTTCCACGGCCGCGCAGAACCGGGAGGAGGGACGCGGTTCGGCCACCGCGTCCGCTGGTGAGGCGGCCCCACCCGGGGCCGCGGCGTTTCATCCCGCGGGGGCAGCGCCCCGTGGCTTCCCCTCGCTCGGCCGCTCGGCCGAGTCGAGCCGGGTCGCGCCCAGGCCGGGCTGGGCCATGCGGACCCGGGTCGGGTCAACCCGGTTCAGGCTGACCCAGCGGGGGTCGGGCCGGGTTGGTCCTGGCCCAGACCCCCCCATTTCCGTACCTTTTCGGTCTTTTGATCATAACTTGAGCTACAAGCCTCCGAACGATGTGCCGTCAGTGGTGATGCAATCCTTGGATCGAGACGGTCGTTTTGGTATATTGGACTCAAGGTTTTGGAATACTTTGGATTCGTCCTGGTTGGTTCGTACATGAAACCAACCGGGCCCTCGGAGCAGAAACGCTCATATCTTGAGCTTCGGACGTCCGTTTGACGTGCCGTCGACTTTGTTGAATTCCTCTAAGTGAGACGGATCTTTTGGCTTACTCTGCCCGAGGTTTGGACGCAGGTGGAGTACGGTCGGGTTGGTTTTGACTTAAAAAACCAACCGGGCCCCTGGGATGAAAAAGCCATTAACTCTCAGACCGAGCGTCCGATTGACGCGCCGTCTGTTGCGTTAAGTTCCTGTTGACGATACGGAACTTTTGGATACATCAACTCCGGACTTTGTGTCAATTGGTTATCAGACTCTCGGCTTGTGGAGTGGACCCTCCCGAATGAGCTTGCTGTGTGCGGGAACCCTAGAGCTGGCTCCGACTACGACGATGATGAAAACAGTACGGGAATCCTCCGTGTTTTCGGCAGTGACCACTACGGTACATCTTGGGATACATAAACTCCGGACTACATGTCAGTTGATGCATCGACCTCTTAGCTTGTAGAGTGGACCCTCCTAGAACGAGCATGCTGAGTGTTGAAACCCTAGAGCCGGTTGAGACTTGACGACTGCTGATCGAACGACTCGGTGTGTTACGGATAGCCCAGTGGGGAGCGCTTGGTTGTAGCGGCAGACCCACGGAGGAGGAGCGCTTGGTTGTAGCGGCAGACCCGCGGTACTCAACAGAAGGAGTACCTCTGGAGGCTATGAGGGGGAGCGCATGGTTGTAGCGGCAGACCCACGACAGAGGTGCGCTTGGTTGTAGTGGCACAGGGGAGCGCTTGGTTGTAGCGGCAGACCCACGATAGAGGTGTGCTTGGTTGTAGCGGCACAGGGGAGCGCTTGGTTGTAGCGGCAGACCCACGACGGAGGAGCGCTTGGTTGTAGTGGCACGGGGGAGCACTTGGTTGTAGAAGCAGGCCCACAGTACTCGATAGGTGGAATACTACAACAGTCCAAGGTAAGAGGGAAGCACTTGGTTGTAGCGACATTACCACTGTACTTGATGGAGAGGGAGTTTCCCAATAGCTATGGGTTCAACTTCATGATCGATCATCTGTGGGTCATTGCAGGGGTTAGTACCCTACAGATCCTTTGTGGGTCTGACTGCTTAGATGAATTAGTGGCCACATCTGATCATCTCTAATGTCATATGAAGAAGTATACCTTTGTGAGCTGAATCTTGTTTGCTTTCCTTTGTGGATTGTGTTGTGCTATCCTATGTGGATTTACGTTTTTCTTTCCTTTGTGGATTGTGTTGTTCTATACTGTGTGGATTTACTTTTTTATTTCCTTTGTGGATTGTGTTGTGCTATCCTGTGTGGATTTACGTTTTTCTTTCCTTTGTGGATTGTGTTGTGCTATCCGGTGTGGATTTACGTTTTTTTTTCTTTTGTGGATTGTGTTGTGCTCTCTTATGTGGATTTAAGTTTTCTTTCCTTTGTGGATTGTGTTGTGCTATCCTATGTGGATTTACGTTTTGCTTTCCTGTGTGGACTGGGTTGTGCTTGGGCTCGGATGTTGGAGCCAGACGGGAATTTATGACTTAGGTATATGTATGGGAATATACCTAAGCAGTGTCGAATGTTACTTCGTTATTGTATCTTTCCTTTGTGGTTTATCCTCTGTGGATTCTGGGAGACCTTTGGGGGTCTCGGGGTCCCTACTGAGTAGCTTATACTCACCCCTGCATGGGCTATGCCCGCACTACGTTGTGTTGGTTGCAGACGATGAATAGCGCTGATCGTGGTGGAGGCTTGCGGAGTAGGACGGTACCAGGAGGTGGACCACTGGGTGGGGTGTACTCGGAGCGGACGGCTGGATCGAGGAGCTGTGGAGGCTATCTGTACTCACCCTCCAGGTGGGACTTCCAGAGGACGGCTCGACGCGGCGACTTTTCCTTTCAGTTTCTGTTTTTCCCCTTTCAGTTGTACTTTACAGTTGGGCTTGTACTTACGGCCCCCTTTACTTTCAGCACAGCTTGTTTCAGTTTTTACATAGTGTTTTACTACCGCTTACTCTGTGGTGTTTGTTGTTTACTTTACAAAGGCAACACCTTCCCTTTACCGAGATTTACGCCTTGGTGCTAGTCGCCAGCCCCTAGCCGATGGAAGGCGAGCTTGGGGTAGTCACGGCCCGGGCCCCGAGGACGGGTCGTGACAGTATGTGTTTCATTCATTTTATTCTTCAAAATCGAGTGGGTGAAGCCAATGGTTCACCTTGTTTGTGCACTCTTGAATGGATAGAATCCTTCAAACACACACTGTATTATTCCCTCTAACATATGATTGCATGTACACATGAACTTCCCCTTCCCTCATGAGTATTCTTCTTCACACAACCACAAAAAGACTCAGGCTTCTTCAAGAAATTCTCATGTGTGCATGCTTGTGTGGACTTCCCTTCTTCATGCAAACTCATCCTTCTTCAAACACAAACCCTTGTAAATAGTATGGTTGTATCTGTGCAAATAGAAGAGTATAATTACCTTTTCCTTCTGAAACCAATGGGTTCACATGTCTTTCTTATTCAATCACAGTACACGTGATTCTCTATTATAGAACTAGGGATGGTTCGTGGTTTTGTATTCTCAAGGCATGAGAAGGGCGTGTATACACCGGTTGTGTACCTGCGGAACCCCCTTCAAAAAACATAGTGAGGGTTTATAAAACCCATCACTTGATCATGGTTCCTTCTTCGCAAAGATTTGAGTTTCTCCTTCTTTGCAAGACACTTCACGAGTGTATAGGATGTGTTGAAGGTCGGTGGGTCTTGGCTTCCTCCTTCGTGTAGAATGACGATCCAGAGGATTCACTCATTTTCGAACAGATTTACTTTAGGTGTGCGGGAGGTATCCCTTTACCTTGGTTCAGGGGTTCTCTTTTTATAATCATGGATGAAAATATCTTTCACATTCAAATCCCTTTTGAATACATGATATCTTCGACAATTTAAAATATTCAAACCAATGGATGAGATATGCCACATATCTCACTGATTCCTTTTTTTAAACCCCACGGCCTTCCCCTTCATCATGTTCTTGTATTAGAGATTTTCATGAAATATTTATTTTAAATTTAATCTCGAATCATTGTGGCCACACCAACTTCTTTTTTCGTGGCTGAGATTCTTCTTCACCATATCATGGTATACATGAAAATGAAATTTCATGCATGATATCATTTCAATCCATTGACCAAAATGATCCTCATATGATTTCCAGTGGTCTTCCATGGTGATCGGTTCATCTGCTCCGGTGAGTAACAACGACGCTGGTGTGCACTGGTGGAGGAAGAAGACGGTGTGGTTTAAACCAGAAAATGTGGGGCAATTAAAAGGAACTCATTTGAACATGCAAGGCGTGGGGTTATGGAAGGTGGTGATGAGGCTATGGGATACAGATTAAATGGATGTCTGAGATATTACGCATGATCAGATGTGCAGATAGGATTGTGTTTGTGTTCTTTGTCCATCCCACATCGAAACCAACATGCAGGTGGAGCGAGGTTTAACTATCAATCCGCTCCAACCGATTTTCAATAATATCTTCCACCCTCTCTCGATACCACTGCGTATTGGATTCTATGGGCAGAATTTTCACCCACCCTCTACAGACTTTGTCCCAAAACACTTCATAGGCATCGGCTCGTTCACTCCTCCCAGACATTGCATGGCCTTTTCGCTCACCGGCTGGCCTTGTCCTACCTCCTTCATGCGCGGTTGACCCCTATGGTTTTGCATGTGGCTCGGGTTGAGTCTGGATGGCTAGCTCAAGGGCTTTCCCAAATTTGTAAGTAAGGACACAAACCTAATGTTAACATAAAACATATTAATGGCCACCCTTTATCTCAAGACACATACATGGCCACCTTAAAATTCCACACCCTCTTCTTCTCCTTTTATTTTTGGATTATGAACTCCAAAGAACTCACATAGAGCACTTCAACCATCCTGCTAATTATTATAGGCTATGTATCACAAATGGTACAAGTTCATTGAACATAAGATCAGTGCATCATTCATCTGAATTAAACATTCTACATCAATCTATGACTTAGGGGAGATACATATTCATGTTGATCATCATTTACAACCATATTGACATATTTTACAAAAAATGAAACTAAATACACTAAATTGGTCCCAATAATCTTCCCCTTTTTATTTTTTGGAAATACTCAAGATTCTCTTTCAAATGAATGTGTCAATGTGAATCTTCTATCCCCCTTATTTTCTTTCTCTCCCCTTCACTTTCATTTCACTTATCTCCCCCTTATTGACAAGAAATACAAAGTTCATGGAAGAGAGGGTATCATTCCATACTTAATCAATGTGACAACAATCATTCACTCTAATTCTACTTGAGCAATGCTCAGTGTAGAAATCAATAGGATTTTATTTAGACAAAAAAATTTTCCATTATTCACTTATCATGATAACTTATGATATGAGAATTCATATACTTGTCTTCAAGTGTTTTCCACTTTCATTCTAGGATGAGGATAATATATTTAATAATTAACCTGAAACTCTTTCTCAAACTTCAAAAAATGGATCAAAAACATTCAAGTATATAGGTAGGATAAGTGACCTTTGAAATACTTCATTCTTCTTATGTAACTGATTGATTTTGTTACTCCCCCTTTGGAAAATGATCTTTATTTTGAGTAGACATGGATGATAGATTTAGAAATTGAATACATTTTCCAATGAAATGTTATTCAAGTAATATTTAGAGTAATTTAATTTGATACCAAGTAAGGTTGATACTAATTGAGATAATGACTCTGGATGCTTCTTCATATGTCTCCCCCTCAGGGGGAACACTTCTCATCCCTGATTCTCAGGTTCTCCTTGTGATATCTTTCTTCACCATAAATTACTTGTATTATTATAAAAAATACAATACACAAAGATTCATGGGAATAAGGTGGATCCTCCTTGCTTCATCAATGTGAACAGCTAGGTTGAGGTGGTTTTCTCAACCAAGATGCGCCATTTTCTCCACTCTCCACACTTTCACATTTGATCATCAATTATGTCTGTGGTTGTGTGAATCCTATTACCTCTTCCACTTCTCTTTGTTTGACCCTTATTTCTTCAAGAAATTTTGATGTAATACTATCTCTTGAAGAAACATTTGTCTTCATGAGGAATTCTTATTAAGATGGAATAAATGCGATAAAAATTTTAATGGTGTGACCATCCTTGTTGCACCTCACACACAGGACTTCTTTAACTTCATGTGAGATCTTTTTATTTCCTTTTCCACTAGACATAGATTGTGAATCTTCCATTTTTATCATCCTTTCCAAATCTTATGTCCAGATCACCAATATTTCACTCAGAACTATGGAATTATGATTGGAACTTCTACATGGATTCTTCTGAGTGTCATCCTTCTTAGATGTTCTTTTGGATACACTACCCTTCACCTTCTTGGAATCTTCTTGGAAGAATTTTTTTCACAATTTTTTTTTTATTTCTTACCAAGGTAGCTTCTTTTTCTTATACATATTTTGTGGTCTTTTTTTCTTAACTGCTTTTGATGTATATTGAGATGAGAATGTGCCAACCTTGTGACCACTACCATTGCATCCATCACAGATGTTATCAAACATTCCAAACCTGTTTACAATGTACAGATGTTATTGTATATTTGTATGTTTCTTCTTATTCTTTGGATTACTACCCCTTGATATAAGATTTCTCTATGATTTTTCTTTTAATTTATTGTACCAACAATCAATTTCACAATGTCCAAACCTATTTCAGCACCAACATTGACCCACAAATCGTGATATCTTGATATCTTATGTATATGGTTGATGGTCCTTATTCTTGATGTGTTGTGCTCATTATGGGGAACCATATTTAAAATTATTCGTCATATATTCCCTACCCATAGTGGTAAGTATCTCATCACCTTTATTCATGCATACTTGTTTTAGTTTTTCTTCCATCCTACACTTTTTTTAGAAACATATTTAGAAACATTAGTACAATGTAGTTTTGATGGTACCTTTACTTTCTCTACTTCTTATGACAGATCATCGAATGAATTCATGATCTTCTTATCACATGTTGGAGTTATTTTAACCTTAGAATCATCAAGTGAGAATTGAGTGCAAGGAGTAACAATTTATTTCATTTATAAGGGATCAATAGGTGTCTTCTCAAGATTGGTCAACTGAGCTTCCAATTCTAAACATTTCATATTGAGGATTAATTTATGATATTAAATCATGATAATGTTCTCTTCACAAGTCTTCTTCAATATTTCAATATCATCTTCATCCATATTGACTTTGTTTTGTAACAAAGATCCGAGTTCATTGATCTTATTGGAAGTGTATTTAAAATATAAACCCTTGACTTCATTTCTTTTCTTTATCTCATCTTTAAGTGCATGGATATTTTCTTCAAGAGCCTTCTTGACATACCCTTTTTCTTTAACTTATTCATGGTGTTTTGTGGAACTCAATTCATGTTCCTTCATGATTTTTTCAATATTTAAATAGACATTTAAACATTCAATAATTTTTCCTTACAAGTCCTTTTCTAGATTATCAGCTTCTCTTTCCAATCAGGTGATCTTAGCCTGAAAACATTGAAATATTCTACAAATAATATCAACTCTTTCTTCCGGATTATCATACAGATAGGTTCTTAATTTCTCATGATCACTTGAAAATGATATAGAAGTGTCTTCCATTGCTCTATTAGAAACCTGAGCCACCATCTTCTTACTTTCCAAGCCTGAAATATTTTTATTTTTAGAAATGCATGGAGAACTAGATACCACCTATTCTTTATATAAGAAGGACTTATTCAATTGCTTCTTCTCTTTATTTTTGTTTGGTTGTTAAGGTCTTACTGGATATAGACATTTTCTTAGAGATGACTAAATATTCATAAAATCTAGACATCATGGTTGACTAGGGAAGGAAAACTCTAATATTCTCCTAAATATAATTACTTTAGAGTAGCCAACATACATGAACCACTGTGGTCCGATACCAAATGAAGGGCCCTAGACCACCCTAAGGGGGGTGATCAGGGTGCCACTTTTTTCTCCCAAAATGATGGATCTTGTTTCCACATTGGTAGGAACTTTTTTTAACCCTGTATGATGGATATGTGTAGTAATTAAAACATTCACATGTAGAATTAAAGCATAACACTTCAACTTGGTTCACCACTAAAGGCAACGTTCAATGAGAATATTCCAATAAGTTAGTAATCATACCTAATTCCACTGATCTTTAATAGATGTAGATTACAAATATTTGGTCACATTAATTATGTCTCAGGCACACATACTTTACAATTTTCTAGGATATCTCAATACTTCCCACATACCACTTCCGTTGACTCCCCCTGGCTCACTGCCTTGGGTGAAATCTCACTCAGTTTATCGACTTGAAGGTCTCTTCAACAGATTGGAATGTATGTTTTTGTATCCTATTCATCATGAGACTTTTCTTGTATGAAACGCCATAATTGATGATCTTCTATATCTAATATTATTATTTAGTGAAACGATTGAATACACTAAGACTTATTCTTCTTCTCATCCAGAATCACAAGATCATATGTGATTTTTCAAGAAATGAATATCAGTTTTCTTAGCATCATCATAATCATCTTCTTCTCCTTATTTCTTTTCATACATGCATTACATCATTCATGTATCATTTACGTGTACTTCTCTTCTTATTCTTTACACACATGCAACCACTGTCTAGGTTCTCTTCTTTAAATTCATTCATGTATGCATGTGCATGAAAGAGTGTATTCACTATCAACTTCTTCTTTTTCTAATGGGTATAATGATTTGTACACACACACGACCCTTTCTCTTCTTCCCTTTCACTTATTCTCTTTTCACTTGGTTCAAGAGTCTTTACATCACACACATGAGTGCATGGGTTTCATTCATATTCTTCTTCAAACCTGAATGGGTGTAGCCCATAGTTTACCTTGTTCTTGAACTCATAAATGGATGGAGTCCTTCATGCACATGCTACCTTCTTCCTTATCGCATATTAGTGCATGTGGGCATTCACTTCCCCTTCCCTCTTGAGTATTATTCTTCACACCACTAAAAAATCCTTGGGCTTATTCAATCCATGCACATGCGTGAATGCATGTGTGCACTAGCCTTCTTCGTGCAAGCTCCTCCTTATTCAAACACAAACCCCTACAAATAGTATGTTTGTATCCGTGCAAATAGGATTGTATTCGAACCTTTTCTTCATGAAAACAATGGGTTCATGTTTATTTCTTCTTCATAAAGAGGACACTTTAATCTCCTTCATATAACTAGGGATTGTTTGTGGGTTTGTCTTTGCAAGGCATGAAAAGGGTGTTTATGCACCAATTGGGTACCCATGGGATCCCCTTCACAAAACACAGTGAGATTTTATACAACCTATTGCATGATCATGGTTCCTTCTTCACATATAGTTTGTGTTCTTCTTCTTCTCGAGACACTTCAATATAGAATATCACTTTTTTAAGGTCTGCAGTTCTTTGATTTCTCCTTTGCGTAGAATGATGATCTAGGGGGTGCTATTTTTTTCAATTATATGTTCTTCGACTGTGCGGGAGGCAATACTTTTCCGCAACTCGAAGATTATCTTTTTATAGGAAGGGATGAAAATATATTTCACGTTAAAATACCTTTGAATACATGAGATATTCGGCATTTTAAAATATTCAAACTCGTAGATGAGATACACTGCATATCTCGGTGTTTCCTTTTTTTCAACCCCACGGCCTTCTCCTTATTCACATTCATGTATTAGTGATTTTCATGAAATATTTATTTTAAATTCAATCTCGAATATTCATGACCTCATCAACTTTGTTTGTCGCGACCAAGCTTCTTCTTCACCATATTGTTTCATGCATGGAAATGAAATTTCATGCATGATATCATTTTGATCGGGAGACCAAAATGGTCCTCATATAACGGCAAATGGTCATCCATGGTGATCAGATCAATAACTTCAGTGAGTAATATTTTTGATGGTGTGCAGTGGTGGAGGAAGAAGATAATGTGGTTTAAACCAGAAACTATGTGGCAATCAGATGACCCTCATTTGAACATGTGAGGCACGGGGTGATGGATAACAGTGATGAAATTGTGGGATGTGGATTAGATGGACAGAAAAGATGTTATGAGGGATCAGATGTGTGGATTAGATTGAATCCATGTTCTTTGGTCATCCCACATCAAAACCAACATGTGGGTGGTGCATGGTTTAAGTATCAATCCGCTCCAACCAATATCCAAAAATCTCTTCAACCCTCTCTTGGTACCGCCCCGTACTGGATTCTGCGGTCTCACTTTGCACCCACCCTCTGTGGGATTCAGCCCAAAACATTTCATGGATATTGGCTTGTGCGCTCCTCTTGGCCTTTGCATGGATTTACTACTCTCGGGCTGGCCTTTTCCTGCCTCCTTAGTTTGTGATTGATCCATGTGGTCCTACATGTGCCTCGTGTTGAGGTTGGCTGGCTAGATCAGGGCTGGCCCAAATTTTTAAGTTAGTCCACAAAAATAAAGTTATAATAAAACATATGCATGGCCACCCTTTATCTAAAATCACATACATGGCCACCTCAATATTCCACACCCTCTTCTTCTCCTTTTCTTTTTGGATTATGAAATCTAAATAACAGACTTATAACACCTCAACCATACTCTTCATTATTGTAGACTATGTATCACATGTGATACAAGTTCTTTGACCATAAGATCAGTGCATCAATCATATGAATTAACCATTCTCCATCAATCTTTAAATTAGGAGATCTCTTTATTCATCTTGATCCTCATTGACATCCTCATTGAAATATTTGACCACAAATATAGATCAATACACTAAAGTTGTCCCAACACATATCCAATTAGTAATAGATCATGAATCATGATTCATGGCATAAATATTTTACCTTTAAAATGACATGATTTCAAAGAGTGTGAAATCAATAACCAGTCATGACCTATGATAGTATATCATAAGAATAAGAACATATCATAAGATTTTTTTGTCACAATCAAAAGCAAAGAAAATAATTTCTTTAGTCAAGGTTCGGTCTTAAGACTGTCATAATGGAAAGAGTCCCTTGATAATTTGGGTTCAGTCCCCATTCTAGTGTATATTTTATCTTGAAATATTCATATTTACCCAATGAAATAGAGGGAAATATAATTTTGGGCCCATCCATTACATAATGAAAATTATATATATGTTTTCCATAAGATTATAAATAATTTATCATATCATTATTGAATAATACACGGAAAATAAATGGATTTTGTTAACATATCATCATCACATAATCATAATTTATCTAGAGAAATAATGTGTATGGCATCATAAAATGCTTTATCAACTTAGCGTAGCTTGATTAACCTATTTGAAAGAAACAGGTTTCATATAATCACCCTAAGATAGTTATCATTATAATTCATCCAAAAAAGTGGATTTAATCATAAGATCATATCCCTAGTGAAATATAATAATCCTTAAATTATGTTTACATATATTAATATTTTCTTTTATAATGGAATTTAAATTGTGTTGTGAAAATCCAGAGAAAAAATTCCTTTTCATTTAGTAACTTTTAAAAACAAAACTACAAGAATATTTTGGAAAAGAATTTATATGAAAATAACCATGGATAATTTTAAATAAATATTTAAATTAATTATTTTACACGATGGTAGGAAAATTATTTCACGTGGTAAACATCAAAACAATGATTCCTTTCACATTTTCAATAAAAAGTCAAATGTATCGCATTTGGGAAGTAAGTAGAAGATACCTTTAAACCATTATAAATAATTTAAAATATAGTTTAAAATGACTTTAAACAATCAGTGTATCTTTGTAAAAACATTATTCTAAAACATTTTAGATTATATATATATAGAATATAAGTTCTCTAAACATAGGGGAAATAAGTTTGAATTTTCGTAAAAAAATTCTCAATTATTAAGTAAAAATGAGATTAAAATGGTACTAATACTTGAAAATTCAAAAAAACATAGGACAATAAAATAAATGGTGTTTTATAGATAAATATCATATAATATACCTTCTAGTAAATTCAACATTGAAAATTCTAAAAGGAAATGAGATTGTAAAATAAACCCCTACAGCTTTGAAAATATCTGAATCAAAGACTCATAAATGATATAGCCTTATATTGATTTATAAATCCCTATAATTACCATAAAAATAAAAAAAATACATTCATGGGTAGTATATATACCACATATAATAAACTAGTCGTGAATATGGTAGGTGTTATTTATAAATAAAATTGAGACAAGAAACTCATACCTAAATTCATGTCTTTCTCCATACGAATTTGAAACTCCTATATAATAAATAAAAATTTTGTATAAATCCATTATAGAACTATATTCATATATATATATATATATATCTGTGTTTATTTATGTATATTTATTACTTTATATCATTCACCTATAATTTCATATTATTCTTTTATTTATAAGTCTTCATTAAAATTACTATTCATGTGAAAATTGAAATATTTTCCATACATGATTTGGTTTAATGGTTCCAGTACATGAAGCTTGGTATTGATTTAATCATATATATAATAATAATAATAAAATAATAATAATACTTATTCATTATACACTTTTATAATCATCCATATAAGGTGGTGATAGAAAATTAATTAATCAATTCATGGAGACGGTAGTATGTACGTATGCACGCGTGATGTTTCCACTTATCGATGGATGTAATGAAAGAAGGGTAAATAATAATGAAAACTTAAATAATAATTAGTATATCATAAATATTGTATATATTCATTAAATATATCTTTATTACTATTCAATTAAAGAGGAAATAAAAAAACAAGTTGCATCGCTTCATGCAGGTGGTAGTCCACACATGCACACGAACAACCTTATCATTTTCCAATGGATAGGAAGGAAAGAAGGTTTATAAAATTATATAATTATAGAAGAATAATAATTTCATAAATATCATATATAATCATTAAATCCATTATAATAACCAACTTTGAAAGGTGTTGAAGGAAAATAAAAAATATCGCTTGGTGGATATGGTAGTTCATACTTATACACGAGTGATGCTTTCATTTACCACTGGGATAGAAAAAAAGTTGTTAAAGGGTCCTTCCATGAACATAAAAAATAGTATGTTAATTATAATTATTTTATTCTATCAACATGGTTATATATGATTTACATTAGTTGGAAAAAGAAATAAATATTGAAACACATGGTTAAGAATTATACCTTTACTTTAGAAAACCTCCTTTGGATTTCACCATAAGCCTTAAAAGGCTATTCTTATAGTGAGACCAGGTCTTATAGAAAGTTTTTATAGAATTTAAGAAGGTATTTTCGTAGTTCTTGGATGAAATAATGCACTCAAAATGTGTGAATAAGTGAGGAGATAATGTTCCTTTTATAAGTTGGGTGGGTGGAAAACTTGTAAATAGTGGAAACATTAATATATAATATGTGTATAACTCATGTAAAAAAACTTAAAAGTTTCATATATTGGAATATATAAAGTATAAAGACTAAATATAATCATTTAATAAATTTTATATTGTTTTAGGTGTCATTTTAAACCTTATCTTTTGATTCAACCCCCTTGTAAACAATTTTTAACCTAACCAAAGTAATAAATTTTTCACACCTTATTGGTCATGAAAGAAATTTTAAAAATTAAAAGTGTAACATGCATTAACTATGAATTATAGTATCAATAATTTCCCATATAATTGATTCAAAATAGGTTTTTTTTAATTCTCTACTTATTTAAAAACAATTTTAAAACTTTAAATAACATTTAAGGTTGTTTTGGGGACTCTTCACACATAATGACATTAAAGGAATAAATATAAAAATGGAATTAGAATATAAAATATTTCAATTATAAATTATAATTATCTAAGAAAATATAGTGGAATTATTATGTATCTAAATATTATTACTTTTAATTTTCTTAAAGTCATATACTTGGTTTTTCTAATGCATACACAAGTGTTGTGTTGGTGTTGCATAAGTGTTCATGGTAATTATATTATATAAAAAATTAAAAACAAATAATTTAAAAAAATAAATTTATTAATATTAAAAATAAAAAAATTTAATCTTTTATAACCTCATATTATCTCTATGAAAATTTATTAGATATGTTAAATGAAAGAGAGTGACATTTTGTATTTTTTCTTAACTTAAAATAATATAAAAAACATAATCAATTTATAGTGGAAAAAATGACATATTTTAGAATTTAGGATGGTTTTGGTGTTATTAATACCACCCAATGAAATAAATATATGTGTTGAATTTTTTTGATACCTTATCCAATAGTTTTCACAATAATTATCTCACTTCACCCATTACTGTTGTGATAAACTTTTACCTTGGTTACAATTCATTATGAGTAAAAAATAAATTCAACTATTTAATAAATTTGAGAATTTATTTCTAAATATAAAAACCATTTTCAGGATTCATGTTTTATAATTAGAAGAAATTATTTTGAGTATAAGTGCGTAAAATGAAATGAAAAATAGTTTTTAGAATAAAAAACATTTGAGCATAAAAAATATTTTATACTAAATCATGTAAAATGGTTATTCCTATTGAATTAATTATATTATGTTTAAAAAAATGGTTCTTATTTTACTTTAAAACCAAATAAAAAAAATAATGGTATTTCAAAATTACTTGATTTAATGAAAATAATTGATTATTTTTCAAATATATGAATTTTTAACTATTCACTAAAAAATCACTTTTTCAGAAAAATCTAAAAATTCATCCTAAGAATGTTATAACATTATGATTTTATAAATTATGACCAATTTTTAATTATAATTTATTAATTTTTTAGAAGTTATTTATAATATCTCCACACAAAATGTAATAAAACCCATTTTTAAAGAAAATGTATTTATGAATAATATAATTAATTTAGTCCCATTCCTTTCCAAATAAGCATAATTAAATGAATATTAATTAATTATATTATATATTTAATATAATTATTTAATTATAATCATTTATTAATAGTGATTAATTTAATCTATTAATATAAAAATACATTGCACACATAAAAAATTCATGAAAAATATCACTTTTCCCTTCAAAAGATTTTATCTTAATTTACAAAAAAATTGATAATAAATTAATGATTCGTTCTTAATTTTTTTAAGTTAAAGGTTTATATATATAAATTTCATAATATTTTTATTCTTATTCATACCCACCAAACCAACGACTAGGTACTAATGGTCATATTTAAATAATAATATTTCTATAGTATATTACGGTTCGTTTAGGATCAGTGTTGTGAGTATCCCAATAAATAAAACACGACGAATCTATAAAATAGAAATTCATTATAAAATATTAGGGTGTTAAATTATACCCTTCTTAAATAAATTACTTCCTCATAATGTTTTCCCCATGTTTTATTAAAAGGGGTTTAAAACATTTTTAGAGCTAATTAAAAGGAGTGGAATATAAACACACCTAAGTGGTAAGAAATAAGTTTTAATATACACTGATCACATTTCATATTGAAAAGAAATTTAGTTTCAATATTATGACTATAAAACTTATCATTTCATAAATATTTTATAAATCATGTATGTATTATAAAACTCATAATTGTGAATAGGTTTTAAAAAGTATACATTTATAGCTAAGAAATATTTTCCACATAGGACTCAATAGATTTATCTTCCTTTAGCATTATTTTAAGGAATTCATTTACCATTGAGATAATGAATGTGAGAAAATTTACTTAAATAATTTCCTCTGTTTTATCCTTTCGTTGTTTTTTGAGTATTTTTCCTCTTCAATGTCACTATAAATAACCATGATTATTTTTTCATGCCTGAAGGATTAAAATTATCTTTTAATGTATCTTAAGATCAAAAAAAGAATGAAAATTTATTCCTCCTCTCTCTATATATTTAGCAAAACTAAAATGGTATTCACAATATAAGATAAAAATTAATATGAATAAACCTTCATATGAATAAATAATACACTATTCTTCAAAACCTCAAAAATAACACCCAATGTTTAACCTAATTCATTTTATAAATTACCTTAAAACTATTCCAAAAATTTCTAACCAAATTTGAAACCCAAAAATAATAAATATGTTATCATATATTTTTTTCATGATCAACTTAACATTTATCCCCAAATAACATTAATCACATATAAAATCACATAAAAAATTTGTATACCCTAATCATAGAGTATCCGTAATAAACTAATCACTTACCTAAAAAAACTGAATCACGCTAAGGACATATTAAAACCATATATACTTCTAAAATATTCACCATTATTTATTCCTCAAATAAATTTTTATATTATCCTTAATTTTTTATTTACCGAAATCATATAATGTTTTATATATAGTGAACATATTCAAAATTTACTTTAATCACTTGGTCACCAAATCAATTTTCAATCCCCTATGTTCCCAAAATATGATAACCCCTCTATTCTCATTGACCATAATTATCTATTCTTTAATAAGGTATTAACCATAAAGGTTATGTATTTCTTTCAACTTATGTTAAAAATAACATTCTTCTAGGATAACCTCACACTAAATCACATATTAAAACTAGGGGTTACATATACCACAATGATCTATTAAGACATAATAAAAATGTCCCAAAATATCATCAATTGCTTTAAAATACCATATCATAAAACCTCAAAAGGGTATTTATTCCTTTAAAATTATAATAATCCTTAAACATATCAACCCATAATAGAATCCTTGACTCTTAAATTATGATTCCATAGAGTATACTTGTATGTTTAATTTTGTTCTTAGTTTATCTCTCTTTTTATTTTAAAGGATTTCAAGATTCAGGGATTGAGATTTTGGAATTTTGGGAGAAACTGGCCAGGTGTATGGTCTATGCATAGTTAGTAGTAAATGTGTGGAAACTTTGTGATATGGATATGTTCGTTCCAATGGCATTTTTCACAGTTTTTCTAACTATGTGAGTCTCTAGGAAAATTGTGTTGATGAATGGGTTTGGGTATAGAGGTGGTTACACTTATTTTCCACTATTTTTAACTGTATATCTATTTATAGGTAAATGTGTGCTTTATATTTCAAGGGATAGTAATAATGGCATGTTTAGCACACATTTTTATCTAATCGTATAGCCTAACTATGAAACTTGTATGACCCACTTAAAATTGAGAAAATACCCTAATAACCTTGGTCATCTTTAACTCAAATCTCACAATAATATCTCATTAGCTTTTCCCAGGCCTTTATTAAAATTCTAGGAGGTTCTTCTTTGGGTCTCTTGGTGGTTATCCTTAGTTATTAGTGGATCTCTTCGAGGTATGTTCTGATTTCTACTTATTGTATCCTCCTATTTCTAGATATCTTCTCAATCTCTCTTCTCCTTCAAGGTTTAGATCTATTAATAGATGTTATGGATAGATCAAGATCTTTCAATGGGGAATTGTTGATATTTTATATATATCATGGCTTGTGAGGACCTGATCTCTCTATCTCTAATCACAGTTTTTGACGCCAACAATGTTTTCTCTATTAGCAAGGTATGTGCCTCTATTAAATGGTTCTTTCTCATTAAATACCATATTGTTAATGTATTTTCATTTGTTTTTTCTTGTGATATTGATTTATTTAATGTCTATGGGGGTTATATTATGTAAATGTGACATTGGGGACATGGAAATGGGTTTAAAGGAGTTTTTATGTTAAAAATGTTTTACATACTCATGTACTCAATGAAATTACTCAAATATAGTTGTGACTCTAAATTTTTTTTTCAAGAATGGGAGTGGAAATTATTTTCCTATGTAATTTTTTAAAAAAATATTATCATGGTTTACATGAATTCATTGAGAAAACATAGCACTTTTGGAATCTAGTTGAGTTGGATTATGTACATATGTAAAGAATAGTGAGTATAAACCCACTAGAGGTTATGATTGTGACACTAATAGATTATAGAAGGACTCTACATTATTAGGATTAACATTATGATATCTTATAATTACTTGTGTGTCCTAGTTTCATATTCCCATAGGTTAAATCCCATTTATGCTTGGTTAGACTCATGATGGTAATGTTTCATTCTGATTGCTCACATGTTTATATTTTAGGATATGATTTTTTTCTATTTATTCCCACAATGTTATAATTCATACTAACTCCCATATTGTTTTGGCCATGGATATGGATTTATTTAAAAGAAAAACCAAAATATGTTTTATGTAAAATCCTTTCAAATGAAATAGCTTTATGAAATTAGTTTTTTTAAGTAAGAACTATCAGCTACATAGTGACAGGAATTATATAGATCCATGGTAGTATCCTATAGGGAATTTTCCTCCCATACTATATATTCCTTTTGGAAAATGAAGATTTGATTTTAGTATACATAGGTAATGGGAAGTGTGTTATGTATCCTGACATCTTATCTTGATTCATATCTCTGTCATTGTGGGTTGGGATGGTGGTGACAGATGTTCACTTTGGAGATTTATTTTTGGTCTTGATTTTTTTTCTTCTGGGATTATCCTTTTCACTTGGTTTTGTTTTTCTCATTGTTTTTTAATTTTTCTCCTTCATTTTCCATCAATTGTTTATATTTATATTATTATAAATGAGACATGTTGTGTTTTCATTTAGGGTGAAATCATTCCCATGGTTAAGTATGTTGATACCTTGGTTCTTATCGTTGTCTCATGGAAATTAGGAATGTTCTTTAGAACCTGTGTCGATCTAACTTGGTTTATGTGTTAGGTCAACCTGGGTTGGTTCCATAAAAAATTATATTAATGGGAAATGTTTTCAAGGGTTTTTTGGTAAACTACATCTGGGAATATAAGAAATTGGGTGGAAAGTGTAGAAGGGTTCTAGGCCAACTAACTTTTGTACCTAACCTTGGGTTCCCATGGGTGGTTAGGGATTTTTAATCCAGATTTCAGCTTGATTTTTTGGGATATTTAGATGATCCTTTTTTGGGTTTATTTATATAAACATGTTCATGTAATTATATTGGTTTTTTATGTTTTCACCTATCATTCAGTGAGTCTTCTATTAGGGTTATTTAGATGTACGAGATTTTTCCAGTAGACCTTTGTTGAGGAAATTTATAAAGTGGATATACCTGAGGAATAATTAGATAAGAATACAGGTCTTAGTGGATCATGGGTTATAGTAGGAGATAGCCAGAGTTCGTAATTTTTCTATAAAATAAATTGAAATAAGGGTTCTTATTTTACATCAGGATCAATTTTAAGGGTTTCTTCGGGTCAGCACCAGATGGTTTGTTACCAGTTTGGAAGACATATCCATACCATTCCTAATTTTATAGTATCACAAAGTATTTTCCATATTTATGTAAAATAAGTTTATCTTATGTTTTTTTGTGGGAGAGTATCCTTGGGTAGTAGAACTGGATCCACTCTTATTAAAGTATCTCATGTTAGGAGTGATGCAATGAAAGGTAGTGGATCTCATTCTCATGTAAAGGGGGATACTCAAATGGTAGAGAAAGAGCATGGAGGGGCTAAGGTTGAACATCATTATTTATTTGAATGGCACCATATGAATCTAAAGTGGGGTCAGCTACTGTGAGAGGTGCATTGTTTATTCCATACTCAATAGTTATAGCATCATTTAATATATGTGAATCACATTATTTTATATCATCCAAGATGATTGATATATTTGGATTATGATTAGAACTAAGGGAATTTATGATATATATTTCCACCCCCTTGGGAATAAGGAAGGGTTTTAAATATTATGAATGTCGGATTACGATTGTTGAATATGAGATGTTGTGAAATTTCCTAGTTCTTGGTCATAATTTCTTTGACATCATCATTGTTGTGGATTTGATGGTCAATTTTAAATTCTAGACCGATAGTTATAATTAAGGGTTTAGTTTCTATCTCCTTATGGGGTAACTTTCATATTTTCGGGATAGTGGGATCTGAGATCGAGGAGGGTGGGGTCCATTGTTCCTGAGACTGGAATTATCTTACTATAATTATAAAATAGTTTTCTTAATATCATCGACTAGTTTTTAAGTGGTATTCTTCCTATTGTGTTGGATGTGTACCCTGAGGTATTTCTTTATGATTTTTCTATTTTTCCACGCCAGAGAGTGATTTAGTTTTCTATTAAACTACTCTTTGGTCTGAGTCCCATATTCTTTATATTTTATCATATATAACAATCTGGATTAAAATATATTAAATTTTATCTTGAAGATCATGAGGTCAAAAGATTTTTTCAACTCAGTATGCCACCATGGGCTTCATCAATTGTCATTGTAAATAAATTATAAAGAAGCATATGACTTTTTCTAGATTACAAAAAATTTAATCATGATATTGTTAATAATAATTATCTATTTTCCAGGATTGATAACATGTCTTATCTACTCAGGGGAGCCTGATGGTTTTTTAAGATTGATCCTTATTCGTCATACTATCAACTAAGAATCTTAGAGTATGATATTCTTAAGACATCATTCTGGAGTATGTATTAGAATTATGAGTATTTGGTTATGCCATTTTGTCTTAATAATTATATTGTGGTGTTTATTTCATTTATTAATTAGAGATTTCATCAGTTCTTATACACATTCATGGATTTTTTTGGGGATGATAATTTTTTGTATTCTAAGAAAGAGGAAGAACATTTGGATTATCTCCATATTATTCTCAAAATTTTGAAAGAACTTCATTTGTATGAAGTATTTTTAAATTTCAGTTTTCAATCCACGAATTAAATTTTCGTGGACATGTTTTATCTAAGAGAGGCATCTCAATGAATCTTGAAATTATCCAAGCAATGATGTATTTGAAATAATAAAGAATATTTTTGATATTTAGAGCTTCTTGAGCTTGGTAGGTTATTTCAAGTGTTTCATTCATGATTTCTCTAAGCTTACATATCCTATGATAAAGTTTCCACATAAGGGGATTAAGTTCAAATACAATGATATGTTTCGAAAATAATATGAGGAAGTAAAATTTAGATTGACTTTAGCTCTAGTTCTGATTCTTCTGGAAATGATTTTGGGTTATGATGTCTTTTTTAATTCCATGGGAACAGGATTACGATGTGTTCTAATATAGGGGAAAATGGTGGTATCCTATAGGTCCTTCCAACTATGTCATTATGAGAATTATTATCCTACCCATGATCTCGAGTTGGTTATTTTGATGCATGCTCTCAATACTTGGAACCACTATCTCTTTAGAGAGTAGTTTACAATATATTTATATTATAATAACTTGAAGTATATTTTTACCTAGAGAGATCTAAAACTTTAATAAAGACACTAGGTAGATTATATTAATACATTCCATTTTGATATTCCACACACTCATTGAAAAGGTAATGTGGTTATCAAAACATTAAGAAATAAGTTACTAACTCAATCCTTGAAAAAATATATGGAAGAGTATCCTTTGATAAGACATTTCATGGAGATGATATTGGATGTGGATGAAGCATATGGGTTGGTTTTCTTAGCTTATCTAAAAGATGATTCTTCATTTGATGAATGGATTCTTATTAGAAAAGAAATTGACACCAATAGTCATCATTTTAGTGAAATCCTTTATGGTTAGGAGACCTCATGTGCTTATCCTTAAAGTCCCAATGGTGTGTAGTATTTTCAAGGCATATTGGTCATTCTGATATCACTGAGGAAGTCGTTTATGGATGGTGTAAATTTATCTAGTTGGTATATAAAAATTGGTAATAACAATATGTATCATGATTTTTGACATTATTATTTGTGGTTGGGTATGTGGCGGTCATTTTAGATTTCATTTCATGATGTCTTACCTACCAGAAGATTAAGGCGGATCATGAGAAAATTTCTAGTTTTTTCATCCTTTACCCATTCTAGTATGGAAGTTTTATGTGATATCCATAATATTATTTATCATTTTACCAGGTAATCCTAGTATGAAGGATAAAATTTATGTGATCGTTGATCGAGACCCAAAATTGGACCATTTCCTTCCTATTAAAGAGTCAATTAAGGTGAAAGAGCTCAGCCCCATGAATGACTGAGTGATCATTAAGCTCAATAGAGTTCCTTCAGCTATTTTTTCTTAGACAGATCGATGATTTACATCTCTATTTGGAAATGTTTTACAAGAGGAAATGGTTACCTAGTTGAAGTTGAGAATGGAATATCACCCTCAGATGGATGGATAGAATGAGAAAGTCATTAAAATTCTTAAGGATATAATTTGGGAAAGGGTTCATGATTTTGATGGTTCTTGGGAAAAAATGTTCCATTGGTTGAATTCCCCTATAAAAATATTTATCAGGATTCGATTAAATTGGAGCCTTTTGAAGAGTAGTATGGGTGTCTATGTAGATATCATTTTTGTTTGGCGAAGTTTAGGGAACAGACTTTAGTTTGACGAAGCGTTATTAAATATATGATAGAAAAGGTAAATTTTATCTAAAAAATATTATGATAACTCATAGTCACCCGAAATCATATTTCACCCATATTCATCACCTGTTGTTGTATGAGGTTGGTGATGGGTTTTTTCTAAAGTTTTTTCTTCATTTAGGGAATTTCTATTTGGGAATATAGGGTAAGATATCATTGAGGTTTATAGAACATTTCAATATCATTGAATGTCTTTGAAGGGTGGAATATATGTAAAATTTACTGTCTCTCTTGACATCGATTCATGATGTTTTTCATGTTTCCTAACTGAGGAAGTAACAACTGGACCCTTCTCATTTGATAAAATGGGAATATGTTAATCATGATCTAAATACCTAAGTGACTGAGAAATTAGTTCAAATTATTGATCATTATAGTAAGGGGTTTCATGGAATAATGATTCCCTTGGTCCATGCACTATTGTAGAGTAGATGGGATAGTTATGAGATGTGGGAGCGTGATGTGTTTATCATGTTGTAGTTTCCTTATAACATTGCAAGTCAAGAATCATGAGCACATTCTATGGATATAAAGATTCATGGTGGGTAGAATTATGATTCCCTATGGGATACTAGTTTGATTAATATTGGTCTTAGTTTATTTCTCTTTGGGTTTTAATGTCTCTTGAGATTCATGGGTTGAGATTTTGGAATTGTGGGAGAAACGTGTTAGGCACATGGTATACACATAGTTAGTAATAACCTTGTGGTAACCATGAAATATGGATTTATTGGTTCCAGTTTCATTTTTTGTGGTTTGATAATGGTTTTTATAACCATGAGAGACTCTAGAAAAAACATGAAAATTAATGGGTTTGTTTCCAGAGGTCATTTCATGGCTTGTGCACGGTTTTTCTAATTGTGTGTCTATTCCCTGATAACTATGTGCTTTGGTTTTTAATGAATAGTAACAAGCACATGGTTAGTGGATAATTTTTCTAACCTTCTCTCCTTATCATGTGAACCATATGAACCTCCTAAAATTGGAAAATTACCCTCATACTCTTGGTCGTTTTTAACCCAAATCTCACCATAATCTCTCATTAGATAGATTGATCCCTTTCTTAACATTGTAAGAGGTTCTCCCCTTGGTATGTTATAAATTTTACTTAATTATATAATATATTAGAGGTATATTATGATTTCAAACTGTGTTTTACTCCTCTTTATATATCTTTTATCGATCTCTCTTCTCCTTCAAAGGTTGGATCTCCTAAGGGATGTGGTTAAGACAACCCACATCTTTTATAAATCTTAATTCATGATTTATTACATAAATTCACACATGATACAATATCAAAAGATTATGAGGCTTAGAATCTTTGGGTAAGAAGATACATAACATAATAACATGAAATATGGGTATTATGACACTATTTAATAAACTTCAAAACATTTCCTTTTATTGCACTGGTCTTCTAATACTACATGGGATAACATACAGAAGTAAATAAGAAAGGGGTGAGAAATAAATCATAGTAGGGGAATAATAAAAGAATAACATGATGAAATTAATACATTTCATTAAAGACACATAACAAGGTGACATAAAATGGGTGAAAATCATAAACATTAACATTAAATAATTATATAAGATGATAACATCAATGATGCATAGGAATGTTTCAACAACATAAAACATGACATCATAAGAATAAGTCAAGGTTAACCACCAAGACATCATAACATAGTGTTTTTAGGATAAAATCGCATGAAATATACATGGAATCTCATGAGATAAAAACATTACCCAATGCATTGAATGTCTATATAATTTTGGTCCCACAATTCACATTCATATCATGCTCGTGCATTTGTGTGCCACATAGAACATAAAATATAAGATAATATTTCATCACATTTAATATGATGATTAAGGAGTGTTGATTATATAAATGGTTTTCCTAATTCAATGAAGGATGGGTATATCTAGTTGAATACCCTTGAGTGTAAATGGGTATGGGTATTCACTACACAAATGTTAGGCATTAAAAAATCAGAGGATAATTTTGGAAGCATAACGATTGTGCATAAAGATTCAAGGAAGGGTTTAATGATAGTGAAATGTGGTTTATAAATACATGGGAATCGTAAGGATAGTAAAAGGATTTGTAGAAACATATTCTAACCTGAATAATTTGAAATCAAAAGTTGTAACTAAAAGAAAGAGCTCAAATAAAGAGGAGGAGGAGAGAATCTATTTTCCTTGAGAGGTCCCTTCTAAAAGATTGGGGAAAGCTTCCTAAGAGATTGGGAATACCTTGGGTGGGATTTATAGAGGTATAGGTAGAGTAAATTCATGATAAATGGGTTTTTAATGAAGGGGAATGGGCTTATTTGTTGGTATTTATATAAAAAGAGGGGGGGAATTATTTATTAATTTCTAAACATAGGTTTTGAACTCTATATGATAAAATAATAAAAACCACAAACCTTACCATAGTTTTTGACAAGGTTTTATACCAAAGAGGACTTTTTATAAATGTTTTATAAGTCCAATAACCAAAAATATTAAAATAATAACTTTGGTTATGTGAAAGTGAGTTATAATTATAAAGAATTGATTTTAAAACCTTAAAATATAATATAATTTTTGGAGGATTCATTAAGTGTTTATAAAATTAATCAAATAACTTAAAAATGAATTATTTAAAATATAAAAATATTTTTTGTCATTTATACCATTTATAAAATTTATTACATTACATTTAGGCTATTTTTATTTCAAAATACATAACATATATTTATATCATATTTAATTTTTATCAAAAAATTTGACTGTCTCAGAAAATTATGAAAAAAATCACCATTGGATAATATTGATGGGTTGATTTTAAAAGTAATATTTATTTTTTCTAAATAATTATATATATATATTAGGATTTACACTTTTAAATTAAAAATTTTAGTTATTTAAAAATATTTTCTTTTGCGATAACAACAGTTCTCTGGACTATATAGAGATAATATTAGACTTTACTAAATTTCATTATGATTTTTATATAAGTATTATTTAATAATAATTTTATAAGAAAATAAAATTTATTTCAAAAATATTAAATTTATAAAAAATTGGTTTTAATTAAAACCATATATTTTCCAAAAATAAAATTTTAGTTTCTTCGTATAAAAATCTAATTTTCATCAACTCATATAAAATTTTAATAAAAAAAGGGATAATGATAATAATTATTTTATTAAAAGGAAAATATAAAATTTTATACTACTAGGGTATAGATACATAACCCCTTATTACACCAGCATATTCCCTAAGGGTAAGTTGTGGGATGGGGGGGCATTCTTAGAGTGGTTCGGAGAACATTGTTTGGGTCATGATATTGATAATCTTGAAGTTCTCTCATAAAAGATTTTACTTGTGATTCTGTTTATGAATCACAGATTGGTCTTAATAAAGGGAAAATATAAATGATTCCATATCCCTTGGAATTTCTAATAGATGGGATTTATAGGGTATGATCCTACTGGTCAAAGCCATCGCTTCTTCCATTTGTGTCAATTGAAATTTATCATAACTTTTCATTTATAGTATTCTTAATGGCCAGTATAAAATTGATATTTTATAAACAGTTAAGATTATTATAATTATTTTAAATCCAACAGACTATATTGGTCTGAAATTACTAAAGTCGTTCTTTGTTTTCTATAACTTTAACTAATTTACTCAATCAAAAGGTAATTTCATTTATAAAAGTGTGGGTTGTTACATTCTTCCCCCCTTCTAAAATTTCACCCCCAAAATTTCACCTCATACGCTGAAACTTATGAGGGTACTTCAGTTTTAGTGCCTCTTATTATTCCCATGTTTCTTCCTCAAACTTGTGGTTCCTACACAACACTTTGACCAGGTAAGTTGTCTCCTTTCAAGTAACATTGTCTCTATGATCTAATATCTTCACTAGCTACCCCTCGAATGAAATATCATTCCCCAAGGGAAACACCTATGGATTCATTTCTTGTGAGGTGTATGATATATACTTCCTCAAGAGGGATACATGGAAGACATCATGTACTTGGGAAAGGTTAAGTGGGAGTGATAGTTGATTTTCAATAGCTCTTATGTGATCAAGGATCTCAAAGGGGTCAATGTATCTAAGACTAAGCCTTACCTTCTTCCCAAACCTCGTGACTTCCTTCCACAGATATGTACAAGGGAAAAAATTATCTCTTACCAAAAACTCCTAATCTCATCGATGATTGTCTATATATATTTTTTCAACTTTTTATAGATTTAATATGAATTTTAATGTTTTGTAACTTCTATTTCATATCTTGGATAAAATTAGGTCCCATAATCTTCTTCTCTCCAACTTCATTTTAGTATGTTATAGTTCAAAACCTCTTCTCATAAATAGCCTCATAAGGTGTCATTTGATTTATAGAATGGAAATTTTCATTTTATGAGAACTCCACTAGGGGAAGGTATTGATCCCAACATCATTGGAAATCCATTGAACATGATTTCAATATATCCTCTAGAGTTTGAATGGTTCTTTCAAACTTCCCATCTATCTAAGGGTGATAAGTATTAATGAAACAAATCTCTCTATCTAGTGCTTGATGAAGGCTTCTCTAGAACCTCATAGTAAACCTAAGATCTTGATTAGATATAATTAAGAGTGGAACTCCATGTAGTGTTATGACTTACATTATTTATATATTGGAGAGTTGGTTAAGAGAAAAATATTCTTTGATAGCAATGAAATACACTAACATTTTAAGGTGATCAACTACCACCCAGAGAGAGTTATTCAATTTAGATGTACTGGGGAGTCCTGTGACAAAATCCATGGTTATGTTCTCCCATTTATATAATGGTATTAGAAATTGTTTCATCATACCATTATACTTCTATCGTTCATCCCTGAATTATTGGCATACCAAGCATTGAGGTAAAAAATTTGTAATCCCCCTCTTTATGTTATCCCACTAGAAGTTTTTCTACTTATCTTTATACATATTATTGCTTCCTAGATAATAGTGAAGGATGATCTATGTGTATCATCCAGAAGTTTCCTCTTTGGCTCTAGTTTTGATGGGACACATATCCAGGTTCCAAAACCTAGAACTCTATATTTAGAAAGCTTGAAATCCAAAATATTCACTACCTTTTTTGTAGAACCTCATAATCTTATTGGTCTTCCTTGATCATATTAAGAATGGATGGTTAAGAAATAATTTAATCAAGGTAGGATGACGTTTATTTTATGATTCTCATGTCTATTCTTTTCATGTCCAAGATTATTTAATTCTTTTCCATCCTCATCATAAGTAGGGTTGTAAGATCCTTTCTACTCATATTATATAACTTTCTTTTCCTTCCCAGGATGGTAATGGATTAAACAATCACAATCCTTGATCAGATATAACCACCTTCATTGGTGAATATTAATATCCTTTTGTGTGAATATATACTTTTGTCTTTTATTATCCATATATATGTTACACTTCTCCCTATAGAGATAATGTAGAAACCCCGGTTTAACAAAAGTAACCCTTATTTTATGATTTTAAAGTACGAAAACCATTTGGGTGAAATTTGGGATAGTTTGGGATACTTTTAAAATTTTATGAGGATTTTAAAATGGTTCACGGTTAGTAAAAACCATGAAACACCAACAGGAAACCATGCACAATGGAACAGGGGAAAAAGGGAAGGCGCATAGTTTTTCCAAACTGCGCAGATACCCAGGATAAACCGTGCTAAGTGGGACAGTGATATTTTTTATGGTTGGTTCATGGTTTGTCTAACCATGTGAGCCAACCATGAAAGATCCCCTCTTAAGGTAGTTTTTCTCATATGGTTGAACACAATTTTCCTAACAGTGCGACTAACTGTTCCCAGGTTAAAAACAAGATCCACAAAAGTGGATTTAGGTCTGATTAAGCCTTTAACCCCTCGTTTTCCCCCAAAACATTCCTAACTCATGACTTTTCCCACTAAAAGGTGAGATAACCTCTCCCCCATCGATTTGGAATAAATATATTGGTTTTTATTAGTGCGTCAAAGCTTGATTCTTGCATTAAGTCTTCGTTCATGGTTGTTTTTAGAGGTGTTTCTTAGACCATGTTCTATATTTCTCGCAATTTCTTAGATCTATTTCCACTGTTCATAGATCTAAGATAGTTTATTCAAAATATGATTATATTTGGATTTTTTCTAATAGGGGAAGAGATATAAGGTGGTTTTTGGAAAGTCAACCCAGTTTCATTGGAATTTGAGTGTTGTTCTTCGTTTTTATCATAAAACCTGAGGTAGGTGGCCTCACACTCGAATATTCTATTTATAAATTCAAGTATTAGTTTAGAATTGGTTAAATTTATAAATTTGGTTGTGAAATTTGTGTGAAAATCATGGTTGAAACCCTCTTTAGTGATGGTTTGTATATTTTTTAGTTTTCTAGAAATTTTTTGTCAAAGGGATTTGTTTTATTGTTTTTAAAATGTTGATTTTAAAATTGGGATTTGCTGGAATTGTAAAAAATGGTTTAATTGAAATATTTTCAATAAAATGGTGATTTTATTGAAATAAAGAGAAATTGTTTGTTTGGAAGGTTTTCAATAAAATTATGGTTTATAGAAATGGTTGAAATCGTTGTTTCGGCATTTTTTAGCATAATGGTTGTGTTGGTTCATGTGCATTTGTGGGGGATAAGGGTAAGAATTCTCCGCCATAATTAGTGGGATGAATAAGGGTTTTGGATTTCCCCCATCAAAAAGGTTTATTAAGTGATGTCTTAGTGATTGGATGACCCACCACTCATTAGTATATGAAGGTACAAGTTTCATTCATGGTTAGATGTGTGGCTATGTGGAATGGAATGGGATAGGAAAAAATGTGTTTTATGAAATGGTTTTAAAAAATTGTTTGGTTTCTTTCCTTATAACTTAATATTTTTTTATAAAACTATTTTGTTAGGGAACTTATTTATATGGTGATATAAACTATTTAGAAATTGTTTTATATAAATTGTTTTATTTAAATGTGATAAAATGTTATATCTTAATGGCATGAGTAGTGAAGTCATTTGAGGAATACCTACTGAGATTCATTACTCACCCATGTTTTAGAACATTGGTGCTTTTGCAGATGTTTTTTATCAAGACATAGGTAAAGGTAAAGTATCACACTTCACTCGTGGTGTTTAGTGATACTTGGGTAGTTTTGTGAAGTTATAGCATGGAGTATATTGGAGATTTGGATTCATGTGGTTGTTATTGAGTATTGCTGATTTTGTCTTCCACTGTATACTTTGATATTACAGTCTTCTACTATGGTACTTGGTTTTAGTTTGATTTTAATACCAATGGTTTTCTTTGAGTTATATTTCATTAATATCATGAATCATGTAGTGTTTTTTTTGGTTATTATATGTTTGGTTTATGGTTTTATTTTCAAATGGAAAATCATCCCTCATCTGTTAATAAAACCCTTGGAATTTATTTCCATCCTTTGGCAGCTTAGGGACGTTTCTTAAGTCCATGTAATGGATTTTCCCCTTCTAAATCCAATGAGGCAGGGTGGGATGTTACAATTGGTATCAATTTGTTCCTTCCAATTATCCTTATGGAACAAGTGGTTTTCACCTTTGTTGGTCTTTGACTTGGTATTGGTTTTTGTTGTTGGATTTGACAATTCCTTTGGGTTATTATTGAGTTGGGATCATATAAATGAGTCGGATTGTTGGGACTTGAAATGTAGAGCATAAAAAAATGTAGATAACCTTTTTATGATAAACTTAAAGTTAATAGGGTGTTGAGTACATAAGTATTTGCATAAACTTATAGAATTTTCAATCTAATTATCATGGGTTTAGCTAATGAGGTAGGCATGACATATAGAAATGAATTCCCACTAGGAGTTCATATTTCATTTTCAGTAATGATCTATGATTTTGTTCAAATGTGATAAATATTAAAAATTGTTAAAGTTGTTTTCAAATATGATATTTTGAAAAGGCATGAAATGGTTATTTTGAAAATTATATGATATTCAAATGCATGGTGAAATTTACCAAAATGGTTGAATGTGGAAAATGCTAAATTTTGGAAAAAATGTCGTAATAGTAAGATGTGGTATAATTTGAGATTTTTAATCCTTAATTAATTGCAGATTGAGATTTATGGCATTTGTTGTGTTTCTATAAAATGGAACCTGGTAGGTGTCATAAAAACTAACCAGAAGAGGCTGTTGAGAATGTGGTTTCACCTAAGACATTGGTGAACCAAAAGCTGGTGAAGAGTATTGTCCAATGTTTTCAATCCGTTGATAGTGGGAACTGGAGGGATGAGCCAAGGAAAGTGGATCATTCTGTCTAATTCCAAAAGTAGAATCCACCCATATTTCAGGGTGATTCAAAACCAGAAATGTCAGAGGTGTGGCTGAATAGGATGAATCAAATCTTTAATTTCATCTACACACCAATGGAAATAAAAACCACGGTGGTAATGTATATGTTGTAAGATTTTGCATGCCATTGGTGGGATTTAGCAGTTCAAGCTAAATTGGACCAATGGCTTAGTTGGGAGGATTTTGAGGAATTGTTCAACAAATAATTATATCCTCATACATTCAGAATTAAAATAAGGATAGAATTATTCATCTTGAAGGAGGAAAATCTTCTTTTCAAAGATTATGCGGCTAAATTCATGAATTTAGTCAACTTTTCCCCCAAAGTTGATTCTAGTGCATCCTTGAAGGCATGCATATTTAAATACGGACTGAGGCACAAGGTTCACTCAAAGATTTTTGTGCTCTTTATAACAAAATATAAAAAGATAGTAAACAAATTGATGGTGGTATAAAGGGAAATCATAGGATCTATGGGAGGTGGAAGCATGTTGATACCCATAGGAAATAGTGGGAACACTAATGATATGAGAAAGTAGAATAGGGACACCTATTTCCAATGTGGGAGTACGGCTCAGAACCAAAAGGTTGTATTGGTTAATCTTCATCCAAAACCAAAGAGTTGGACTAGATTTTTTCAATGTGGTTCATTCAAACATATGAAGAAAAAGTGTAGGGAATCACCTAAATCATGCCTAATTGAAATAAAATGGGGAATCTTCAGTGATATTGTCATAGTTCTCTGAGTTTGGGTGTTCGGGACACTTCTCAAGTGTCGCAGGCATCATATGCTTTGATGGGATCAGGAAAGAAGAATCAATCTCATCAGCAGAACAGTTCTATCGATGGTGATTCCAAGAATACCATGATATCTCATCAATTTGAATCACAATAGGGAAACATGGAACAATGCGCAGTGAGTGAGAAATTATATGGAGTTGAGAAAGTGATTACTGATGATTATTCTGGACCATCGATGGTGTGAGGTACGATTATTTTGAATTCAACCCTCATACAATATTTGTTTGATATGGGTGAATCTCATTGCTTTATTGCTTCTCATGTTGTCTATTTTTTGGGTTTATAAGTTGAGATGATTCCTTCTATGTTAAAACTTCAAACTCCTCTAGGGAAAATAGAATGTTGAGACTTGGTGTGTAGATCATGTTATAATATTGTCGATGGAGCTGAGCTAAAATGTGATTTCTAAATTCTTGAAATGGATGTATATGATATAATCTGGGGTATGTATTGGTTGACTATGTTCAAGGCTCAAATCTATTGTTATATTTAAAGATTCATTTTTACAACTGAGGATGGAATTGAGTATCTATTTTAGGGATAAAGGAATTTAAAGGTGGGTGTAACAGGTTTTTTGACACCAAAAGTAGGGTTGATATCATACTAGTTGGTGTTGTTAAATTTGGCATTGATGGATGCAATTTAAAATGGATGTTTTCCAGTAGTGGTGGATCAATTTTCATATTTTTTTCCCAAAATTTATCAGGGTTTCCAACTATGAGAGAAGAGGAGTTTATGATTGATCACCTTCTAGGGACCAGTCCTATTTCCCTTCTGTATTATCAAATGACACAAACTGAATTAAGGGAACTTAAAGTGAATTTGGAAGATCCAAATAGAAAATCATTTATTTATCCTAGAACGTCTCTATTGTAAGCACTGGTCTTGTTTGTCAAAAATCAAGATGCAACTCTTTAGCTATGTATGGATTATCGTAAGCTTAATCAAGTTATGATAAAGAATCAATATCCACTTCCACACATTGATGATATGTTTTCTCAATTAAGGGGAGCTCAATGGTTCTCCAAAATTGACTTGTGGTCAGGATATCACCAACTGTGCGTGTGAAAGGATTATATTATGAAAATAGATTTTAGAAGTAGATATGGCCATTACTGATATGTGGTAATTCCTTTAAGTCATATGAATGCACCAGTGGTATTTATGGAATTAATAAATCGGTTATTTCAAAGATATGTGTATTCTTTTATGGTGGTATTTGTGGAAGACATATTGGTGTATTCAAATATAAGAGCTGAGCATTAACAACACTTGGAGATAGTGTTGGGAATCCAGAGATATCTTTGTTTGTGTGCCAAATTATCAAAATTTTATTTTTGGATATAATTGGTACACTTTCCTATCCATGAAATTTTTGAAAGATTTGTTTTTATGGATCCAAAAAAGATAGGGGTTGTTACCTCCAAGAAACTGTCAAAAAATTACATTGAGATACACAGTTTACTTAAATTGGATGGTTAGGATCAATGATTTATCTGTGATTTCTCACTACTAGCCTCACCTATCACAACATTAATAAGGAATAATGTTCCATTCCAATGGAATGAGGAATGTTAGAAGCCTTTTAAAAATCTTATGTTTTTTCTTAAATCATCACCAATATTGATATTGTTAGAATGAAGACAATGGTATGTGGTGTATTGTGATACTTTGGGATCTAGATTGGGGTGCATTCTCATGTAGGTAGATCATGTTGTTTCTTATGGATCAAGACAGTTATAGTTGCATGAGAAGAACTACCCAACATACAATTTGGAGTTAGCTTCCATAGTCCAAGATTTGAAGCATTCATGTCATTACCTCTTAGAGAAAAATTTACTGTGTTTATGTATCATAAGAGACTGAAACATATTTTAGAAAAATGGTATTTAAACCTGAGATAATGAATATGGATGGAGTATCTCCAAATCTCTGACTTTTACTTGATGTACACATTAGGTAAAGGAAACATAGTGGCAGATGCATTAAAAATAAATTCATATTTTCAGTTGGAAAAGTGGATTCTGATCAATGCCAGTTGATGTCAGGGATAGCATACTTGAGCTTGGAATGTGAGGACCGAGGTGATGTTACTGTTTTATTTCCAGTTTATTTTGTTTTGGATCTAGTGAAGATGGTTAAAGAGGCATAGGCATCTGATTCATAATGTGTGGTCGATGAGGATAAAATGTAATGGTGGGGAGAAGATTCAGGGCTAGAGGATGGATGGGAGTTCAACACTGTGGTTTATTGTAATGACTCGAAATTTACATGTAATGTTTTTTATATATGGTAATTTTATTAGTCCGTGAAAATTGACGGTGCGTGATTCCGATTCCCGGAGTGCCCGGAATGAATTTCTAAACTTTTTTTCGGGTAGGTTCAATAAACGTGCGAGTGGAATTTTATAACATTTGAACCGGTGCTCAGAATTAAAATATAAGGGAACCATTGAACTCGCAGTGCCAATATTTTCTTAGGAAGACTTTCACCTTGATGAATGTTAGATGAGGATGAATGTTAGTTTTTGTGTTTTTGTGGAAATAATAAAATAAAATAAACACACGTTTTATTTTATTTTGTTATAACCAACCTATTTGTGGAAGTTGGAAGTGGGGTCCACCATACCTTAACCTCACATGAGAGGTTATGGTGGTGGGGACCACCCAAACCATAACCTCCCATGAGAGGTTATGGTGGAGGGGACCACTCGGGATTAAACCCCCTTGAAACCCCCCTTTTATTGTTAGAAACCCTCAACTACCGAATAAATGTGGGGGAACCTCTAAAACTCCTCCACATTAATTGTGCCAATGCATATACCTTTAATATTCCATCCCTCCACCTTTAATTAATTAAACCATTTTGAATATTATGCCAACGACTTAATAGATATCTTAATCTATTATTTTGAGGCTATTATTTCATTTTTGTGGAATTGGGGAGAGGAGGATCTTTGAGATAAAAGCTATGCAATGAAGAACCGCTTCTCCGAATGAAGAACGCGTTCATCCAAAAAAGAATGCCGATCCCAACTTCTACCTTCTTCCGTGAGGCTTCCTCCGACGTAGGAAATCTTTGACTATGACGAACTGATGACACTGACGTCCATCTTTTCCCAACAAGTTGTCTTCTACCCTAAGACTATGTCGATGAATAAAGAGAAAGGTAAGGGATTAATTCTGTTTGATTATAAATTCCCAAGTACATCCCTTGTTTTTCTTTTATGGGTTGGGAAGAATCATTGTGGGATGGTTTGATGTGCTTCGTTCTTGTGAACCACTTGCTACCGCTCTAATGCGGAGAGTGAAGGCCAAACTAACACGGCATGTCCTCTACGAAATCTTTGTGTTGATTTGCAGAGTTCTTCAAAATGGAGGAAGGTGACGAAGACGAAGAAGGCGACGGTGCCGCCACCCACGGCCTCCGTGAGCTGCTCCACCCCCGCGGTGCTCCGGCCTCCTAGCTGGACCGGCCCCGTTCCCCCTCACGGTGCCCCGAACGAACTGGCCGAACCCCCTCACGGTGCCCCGACGGGACTCGTTGTGCTCCCTCGCGGCGCTGTGGGGTGAGCCACCCTGGATGCGCCATCCGCCGGTTGAATTGGCCCCTAGCCGAGCTGCCCTGGCCGCACCGTCTGCCGGCCGAGCCACCCCGGCCACTCCGGCCTCCCGGACGCACCACCCCATCCTCTGAGCCGAGCTGCCCCGAGCCGGGCCCCCATGGACCTCCAAGACAAATTGGCCCTACGCACCGAGCTGAGCCGCACTCGTGCCAACTCGCGTCCGGTCCACGCCCACACAGATATATATAGCCCCTCGTGGCCTGCTGGGCCGGGCCCAGGGGGCCAGGATGAACCCAACGGGCTGGCCCACCAAATGGGTCGGGCTGAAACCAACGGTTGGGGCCAAGTTGACCCAAGCCAATCCGGGTCGGGCCGGACCAGACCTGGGCCCACTATGACCCTTTTACTTTCCCTTGGCTATAACATTGGCACCGGACGTCCGTTTGATGAACCGTCCGCGGTGATAGAAATATTGGGGCATAACAGGCCCTTTGAGTATACCCCACTGGAATTTTCGGTATAGTTGAGATATGTTTAGGTTGGATCGAGCACGAATCCAACCGGGCCCCCGGGACTAAACGGGAAATAACTCACAGACCGGGCGTCCGATTGACGCATCGTCTATTGCGTTGAGACCCCTATGACCTAGAGGACCTTTGAGATACTTCTTCTTGGGACTTCATGACAGTTGTAATATCGACTAGTAGCTCATGGAGCGGATCCTCCTATAGACGAGCAAGCATAGTGCAGAGACCTAGTAGCAGGCTGTGACCGGATGACTGCTGACTGCTTTGACTTGGAGTGACTCTACTAGCCCAGTGGGGACCGCATTCGTGTCATGGCAGACCCACGGTATGGATCGCCTCTTGGTGAAATATAAAATCCATGGTACTCAACAGGAGGAGTACCTCTGTAGTCCAAGGTTAGTGGGAAGTGTTCTTGGTGTCACGGCAGGCCCATTGTACTCGATAGAGGAGGAGTTCTCCAGCAGGCAAGGTTTCGATAATGTGACTAGGGATGTTACTTGATACTACCCCTAGAATAAAATCATGGTTGATCTGAGTAATTTTTTCTATGTTTTCCTCATGATTGAGATGAATTACTTGATAACATAGGTATATGTATGGGCATATACCTAAGTAGGTTTATCTGTTGAATTCTTACTTTGTGGTTTATCCTTGGTGGATTTTGTGAGACCTTGATGGTCTCGGGGTCCCTAATTAGTATCGTTATACTCACCCCTACACGGGATATGCCCGCACCTTGGTGTGTTGTATGAAGATGATGAAAAGTGTTAACTGAGGCTAAGAGTACCAGGACTGGACAGTACTTGGAGGTGGACCATACGGCGTGACGGTACGCGGAGGAGACAGACGGATGTGGTGTGCTGAGAAGGCAATCTATACCTACCCTTCAGGTAGGAACCTCAGAGGACGACCCAATAACTCTCTTTTCCTTTTCTTTAGTTTTATTTAATTTCAATTCTACGTGTACTTTCTAGTTGGGCTTGTATTCTGGCCCCTTTTTACATTCATCACTCTTTGTTATATAGTTTACTTAGTGTTTCGTCCAGCGGTGTGCTTGCTTGTGTGTGTTTTCACAGGTTATAAAGGCAATGCCTTCCCAGTTTTAGGGAATTGCGCCTTTGGTTCTAGTCTCTAGCCCCTGTTCTATGGAAGGCGGGCTTGGGGTAGTCATATAACAGGCCCCAGGGGATGGGTCGTGACATTTATAAATCTTATGGTCGTACCTATGCCTTGTCAGGAACAGCTTCTTCATGCATACCACCATTTGTGGTGGGTTGTTCACCCTAGAATACATAAGATGTATAAGGCATTGAAAAACATTTTTTGTGCGATGGAATAAAACAAGAAGTGGATGATTATGTTTCTAAATGCATAACCTGTCAGTAGGATAATGCAGAGCATCAGTAACCAGCAGGTATGTTGCAGTATTCATCAATCCCTGTTTGGAAATAGGAGTAGATAGTTATGGATTTTGTAATAGGTCTCCCAATAATGGTTCAGAAACACTCTTCTGTATGGGAGATAGTGGATCGGATCATAAAGTAGGATAATTTCATCCCTATTCATGAATCTCATATGGTGGAGGACTTTTCAAAAATCTATTTCTTAGAATTGGTCAAAATGTGTGGTGTACTTGTTTTGATAGTGTTAGGAATAGATCTAAGGTGTATATCTCTTTTCTATAAGTCCATAAATAAATCCCTAGGGACTCAGTTTACTATGATTATAGTGTATCATCCCTAGATAGATGTAAAATCCAAAGGGATGATAAAAGAATTGGAAGAAATGTTGTGGGATTTTGTAATGGATTTTAGTGGCTCATGGGAAGAGCACGTACCCTTAGTGGAGTTCTTGTATAACAACAGTTATTAGGACATGATACAAATATATCTATTTTAATCATTATTTGGGTTTCCTTTTCATTCTTTACATTGTTAGGTGGAAATAGGTGAGACTTCACTGGTCGGGCCAATCCTTGTCCAAGAAAAAACAGAGAATATTTAGTTTATCATGAAATGGATAAAGATGGCATAGAGTCATCAGAAATCAATTTCAGATCATTGTTGAAGGTTGTTATCATTCAAGGTGGGTAATCAAGTATTCTTGAGAATCTCTCCAAAGCTTGGGCATCATCATTTTGGGAAGCATAAAAAGTTATCTCCTTGATTCATAGGCCATTACAAGATACTGGAATAGGTGGGAGAGGTGGAATATCGGTTGAAAATTCCACCGTGATTCAGTGTGAATGTGTTTCACGTATCTCATTTGAAAAGGTATCATCATGATCCTGGCCATGTGATACGATGGGATCATGTTGAACTATAATTGGATTCTTCGCTGGTACACGTGCCAGTTTGGGTTGTTGATAGGCAACAAAAAGTATTTCTTGGAAAAATCATTGGTCTAGTGTAGGTTTTATAGCAGCATGGTCAGATCTAGGAATAGACTTGGGAATGAAAGAAGGAAATGAAAGATAAATGGATATAACTGTTTCATATCAACGATGGTTTTCTAATTTCTTGGGATGGAAAGAACAATGGTGGTGAGAATGTATCACCTCCGGTTTCAAGTAAGTAACCCGTATTTTATGATTTTTAAGAATAAAATTATTTGGGTGGAGTTTTTGAGGTTTTGGGTTACTTTTGGAATTTTTTGGGGATTTTCTAAGGGTGAACGATTAGTGAAAACAATGAAACGACTACAGGAATCTATGAACAATGGAATAGGGGAAAAGGGAAGGTGTATGGGCATTTCAGAATTTGACCAAATCATATGGATACCTAAGAGAAACCATGCTAAGTGGGATAGTGTCCTTTGGAATGATTGGTGCACAATTTGTCTATCCATTCAATCTAATCATGCATGGTCCCCCTTAAGGCATTGGTTGGCACATGGTTATTGCACATTTTTCATAACCATGCAATTAATCGTGCACTAGTTAAAAACAAGATCCATAAAAAGTGGGTCTAGGTTGGATTAAGCCTTTAACCCCCTTTTCTCCAAAATTTCCCTAACTCATTATTTTCCCTCCTTAAGGATAGAGAACCTCTCCCCGTCAATTTGGAAGAAATATGGAGGTGTTTCTTGGTGTGTTGAAGCTTGATTACTATGGTAAGTCTTCATTCTTGGTGGTTTTTAGTGGATTTACTTAGATCCTCTTCTATATATCTCTCAGTTTCTTAGATCTATGTCTTATGTGGATTGATAAATTTTATTCCAAATATGACTACATTTGTCGTTATTATTTATAGGGTAAGAGATATAAGGTGGGTTTTTGGAGATTCAACCCAGTATCATTGGTGTTAGAGTGTTGTTATTTGTTTTCATTATAAAACCCAAGGCAGGGGATTCACTATTTACTCATATATTTAGAACATTAAGGCTTAGTTTAAAATTGGTTAAATTTATAAATTTTGGTTGTGAAATTTGTTTCCAAAGCATGGTTTAAACACTCTATGGTGATGGTTTGTGTATTTAGTGGTTTTATAGAAATTGGTTGTGCAAGTTTTTTGGTTTCTCTATTTTAAAATGATTATTTTAAAATGTAGATTATCTGAAATTATAATAAATGGTTTAATAGATAAAATTTTAATAAAATGATGGTTTTATTAAAATAATGTTTAATTGTTTTTTTGAAATATTTTCAATAAAAGTATGGTTTAACGAAATGGTTTAAATGGTTGTTTTGGAATTGGTTTATGTCATAATGTTTGTGTGGGTTCATGTGAATTTGGGATGGATAAGTTTAATAAGTATCCCCCATCATTAGTGGGGTGGATAAGGTTCAGGGATTTCTCCTATCAAAATGGTTTATTAAGTGACAGCTTAGTGAAAGGTTGAGTCACCACTCACAAGTATTGGAAGGTTCAGGTTTCATGCATGGTTGGATGTGTGAATATGTGGAATGGAATGGGTTATGTAAAAATGGGTTTTATGAAATTGTTTTAGAGAATTGTTCGGTAACTTTCCTTGTAACATAATATTGTTTAAAAAACTGTTTTGTTATATCACTTGTTTATATAGTAGTATAAACTTTTTAGAAATTTCTTTAAATAAACTATTTTATATAAATGTGATAACTTGTTTTATCCAAGTGGCGTGAGTAGAAAATTCATTTGGGGAAAACCTAATGAGTTTCATTACTCACCATTACATTGGAACTTTGGTGCTTTTTCAGATGTTTCTTATCAATATATGGGAAAAGTTAAAGTATCACACTTCTCTATTGGTTCTTAGTGATACTTAGGTAGTTTTGTGAAGTTGTATCACATATCATGTTGGAGCATTGGAGTCATGTGGTTTTTGTTGAGTATTCTTGGTTTTTCATTCCATTGTATACTTTGATATTGTAGTTTTATATTGTGGTACATGGATTTAGTTTGATTTTAATATCAATGGTTTTCTTTCAGTTTTCTTTCATTGATATCATGCATCACGTAGGGATTTATTTGTTTATGGTATGTTTAGTTGTTGGTTTTATTTTCAAATGGAAAATCATCCCCCATATTTTAATGATGCCCTTGGAATTTATTGTTATCATTTGGCCCCTTGGGGATGTCTCTTAATGCCACGTAATGTCTTTCGGCCTTCTCCAGACAATGTGAAGGGGAAGGATGTTATGGATAATGTATTCAAATCTTGAATGTGAAGATCACTACAGCCAATTCTTAATCATTTTGTGGGTATTTGTTCTCAAGGATATTTAATTGGAAAGAGGAATAGGTTATCACTTTTTCATATTTCATGAGTACACAACCCAATCCCTTTTTGGATGTGTTTCTATTGATTGAAAGTCCTTCCCCACTGATGGATAGTATAAGCATAGGTGCATTGATTTTCCTCATCTTTAACTCTTTAAATATTTCCGTGAACTAATCAATATAGAAAAAAATTGACTCCTTTTCTTGGTATCTTAGTAAGTGGCCTTGAAAATTGTGATAATTTTCTCACAAATCGATGATAGTACCCAGCTAGTCCACGGAAACTATGGGTCTCCATAAAAAGATGTTAGTATGGGACATCCTTCAATTTCCAATGTTTTTGAAGGATCCACATATATCAATTTATTGGTGATAAAATGCCCCCGATAATGTTATTTTTTCCGTCCAAAATAGGCATTTACCATACTTCACATATAACTTTTCCGTTTCAAAGGCCTTTACTACAACATTCAAATTAACCTCATTTTCCTCCTTACTTTTGGAATAAATGAGAATATCATCTATAAGTACTGCCATAAATTTATCAAGGTAATCCAAAAAGAATCTATTCATTATGTACATTAAGATAGTTGGAGAATTAGTGATTCCTAATTGAATCACTTTGTTCTCTTAGTTCTTGTAGCTTGCAAGAAAAGTAGTCTTGGGGAAATCCCCCTTCTTTACCTTTACATGATAATATCCCGATTGAATATAAAACATAGAGATGTTTTTTATTTACATAGTTGATTCAAAAATTCAGCAATCTATCGAAGAGGACACTTATTCTTTATAATGATATTATTTATCTCTTGATAATAAATGCAAAGGTACATTGACGAATACTTATTCATTATGAAGAGGGTTGGTGTACCCCTTGGTAAATCACTTAAGGATATAAACGCTTTATCTAGAGTCTCCTATAGTTTCTTCTTTTTCTCTTCAATTTCAACAGTGTCCATTCTCTATAGAGTCTTTTATATTGGAAAATATCTGGTTGTAAGCTCGTTTGAGAACACAACCTCAAAACTTGGAGGAAGAACAAGAAATTATTTAAGAAACACATCATCATATTCACTTACAATGAGAATGTCATCAAGGATGGTCTTTTATTTATTATTAATCATTTGATCTAGATATGATTTATTATAGGAAAATAATATCCATGATTGAGATGATGATACCAAATTAGATTCGTCCTCATGGTTACAATTATATAGAATCAATGGGTGATTCATGATATGGAGGGTGATTTCCTTATTTAGGTCATTTCTGTTGGATCTATATAAGAAAATCCAATCCATACCCATAATTATATGCAATTACACTAAATAGTGTATCATAAGGTTTTTTAGGAATTTTACCCTAGAAATATGGATAGGTGGAATTTATATACATTGGATACAATAATTTCCCCATTTTCCATTTTCACAGATTGCTTAGCTTCAATGATTTTACTTGTTGTTTGAATCGTTCTACTAATATTTTGTGATATGAAATAATGTGTAGAACTAGAATAAAACAATACATTCAATGTCCTTGAATGAATTACTATAATACCTATCACCACATTATTATAAGTATCTACATCAACATTTGTGATTGACTAAGCTCTCCCTTTCACTCTAGTCCTTGGAGGTTGTTATCATCGATTATCATCGACAAACATTGGCTTATTACATTGATTCTTATTCCTTGTAGTTAAAACATTATATAGGAGGCTAAGGGTTCATTGGATACATCCTTTATTTCATCACATTTGGGGTTTCTCCTGGTGGAATTTACTATCTAGGTACACATCCTAACCACACCTAAATAATTTCCTTGTCCCCTTCAGGAATTTGCTGGGATACTACTTTCCATACTTTTTACAAGTTGTATGTGGGAATTTCTAGTAACCATGAGATTTCTCCATCACTCCACTATAATTGAACTCTATTCAAATATTTATATATCTAGACCCATGAGACCCTTTAGATTAATTTATATCCATTTTGAATTTAAGGGAACCTCAGACAATTTCCCCATAGCTTTCAGGGTCTGAAATTTCTAAATCTTTTCATAGACATGGATTTGTCCAAACAAAGAATTATTGAAATTTACTTTTATAGGAAATTAAAAATCCATACCCATATCATTAAAGTATTTTGAATTTCTCCTCATACACCCTTATGTATTCATAATCCTTCTTCTTAAGGATAAGAAAATCCCTCTCTATTTTAAATCAGAGATTGTGAGGAATAATTATCAAAAATTGTTTTCCATAATTCCTTCCACTCCATTGCTTTAATATCTTCCTAATTATTTATATTTTCAATAATCATCCACAATTAATCTCATTCTCTATTCATATGATAAACAATTAGCGTGGCCTTTAATCACTCAAATTATTGAAGGGTGAAGAAGATATTTTCAATAGAGTTGATCCATTATTCCTTGATTACAGGATCTGAAGATCAACTGAAATTCAAAAGACCTTATCGCATAAAGATCTCAATAACAACATTATATTTCTTATTGGGTGTTGGTTTTACCCATGTTTCAAGTATCTATTCATAAAATTAGTTAACTTAGTAAGTATTTTCAAAAATTTCATGACATCTTCTCCCATTGGGTTGGGTATCTCATTTGGGAATTTACCATCACATTGGTTGTTGACTCAATTCCTCCTATTTCTATCTATTGACAAAAATAAAGTGATAATTATTGATGAGAAACATTAAAATATTAAATGTATAAAAGGTAAACTATTAAAATTTAAGGGATAACTCATAAAATAAATACATTACTTAACCTATTAATTTATTTGTTTCAATATAAGTTATCCATGGTCTATTTTCTAATATAATTTTTTTGGGAATTTTAGTTCCCTTAAAATGGTTTATAAATATCTTGTGAAGTTACCAAAGCATATCTACTGAGAGAATCAAAGTAGGTGTGTAGTAACACCTATTTTTTTTACACTCGGTGATGATCAACTTAATTCCCAATGTTCCCTTTTTAGTGGTATTACCCCTATGCATAATTCTTTTAGATCCACATCCACTTGTAGTATCCATAAAGGGATTTTGTTTCTTAGAAACCACTTACTATGCACTTTACCATAATTTAGGGAAATTTTCCTATTTTTATTCTTATCCTTATGTTTTTCTATAATTATTTCTAATCTTAATCTCCAAAAATTACTAGTTCATGATCTGATACCAACTATGATAACCCATATATTTTATAAACCTTAATCCATGAATTTTTATATGAGTCACACATGATACAATATAAAAAGATAACTATTATTGGTGTATTTGGGTAATTATATACACAACATGATAAAATGATTCATGGTCACAATGAAATCCTTTAAAATACTTCAAAACATGCCCTTTTATTCCACTGCTCTTTTGATACTACGCAGGATAACCTGGGATCATACATAAGAAACATGTGTGCTATAAAGCCCAGTATGATTGTATTCAAAGAATAACATGATTAAAGTAATAAATTATTTTTAAGAGTCATATCAAGTTGAAATAAAAGTGTTTATAATCATAAACATTGATATCAAATCATGATATAAGATGATAACTTCAAGGAAACATAGGAATGTAAAAACGACATAAAACTTGACATCATAAGCATAAGTCAATGATAACCACTAAGAAATAATATCATGGTGTAATTATGATAACTTATAATTCACGACACATGTAATTTCATGAGATAAAAACATTATCCAATTCCTTTTGGGATATATAATTCTAGTTCCACCCATCACATTCATATCATGTACATGCATTTTTTGTTCCATAGAGATCATACAACATAAGAAAATATTTTATCACATTTAATCCCATGATTAAGGGGTATAAGTTACATAAATATAATTTAAAAATAAATTATTTATATTTAAATCTATTTGAATAACCTTAAGTGTAAATGGGTATGATTATTCACTACACAAGTTCTAGGTATAGAGAAATCGTAGGATAATTTTGACAGCATAGTGGGAGTACATAAAGATTCATATAAGGGTTTAATGGGAGTGAAAGGTGGTATATAATTACATGGGAATAATAAGGATAGTAAAGGGATGTTTAAAGAAGTATCCCATTATTAATAACTATAAATCAAAATGCATAACTCAAAGAAATATCTTGAATAAAGTGGAGATGGATATAATCACCTTCCCTTGAGAGGGAACTTTGAAAAGAATGGGGGAGTTTCTTAAGATATTGTTAACACCTTGGGGGGCTTTAGAGAGTTATATAGAGAATAAATGCTTGCTAAATGGGTTTGGATCAAAGAGTACTCGGATATTGGGTCGGTATTTATAGCAAAAGAGGGGAGAATTCTTCATTAATTACTAAACTTAGGTTTTGAACAATAATAAAAACCAAAAAACTTCTCATGGTTTCTAATAAAAAAGATTTTTTTTCAGTATTTTATATTTCCAAGAACTTAACTCCTTAAAATAACACCCTTGGTTATTTGGAAGTGAGTCGTGTTTATAATTAATTGATTTTAAAACCTTAAAATATAACTCAAGTTTTGGAGGATTCATTAAGGGTTTATAAAATTAGTTAAATAAAATCAAAAATACATTATTTTAAATTGGAAATATATTTTTTAATATTTATTCCATTTATACTATTTATTATGTCACATTTGGGTTATTATGAGGTCATAATACATATAATATATTTATACTATATTTAATTTTTACCCAAAAATCGAATATCTCCGAAAATTATGATAAATTCACCATTGGATAATTTTGACATGATTATTTTAAAAATAATATTTATTTTATCAAAATAATTCTCAGAATTTTAAAATTTACACTTCTAAATCAAAATTCTCATTTATTTAAAAATCTTTTTTTTATAATAATAGTTTTTTTCCGCTTATAAAGATTGTATTGGAATTCACTAAATTATATTATCATTTATATATAAATATTATTTAAAAATATTATTTAAAAATATTATTTTATTAAAATAACATTTATTTCAAAATTACTTAATTTATCAAAAATATTACTTTAATTAAAACTATATATTTTCCAAAAAAACAATTTTGGTTTCTTCTTATCAATATAAAATTTTCATCAACTCATATAAAAATGTACAAATGAAATGGGATAAATTTAATCATTATTTTATTAAAATGAAAATATAAAATTCATACTACAAGGGGGGAGACACATAACCCCTTATTACACTAGTGTATTCTTTAAGGGTAAGGTGTACGGTGACGGGACTTTCTTGTGGTGGTTCAGCAAACATGGTTTGGGTCATAATCTCAATAAGATTGAAATTATCCCATAAACAGTTTTTCTTATGCTTCATTTTTTTGAAACTCAGGTTGGGCTTGGTAAAAGTAAAACCCTAGTGATTCAGTCTCCCTTGAATGCCCTGATAGATGGGTTTTATAAGGTACGATCCTACAGGCCAAGGTCATCACCCTTCTATCTATATCAATTTGACGACCCTTAATATATACTAATATTAATTATCACTATATAATGACTATATTATTAATGGTTGACATTATTAATGGCCTTTAAATACTATAGGATATAACATTATAAAATAACCAAATTATTGCATATGTTTTATATAACTACAAGAAAATTATTCAATCAAAATGGAATTTCATTTATAAAAGTCTGGGTCATTATAGTGATTGAAATATATAGATGTTTTTATGGGAAGTTTTTTATGGTTCTTATGGATCTAGGTTTGTGAGGACCTAATCTCTTCATCTCTAATCATTATTTTTTAAGGCGGTTAGGTTTTCTCTATTATTTAGGTAGGTGTCTATATGCAATGGTTTTTTCCCATGATATACCTCATTGTCCTTGTATTTTACTTTGTTTTGAATTATTAATGTGATGTATTTGTTATCTATAAGATTTAATTTGTGTAAATTTATCATTTGTGGCTTGGAAAGGGTTTTAAAGTGGGTTTTTAATGGTTTTACACACTTCATGTGTTCGATGAAATTATTCATAGAGTGTTTTAACTCTAGATTGGTTTTTCAAGCATGGGATAGGCAATACTTTTCTTTTGTAAATGTTTTATAAAATTATGAGCGTCGTTAAATTGAATTTTTTGAGAAAACATATCACTTTAGAAATCTTGGGTGTGTTGTATTATGAATATATTCAATCCTTAGTGAGTGTGGACACACAAGGGGTTATGATTATGATACTGAAAGGATGTGGTAGGACCCTGTATCGTTATGATTCACATAATTCCAACTTAGTGTTCCTTGTGTGTCCTAGTTTCATATTCCCATAGTCTATAGCCCATTTTTTTTGGTTTAACTCATAATTATAATGTTTCATTCTTTAATTTTTCACATGATTATCTTTTGAGATATAAATGTTTTTTATTACTTCCTTTTATGTTATTATTCATACCAATTTACAAATTCATGTGGCTTTTTATAAGGATTGTTTTTAAAGTAAACCCAAAATACATTTTATATAAAAAAAATCAAATGAAAAAATTTATGAAACTTGATTTTTTTAACTATAACTAATGGTTTCATAGTGACATGCATTTTATAGATTCATGGTGGTATCATACATGGAATTTTTCTCAATCCTTACATATTCATTTGGGTATATAAAGATTTTTCTTGTATGATATAGGTAAAGGGAAGGGTTTCATATAGCCTGATTGCTTCTATAGGTTGATACTACCTTCATAGTGGTTTGGTTTGGTGGTGATTGATGGTCACATGGATTCTTGGTTTTGGAATTGGTCTATTTTTCTTTTGAGATTATCCTTTTGGATTTGTTTTTTTATGTCTCATGGTTGTATACTTTTATTTATTCATTTTGATCTTTTTTATTATATTAATATTTTTATGCATGATACATGTTGTATTATTTTCAAGGTGAAATCGGTCACATGGTTATGTATGTTAATACCCAAGTACTTATTGACAACCCATGGAAATTTGGAACACACTTTGGGCCTTATGTAGATCTAACTTTATTGGTGTATAAGGTCATCCTAGGTTAGTTTGTTATATAAATTATATTTATATAACAACTTCATAACCTCTAAAGTTATCTAAACCCTTCTCTAATTCCAACTATGATAGCCTAAGACTCGTGTACCTGGATCCAGTCCTAAAAACCTATTCTTAACCTACCAGCTTTGATACAAAATGAAATGAAACAATTTTAACCAATCATAATTATATTATCCATAGCCATCATTGAGTCACTTTCATACCCAATAAATGTTAGGTTTTGAGTTTTAGAGAATTTGTAAAACCCATTAATGTATCAAAACACATATATTTCTCCTAAAATGGAAATTTTTCCCATTATACACAGATTTTTTATTCCACAAAAATGCTTCAACATCTCTCACAAAATTATCTACACATGATACCCTTCTATACCAATCTTACATAATATCATTCTTCAGAAATTTTCAAAATAGACATGAAAGAAAAGGTGAGATTAGATGCTCAGTAAGGGTAAACATAGGACATATCAATTGATGATCTTATACAAGCATAAATAATAATAAGGGAATTATATCATGAGAATAACTTATAAAGTTTATACACAATCAGTGATAGATCATGAATCATTATTTAGGGCATAATGCTTTATCATTTCAAAAGACATGAGTCCTAAGAGTGAGGAATCATCATTAATTAATCTGATCCATGAGAGTATATCATGAACATAAGAACATGTCATAGGGATTTTATGGTGCAATCATAAGTATATAAAATATTTTAAATATTCAAGGATCACATACAAGACTATTATAGTGGATTGGGTGTACTCCCCATTCTATTATTTCCTTAGATAAGGTTCACTCCCAAGACTATCATAGTGTATGATTTATTTTTGTTAAACTAGGTCTACCCCTCATTATAGTATATATTATCTCATGATATATCCATCAATTCCCAATGAATTTGAGGGGTATATAACTCTAGGACGATCTATCATGTAATGAAAATCATACATATTTATAACACAAGAGCATAAAACATTCATCAAATCATCATAGTATAACCCATGGAAAATAAACAGGTTCTATAAATATCTCATTGCCACATTAATATAATTTATCATTATAAAGTAAATGGATGGTATCATAAGAGAATAGGTCATTATTTCATAGATTAATTATCCCAAGGGAAAGAAACATGTTTCATGTAATCCCTTAAGATCATCATCATCATCATAAGTCATCTAGAAAATTAGATGGCATCATAACAGTATATCCCTAGTGAAACATAACAATCCTTAAATGATATTCATATAGATGAAAAATATCTCTTATAAAAGTATTTAAAATATTATTTGAAAATCAAGAGAAAACATCCCTTTTATTTTGGTAACTTTTAAAACCAAAATTAAAAAAATATTTTAGAAAATATTTTCATTCAAAATAAAAACGGAATATTTTATATGGAGATTCAATTTAAATAATGGTAACTATGGTGGGAATGTTTTTTCATGTGATAAAAGTTAAAATAATGATTCCTTTCATATTTTTAGTAAAAAGAAAAAATTAACTCATTTGGAAAATGATTAGAAGTTCCATTTTAAACATTTTTAACGAATATCAAATATAGTCAAAATTTAATTTAAATAATAATTTGATAATAGTAACAATTTTTTATAAAACATATTAAATAACATGGTTAAGGAAGAAAAGTTCATCAACCAAAGGGGAAGTAACGTTAGCTTTTCATAAAACATTTTCATGATCATCTTAAATAAAAAAGAGTCTAAAATTGTACTAATAATTAAAAATTTAAAAAATAACTAGATTATAAGAGAATATATATGGTTTAAAGGATAAGGATCATATAATTTCTTTCAATGGATGTTTAACATAGAAAATCCCAAAAGGGAATGAGATTGGAACACAAACCCTTATAGCTTTAGAAATACTTGAGTCAAAATAATAAAAAATAAATAACATTATATGGATGTTCAAATCCAAAAAATCTCAATCAAAATAATCAAAAAATAAATTCATGATAATTATATACATCATAAAAAAGAAATAAGTGGTGATTATGATATATGTCTCATAGAAAAAAAGTGACATGAAAGACCCTTTCCCTTAATATTTTGTTTCTTTGTAGACATTAAAAAACACATATAATATATATATATTTATTATAAATCAATTAAATAACCATATTCATATATATATTACTAAATTTCATTCTATTATCATTTCTGATTATCCTTTTATTAAAAATTCATCATTTAAATCATTATTTGGGTGAAACCTGTTCCATTTTCCATGCATTTTTCAGTTCAACTATTCCAGTACTTGCACCTTGGTCATGGATTCATCATCTAAATAATAATAATCATGTCATAATTATCATATTTATTCATTATATCCACTTTAATAATCATCTATATATGGTGATTACAAAAAAATGAATTACATCACTTCGTGGAGACGGTAGTCTGTACGTAAACACGAGTGATGTTTCCACTCTTCAACGGATAGAATGGAAGAAATTTATATAATAATTAACCATTAAATAATCATAATTATATCATATATATTTCTTAAATTTATTCTCATTATTATACATGTGAATTGGAAATGAAAAACTAGTTACATCGCTTCGTGGTAGTGGTGGTCAACACATAGGCACGAACGATGTTACCATTTTCTATTGAATGGAAAGGTAAGAAAGTAGATAAAATATTATAATTATAGAAGAATACTTATTTCATAAATATCATATATAAACATTAAATACATAATAATAACCAGTCATGAAATATGGTGATGGAAAATGAAATACATCATTTTATGGAAACGGTAGTTCATACGTACGTATGAGCGATGCTTTCACTTCCTATTGGGAGAAAAATGAGATGAAGAAGAGTTTTCCAATTAAAATAAAAACATTTAAGTATATTTATTATTATTATTTTATTATAATAACATGTTCATATAATATTTTGAGTAATGGGAAGAAGAAGTAAACATAGAAACACTCAGTTAAGAGTTATACTTATACTTTAGAAAACCTCCTTTATCTTACACCTTAATCCTTAAAAGGATAGTATTATGGTGATAAAATGGATTATATGACGTGGTTATGGGTGTAAGGGAGTTAATTTGATAATTATTTTCTAAACAAAATTTCTATAAAGGTGTGATGAAGTGAAGAGAGAATGTGCCCTTTTATAAGTGCGGTGGGTGGAAAACTTATAAATACTTGAAACATGAATATATAATATTCTTCCAACTCATGTAAAATGGATCAAATGTGAAATATATTCACAAATAAGGAATTTAATATCTAAATATAAACATAAAATAATTTTCATATAGTTTTTTGTATTGTTTTCAACCTTATCATTTGTTTTAACCCCCTCATTAACCATTTTTAACCTTAACTAAAGTAACAAATGTTTTACACTTTTAGGGTTATGAAAGTTTTATTAAAAATCCCAAGTGGTGAATGACTTAACAATTAATGATATTATATAAAACTACCTAACCAATTGAGTTAATATATTTTTATTTTATTTTATAATGATTTAAGAATAATTTTAAAACATTAAATCCAATTTAAGGTCATTTCTAGGACTATTAAGATATCTTGAATTTAAAGGAATACAGATAAAAATGGATTTTTAAAATAAAATATTTAACCATAAATTATACATTATAATTTTCTAATAAATTCATGGTACATCATAATTCATCCAAAAATTATTACTTTTAATGGTTTAAAGTCATTTACTTGATTTTCCTACTTCTTGCACAAAGATTATGTCGACGCTACATAAGTGTTAACTAAACTTATATTATCTATAAAAATTAAAAATAAATTAATATCAAAAAAATAATTTATTCATATTCAAAATAACTATTTATAATCATTAATAACTGGTTTTTATTCCTGTAACAACATAATAGAGATGTAAAAAAATTCAGTGACATTTTGTAATTTTATATAACATAAAATAATATAATGGTAATAAAAAAGTAAAGTGGTAGAAAAGTTAAATATTTTCAAGGTTAGGATTTTTATGGTATAATTTTACCCTTAAAATGAAATAAAGGTAGGTTTTTTGTTGATTTTGAGACCTTATTCCATAGTTTTAACCTTAATTAACCAGTTTTACTCATTACCATGGTTGTTAACTGTTACCGTGTTTATTATTAATTATGATTAAAAATGAAATTCAAAATTTTATCAAATTTGAGACATATTATTCTATATATGAAACCCATTTCTCAATATTCAATTTTTATAATTGGAACAAATTGATTTTAATATAAGTCTGTAAAATGCAACCAAAAATAGTTTTTAGAAAAATGTGCTTTTAAGCATAAAAATAATTTTATACCAAATCATATATAATGTTGATTACTATAGAATTAATTTGATTATATTTAAAAAAATGTATATTATTTTTAAATTACTATATTTAAATAAAATATTGTCATTTTAAAAAAATACCATTTTTTACTATTCACTCTAAGAAAAAAAATACAAAAAACCATCATAAGACTATTAAATGATTTTGATTTCAAAAATGATTCACATTTTTTAAAATAAAATTTCTAAAACGTACAATGTATAATTATAATATCAGTAAAAAAATTCATAAAAACCATTTTAGAATAAAATGTATTTTTTAAGCATAGAATGAATTTATTCTCATTTATTTCCTAATAAACATAATTAAATTAATAATAATTCATTCAATTGGATATATGATATTATGATTTAATTAATATCATATATCAATAGTTTATGATTTAATCTATTAAGATAAAAATACATTTCACACTTAAAAATTGTTTTTTTTGAAAAATATCTCTTTTATCTTCAAAATGTTTTATCTTCATTTCCAACAAATTGAAAATCAATGAATGAGAGGACTGGTCTTAGTGGAGAATTGGCTGTAGTGGGAGGTATCCAAGATGTGTCGTTTTTTCAAAATATAAAGTGAAATAAGGGTGCTTAGTTTACATCAGGGTCAATATTAGTGGCTTCTTCGGGTCAGCACCAAGTGGTTTGTTACCAGTATGGAACACCTAGCAATACCAAGCCAGATTTTATGGTAGCACCTAGGATTTACCATCATTATAGGAAATCTGGTTATCTAAAAAAAATTTTATGGAAGAGTATCCAAGGGTTGAAAATCTAGATCCACTCTTACTAAAGGATCTCGGTTTAGGATCAATGAATCAAAGGGTTGTGGATCTCATTCTCATGCAATGGAAATACTCAAGAAGTTTGGAACGCTCATGGAGGGGCAATGGTTCGACATCTTTATGCAACAGAATGTGCACAAGAGGAATTTAATGTGGTTCTAGCTACTATTAGAGGTGTTGTGTTTATTTCATCATCTATATTCATGGATTCATTTGATATTGGTGTATCTAATTATTTATATTATCTAAGATAATAGATGTGTTGGTCTTTGGATCTTTCTACTCCCTTGGGAATAAGGAAGGAAAAGGGTTTTAAATATTGTGGGTTCCCAGTTATGATCATCGAACACAAGATTATGTTGGATTTACTAGTTCTTGATCATGATATATTTGACCTCATAACTAACATCGATTGGATGATCAATTTTAATTTCCTTATCGATTGTTATCATCATAGACTTAGTTTCTATCTCCTGATGGGGTTACTCACATCTTTTTTGATGAGTGGGATCCCAGATCTTGGAGAGTGGGGAATGTGTTTCTTAAGGCCAGAATGATTTTGTTCCCATTTTTAGAGATGTTTCTTGATGTATTTAACTAGTTTTTAAGTGGTATTTTTATTGACAAGGTGGATGAGTAGCCTGAGGTCTTTATTGATTAATATTTTTGGTCACCACTCTAGAGAGAGGTTGAATTTTCAATTTAACGACTCCCATGAATGTTTCTCATCTTCTTTTCATATTATCATATGGAAACTACTGAATAAAAAGAGATTAAAGTTCAGTTTTAATATCTTGAGGCCAAAAGGATTTGTTCATCTGAGTATTTCACCTCAGGATTCCCTGGTTCTCATTACAAAGAAGGTAGTTGGAAGCCTCCCTCTTTGTATTGATTATCGAAAGATTAATCTGGTGACTATTAAGAACAATTATCTCTTTCCTAGGATTTATGACCTATTTTATTAACTCAGGGAATCTTGTTGGTTTTTTAAGATTGATACTCGACGAAGGTTCGATCAACTTAGAGTCTAAGAGAAGAATACTCCTAAGACAATACTTAAGAGGAAGTATTGGAATTATGAGTATTTGGTTATTCCATTTGGTATTACTAATGCTCCTATGGTGTTTATTGAATTGATGAATTAGTTCCTTCTTCAGTTCTTCAAACCTTTCATGTTTGTTTTTTTGGATGATATTTTTTGGTATCCCAAGTCAGAGGAAGAACATATTGATCATCATGATATTGTTCTCATAAATCTAAAAGAAAACTGTCTACATGGATAGATTTCTAAATTTCATTTTTAGATTCATGAAGTGAAGTTTCATGGCCATGTTTTATCTAAGAGATTAATCTTAGTGAATCATAAAAATATCTAATAAATGATGTCTTAAGAGAAACCTAGGAATGTGTTTGAGATTCAGAGCTTATTGGGATTGGTTTGTTATTATAGGTGTTTTGTTTGATATTTCTCCAAGATTGCATCCCTTATAATAGATTTGAATCATAAGGGTGTTAAGTTTAAATGGAATGATAAGTTTCAGCAATCATATGAGGAAATAAAGTTGATATTAAATTCATCTCCAATTATGATTCTTTCAAAACTAACTCTAGGTTACGACACCTTTTATAATGCCTCATGTATAGGATTATGATGTGTTCTAATATAGGGGAAATAAGTGGTGTCCTATGGATCTTTCCAACTGGTCCATCATGAGAATAATTATCATATCCATTATCTTGAGTTGACTTTGGTGATTCATGTCCTCAAGACTTGGAACCACTATCTCTTTAGAGTGAGGTTTAATGTATATTAATATTACAAGAGCTTGAAGTATATTTTTACCAAGAGAGATCTAAAACTTCTATAGAGATACTGATTTGAGTATCTGTAGACTTTAGGTTTTCATATTTCATAAAAACCTATGAAAGTGAATGTGGTCATCAAAACAATGAGTAGGATGTTACTAACTTAATCCTTAAAGGTATCAGTGGAAGATTGGTCATTGATGAGCGTTTTCATAAAGATGAGCTTGGATGTTGATGAAGTTGATGGGAATTTTTTCTTAGATTGTGTGAAGGATGATTCTTCATTTGATAAATGCATTCTTCTTGCATAATAAATAGACACCAATTTCCATATTTTTAGTTAAATCATTTATAGTGGGGAGACCTCAAGTGTCTATTCTCAAAATTCTAATGGTTTCCTATGTTTTAAGGCATATTATTCATTATGATATCTCTATGGTAGGAATTTTTTTATAGTGTAAATAAATCTAGTGGGTTCATACACCCTTGGACTACAAATATGTATCATTATTTGAGAGACCTTAAGGCATACTATCAACTGTATATTTTTGTTCCATGGTGACTTTCCTACTAGAAGATTATCGAAGATCACCAGAGTCCAACTAGTTTGTAACAGTCATTACCTATTCTATAATGGTAATGGGATGATATATCTATAATCTTCATTGTAATTTTACCATGGATCCCTAGTAGGACGGATTTTATTTTGGTCATCATTGATCTAATATCATAGTTGGTTCATTTTCTTCCTATTAAGGAGAAGACATAGATGGAAGAGCTCAGGAGCCTATATATCTGAGAGATCATGAAGCTCTATGGAGTTACTTTGGATATTATTTTTGACCAAGATCTGTGATTTACATGTCAGTTTTTCTAAGGTTTACTAGAAGAAATGGGTACCTTATTGAGGTCTATAAAGACATATCACCCATAGAGTGATGGACGTATCGAGCGAGTCATTTAAATTCTTGAGGATATACTTTGGGAATGCGTGCTTTATTTTGGTGGATCTTTGGAAAAAATATTCCCTTTGTTGAATTATCCTATCACAACAATTATCTGGATTCAATGAAAATGGTTCATTTTGAGGTGTTTTATGGGGGGCCATGTAGATATCATTTATGTCAGGTGGATTTGGGGAAACGGTCTTTAGTTGGACCAAGCCATGTTCAATAGATGACAAAAATGGTACAGTTGATCTTCAAAGGGTTAGAGATGGATTAGAGTCCCACAAAATCACATATGAACCATCTCCATCACACATTGGAGTTTGAGGTTGGTGATGGGGTTTTAATCAGGTTTTTTATCATTTGTTACACCATCTTTTACGAAGATAGGGTAAACAAGGATTGATGTTTATTTAACCTTTCATGATCATTAAATTTATTCAAAATGTGGAATATCAGTTGGAATTACTATCAATTTTGAAATTGATTCATTATTTATTTCATGTTTCCTAACTGATAAAGTATCAACCAGACCCTTATCATGTATTGAATGAGAAGATTTAAATCATGATCTCAATACCTTTGTGTTTATGAAATGAGTTCATATTATGGGTCATCAGAATAAGGGGTTGTGTGGTAAAACGATTCCTTAGTCAATGTACTATGGAAAAGAAAACAAGATATCCATAAGATATGGGATCACAACGCATTGATAATGTAGTGGTGGCCTTATGTCGTTTCAATTCAATAATATTGATTTCTTTTTGGGGGGAAAATATTTCATGGTGGGGAGAATTTTTACACCCTCTAGAACACTCGTATGTCGAATTTTATGATTATTTTATCTCTCTTATTGTTTTAAATGATTTTGAGTGTTATAGGTTGATATTTTTTAATTTTGGGAGAAAATATCTAGGCACATAGTCTATGCATAGTTAGTAGTAACTATGTGTTAACCATGAAATATGGATCTATTAGTTCTAGTGGTGTTTCATATGGTTTGAGCATGGATCCTATAACCATTTGAGGATCTAGGAAAACTGTGTGGGTAAATGGGATTGGATCTAGAGGTCGTTTCATGGCTTATATGTGGTTTTTCTAACCATGAGACTATTCTTTGGTAACTATGAACTTTGTTTTTTAAGGTATAGTAGTGAGAACACAGTGAGAACATAGTTTTTCGAACCGTCTGGCCTAACCATGTGACCCTATTGAAATTGAAAAATTAGTCTGATTCTATTGGTCATTTTTAACCCAAATCTCACCCAAATCTATCCTTTGATCGACCGAGCCCTTTATTGATGTTCTAAGATGTTATCACCCTTTTTATCTTGGAAATATTACATCATTCTTGGTGGATCTCTTCAAGGTATGTTATAATTTACACCTATTTTCTCCTCCTCTTTCTGGATCTCTGCTCGATCTCTATTCTCCTTCAAGGGTTGGATAACTCAAGGGCTATTATTACTAAGTCTAGAGGTTTTATAGGTAATTTTTTGTTATTATTATGGATTTAGGCTTGTGAGGACGCAATCTCTTTGTCTCCAATCACCGTTTTCAATGATTAATAGGTTTTCTCTATTTGTGGGGTATTTATATCTATACAATGGTTCTTTATCATGGAATACCTCTTTATCCTTGTTTTATACTTTTTTTTACTTTATAAAATGATGTATTTATTGTCTATGAAGTCTATTTTTTATAAATATATCATTGGTAACTTGGAAAAGAGTTTTAAAGGGGTTTTTCTTTAAGAACTATTTTACACACTTCATGTGTTCAACGAAATGCCTCAAAGAGTATTTTAACTCTAAAATGGTTTTTCAAGCATGGGAGAGGAAATTATTTTCTTATATAAATTTTTTTATAAAATTTTGAGAATTTTTTAATTTAGTGTTCTAAGAAAACATATCACTTTAAGAACCTTGGTTGTATTGGGTTATGGAAATATGCAATCATTAGTGAGTATGACACCACTAGGGGATATGATTGTGATATCGATAGACTGTGGCATGACTCTATATCATTAGGATTCACGTTATTCCAACTTAGTATTCCTTGTGTCTATTAGTTTCATATTCACATTTTCTAGAGCCAAATTTTTTATTTCACTAATGATGGTAATGTTTCATGCTTCGATTACTCACACAGTTTTTTTAGATATAAATGTTTTTATTATTACCCTCTATGTTATCATTTACATTGATTTCCATATCCTTATGAAATTGAATATGTATTGTTTTTAAAGTAAATCCAAATTATTTTTTATATAAAAACTTTTCCAATGAAATAGATTTATGAAACTTGTTTGGTTTAAAAGATAGTTTTAATGGTTTCATGGTGACATACATTTTATAGATTCATGGTGGTATCATATTGGGTGTTTTCCTCCCAACCCGTATAAGAATTTCAGTATATTAATATTTTCTTTTGTAGGATATAGTTAAAGGGAAGGGTGGAATGTATCATGATGTATTATCTTGGTTGATTTTGCCTTCATAGAGACTTGGGATGGTGGTGATGGATGGTCATATAGAGAAGTGATTTTGGTCTTTGTCTGATGTGTTTCCAAGATTATCCATCTGGATTAGTTTTTTATGTCTCATGGTTGTATAATTTTACATATTAATTTTTCTTTAATTGTTTTTCTTTATCTTTTTATATATGATACATGTTACGTTATCTTTGGGGGTCAAATCATTTCCATGTTTACATATACTAATACCTAGAGGCTTATCACATGCACATGCCAAACAAGAACTGTAAAGACCCGTAAAATTCAAGGGAATTTTTTTCTTAATTTTCTTTGGAATTTTACAAGAGCGCGGTTTCTGACGGCACCTGATTCCGAGGCCCGGTGTGCCTGGAATCAATTTTCGAAGTTTGGCTCGGGTACGTTTAGTGAACGAACGAGCGGGGATTCCTAACTTTTGATCCGGTGCTCGGAATTGAAATCTGAGGGCACCGATGAACTCGCAGCGCCGATATTCGCTTAAGGAGACCTTTTCCGAGGTTGCGTTTATTTCGGGTTGAGAGTTAGTTTTTGGGAGTTTAGAATAAGTTAAATAAAAATTGTGGATTACAAATTTTTATTTAAACTTGTTGGTTAACTTCTCTCAAAGGAAGTTAGGGGTGGGACCCACACCCACTTAACCTCCCTTGAGAGGATTAAGTGTGGTGGGGCCCACACGAACCCTAAACTTTTCATCTTCTCTCAAACTCCCTTAACCCCTCTTTAAATGACATGACAAATTGTTATTTAATTTTGGAGTTATCTTATTTGAATTTCAAACCTTTGAAATTCAATTTGTTAAGTTTGTGAATAAAATAAGTCTCTATCTTATTTTATTTGGTTAGAGTTGTTTAGCCATCTTGAGAGCTTTTGGGTTCTTCTCCTTCTTCTTCAACTTTGACGAAGAACGCTCAAGCTCCGACGAAGAACGCCGCTCCTCTCTTCTTCGTCTTCCGTGTCAACGAGAGGGAACACCGCTTCCTCCTCGGACTCCCTTCGTCAGCATACGAAGATTTTCCAACGACGTACCTCTTCGGACGTACCTCTTCGTCATCGCATTTGACGAACTATTACCGTGACGCCTGACCTCCGCGACGTTGTCTTCCGCGGGACGTTGACAAATCTTCGAACCTATACCCAAGGTAGGGGTTGTTATTATTTGTTTATTTATTTATCCTTGTTTGTGGTTCTAGTATGACTAACGTGAGGATTTTCATTATGTGTTATCTTTTAACATGAGGGGGCCGGACCGCATGAACACGGCCGAACCCCCTCCTTTGTTCTTGATAATTTATCCTGCGGTTGATACAAGATGGCGTGGTGCCGTCGCACCACGCGGATTTCACACGATTAAATTGCGCGGCGCCGTCGCGCCGCGCCGTGGAAGGATCATCAAGAACGCGACGCCGTCGCGCCGCGTCGAAGGGAATCGAAGGCGCGACAGAGGGGCGCGGTGCCGTCGCACCGCGCCGAACGACGAACACCGCAGCCGGTTCCGGGCCGCGGCGGGACGAGAAGACCGGCGACCGGGCCGCCGGCGTCGGAAGCCGGAAAGGGGACCGGTTTTCCGGTCCCGTTGAAGAAAAACCGGACGACAGATGGCCGGCCGGAAGGTCAAAGGCTGGGGGAATTTAATTCCCCTGGCCAGCTCTAAAACCCCCCCCCCCATTTATGAGGGGGGCGGTTTCTTTGAGGGGGGCAGCCGACCCCCCGGTTTTCTTCAAAGCAGGCCCCCCACGAGGGGGGGGGGGCGGTTTCCAAATGGCGCGGCTAAAAGCCGCGCCGCCATTCCAATCAAGCGGGGGACCTGCCCCCCGCGCGCTGCACCTGTGCGGCGCCAGGCCGCCGCACCGCCGGCCGGCCGGGCCGGGTCGGCCCGGACCCGGACCCCCCGTTTTCGTGACGAATTCGGTCGTTTGGCCATAACTTGAGCCACGGACCTCCGATTGACGAACCGTCTGCGGAAACGCGATCCTTGGATCGAGACGGTCCTTTCGGTATATCGCACTCAATGTTTCGGAATACTTTGAGTTCGGCCGGGTTGGTTCGTACACGAAACCAACCGGGCCTTCGGAGCGGAAACGCTCATATCTTGAGCTACGGACGTCCGATTGACGTGCCGTCAGCTTTGTTATGTTCCTCTTAGTGAGACGGATCTTTTGGCATACTCCGCCCGAGGTTTGGACGCAGGTGGAGTACAGTTGGGTTGGTTTTTCCTTAAAAACCAACCGGGCCCCGGGGACGAAAATGCCAATAACTCTCAGACCGGGCGTCCGATCGACGCGCCGTCTGTTGCGTTGAGTTCCTGTTGACGATACGGAACTTTTGGATACATCAACTCTGGACTTTGTGACAGTTGATGTATCAGCCTCTCGGCTCGTGGAGCGGACCCTCCGAACGAGCTTGCTGTGTGCGGAAACCCTAGTGCTGGCTGCGACTGTTACTATGACTGCTACTGCTACTACTGCTACTGTGACTGCGACGACGACAGTACAGAGATCCTGTGTGGATTCGACGACGACGACTACAGCACTCAGTGATCCTACGTGGATCAGTGCTACAGGTCCTGTGTGGGCCCGATCCTGTGTGGGTCTGATCCTGTGTGGGTCCTTGCGCTCAGCGGTCCTGTGTGAACCAGCGCCTACAGGTCCTATGTGGGCCCGATCCTGTGTGGGTCTTTTGCGGGGGTTAGTTACCTATCGATCCTTCGTGGGTCCGACGACTTAGATGGATCAGAGATCATCTTTATCGTCTTTCGAAGAAGTATACCTGTGTGAGCTGAATCCTGTTGTTTTCCTGTGTGGATTGTGTTGAGTTATCCTGTGTGGATTACGTTTTGCTTTCCTGTGTGGAATACGTTTACTTTCCTGTGTGGACTGAGTTGTACTTGGGCTCGGAGGTTGGAGCATATTTGAAATTGATGACTTAGGTATATGTATGGGCATATACCTAAGCAGTGTCGGTTGTTACTTCGTGATTGTACCTTTCTTCGTGGTTTATCCTTTGTGGGTTTGAGAGACCTTCAGGGGTCTCGGGGTCCCTACTGAGTAGCTTATACTCACCCCTTCACGGGCTTTTCCCGCACTATGTTGTGTTGGTTGCAGACGACGGACAGCATTGATCTTAGCTGAGGCTTGCAGAGTAGGACGGTACCTGGAGGTGGACCACTGGGCGGGACGTGCTCGGAGCGGACGGCGGAACCCAAGGAGCAGTGGAGCTATCTGTACCCACCCTTTAGGTGGGATTTCTAGTGGACAACTCGGTGTTACAGCTTTTACTTTACAGTTGTTGTTTTCCCTTTCGAGTTGTACTTTACTTTCAGTTTGGGTTTGTATACTGGCCCATTTACTTTTCCGCACTTTCAGTTGTACTCTGCTTTTGCTTAGTGTTTACTTTCCGCTTGCTTACTTTATGGTGTTTGTTTACTTTACAAAGGCAATGCCTTCCCTTTTTACCGGGAGTTACGCCTTGGTGCTAGTCACCAGCCCCTGGCCTATGGAAGGCGGGCTTGGGGTAGTCACGGCACGGACCCCGAGGGCGGGTCGTGACAAATTGGTATCAAAGGAGTCCGGTTCTACCGCGAACTCTGATCTTTTCTATGTGAAGCAATAATGTTTAGCATATTGAGTGTGGTTATCAGTCCAGGGAGTCCAGTGTTGGTGCGGCGGCCGACGTATCTGTACACTAGGACCCTGACTTCTGATTTCCGACTTAATGCACGAAAACATTGATTGCGTGTGTGTTTCAAAGTTTTCTTTGTGATTACTTATATCAGCTCACCAGGTATACTGTTCTGACCGTGGCGCACCTGTTTCCTTTTCAAGATGGCCCCACGACGGCAGCCAGCTAGGGTTCTGAGAGTCGAGCGTGATGACAGCCCACCGAGCGACGAGGCCTCGGTGCAGGGCCCTTTGTCAGCAGTGGCACCGGCGGTAGCACTACCCTCCGAGCCCCCGATGCTTCCAGCGCCAGCCGCTGATGATGCACGTCGCCTCAGCGCACTGCATGAGTTTCAGTGCCAGCGACCACCCAGGTTTCGCGGGGAGACGGATCCCCAGGCAGCCGAGGACTGGCTGGAGGCAGTAGTACGTGTGTTTAGGCTAGTGAGGACACCAGCAGACCTCATGGTGATCCTCGCTGCGAGCCTACTACACGCAGCATCAGGACAATGGTGGAGCTTGATGCTCCAGGTGAACAATGATGCATCTCTACTTTGGACGGACTTTGAGAGCCTCTTCCGCTCGGAGTTCGTCCCAGCCACCCTTCGTGCGGTGCGTATCCAGGAGCTTCTTCAGCTGCGGCAGGGCAGCATGATGGTCGCTCAGTACTCGGCGAGTCTACCGATCTCTCGCGCTACTCGACAGACATGGTACGGGACCCATTCTTCCGGGCCCGGACCTTCGAGCAGGGTTTGAGACACGAGATCAGGGCATCACTGATCTCCCTCAGCATACCAACTCAGACAGGAGTACTGGAGCGGGCCCTTCTGATCGAGAGCTTCCTTGCTGAGTCTACACCAGCGCAGCGACCCACTGCAGGGCGACACGTGGCAGAGTCATCTGCAGCAGGCAGTCGACGGATGACTCAGGGGTCCAGGCAGACCAGACCTTCGGGCAGACGACCTCAGGACACTAGCTCAGCAGTGCGGAGCACACAATGCGGAGCCAGTCTTTCGAGAGGCAGACAGTGCTACTCGTGCGGCGGGTAGGGCCACATGGCTCATGACTACCCGACCCGCCGTGCCGAGGAGCAGCAGTTGGTTGAGGGACCACCGAGGCAGAGGCAGAGGGTCGACCGTGGAGGTCCGCCGGGAGGAGGCGGACGAGGCAGAGGAGCTGGCCGAGCAGTAGGTGGTGGGCGACGCTTTGAGGCTCTGCCACCACCACCACCAGGAGGTCCACCCCGACCACAGGGATCTGGCGGGCAGAGACAGGCACAGCTCCAGGCAGTAGAGGCCTACGACCACGGCGCACCCGAGATGATTCGAGGTACTATCTGTGTCTACTCCACCCTTTCTGTAGTTCTTATAGACACAGGAGCGAGTCACTCTTTCATAGTCGCTGCCCTTGTTCGGAGCTCGGAGATTCCGACAGAGCCGTTGGCTCGATCCTTACGGCTAGAGACTCCTACGGGAGCAGACTCGACGATTACGCACTGGTGCCGGCAGTGTGAGCTCACTCTAGGAGGCGAGAGCTTCAGCTGGGATCTTCTTGTAGTAGCGTCGAGGCCTTACGACGTCATCTTGGGCATGGATTGGCTATCTACGATCCATGCGCAGATTGACTGTTTTAGGCGCAAGGTGTGATGTGTACGCACCGATCGGAGCAAGTTCACCTTCACCGGCGAGAATGGAGCCTTTGCAGCACAGGATGGACTTCCACGGTGGAGAGGACAGCCCATCACTCATCAGTTAGCTAGCCTCATCCTTGGAGCAGTTGACGTGCGGAGTCTTGGTTTTCCTGCAGTGGTGGATCAGTTTGCGGACGTTTTTCCCGACGACGTTCCAGGGCTACCTCCTCGCAGAGAGGTAGACTTTTATATTGACTTGTACCCCGGGACAACCCCGATATCCACTCCAGCATATCGGATGGCCCCCGCCGAGCTTCGAGAGCTACGGGTACAGTTGGAGGACTTGCAGGGCAAGGGGTTCATCTGACCCAGTGTTTCACCCTGGGCTTCCCCGATTTTGTTCGCCAAGAAGGCGGAAGGGAGCCTGCGGCTTTGTGTTGACTATCGTCGCCTGAACCAGGTGACAGTGAGGAACAAGTATCCGCTACCGAGGATTGATGACCTCTTTGATCAGCTCAAGGGAGCACGGTGGTTCTCGAAGTTAGACCTCAGGTCAGGCTATCATCAGCTCAGAGTCAGAGACGAGGATGTGCAGAAGATGGCCTTCAGATGTTGGTATGGCCACTATGAGTTCTTGGTTATGCCTTTCGGTGTAACCAATGCTCCAGCAGTGTTCATGGATCTCATGAACAGGATATTTCAGCCATACCTCGATCGGTTTGTTGTGGTCTTCATCGACGACATTCTGATTTACTCTACGACTGAGGAGGAGCACGCCTATCACTTGCGAGTTATACTAGACACACTCCGAGAGCACCAGATTTATGGTAAGCTCTTGAAGTGCCAGTTCTGGATACGTGAGGTTCACTTCTTAGGACACGTTATCTCTGAGGCGGGAGTTGCAGTGGATCCCGCGAAGATCGAGGCTGTGTTAGCATCGGAGCCACCCAGGAGCGTGAATGAGGTTCGGAGTTTCTTGGGTCTAGCTGGGTACTATCGGAGATTCATTCCAGACTTCTCTAGAGTTTCGACACCACTAACAGCTTTGACGAAGAAGGGGAAACCCTTCATGTGGTCAGACAGGTGTCAGTAGAGCTTCCAGGATCTGAGACAGAGATTGACTAGCGCACCTATCTTGAGGTTGCCTGAGGAGGGAGTAGGGTACGTAGTCTACTGTGATGCATCAGGGACCGGACTCGGATGTGTTCTGATGCAGGAGCGGGTAGTGATCACCTATGGATCACGTCAGTTGAGGCCGCATGAGCAGAACTACGCTACCCATGACCTGGAGTTAGCAGCAGTGGTCTTCGCTCTGAAGACATGGCGACACTATCTGATGGGAGAGCGCTTTACAGTCTTTTCTGATCATCAGAGTCTCAGGTATATCTTCTCGCAGAAGGACCTGAACCTGAGACAGCGGCGATGGCTCGAGTTCCTCTAGGACTATGACTTTGAGATATTCTATACTCCTGGGAAGTGGAACGTATTAGCCGATGCCCTCAGCAGGAGAACGGGCATTCAGCTACTTGAGGAGGCGACGGAGCAGCTAGCCTCTTTATAGATATCCTTCGTGGATAGAGATGGAGCAGCCTTCCTCTAGTCTCTCACAGTCACCCCTTCACTACTACAGCGGGTCAGAGAGGCACAGCGTGAGGACGCTGACTGTGAGACACGGCGTGCACAGATATCCTCGGGACAGACACCTGATGGTTTCTCCCTTGGAGCAGAGCACGACATCCTTTTCAGAGGACGTACCATGGTACCAGTCGCTTTACAAGAGGAAGTGCTGAGAGAGTTTCACACTTCTCCATTGGAGGTACATCCTGGAGTGGCGAAGATGTACCAGGACCTCAGACGATAGCACTGGTGGCCGGGCATGAAGAAGGCAGTAGCAGAGTTCGTTTCTCGATGCCTCACCTGCCAGCAGGTGAAGGCAGAGCATCAGGTACCAGCAGGCTTGGTACAGCCCTTGGAGGTCCCGGAGTGGAAGTGGGATGACATACCTATGGACTTCGTGACTGGAATTCCACGCACTTCTAGAGGTCACGACTCCATATGGGTGATTGTTGACCGACTCACCAAGTCGGCACACTTCTTACCCATCAGAGAGCAGGGCTTAGTGGAGAGCTTGGGACGCCTCTACGTTCAGGAGATTGTGCGGCTCCACGGTGTGCCATCATCTATCGTCTCTGATCGAGATGCCCGCTTTACTTCCCGGCTTTTGAAGGGGTTGCAGGAGGCGTTCGGGACGCAACTACTTCTGAGCACAACCTTTCACCCTCAGACGGATGGTCAGACGGAGAGGACCATTCAGACTCTTGAGGACATGCTCCGCGCATGTGTCCTAGACTTTGGTCGTAGCTGGGAGGACCACCTACCCTTGGTGGAGTTTGCGTACAACAACAGCTACCACTCCACCATCGGGATGGCACCATACGAGGCGTTGTACGACCGACCTTGTAGATCTCCTTTGTGCTAGACAGACCCTGGGGAGTCAGCACTAGTGGGACCAGAGATGGTCCAGGCCACAACAGAGAAGGTCCAGGTCATCCAGGAGCGGATGAGGACAGCTCAGAGCCGACAGAAGTCATATGCTGACAGGAGGCGGAGGCTACTGGAGTTCGAGGATGGCGACCACGTCTTCTTGCGGGTCTCACCTCGACGTGGTATTCAAAGATTTGGCCGAGGCGGAAAGTTATCTTCGCGCTTCATCGGACCCTTCCAGGTCCTCAGCAGGGTTGGTGAGGTGGCTTATCGCCTGGATCTGCCACCTCAGTTGCACCGGGTGCACGACGTCTTCCACGTATCTCAGCTGAGGAGATACGTGCACGACCCGACACACATCATTGACCATGGGGAGCTTGACGTTGACGATGGGGTGACTTTTACGGAGGTCCCGGTGGAGATAGAGGATCGACAGGAGCGGGTCCTGCGTGGGCGATCGATTCCTCTTGTGCGCATCAGATGGAAGCACGGGAACCTCCAGGAGAGCACATGGGAGCGGGAGGCTCAGATGCGTGCTCAGTACCCTCATTTGTTTCCCTAGTTTTTTATGTATCTTTACGGGGACGTAAAGCCCTGAGGTGGGAGTAATGTAAAGACCCTTAAAATTCAAGGGAAAGTTTTTCTTAATTTTCTTTGGAATTTTACAAGAGCGTGGTTTCTGACGGCACCTGATTCCGAGGCCCGGTGTGCCCGGAATCAATTTCCGAAGTTTGGCTCGGGTACGTTCAGTGAACGAACGAGCGGGGATTCCTAACTTTTGATCCGGTGCTCGGAATTGAAATCTGAGGGCACCGATGAACTCGCAGCGCTGATATTCGCTTAAGGAGACCTTTTTCGAGGTTGTGTTTATTTCGGGATGAGAGTTAGTTTTTGGGAGTTTAGAATAAGTTAAATAAAAATAGTGGATTACAAATTTTTATTTCAACTTGTTGGTTAACTTCTCTCAAAGGATGTTTGGGGTGGGAACCAAACCCACTTAACCTCCCTTGAGAGGATTAAGTGTGGTGGGGCCCACACGAACCCTAAACTTTTCATCTTCTCTCAAATTCCCTTAACCCCTCTTTAAATGACATGACAAATTGTTATTTAATTTTGGAGTTATCTTATTTGAATTTCAAACCTTTGAAATTCAATTTGTTAAGTTTGTGAATAAAATAAGTCTCTATCTTATATTATTTGGTTAGAGTTGTTTAGCCATCTTGAGAGCTTTTGGGTTCTTCTCCTTCTTCTTCAACTTTGACGAATAACGCTCAAGATTTGACGAAGAACGCTCAAGCTCCGACGAAGAACGCCGCTCCTCTCTTCTTCGTCTTCCGTGTCAACGAGAGGGAACACCGCTTCCTCCTCGGACTCCCTTCGTCGGCATACGAAGATTCGCCAACGACGTACCTCTTCGGACGTACCTCTTCATCATCGGATTTGACGAACGATTACCGTGACGCCCGACCTCCGCGACGTTGTCTTCTGCGGGACGTTGACAAATCTTCGAACCTATACCCAAGGTAGGGGTTGTTATTATTTGTTTATTTATTTATCCTTGTTTGTGGTTCTAGTATGAATAACGTGAGGATTTTCATTATGTGTTATCTTTTAACGTGTGGGGGCCGGACCGCATGAACACGGCCGAACCCCCTCCTTTTTTCTTGATAATTTATCCTGCGGTTGATACAAGATGGCGTGGTGCCGTCGCACCACGCGGATTTCGCACGATTAAATTGCGCGGCGCCGTCGCGCCGCGCCGTGGAAGGATCATCAAGAACGTGACGCCGTCGCGCCGCGTCGAAGGGAATCGAAGGCGCGACAGAGGGGCGCGGTGCCGTCGCACCGCGCCGGACGACGAACACCGCGGCCGGTTCCGGGCCGCGGCGGGACGAGAAGACCGGCGACCGGGCCGCCGGCATCGGAAGCCGGAAAGGGGACCGGTTTTCCGGTCCCGTTGAAGAAAAACCGGATGGCAGATGGCCGGCCGGAAGGTCAAAGGCCGGGGGAATTTAATTCCCCCGGCCAGCTCTAAACCCCCCCCCCCCCATTTATGAGGGGGGGGGTTTCTTTGAGGGGGGCAGCCGGCCCCCCGGTTTTCTTCAAAGCAGGCCCCCCCACGAGGGGGGGGGGGGGTTTCCAAATGGCGCGTCTAAAAGCCGCGCCACCATTCCAATCAAGCGGGGGCCCTGCCCCCCGCGCGCTGCACCTGTGCGGCGCCAGGCCGCCGCGCCGCCGGCCGGCCGGGCCGGGTCGGCCCGGACCCGGACCCCCCGTTTTCGTGACGAATTCGGTCGTTTGGACATAACTTGAGCCACAGACCTCCGATTGACGAACCTTCTTCGGAAACGCGATCCTTGGATCGAGACGGTCGTTTCGATATATCTCACTCAAAGTTTCGGAATACTTTGAGTTTGGCCGAGTTGGTTCGTACACGAAACCAACCGGGCCTTCGGAGCGGAAACGCTCATATCTTGAGCTACAGACGTCCGATTGACGTGCCGTCAGCTTTGTTGTGTTCCTCTTAGTGAGACGGATCTTTTGGCATACTCTGCCCGAGGTTTGGACGCAGGTGGAGTACAGTCGGGTTGGTTTTGCCTTAAAAACCAACCGGGCCCCGGGGACGAAAATGCCAATAACTCTCAGACCGGGCGTCCGATCGACACGCCGTCTGTTGCGTTGAGTTCCTGTTGACGATACGGAACTTTTGGATACATCAACTCTGGACTTTGTGATAGTTGATGTATCAGCCTCTCGGCTCGTGGGGCGGACCCTCCGAACGAGTTTGCTGTGTGCGGAAACCCTAGTGCTGGCTGCGACTGTTACTTTGACTGCTACTGTGACTGCGACGACGACAGTACAAAGATCCTGTGTGGATTCGACGACGGCGACTACAGCACTCAGCGATCCTACGTGGATCAGTGCTACAGGTCTTGTGTGGGCCCGATCCTGTGTGGGTCCGATCCTGTGTGGGTCCTTGCGCTCAGCGGTCCTGTGTGAACCAGCGCCTACAGGCCTATGTGGGCCCGATCCTGTGTGGGTCTTTTGCGGGGGTTAGTTACCTATCGATCCTTCGTGGGTCCGACGACTTAGATGGATCAGAGATCATCTTTATCGTCTTTCGAAGAAGTATACCTGTGTGAGCTGAATCCTGTTGTTTTCTTGTGTGGATTGTGTTGAGCTATCCTGTGTGGATTACGTTTTGTTTTCCTGTGTGGAATACGTTTACTTTCCTGTGTGTACTGAGTTGTACTTGGGCTCGGAGGTTGGAGCGTATTCGAAATTGATGACTTAGGTATATGTATGGGCATATACCTAAGCAGTGTCGGTTGTTACTTCGTGATTGTACCTTTCTTCGTGGTTTATCCTTTGTGGGTTTGAGAGACCTTCAGGGGTCTCGGGGTCCCTACTGAGTAGCTTATACTCACCCCTGCACGGGCTTTGCCCGCACTACGTTGTGTTGGTTGTAGACGACGGACAACGTTGATCTTAGCTGAGGCTTGCAGAGAAGGACGGTACCTCGAGGTGGACCACTGGGCGGGACGTGCTCGGAGCGGACGGCGGAACCGAAGGAGCAGTGGAGCTATCTGTACCCACCCTTCAGGTGGGATTTCCAGTGGACAACTCGGTGTTGCAGCTTTTACTTTATAGTTGTTGTTTTCCCTTTCGATTTGTACTTTACTTTCAGTTTGGGTTTGTATACTGGCCCATTTACTTTTATGCACTTTCAATTGTACTCTTCTTTTGCTTAGTGTTTACTTTCCGCTTGCTTACTCTGTGGTGTTTGTTTACTTTACAAAGGCAATGCCTTCCCTTTTTACCAGGATTTACGCCTTGGTGCTAGTCGCCAGCCCCTGGTCTATGGAAGGCGGGCTTGGGGTAGTCACGGCACGGACCCCGAGGGCGGGTCGTGACAAGAACACACTTTGGGCCTTATTCAAATCCATATTGGGTGGTGTATTAGGTTAAACATGGTTGATTAATTTCATAAATTATCTTTATCTGATAACTTTCCAACCGTTAATGTTATATAAGCCTTTCTCTAATACCAACTGAGATAGCTTGACACTTGTACACCTAGATTCAGCACTAAAAACATAATCTTTACATACTGGCTTAGATAAAAACTAAAATAAACCAATTTTAACCATTCATAATTATCGTAACCATATCCAATATTGAGTTACTTACATACCCATTACCTTTCAGGTTTATATTTTTAGATAATTAGAAAAAAAACTGTTTAAGTAATAAAACCCATATATTTCTCCTCAAATGGGAATTTTTTCCATTATACCCAAATATTATTATTACATAAGAATAATTCAGAATCTCTCATAAAATTATCCTCACATGATATCCTTATATGAAAATATTAAATAATATCATTATTCATAACCTAGGGTAATTGTAAATATAATGAAGAGTGATCTTAGATGATCAGTATGGGTAAACATGGGAGATATCAATATATGATCCTTTCAAATCATAAGATAGGAACAAGGGAATTATATCATGAACATTACTTATTATGTCCATACCCTATCAATTATATATCATGAATCATGAGTCAGGGTATAAAGATTTAGCATTTCAAAAAATATTATTCATAATATTGAGGAATAATCATTAATCAATAATGTTCCCTTAGAGTGTAGCATAAGTATTATAACATGTCATAGGAATATTTTGACATAACATTAAGCATATAAAACCATTTTATTATTCTAAGATAACTTCCAAGACAATCATAGTGGATTCGGTGCACTCTCTATCCCATAATTTGTTTAGAAGAGGTTCAATCCCAAGACTATCATAGTGTATAAATCCCCTTACTAAACTAGGTTCAATCCCCAATCTAGTATATATTGTCTCATGATATTATCATCATTACACAATGTGTTAGAGTGCTATATAATTCTAGGCCCACCCATTGCATAATGAAAATAAAACAAATGTGTACCACAAGATCATAAAAAATTCATCATATCATCATAACTTATCCCATGGAAAATAAATGGGTTTCATAAAATTCTCGTAATCAGATTATCATAAGTCATCTAGATAAAGTAATTGGATGGTATCATAATATAATTCATCATCCTTAAATGACTTAATTAATCCATGGAGAAGAAATAAATTTCAGGAAATCCCCTTAATATCATTATCATCATAACTCATCAAAAAATTATATAGAATCATAAGATCGTATCCCCAGTGAAACATAAAAATCCTTCAGTGATGTTTACATTGATGAAAAATATATTTTATAAATGTATTTAAAATATTATTTAAAAATCAAGAGAAAATATCCCTTTTCTTTTAGAAAATTTTAAAACCAAAATTCTAGAAAATATTTTGGAAAATATTTTATTTGAAAATAACCATAGAAATTTTTAAAGGTATATTCAAATGAAAAAGTGTTCATTATGGTGGGAAATTTTTTCCTATAATAAATGTAAAAAATAAATTCCTTTCACATTTTTGAGTAAAAAATCAAAAGTAACTCATTTATAAAATGATAATAATATACATTTTAAAACATTGTAAATAATATCAAATATATTTGAAAATAGATTTAAAAAATAATTGTATTATAGTAAAAATGTTCCTTGAAAACATTTTGAAGAGCATGGATATAGAAGAAAAAGATCATCAACCAAAGAAGAAATAAGGTTGACTTTTCTTAAACCATTTTCATGATCATTTTAACTACCAAATAATTTAAAATGAAAATAATAATTGAAAATTAAAAACACCATGGTAGAATAAAATATATGGGGTTTTAAGGATGAAGATCACATAATTTACCTCAATGTAAATTTAATATAAACAATCCTCTAACGAAATAAGATTGCAACACAAACCTTTACATCTTTGGAAATCTTTGAATACAAATATTGTAAAATAAATAACTTTATTTGGATTTTTAAATTACTAAAATATAAATTAATAGAATTATAAATTACATTCATGAGCATTATATACACCACACAAAATAAATAAGTTGTAAATATGGCATATGCCTCATAGAAATAAAAGTGAGATGAAAAATACTTACCTCATGTCATGTCTTGATTTATACACATTAAAACCCAACATATACTAAATATATATTTATTATAATTCAGTTATAAAACAATATTGATATATATATATATATATATATATATTACAATATATCATTAAATTTTAATTTATAATTATCCTTTTATTAATAATTCCTCAATAAAATAATTATTCGGGTGAGACCTGGTCTATTTTTCATGGTTGTTTCAATTTGAAGGTTATGGTTCTTGCACCTTGGTCATGGTTTTACCATCTAAAAATCATAATCATTTCATAATAATTATATTTCTTCATTATATATATTTTTATAATCATCTATATAGGGTGTTTATGAAAAACTAATTACATCAAATTGTGGAGATGGTAATCTGTATATACGCATGAGTGATGTATCATCTTTTTGATGGATTTAAAAAAAATTTAACAAATAATTAAACTTTAAATAATCATAATTATACCATATATTCATTAAATATATCCTCATTATAATCCATGTATATAGAAAATGCAAAGTTGCATCGCTTCGTATTAGTGGTGGTCCACACATACACATGAACTATGTTATCATTTTCTAATGGATGGGAAGGTAAGAAAGTAGATAAAATAATATAATTGTACAATAATATTTATGTCTTAAATATTATATATAAACATTCAATACATCATAATAACTATTCATTAAATGTTGTGATGGAAAATAAAATACACCGCTTCATGGAGACATTAGTATGTATATACACACGAGCAATGCTTTCATTTACCATTGGGATTTAAAGGAGGTGAAAAAAAGTTGTTACATAAAAATAATATAATTTAATAATATTTAATAAACTTATGTTATAACATTAACATGTATATATAATATTTATATAATTTTGAAGAAGAACTAAATAAGGAAACACTCAATTATGAGTTATACCTCTACTTTGGAAAACCTCCTTTATCTTACACTTTAATACATCAAAGGATTTTCTTATGCTGAGAAAGATTATTCTATAGTGTGGTTATATATTTTAGTAAGGTATTTGGGTAGGTGTTTTCAGAAAAAAAAATCCCTAAAAATTTGTGAATAAGTGAGGAGATAAGGATCTCTTTTATAAGTGAGGTGGGTGGAAAACATGTAAATACTTGAAACATTAATATATAAAATGTCTCCAACTCATTTAAAACATATAAAAATTGAAATATATTGACCTATAGGGAGTATAAGTTCTAAATAAAATCATAAAATAAATTTTAGATAGGTTTTGGTGTCATTTTAAACCTTATCTTTTAGTTTAACCCCCTTGTTAAATCTATTTAACCATAACCTGTGTAACAAATTTTTAACTCTTTAAGGGTTGTAAAAGTAATATTCAAAAATTAAAAGTGGAAAATACATGAACTATTCATGATATTCTAGACAATTACCTATCTAATGGAGTCAATATAATATTTTTTATAATTTTATAATTATTTAAAAATAATATTAATACATTATATACCATGTAAGGTCATTTTCAGGACTATTCACATATATTGAATTTAAATGCATCAATATAAAAATGAAATTCAAATATAAACTTTTACACCATAAATTATAAATTATAATTATCCAATAAATTCACATCACATTGTAATGTATCAAAAAAGTATTACTTTTAATGGTTGTAAAGTCATTTACTTGATTTGTCTACCGCTTGTACAAAGGATTTATTGGTTTTGTGTATGTGTTAAAGGTAATTACACTATATCTAAAAATTTTAAAAAATAAAATCATAAAAATAATTTTTTTATATTCAAAAAAACTATTTATAATCAATAATATCCTATTTTTGTCCCTATAACAACATATTTGAGATGTAAAAAATAGTGTGTGGAATTTTTTAATTATTCTTGACTGAAAAAAAACATAAAGGTCAGAATCAATGTCGACTGGAATTAAATTATCATATTTTATAATTTTGGATGTTTTCAGTCTAATTCTGCCCATAAAATTAAGTAAACATGAGTTTTGGGACAATTTTGAGACCTTATCCTATAGTTTTAAACTTAATTAACTTGTTTTACTCATTACAGTAATGATAAACATTTACCAAGTTAACTATTCATTACAATTAAAAAATAAATTGTCATATTTGAAAATTTTGAACCATATGACTCTAAATATTAAATCCATTTTTCAATATTCAATTTTTATAAGTGGTATAAATTTTAAAAAATAAAAAATATAATATGAATTTAAAATTTCTTTATTTAAAGAAAATAAATGTCATTTTTGAAAAAAAATATATTCATTTTTCACTATTCGCTCCCAAAACAAATCTAAAAAATCATAATAATCTATTATGAGATTATGATTTCAAAAATGATGCTAATTTTTTCAAATTTAATTTATAAAATTGGAAAAGGTTAATTAAAATATATATAAACAAAATGTAATAAAAAACATCTTAGAAGAGGATGTATGTTTGAAGCTGAGAATGAATATATTCTAATTCCTTTCCTAATTATAATAATTAAATGAATAATAATTCATTAAATTGGATATATAGTATTATTATTTAATTATAATAATTTATAAATAGTTATTAATTTAATATATTAAGTTAAAAATATATTTCACACATAAAAATATTTTTCTATAAATATATTTTTACCTTCAACATATTTTATCTTTATTTATAACCAATTAATAACCAATGAATGATTAGTTATTCATTTTATTAAGGAAAACAATTCATATATTTTAAAAATATGGTTATTCCTACTTATACTTGATAAACCAATGGTGACAACATGACATTCATATTTAACTAATAATATTTTTATAGCATATCATGGTTCATTTAAGCCTGGTGTTTCATGTATCACAAGCTATCAAACACATTGAGTATATAAAATAGAAATATATTCTAAAATATTTTGGTTTTATACTATAGTTATTGTATGCAATTTAAAAATTATGTATCCAAATTTTTCAACTAGTAGATAAATTTATAACGAGAAATAATATCCCATGTATTCATCCATGCATATCAACCTAACTAACCAAAAATATGTTTGGATGAATAAACATTGATATTATAATACATGCTCTACCACTGTTATTATATTGAATCATATCTATAAAAAAGTGTATGGGAGAACATGGTTCACATTCCTCCCATTAATTATCCCTTACATTTCCCTAAAATTATCTCATTGATGCTAGTGTAACAAAGCCCCCTTCTCCAAAGCAAGTTTTTTAAAGGTGGGGCCCAGTGTGCCCACCCTAATTATAGATATAGATTATAATCATAATTAAAAAATAATATTAAAACCTAATAAAGTAGGAGGGTCCTCCCACTATCACGTCATGGTAGGTTTCAACTCAACATTATAAAGGTACCCACCAGACCCCATCAAAGGAAGATGTAATCTATAAGCCTGCATGATAAAGAAAGTGTGTCCCCAGAAAAATGTTTCAAATTTTTACATATTTGAAACATAATTTGAAATTTTCATTTTGTTATTATAGTTGATGGATTCTAAAGATAGAATATTTGGTCAATATATATTTTTTATGTGACCATTGACTCATTTTATTTCAAATGAAATTATTATTAGAGACATTTTTTCCAATGTAAAAATCACTCACACAAATATTTGTGATAAAATCTTAAGAATGAAGGTTGAAAGAAATAAATGAAATTTATCATAGAATAGACCCTCTAATATGTAAAATAAAACAACCATAGTGAAACTCCCAAAAATCCACTAAAATAAAATAATATAAAATTTAATTTTATACCCAAACTAGAATTACAAGGAAAAAATTAGAAAACACTTTTTTGAAAACCATACCTCAATACACCACTAAATATATCAAAAAATTATTCATGTGAAAAAAAATCACTACTTGGAAATCTCTATTTGAACATACATCATAATTATATCCCCACTTTAATGACCTCACCACTTTATGGTTGTCTTTTTTCACATTCTCTGTTTCATTATTTTTGTCACTTCAAAATCAATTGATCTATAAAAAATAACCCTTATTGTTTCCTTTAAATTTTATTTAAATGGTGGATCCACACCTCATGATGCATGAAATCACATTGTCAGTACATATTTTCCAATGGTTGCACTATAAACTCTTCTAGATGTCTTCTTAACTTAATCATTTATAAGATAATCAAGCCTATATATTTAAAAAGATATAAAATATATCAATTTCCATTTATAATAGGAAATAACATATATCCTCATTTTTCAAAAAAATGATATTACACACCACATGTGAGATAACTATAAATAAAAAAAATCCGTCCAATAAAAAAAGATATAAAAATGTATCTTTTAAATTTAAAAAATATATTATCTTTCAAAAAATAATATGTTGAACCATATCAATATACCCCTTCAATCCATTATCACATCACCAAAGGAAATATTATCTAATAAACTTCTTTGTAACTAAAACTGTTCAACATTACACAAACCAGCAGACATTATAGAAAAAAAGTAAACACCACTTTGCAATTCAGAATTAAAAATAATAACTCTCCCTATAAATGTAAGATCCTGAACTTTGAGGAGGTATATTTTTGTTTTTAAATTTTGTTAATTTGGTTAAATGAATGCTTCTAAATAGTAGGAATGGTCATGAGGGTGTCTTAGGGGTTCGAGACATGAAAATAAGGGTGAGGACATCTGGTGCTTAGTGCATGGTTGGCACATGGTTAGTGCTAACCGTGCTCTATAACTGTGCATCCTAGAGGAAGGAGGTTCATGGTTAACAAATAGTGAATGGTGTCCCAAGATACCATATAGTTTGATACCCTCCTAGAGAGAGGATACTATATGTCTACTGCATGGTTTTTCACACCATGGAGGAGGCCAAGAAAAACCGTACGACATTGTTTCATCTTAAATAGAATGAACCATATGGCTAGTGCTGGATTTGGAAAATTGTGCGGCCAAACCATGAACGAATTTAAAATTGAGGATTTTACCATTTTTTTCCTCTCGATAATAAAGAGATCATACTCAGTATTCTTCTTCATTCCTCCTCCAGTAGATATGAGTCTGGACCAAGAACTCCTAAACTCTAAAATGGTGATTCTACTTTGATATTTTGTCATTTGAAGTGTAGTTAATTATTAATCAATTCTTTGGGTAAGTCTAAGAGTATACTTTAATATATTTTTAGGAATAAAAATGTTCAATGGTTTTTTCCTTCTAAGTCCCTGAACCCTTATTTTTTTTAGAAAATTCATTGATTGGGCATTGAGGTTTGTTTCATATTAAATCAAGGGCCAAGGTTGAATGAAAAATTGTCTACAAGATTACGATAGGTGGTATACAAGTTTTTTACCATGTTCTTGATGTTTATTCATGTGTATAAAACTTGTTCATTTGTGTCATTTCATTGTGAAATTGATTCCTTTCTAGTGAATTATAAATTGGGTGTTTGAATAGTTTTTTAGACATTTCACAAACCATGTTGGATCTATTGATGATGAGTAGACTGGGAATAAGGCCACCCATGGGTTGTGCCACTCCCTTAAACATAGAAATTGAGTTATTAAATGATGAATTGAAGGGTTTTTGAGGTTAAACCAATTGAATTATTATTTATCATGTTAACATGGAATAAAGGTTTGTCTGGATTAACTTGGAAAGTAAAATGGGTTGTGAGATAATTAAGGGGGAAAGTGATAAATGGTTAAAGGGAGAATTTCCTTGTTATAAAATGGTTTGACATTATGTTTAATGGTTGTGGTTATGAATATATGATAAAATGGGATAGTTATAGAATTGAGTTAAGTTTATTGAAATTCATGAACCATGGTAATATTGTTAGTTAAAAAGGTTCATCCATGTTGTGGTTTTTTGAAAAAAGGCCAATGATGATAAAACTTGGATATCATGATTTATGGTATGGTTGGGATGTTACACTAAGGCTCCTTGTATTTGGTTTAAGATGAATTGATTCTATAGGCCCCATAGATTCATGATATGGTAGAGTTGTCTAACTAATGCTCCAATATGACCTCGTATGGATATAATATGGATAACTAGATTAAGGCTCGAAGGTACAATTATTTGATTTAATTGATTAATTAATTACCATGTGATGTAAAGTATTGAACCCATTATCATATATGGTTTAGAATTATGGTGTGGGATGAAGAAGTTTTGATGTGTTGGTGCAATTGTGGAAACTAAGATATTATGGGGCTAATTTATAATTTTTTAGTTAAAAGAATGTTTACTTTCACTATATTGTTTACTTCTTATTTATACTTAAAAATACATTGATATTATACTAGATATTATTGTAGAAACTATTTTGGGTGGCCTATTGATTTTTACTCACACCCTGCTCGAGCTACAGTGGGGTACTCGAGCAGACTTATTGTTTGCAGGACCGGATAAGGGAAAGGTACCTATGATCGACAATGAGGGTACCAGAAATTTGATATAGTATTATTTTTGGTATTCTCATTAGTTTATTATTTTGGTTTCTGTCTATAACATTAGACCATCATGAAATAACATACTTACTATTTTTGATTTTTGGATTTACCTAGTTTTGGGAGTTGGTTATGTGATGTTCAGTTGTTGGTTATTATTATATTTCAATGTTTGTTATGATTTTCATTCTGGGTTTACTCTGGTAAAGAGGTTATAGTCTCTTAAAATTTTTCACAATTCTCTCACTATTATTTTGTAACATATATCATATGGGGAGGAATTCCTAAGGTCTTGTGGTGAACCAGATCGAGGCATTAGTTTAGTGGTACCCAGGTTAGGACATTACGAAGTGGTATCAGAGCCTTTTCTTTTCTGTTTCATTACTTTTTAGGAAAGGTATAAAAGAGACTAGTATGTGTTGGGTCTTGGTTATGATCTCATTCATGGGAGTAGGTAACCCATGCATGGGGGGAACCCAAGTTCCTCAGGGGTGTTATTTTTTTTGTTGATGTCCTTTGTTATGGTTGAATATGATTTCACCTTGGGAGGTACACATGTAGTGTGATGTTATTATTGTTGAGATTTTACTCCTGGGCCGTTATTCCATGAGTTTTGTATATATAAATCATATTAGTAAATAAAGGATTTATTTGACATGAATTATGTTAGGAATTCATGGGAAATCATGTGGGTTAGGGGAAATAAAGTTATTTTATGTTTCTTTTATGGGTTAAAATAAGTGGTTCTTAATAAAGAGATTATAACTATTTTAAATTGAAAAATGAAATTTTAAGTGGTTAAAATTGTTCATAATAAGGATGTTATTATATTTTAATGATTAAAATATGTGAAAATGATTTCTAATTTTAGGATTGAAAGAAAAGTATATAGAAATTTGTTTCCCTAGTGTTACACATGGCCCTGGATAATTATAGATGGGTGATGTAATCATACTACAGTTACAGTTGTTAGTGTAGTATAGTGAAGTGGCACATTGTGGATAGTAGTGACACCTCTTTTATAATTGTGAAATTATTATTATGTTACTTAAAATGTGTGTTTGAAATTATAGAGAGATTCCACCATGACGACATTTACCGGTTGGGCGACGGGAGAACATTTCTTAGAATGAACCACCAGTAGTGGGACCAAAACACCCATTTTTTATATGTGATAGGGAAGTGGATTAGTTTCATGATAATTTCACCAATTTTATATAGTTTATGGTGAGATACTAAGGGTGGGAAACTCAGAGTATGTTTCAACTGATGATAGATTTTCAGTTGCATCACCCTCCGATATTTGTAGGAGAAGGTGGACTTGAGGTAGAAGAGTTCTAGATTGAGTCTATCCATATAATACTATATCATATAAAGACCCCTATAGAGAAAAGGATCAAGATGGAGGCATATATTTTCTGAGGCCCAGTAAAGAGATGGTGGGATATTTAGGTTCAGTATGAGTAGATAGAGGGTATGGAATGGACGGACTTCTAATTGAATTTCTTATATAACTTTTACCCAAAGACCCTAAGATATGAGAGATATTCAGAGTTTATATGATTGAACCATGGAACTTTATTAATGATGGATTATAATATCTAATTCATTGATTGGTAGTTATTTTTTCTCATGTTTATGGGATATGGGGCTTTAATAAATAAATGTTTTTAGGATAGACTTAATTGAGAGATTAATTCCCATGTGGATATCTTCTGTTTGATGAATTTTCTGAGGTAGTGGATTATGAGATCATTTCTGAGGGTAATATGATGAAGGATTCTGGTGGTGGATATATGGTTATAGCTAGGTGATCAGGTCGTACATCCTCATGTGGTAGGAATCATCGTTATGAGAACTATAACTAGGGTGATGGTGGAACGAATAGCCTAGGGAGAGGAATGACCTCTTAGGGAGGGGATCGAGTGTTCTTGTATTAGTGTGAAAATCCTGGTCACATGTGTGGTTAGTGTCCTTGACCACCATTTGAGTGAAATGTTTTTTGTAGGATGGGTCATGTATATAGGTTCTATAGGAACCCTCAACAGGCAGGTGGTGATGGAGGAACTAGGTCGATAAAGAGCACTAAAATGGGATCTTCTACCTCGTATCAGTCTGCAAGTTGGAGCTCTACTGGTCGTACTATTCAAGGTATGGGATTAGGTTTTTTAGGATGGTATTGTCTATATAATAATGGAAGTGTAGTGAAAGGGACACTGACAAGATCCTAGGGTAGGGGAACAGGTATAACACCCATAGGTTTTTAAAGAGTAAAATCATGTTAAATGGAATATATAAGACACAACAATAATCTTAAAAGTGAATTTACACCCCATGAAATTACAATTAATTTATTTTTAAATAAATTCAATCACTTATATAGCTTTTAATACATGCAATGTTGGGTTTAAAAGAAATGTGATACTCTATTAAAATATTATTATCGAGACATGACCATTATAACCTAACTGTTATTTTCAAAGGTATGAATAAGACTAACTAAATGATGAAAATTATATGGTTTACACATGTATAAAATAAATTCAATGGTTATTTATTTATTATACAAAAAATAATAATTATTTGAAATAAAAGGAAATCTTTTCTAAAATAATGTATTTTCTATAAAAGGTGGCTTAATCGCGCTTTGTGCACATAATTTTAAATTAATTTTTACCACAATAATAAAATTTATATGAAAAAATTCTATTATTTTCTAAAATCTAAATGTAAATATTATCTTTGGGTGATGTTTTAAGAATTTTTTGAAAAGATTACTTTTTTGATGAATAGTGAAAATAAGAATTTTTAATTGAAACTACCTTTTTAAAAATTATTTAAAAAGTTAACTTATATTTTAAAAGGTTATTAAAGTAAAATTAGTTAAATTATATTTCAATTTAACTAATTTATTTAATTTTAATTAATTTCATATTTAACTTTGATATAAAAACTTTTTAATCTTTTAAAAGTTTTTCTTAGGAAAAACTGTTTTTTTTACGCATCTCTGGGTTTAATTTTAAATTTAATTCTATCATTTATTTGAATTTAATTCATAAAAATGGATTCAATATTTGGAATAATCATAATTTATACTATATAATAATTTCAAACTATCTTTTCACCATAATAAAGAGTGAAAACTGTAGAAATTAATATACATTGTTATGGTGAAAATTGGTTTACTAGCGGTTAAACTAAGAAGATAAGAGCTGAAAATGACCTAAAACTTATAAACATTAAATTGTATGGACATAAGTATTTCTTATAACCTATAAGGATTGATAATGAAGCATTTTGTATCCTTTTGGCATGTGAAAAACGTGGCTCTACTTTATACTTTTCAAAATTTCCATTTGTGTCCTATCTTGCACTTATAAAAGGCCACCCCTATCCTCACCTATTCAAACTTAAAAACCCCTTTTTGAAGAAAATACAAGCCCAAATAAGTTTCTTACTCCTCTTCTAACATTCTATAGTAAAGTTTTATCATAAATTCATCCTAGAAACTAATTTTGGTGAAAACCTAAAAAAGTTTCTCGAAGAAGAGGTAACGTCCTTAAACAAGCGTTGTTATTTTATTTCTTCTTACACCAACTTAAAATATTATTAAATAATTTTAGTATAATAAAACTGGTATCTAACATATACTAATATTTTATTATGTAAATTTCATAACCTATATCCATCTTCTCTTTAATCAAATGGGAAACGAAACTCTCAGTCATGTGTACGGTGAACTACTGACTCACGAACCGATCTAGTTTTTTTCATCATCACCTATAATGACTTGATATAATGATGTATTATACATATTTATATGATATTTATGAAATAATTATACTTTTGGGTTTATAATATCAAATATACCTTCTTACTTGCAATTCTGTGGGGGATACGATAATGTCGCTCGTGTGTACGACGGACCGCCGCCTCGCGAAGCTATGTGATTCTTTTTTTGCTTACGCTGTTATATATTTAGTTTTTATGGATTATAATAAATACATATATAATGAATATATATAATATTTACATCATGTTTTGAGTTATAGAGATTATTTAACCATGATTAAAGTAAAAGTAACAAAATTACTAAACAAAAACATACATGAAAAACGAAGTAATTATCACCCAAAATAGCGATTTTAACAAATAATTATTAATAATGGGTGATAAAAGACTATAATTAAATACAATATGGTGTGATATATATGAATATGGTTATTTAATATATTATTAATAATCCAATATTTATTATACCAGAGGTTATAACACATACGAAGAAAAAGTCAAATCTGAGTTAGGGGTTTCTCGTCTCACTTTTACTTCCGTGGGGAATATGCTATATTCACCACTAATTCCTTTGTGTGGGGTATATAATACCCATTTAGATATTTTATATAATGAATATATTTATATTATTGTTACTTGAAGTTTTATTTTATGTTATTTATTTCATGGTGCTTATGATTCAAAATTTACTAAACTGGTAAGGGTTTATTTCACAATCTTATCATTATTCAGGATTGTTTATTTTTAAGTCTACCTTGGAGAAATAATTTTGTATTTCTATATTAATACAAATATATTTAATTGTATTCTAGTTATTCATGAAATTATCAAGTAATAGTACCATTTTTAATCTATTTGAAACATAAAATTATTGAGAAAATGTTTTTAAGAAAAGTTGACTTCATTTCTCTCTTCGGTCGAAAATCCTTTATCTTCCAAAATCATATTTTATAAAGAATTTTTCAAAAAAGTTTTTAACATTGAACAAATTATTTATAAAGGTAGATTTTACCCTTGTTTTAATTTTAAAAAAATTGAAATCAATCTTTATATCGTTTTCTAAATAAGGCTCGTTTGTATTTTATTGAAAATGATAATGGTATCTTTGTTTTAACGTGTATGACATATATATAATTTACAGCCACCATGACCAATTAATTTTTTAAATAATACTTTATAATTTTCAAATTTTATTTTCAAATAAAATAATTTCCAAAATATTTTGTGAACTTTTAATTTTAAAAATATTTTCAAAATGAAAAATTTATTTTCCTCAACAGGTTTTTAATGACATTATATGGTATCTCTATTCATCAACGACGTCAACCATTTATTGTACTTATGATCCAATGGGGATGTTTTGTATTAATATCATCCTTATTATTTCTTTGTATGGTTTAGGACCATTTTGACTATGAATGTACAATTTTATTACCATTCACCATATTACTCTAGATATTTTATGATTATGTTTATTTGATTGGGATATGTGTTAATATTTTCTATGTTAGTTTTTTAGTAAAAATGTTTATGTTGATTATGTTTCACTCCTTTCATATGAGAAATGAAATATAATAATTAAGTGATGGGTGGGGTTCGGTTATAGATAACCCCTCGATTCGATGATGGGTCTCATGAGACAAATCAGTTGGTTAAATCATATGGGTTTTTACACATAGCTTTAAAATATCTTGTGAAAGGTCTTGATAGTATATTTCAGATGATCAAAATTATACATTACCTCACTATGTGATCATTTATTTATTTAAATGTGGTAATTTGATCAGTTATAATATCCATGGATAAGTTTCATGATCATGTGATTATGAATTTGGTTTTATTTAATCATTATTTATTCCTTCCATATTATGATCAAGTTATCATTTGAATGGAATGTGTTTTAGTTATTTATATTTCCATATTTATTATTATTATTTATTCATGATATATTCTGATGTACACGTACCCTTAATGAGCATCTAATCTCACCCATTTCTTATGATTTATTTTCCCCAGGATACGAGGAAGTGTTTTGTGATTGATATCCATGGATATGCTAAGACGAATAATGGTGTTCTCAAAGAAAAAACTTTTTGTATTTTATGTTTTTAAAATTTAATGTGAATTTAATGTATGTGTATATTTTATCGATACTATTAAACTATTAAATCCTTTGGGATGTGATTAAATGTATCTAATGCCAATGTAATAGAGTAGACACTGGCTTTGGGTTACTAGAGTTATGTTATTTACAGTCGATATCATAGAAACTTTAGTGGAAACTTGGGAACTAGACTTAGGAAAACATATATTAGAGAACACAAGCCTATGATTGACACTGAGGATAAGCTTAGAAGAACATCCTAAAGTTTTTTAAGGAATATATTATGTTGTTTTCCAATAAATACATCCAGGTTTGGATACAACAAGTGGATGTGGGTCTGGCACAAATGTACCGAGGGTTAATAACTCTGAAAAAGGAATATTGGTATCACTACTAAAAAAGAAGCCTTATCGTTGGCATTTATTAGCACTAGAAATAAACACTGATAAAGGATCCATTTATTAGAGCTAAAACAATTGCTGATAAAGGGTATCTTTTAGAAGCACTTTTTTAGCGCTAATAAAGGTTCCATTTATAAGAGCTAAAATAAGCGCTGATAAAGGGTACCTTTTATCAGCACTTTTTTTAGCACTGATAAAAGCTACCCTTTATTTGTTTTTTTAGCGCTGATAAAGTGTAATATTTATCAGTACTTTTTATTAGCGCTGATAAAAATCTTGAATAAAATGAAATAATTAAATAAATAAAAATTAAAAATGATTTTATTAAATAAATATTAAATTCTTTATTAATTATATAATTATTGATTAAAAAATAAAGTTAATATACTATATATAAATTATAAATACTAATAAATTGTAAATATTTAGATATATAAAATGAAATAATTAAACAAATAGAAATTAAAAATAAGTAAATTAAGAAAAATATTAAACATTTTATTAATTAAATAATTAGTGATAAAAATGAATAAATTTAATATACATATATAAAGATTATAAGTATTAATAAATAGTATAAATTAAATATATAAATATATATATATATATATGATATATATAATATTTCTTAAATATGATTTATAAAACACAAAATATCTATGATTTACTTTAAATAGGTCATATATTTAGTGAAGAATAGTTTTTAATTAAAAATTAATATTAATTAAAAATATTGACTAATTACATTGAGTAATGGACATAATTGAATTTAATTTGATTAACATATATCCAGCGTATATTTAGTTCATATATATATACAGAGTAAATGCATTTTTATATACAACGCACACACATAAATATTTAAGTAATTACTAAAATCTCGTATAGAAACCCATACACCTAATATATATGTAAGTTATTAAAATTTTAGTATTAATTTTATAATTTCATTGATACATTTAATATATTATTTCTTTAATCAGTAAATTTTATTTATTAATTTTTAATTTTATTATAGTAAGGTATTAATTTATTTTTAACCATTTTTATTTTTATTTTTTTGGGAATTTAATCATTTTATATTATTTATTTATACATATTAATTTACTGTGTTTTAATATTTTCAATATGTATTCATCTTTATTTCAATATATATCTATATTTTTTAATTATTTGTATTTAATTAATAAAACTTATCCATTTTTTCAATATTGTTAAAGTGTACTCATTTTTAATTATTCAATTTTACACATTTTTAACATGCATTCACTTAATATTAAATAATCATTAATAATGTTAAAAATATATTTTTAAATAAAAAATTATAAATAAAAAATAATAAATATATATTTACTATATTTATACATTTAAATATTTATAATTATAAATAAATAATTAAATATATTTAAATAATTATAAAATTATAATTAATTTATTTAAATAATGAATATATTTACTATATTTATGATTATATATATTTATTATATATATGTATATATAATTATATGAATATTAATTTTTTCAATTATTAATATAATTATCACTAAATAGTTATATATTTAAATATTTATAAAATTATAATAAATATATTTTGATAATGACTATATTTACTATATTTATATTTATATATATTTATTAAATATATATATAAATATATTTACAAATTTTATAATGTATTTTATAAATCCTTTATCAATGCTAATGTTTTAACGCTGCTAAAGATGCATTTTATCTGTGCTAACAAAAATGTCTTTTATTAGTGCTAAAAAGAACTAATAAAGAATTCTTTTATCAGAGCTGATTAATTTAGTGCTGATAAAAGGGATCTTTATCAATGATTTTTTCAAAGTACTGATAAAAGTGTCCCTGGTCTATTTAAATAACTCTAACCAGTCTCGAACCATTCACTATATTCGAAGCTTTTCATGGAAGCCACCTACTGTTGGCACTCCTCCTCATTGAATCCAAGCTCAAATCAAGGATTGAATCAAGGATCGAATAATTCTAAGGCTCAAATCCAATTATTGAACAATTCAAGAGTCGAACAAATCCAAGGCTCGAATGAATCCAAGGTTTGGCGATATCTCTACTTTCTCTCAGATGATTCAAAACTTCAATCCAAGGTATGTTATTTTCTCCTCCTCATCACTCGATTAATACTTGTTTGGTGATATCTATTTTCGTTTTTTTGTTAATTATCTCATTATATTCATTATTCATCACTTATTTCCCTTCTATAATAAATTTATAACCAAGGGTTTCTTTGATTTTGGGTTTGTATTGACCCTTTAAGGGAATTTCTTGTTGCCTTGTAGCGTATTAAAAATTCCACACACTGATTTCATCTTTATTGCGTATTAATTCTAAATTTTTTGAACATAAAATTATAAAAATGGTTTTTATTTAATAAATCTAAATGGATTTCATGTAATGATTTCAAAAAGTTGAGGTGTAGTTTGTTTGACGTTTTTCTATTTTGAAACATCAGTGGTCTTACAAAGAGATTTTTATTTTATGTTAAGTGTCCTGAATTTTATCTATTTTATTTGATCTTGATATCCTATATCAACATCCATATATATGCATTTTGAAATCTACATGTATATATAAACACATTATTTCATGTATATAATTAAGTATGTAGTTATATGAAATATAGATAGGATTTATTCAATAAAGAAGACACTAATTTATTTTTTAGATTAAAAAATCCATTCCAAGAGAGGCTATTAATGTGTGTTTTTTAAAATAATTACTTTGAGGTATGTTTGAATATTTTTAAAATTACTTTGAGTCTCACTTTTTTATTTGAATAATTTTGAAAGAAATAATTTTTTCATTGAAATTTATTAGTAGTATCTGGTGTTATGGCCTTGTTGGTACCATGAAATTGTATTTATAAAATTTTATCACCATCTATGGAATCTATCTATATTAGTTTTGATGAGGTAATAATTTTTATTTTAAATACATAGATCATATTTATGGGTGTTAGAAGGATGTTTGAATATACATGGTTGGGTTATGTTGGTTTTTGATTGATATATTTTCTAAAAAGGAAACCATACCTCTCATTACTATAATAATAGAGATCATATGCATCTTAGTGTAGAATGGGAGATAGTTACAATGTTGTCCCAATTAGATTGTATGGGTCCCCACTTGTATCATATTTTATATAGGATTCCGAAAAGTTAGGCTAGTTGTGGGTCTCTAGTAGGTTACAAACATAGGAACTCATCATCATGCTTATAGGTGGTTTGAACCTAAGTATGTCTAGAGTCACCTCATAGGAACTTTTATAATTTCCCAAGATTACATATGATTCATTTAATATTGTTTACATGTATATTATTTTTTACTTACTCCACATTTAATATTGTTCCAATATAATGTGACTGATTTTTAATATTTTTTATATATTTTATTTTCTTTTTTAGATTTATTTATTTTTCTGACTAATGATTCATTTTATTATTAAAAATTATTCTTCATGAGTATAGTTTTAAAGAGGAATATTCAAGAACCCTAGAATATTTACAAAGTCTATAAGTATCTTTATTCAATAAAATATCAATTATTAAGGTGGAAGTCTTTATTAATTTAAGTTATGGAGATTAATGATATTTGATATACCATTAATATTAAATGTAATAATTCTATATCTTGTTACATCACATGTTCCAAAAAAATAAAATAAAGGTTATCAAATTATATATATTTTGGACTAATTAATAGAAAATATTTTTAGGTATTCATCATTTTAGGTCTACGTGTATCGATTCCACCCCAAGGAATCTCTGATTATCATCGATGTATATTAAATAAATCTTTATTTATTAAAATGTATTATTAATACAATTTTATATCTTCTAGTTGAGGGAATAAGAGTTTATTATTATTATTTATAATATTTGGGTTTCTTATTACTCCTTAATTACCTATATTATATTTTCATTTTTAGGGGATTTAATAAATACTTGATGACTCATTTTAATAGAAGTAGGAAAAGTCTTAGTTAGGGGTTGAAAGTATTAAAAGTGGTCTTTCTCCAATAAATATATAATTCATATAGGCCCAAAGGATTCATATATCATAAAATGTTCCTATAGAGGCCCCACAAAAAAGAATGTGTATTCCCCCCAAATATCACCGTCAATATGCCACGAGAAAAATAACTAGTTCCAATGTTGTAATTCTCACAATTGGGAGACATTATCCCTTTTAGAGAACCAAATGGAGTACAACTGTCATCCTCATTATCTTCATCTCTTTAATAGTTATTATTTCAATTTGTTTCTTGAGACTCATCCCCCATATCTTTTATGTTTCTTGAACTACTATGAGAATTATTCATCCCATGGATGACTACCTCTTAGAGTATTTCAAGCAACATAGGTGCATGTCCACAAGAGATAGTGGGTTAGTTTCAAGCAAAAAAATGAAATAATAACTATTCCAGAGATGAAACTGATGATGATGGTAGTTGTCTATAACTTTTACATTTGGATGACTTCAGAGGATAACACCTACCATAGTGGAGTAATTATTTTATTAAATTCAATTACACATTTCCTTCAAATCATACTAAAATTATTTTAAATAATCAAATATTGGGGTTCCCTTATTAGAATTTTATATAACTTTCACCTTTGATGATGAATATATTATGTGTATTTATTTATTTATTTATTATAGAAATTAAATATTTTATGATCAAAATAAAATGGATATGAATAAAAAATTGATGCATGCTAATCCTTTGAAAAAAGAGTATGAAGATGGATTTAAAGAGTTTATCAAGTTTGTAATAGATCATGTATAAGACCCTTCTCAAATATTGTGTTTGTGTTTACATTATTTTTATTCAAGAAAAATTAGTCTGGAAGAGTTGGAAGAAAATTCAATTTTTCACAAAATAGATTAGAGCTAAATTTTTTTGACTAAACATGGGAAAAAACTAATCAGGCACACCGATTTGGATGATATTATGGTTTATTGATCATTTGATATGAATACTAGTGTAAATGATGATAGATATCACATATAAGAAATGAAAATGGAAATTGAAGATGAACTTTCTGATTATAAAAATTTGTTTGAGAAGTTAAATAGATGTGCTAAGAATTTATTGTATTCTGGTTATACTAAATACACAACATTTCCAGTTGTATTGAAGTTATATAATTTGAATGATGGATGTGGATGGAGTGACACCAGATTTACAGAACTACTTGGTCTCTTAAATCATATGCTACCAGACAAAAATGAACTACCATGATAAACACATGACACTAAATTAATTCTATATTAAAGGGGAATGGTCTCTAAAAAAATAAATTCTTTTCCAAATGATTACATATTGTTTCACAAGGTCCATGGATAACATATAAAATTCCCTAAGTGTGGCACAAATTGATATAAGAATATTGAATCAAGCCCTTCAAAATTTTTATGTTACCTTCCTATCATTCCATGGTTTGGAAGACAATATGGATGTTAGGAAACCAAAAGACAACTGACAAGGCATGCATATACAAAAACTAAATATGGGAACCTGTTTCATCCAATAGATTCTCCTCAATGGAAGAAAATTAATTATGAGTGTCCTGAATTTGGAAAAGATCTGAGAAACAATCATCTTGCATTATCTACATATAGAATAAATCCTTTTCGTGTGATAGGTAGTACTCATAGTACATGGCCCATAATGTTGGTAAATTATAACTTACCACCATGTTTATACATGAAATTCATATACATTATGTTTTCTCTACTTATATCTGGACCGAAGAAACCTGGTAAGGATATTGATGTCAATTTGGATCCATTGATCGAAGATCTAAAATTGATGTCAGATAAAATTATTACAATGTATGATGCTCATAGAAGTGAATATTTAACATTGAGTCCCATTTTGTATGGGAAGATAAATGACTTCTTGGATTATGGAAATTTATCAGGCTATAGCATTATTGGAATGTTGGGGTGTCCCATTTTGGAAGAATTCACAGAATCAGTTCATTTGAAACATTCCTCAAATGTTTTTTAGGACATCAGAAATTTTTACCTCTACGACATAAATACTAATCTTAGAAAACATAATTTTATGGGAATATTGAACAAGGTACAACACAATATCCACTAATAAGTGATCAACAGTTCAATAAAGTAATAAATATTGAAACTACTTTTGGTAAACCATTATTGAAAAAACATAATCAATCAAGTTGAAAGAATATATCTTTTTTCTTTGAATTTTCATATTGAAAATTTTTGTATGGAAAAAATTTTCTTGATGTCATTAATCTAAAAAATATATATTTTATAGTGTTATTGGAACATTACTAAATGTTTCTGGAAAAATGAAATATGGAATCAAGGTTAGGTTAGACATGATTGACATTGGGATAAGAGAAGATCCGGCATCAGTAAAGGATAAATGGTGCACTTTCTTATTATAGCAACTTACACTCTATATAGATTGGAAAAATTGAAATTTTGTATTTTCTTTAATAGTGTAAAATTTCTAGTTGGGTATTCATCAAACATTAAGAATGTCATTTCAATGACTAATTTAACGTTACAGGGACTAAAACCATATACTATCATGTTTTGATTCAATATTTGATGTATGTTGCTTTACATTACATTCTTCCTAAAAATATATTGCATTCATTCACTAGAATCTTATTCTTTTTGAAATCCACATACAGTAAAGTTACAAACTTGATGAATTTTTGAATCAGAAATAAGGAGGTTGTAGTCATATTATGTAAATTTGAGATGTTCTTTCCACCATTATTCTTTTATATAATGGTCCACCTGATGGTTCACTAGGTTAGAGAGGTTCAACTATGTGGTCATGTACATTACATATGGGTGTACCCTATTGAAAAGTATATGAAGATTTTGAAAGGGTATGTGAAGAATCAAAATTATCCAAAATGATTTATTTCATAACAATATATTATTAAAGATGCAGTTGAATTCGGTAATGATTAATTATCAGGTATTGACAGCATTTGTCTTCCAAAGTCACATTATAGTGTATACCTTATGGGTGAAGGGATTTCTGGAAGATATGTTGTAACAATTACCTTTACAGAGCATGAGAAAGGACACCATTACATTTTACATAATAGTGAAGATTGTGGTCCATACATTGAGGACCAAAAAATGATTCTTAGAGATTGGAATCCATCAAGGGATGAAGTATGGATAAAAAATTCACATAATAAATAGTTTATAGGATGGTTCTGATATAAAATTTATAAGGGGTTCTCTAAAAAACAAAATTTAGTTGTCAAAAGAAGTTGATGTCTAGCTAGGGGACTGAATTAAAATGTTATATCTTAAGCCGGTTTTGTAATCAATGTTTATAAATTTTGTACAAATGAACATGACTGTTGTAATATAATGAAAAATAATGGATTTATTCTTATAGTAGAATAAATTCACATATCTGGTTCTATGGATAGAAATCCAATTTGTAAAAATATTGTTATATTTTAGCATTATCAAACAGATATATGATTTTAATTATACAACATTTTAATTTTCAATTTTCCATTAAAAATGATTTTAAAATATTAGTGCATTGAAAGTTTATGAATTGGGATTTGAGAAAGTGAATTTCAGTGTGGAAGGGGAAAAAGACAATTCATTCATAATGGAATCGCAAGTAGTGCAAGTATTTTATGTCTCAGATCCAACAAACAATAATAGGTTGATTTCCATGATGGTGACTAAAAAAATTGTTGATTAAAATTAAAATTCAATAAAGGATGAATCCTTAATGCCTTCAGGCCACCAAGGCAATTAGTCCACCAAGGCCTTTGGGTCGTTCATGATTTGGGGAAAACTTAAGGATTTTAGGACAACTTAAGTCCTTAGGGACACCTCAAGGCCTTCGGGTCACCTCATGACCTTGAGGCCATTTGAAGTGCATAAGCATTAGAACATATTGTACAAGGATCTGGCTCCAGATGAGGACTCAGAGCATGTAGAATTCACCATAGTAGAAATAACATATTTGGATGAATGATAGGGTATGTAAATTTCCATTGGTACCAGGATTATGCATATCTACATGGTAGAACTAGCCTAATATCCATGCGAAGGTGGAGAGCTCTCCATATTGATATAGACGCTAGGAAGGGACAGTGCCATGTAGTCATAAGTCTAGGATGATTATGGACTTCTACCTCTAAGACCTTTGGGTCATGTAATGTATCCCCAATCCTATAGTCCAAGTAAGGGTTCCTTCTCAACTCTTAAAAGAGGGGTTATCCAAAAATAAATAAAAATATAAGGCCTTCAGACCATTCAGGCAATGAGAAGGTGAAATTGTTTTTCAATATACTATGTTTTCCTCAAAATATAATCTATTCTCTACTACATTAACACAATGTAAATTTAATTTTTGACTACTCATGAGGAAAATTTCTTCTGTATATGATGATGATACTAATCCCATGAAAGAACATACTATAATGAAGGAAACCCTTTGGAAAGATGTAAAGGTAATGTTATGATATACTTTCAATATTTTACCAAAAAATTATATAATGAAATGATGATTTATTTATCCTAATTCCTTACAGAGTTCATTTATTTTAGAATATTTATGTTCATATTTAATGTATTTTTACACAAAAATTTCAATATAATTCTTCTTCCGAAAAACCTTTTCACCCCTACAGTGTTAGAATTTATCACTTTCTTTCATGTTCCCTCCACTTCCTTTTCATGAAGAGAAATGAAACTACCTCTTCCCAATCACACTGGTAATATTTAAGTTTGGATAGTAAAATCATCACCCATAAAATTCATATATTATTTCATATTTCTGTTTAATTTAATTTATTTTAGTATTACTCATATATGAAATATTTTCGTATACGTGTGGATTATTTTGTTCTAGTAGGGGTGGTTTGTTCGAAGCTTCTCATTCTCATGAGATATTGAACTTTGAGGCTATAAATGAGATAATGGAAACAAGGAAATGGGTCGAGATTTTATAAAACCATCATGAAAAATAGAATTTCTACTACTTATTTATTTAATTTTTACATCATTTTATCTACAAATGTTTATGTTATTTTCCTTAAAATTTGTATCTAATACTTATTTATCATTTTCTCATTCTTCTAAGAATTCATATTCTAATTTCAAGTATCTCTAATAATCCACAAAATAGGTAACATGTTTATTTTTTTCAATCTTATCATGATTTCCATTTCTTTTAGTTGTTGAACGACCAGCACTGCATATTGAGTCCATGTTGTTAGCCGAAAAAACCATTTTCAGCTAAGAACATCCACTCCATATGTATTTTTGGTGGTTCCACAAAGAAAAGAAATTAAAATCATTGTAACATTGTAATTTGGGATTTTTTTGATACTTTCGGATGTGTAGAAATTAGCCACACCTCAATCTGATGCATGGGGTGACCGATATGACTCCAAGTGCATCTTTTTATTTAAAATTGACATTAATTTTAGTTAAAAAGACAACTGACTTACTCAAAAGAGAGAAAAATCATTTGAATTGTTTTTATAATTTAGTAAAATGATCTATAAGTCATTTTTGATGTGCAGGAATCAGTCTCACCTCAATATGATACATGATGTTCTTGGTATGACTCAAAGTGCCCATTATCAATTAAAATATTCTATTTCAGTTCAAAATGTTTCTATCACTAAAAAACAATAAAATTCACCCATATTGTCTTGATAATTTATTAAGATGATAAATAATAAATTTTTGATGTGTAGGAATCAGTCCCACCTCAAACTGTCAAATGATGTTATTAGTATGACTCAGAGTGCATGTTTCCAGTTTAAAATGACATTTTAGTAAAAAAAGACAAATGATGTACTCAAAAATTGAGATAATGTATTCAAATTGTTATGATACTTTAGGAAAATTATCTATAACTCATTTTGTATGTGTATCAATCATCCAAACCTCAATCTGACACATGGTGTGACTGGTATGTCTCCAAGTGCATCTTATTATTTAAAATACATATTAATTTTTGTAAAAAAGGAAACTGACATACTCAGAATAGAGAAAACACAATCAAATGATTATTATACTTTAGGAAAAATATCCATAATTAATTTCTGATGTGTATCAATCACCCTTACCTCAATCTAATACACGATGTGCACAATATGACTCAAAGTGTCTGTTATCAGTTAAAAATTGACATTTTAGTTCAAAAATTATCACTCACTAAAAAACAAGAAAACACACTTGGATTGTATTTAAAATTTATTTCAATGATTCTTAATTCATTTTTTATGTGTAGGAATCAATCTCACGTCAAACCGACACATGATGTGACCAGTATGACTCAAAGTGTGTGTCTTCAGTTTAAAATGATATTTTAGAGAGAAAAAAGAAAATTGATTTACTCAAAACTGAGAAAACAAAGTCATATTATTTTGATAAATTATTAAATAAATAAACATATCATTTTTTATTTGTAAGAATCAGTTTCACCTCTATATAATGCACAGAGTGTCTGGTATGACTCAAAGTGCATCATTTTATTTAAAATTGACATTAATTTTAGTAAAAAAGACAACTGACATACTCAAAACAGTTCAAACACATTTATATTATTTTGATACTTTAGTAAAATGATCTATAAGACATTTTTCACATTTATTAATCATCTGCACCTCAATATTATACATTATTTTCCCAATATTACTCAAAGTGTCTGATATCAGTTTAAAAATGACATTTTAGTTCAAAAAGTTTCACTCACTAAAAATTTATTAAAAACAATCATATTGTCTTGAAAATTTAAGAAAATGATTCATAATTCATGTGTGACGTGAAGGAATCATTATCATGTCAAACTGACACATAATGTGACCGGTATTCCTCAAAGTGTGTGTTTCCATTTTAAAATGACATGTTAGGAAAAAAGATAAGTGACATACTCAAAACAAAGTAAAATCATTTGTATTTTTTTGATACTTTTGGAAAATTATCCTTATGTCATTTAGGACATTTAGGAATCATCTTCACCTCAATACTAGACATAGTGTGATCGGTATGGCACCAAGTGCGTTTTTTATTTAAAGTTGACATTAATTTTAGTAAAAAAGAAAATTGGCATACTCAAAATAGAGAAAACGTATTTGGATTGTTATGATACTTTATTAAAATGATAAATAAGTCATTATTTATGTGTATTAATCATCCTCACTTCAAGTTGATACATGATGTGGCTATTATGACTCAATGTGTCTCTTATCAGTTTAAAATTGACATTTTAGTTCAAAAAGTGTCTCTCACTGAAAATCAAGAAAACATGCTTGGATTGTCTTGATAATTTATTAAAATGATTCATATGTAATTTTTGAAATTTAGGAATCAATATCATGTCAAACCAACACATTATGTTACAAGTATGAATCAATGTGTGTGTTTCTATTTTAAAATGGCATTTTATTAAAAAATACAAGTTATGTACTCATAACTGAGAAAAAACATTCGGATTGTTTTTGATACATTAGTAAAGTTATCCATAAGTAATTTGGGTTGTTTATGAATCATTCACACCTCAATATTACATATGGTGTGACCAATGTGACTCTAATTGTGTCTTTTCAATATATAAGTGTCATTTTAGTTTAAAACATGCATCAAATTTTAAAAACTGAGAAAAAAAGCCTCTATTTTTTTCTCATCATTCTATATTTTATAACTTAATTAATTTAATTATCATTTTTAACTTATACTTTATGTAATTTTCATTGGTATAATTGATGAAGATGAACATGAAATGGTGTGACATGCAAGAATCAATCGCAACTCAATCTGATACACAGTTTTCCTAGTATGACTCAATGTTTAGTTTAAAATTAACGTATTCTATTTAATTTTTTTATTTATATTATTAATAACATAAGAATTGTTTTCTTATATAGGTGAATTATTTTTCATGGGCATGGGTGGTTTTTTCAGCAATAGCATGGGTCGGTGTCAGTGTCAAAAGACAAAGGAACATTGATGTTTTTGAATGTATGTAATATTTTTTACTTACTCATGTAATTTTATAAACCAATTTTGAAAATGTCTATAATAAAGTGTTTTTCTTGTATTTGTGTTGTAAATTTTATTTAATTTAAATTCTTTATTGGTAGTTGATTTTTTTTATTTCTAGTGGTGTTTCGGGTGCTATAGTCTGTTGTTATAGCACACCACACTAGTGTTACAGTGTGTTGTTACAACACACTGTAGTATTTCCTTTTATCAGCCCTTCTAAAGGCATCGATAAAGGACCCCTTATCAGTGATAAATAAATGAGCTGATAACATATCCTTTTATCAGCTCTTTTTTTTTGTGCTGATAAAGAACCCCTTTATCAGTGCTAAAAAGGGATGATAAAAGCCTAGGAATTTTAATCTCACTCTTGTGGTCGGTGATTCTCTAGCACTGATAAAGGCCATTTTTAGCACTTTTAAAGGTATGTTTTGTAGTAATGGATTGAATTGAGTGTTACCTGGTACATAAAAATGGACCTTACTTCACACTTGTTTTGACACTCCTGGGGGGTATGCTTTCGTTAATTCAAATTCTTGTTATGAACCATCATGAAGGATTTGAATAGATTATGACCATAAATGTGTAAGGTTTTCTGGGGCCCACAGTGGAAGCCGGTGGGCCAGGAATTTTAAAAATTCCGTCGGCGGGACGACGTTACTTATCGTCACCGACGATCCGAGCCCCAGACAGGTCTGAGGATTTCACGTAGATTATTAAGAGCACAAAAATAAAAAGAATACATACCTATTTCATATCTGAAGTTGTTGTCGATCGCTACTTGTTGATGGCGATCGTTGGATGAAGGATCCATAGCAGGATCCTTCTAGATCATCCACACGAGCTTCAAAAATCTGCAGGAACTCCGATCGTCTAACTCTGGGTGCTAGCGCAGTGATTCAATGATATCTTCGACGTCCTGATGATCACCGCATCGTTGATCTTGCGATGCGTGAGGAGAAACTTGATTCGTTCTCTTGGATCATCAGATTCTCTCTCTAGGAAGCGGGAGGAGAGAGAGGTTCTCAAATTTCATTCCATAAATGAATGAATAGTGATGTGCACACCAAAGAGAGAGATCCTCCTCTCTTATTTATAGAGTGGTTGATAAATACCTGGTAGGGTTCCCAGGCCCCCATTAATATCAACGTTCTCTAAATAAATAATTTTGACAGACTAAACTATGCCAATATTATTTAATATTTTATCACATACTTCTAATATATATATATATATAATATATTATGAGATAAAATCGAGCCATTTAACTCGAATCGTAGTCCTGCTTAATATTAAACGAACCTTGAATATTAAAATAATATTTGTTCGATTAATATTTTCTCGTATTTACTAAACTCGTAAATACATTAAATAAATTCAATCCCAAATTTTCATAACATGAATATTAATGAATTTATTTAATTCATTTGGTGATCAACAACTTGGACAATGCTCGGACCCCATGGTTGGGCCCACTATGTCCATATACATATTCAACTGAATAGGTGCAGATTCCTGAATATGCTGTGGTGTGTGACCCTCTAGGCCCTCATCTCGATAGTAGTGAATAAAATTCAAAGACCAAGAGTGGTGTCTAGCAACCCGTCATGTCCCCTAAAAAGATAAGGACAGTCATTGCAACGACTACCATCCTACGAACACTGACTGTGTACTATAGTCTCTTTGTCATTAAATATCTCATAAAGCAGGTCGTACTCTTGTGTCATCGTCCTTATCGTGATTTATTATTTTTTGATCTATCTGGATGGATTTTCCTTTCTACAGCTTTGGCCGAATACTTATGAAGGCGGCACCATCCTGGTCAACTAGGACTAAGATATACAACTTCATAAACTTGGAAGCTACAAATTCTTTATTTACCATTCAACCAACATCATACCACCAACGACGCACCCAACACAAACTACCTCGCCATGACATTACTACCATGGTTTTTGCCTTGCATTAAAGTACGTAATTAAATGATATACATTGGTAATGGTCTCAATTCATAAGACCAATACACATGTCCAAAGATAGGAACAACCAATGACACCCAAAACATGTGGTGTTCCTATTGGCGGGTCTGTCCTCATGATCTCACTACTAGAGATCACCAAGTGTGAACTTCATGAGAAGAAGTCTAAATGCTTATGATCCCCCAGTACCAGATAGTCGTACATCTATTGTGTCCAGTCGGTAAGATGTAACTAGACTATAGAACATATATTTAAGATCAATGTCATTGTGTCTCGAGGTTCTCATTATAGCCTGGGATCTTCTATAACCTCTAGACACGACAACTAACCTTTGGACATTACCATTATTATAGTGGACGTAGAAAATTCTGCACTATAATGGTAAGATATAATCATGCATATCTAACTGTACACATGATACGGTAATCAAAAGTACTAAATAGTTGGGTCTAGGGAACCCACTATTTCAACACTCCCACTTTCACTAGAGCCAACTTGCTAACTAAACTTGTTAGCTACTTTCATGTTAAATACCATGCTTCTACTGAGTAATGGATTTAACTTCTGGGTTTTCCACATTTTCGCTATGTGGCATATCTATTATATGCAACCTCGTCGACTTGAGTAAAACTTCTCAAGATAAGGTATCCCCGAGTAGATTACTTTTGTCCATTGTCATAACTTGACAACTTGGCCAGTAAGAATATCATAATTCTTATTATGATAATAATTTTCTCACTAGGTGCGAATCCAATAATTGGAACAAATAGTTGCAATTTAAAACTGCTTCTTTGCTGCTTTAGAAGCTGCAACGTACTCAGTGTTTGTAGGTATGGCTACCACATGCTTTTATGAGCTTGGATCGCTCATCTCCTTTGCCTGACTGTGATACTAGTTCAAATTGATCTAAGGATTACTATTCTATGTCCCACCAAAACTATTATACCTTCCTCTCCATATTCGAGGTACATATTATTTGTACTTGCCGAAGTACAAGATGATAGTTCTGACTGCATCACTTGCAGTGCTCCTGGAAAAAATTGATATGTGCCTATAATAAATTATATCCTGGAAGTATCAATTATTGTGCATAATATGGCATATGTGATTGATCCATCGCTAAAGCATATGGAATCAATTCACAACTCTAATCTCTACACATGCTCCGAACATGTTAACCCAGAGAGATTAATCCATGTGACATTGGAAACAATTCTGAACTTGAATTGTTCCAACTTGTATTTTTCAATGCAATGTCACTATTTGTACGATTGACTAAGACCAGGAAACCTTTGGATATACCTGAGTGGATCCTATTCCCTAGAACTTAGGTTTCTACTTGAAGTCAATCATTGGAGAATTTATTTTAACATGATCTTATCTAACTGTAAGATCAAAATCTGTTTTCCATATGTTTCCGAACATATTTCACTTGGAAAACATTGGCGCTCCCACTAACCTTTGGTATACACAAGGAAAAGATTCATTTATAATTAATGTTCTAAGATCTTGTTGCTTACTTTATTCCAGAACTGTATTTCAGTAACCTGAAACCTTCATTGGAATCATCTGATGTCATCATCTCTTTCTGGTTGCATCGTATAGACACCTTCCATGAAAGATGATCTTGACAACCAATGACCAATAAAATTATTTTAGAAGTTCATCTTATGACAAGTAATATTCTAATAGATTTAGGCATACCAACTTGGTATATCCAATCAAACCTTATTGGTACCATACTTGTACCATCCATGTATCATTTCATTTGAATACCCACCGCAGTATTCAATTTATAAGCCCCTTTTCAATTTTATACATGGAATCTTTTATTGAATTTTAGTTGATCTTGTCAATCTCATCTTGTTTACATATACCGCTTACATGTAGGATTTATTATTCTTAATGAATAATATATCACCGACCGTGGTGATTATAAAACCATCACCATGGTTTCATACTTCCTATGCAGTATGTGTCTCTGGAACATTCCTATTCCAGTTGTACTTGTTGAACTTTTTCCCTATGCCAACCATTTGTGCATCCCGAGCATTGACTAAGTCTAAGTCAATTCAGCTCCCACTATCTACAATATAGATGTGAACCCTTTTATAGAAATGTAGTCTAATACTTGACTACATCTTTTCTATCATAGGAATTTAGGTAATATCTTAAGCAACTGTTAGGATAATTACCTTAGATGCACAGCGTGTTTAACTTGATGCATGTTTGTTTTAATCATAACAAACACTTTGCATCTAAAAATGTCTTACAACATAATGGATTTTACATCATACTATGACTCGTATGATATCCATTTGTCACTTTTAGTTGTCCTATTGGTTATGGGTTTACGCTGTTATTTGCAAATCACATTTTGAAATATGAAGGAAGTTTCTGAAAGTTGCAACATTGATACAACCTACATCATAACTTTGATGTGTAACATATGCATTTAGGAATTGGTCCATGCTACATGTTTGTTGATCAATGTTACTATGTAATACTTTTCGCCGATCCTCCTTATGAACATCAATACGGTGATGTAGATAAGGTAACATGCATTTAGGAATTACTCCACGCTACATTATCATGATCGATGATTGCTTGGTCAAGATATTCTTCGGCCTGCCGATCCAAAGCAACTCATATCTTCTGACCAAACTTATACTTCATTTGTACATTCCTTAATTACTTAAAGGAATATTATGAAGTATCTTTACCTATAGCTTTCTTTGGAACAGTTCACACTCTTGTATTGAACTAATCTCGAAAGCATTGTGGCATACCTTTATTTCCAAAGGTTTCTTTGTCTAAACTAAAGATGTCAATTATACCATAGGTGTTTAGTTGTTCTGAGCCTAAATACCATATTGGGTATATAGTTGACGTCCGCCTTTAGTTTTACTTGACAAAGAATCATATTGCCACAATTGGGTAGGTCTTACATTTTATATTCATCATGTATTTCCATTAATTCAAATAGTAGTGAACTATTTATTGAGTATGTTACCTCAAACAACATTCATTCCAGAACATGGAATAATGTCTCATCATGTCCAAATGGGAACATGAGATAAATGTTTTTGGTTATACTCCACAACTTGTTCAATTTGAATCAATCACTTGGCAACTAGAAGTTATGTGTTTCTCTCCGCTGACTTAGGAATCACCATTTCTAAGCTGCTTGGAGAAGACACATTACTTCTAGTAATGTTTCTATAAATACTTGGTTATTGTATACATATATGATAAAAGAATATTGTATTTTAAGACCCAAGAAGTATTTGAGAAAACAATACTTTTATTTAATGAATATAAACTGAACGAGAAGCAGGTACTTGCTTCTTGTATTTCAGTTTTTAATCTTCCATGAATTCATTTCATTATGTGATGCAAATAATCTTTTGTTAAATAACCAATCACATTTCATTGAAGGACAAGACGAAGGTGTCTTTGGTGTTAATTTCCATAATCCTTTTCTCCTTGTCATTCAATGTATTCTCCATAAGAATAAAAGATGGCGTTATCTCCAATATTCTTATTACTTGGCGAATGTTACCTTAACGGTAATGAAGTGCTTACTCTATACAGTTTGTTTGTAAATTTAAATGAAACTAGAGTAATTGGGTTTAAAAGGTATAAGAAATGGGAAGGCATGAATGATTGTGAACTACCTTTCACTTTCCACAAACCGAGTGCGACCATCACATTAAAATCTTGCTTCACTTTCTCCTCGAAAGGATCTTGGAGATGAGACTACATGTAATCATCATCCAAGTACTGATGTAGCGACCACAACTAACATCAGATGTTGATGATAGAATTATGACTGAACCATCATATGCTTTATTCATGAGTCTCCTGTAAGCTGTTTTACACCCTCGCTTCTTGAGGTGGCTTAACAGGTTGGGACACAAGCACCTTGAATTTCTATTGTAGTAGTAATGTGCGCAAGTTCCTATACTACATTTAGGAAATTCATTCATAGTTTATACATTAACTTTGTCTAATATTTATCATAGTTTTATTGTGGTATTTCTTTCCATTATCTACAAATATACTTTAGCATATTGTACTTTTATGTGATTATCTAATCTGTCATTACTGATTATTTAATCATAAAATGTCTCCCACTAATTTTTCAAAATCTAGGAACCCTCTGTACTAAAATCGGAATACTCTTGAGTATTCTAGTGGCAAGGATCCCTGAACCTCCCTCATATTCTACAAGCTAGGGCTACGCCACTACTCGGAGGGTCCAAGGTTGGCTTTTGGCTAGACAACCGCATTAACTTGCGGTTCCTTGATCTGTTGAGTGAAGTCCCAGCTTCAAAATCATTTAATGATTTACTCAACGCTTGCCTCTAAAATTACAACAAACTATCTAAGGCTATATATTTTCTTCAATTTTAGTTATGTCAACCCACCACACAAATAAGAACTCCCCGGTAGTAAGAGGCACCCTCAGCTAAGGCATGAACCGCCACCTCGAACACCCGGTTTTATTCAAACTTGAATGATGGAAGGATGTTTGTGAATTAATATTTTATTTGAGGGTTTTATGTTTTTCTGTCGACGAATGTAATCCAATTCTATTAATCTTTTCCATCTATGTTGTCGCGCTCACAACTGAAAATTAATAGAAAAACATACATCGCTTATTTATGCATTTTATTATCTATTATTTTATGTATTTTCCCGATGTTCTAAAATGCATAAAATAATAAATAAATGCATAAAGGTAAAACTACTACCCGACTGGTCTTGAGCATCTAAACGACCTAAGTGCATCGTACCTGAGTCATATACTTGACTCTTGATGCATCTCAACTCATGTTGTATGACTTCTTCTCATCTGGAGCATTGTCTCATCTTGGCGAAGTCCACGTCACGTCTTGGATTACCACCTCGTCTTGGCGTAGTCCACATGTCGTCTTGAATCATCTTGATCAACGTTCTCTGCCTCGCCTATGCAGGGTCGACATCTATCATCATCTTCGTCCGAAGTACAATGATACTCGTGCGCAGGCGAGGGGGACTCGGGTATAAATTTCCATCAGGTAAATTGGGCGCGCAGGCCCTTATACATTTTAATCGGAAACAAAGACGATGCACAGATCATCATTTAATTAATTACACACATCACATGTAGTTTAAAATAATTAATTAAATAATTAATTAAAAGCATACATTCTAGGGTCGGTGCTCAAGAACAGTAGACGGGTAACTAAAGTGCAATTAAAAAATTAAAATGCATAAATAAGTATGAAGGTATATTTAATTAAATTAAATAATTAAATAATTCAAATAATTTAATTAATTATCGGTCCGTTAATTAATTTAATTTTAATGCCAAAATTAAATTAATTTAACTTAATTTAATTTAATAATTAAATTCAATTAATTGTATCCGAGTATTAAAATTTATTTCACTACAATTAATATATTAATTAATTAATATTAATTAAATTAATTAATTATATTAATTGATTTAAGTTAACCCGAGGGGTTACCTGCCCTCTAGGAGGACCGGGTGGCGGCCGGGTAACACTGGCCAGGGTGCTCCTGGAGTGGAACTGAGGTGCGTGGTTGGTCGTGGTTGCACCGCCTGTGCTTGCGCTAGCCGGGTTCGCGCGCGGAGGAGCCGATGGGCGGTGCTGCAATCGCCGCGCCTAGATCTGCACAAGCAGGGGCGCTGGCCTAAAGAGAGAACAGTCGGGTGGCCGCTCGTTGCGGCAGCGGCTCGGACAGGAGGCTTCGGTGGTGGGGCGAAGCAGCCTAGCTGGCCTGGGCAGTGCACCCTGCAGAAGGAGCACGACCAGCATACGGCGCACATGCGCTGCGCAATAGAGGAGCGGGGCGTTCAGCATGCGCAGGTGGCTCAGCTTGCCGCAGAGGCTGCTGCGGGGATCTGCAGGGAGAGCCGGAGGGCAGCGGAGGCAGTGGGCCGACGGGGAGCCCCTTCTGATTCTGCATGGGGACGACAGAGGGCAGCGACGGGGTTCGGGGTGCGAACTGGGTGGAGGCTGACTGCTGCTTGTAGTGCACTGCAGGGAGAGAGGCAGTCGGTGAGGAGGGTCTCGGCAGGGGTCTGCTGGGCGCGGCTCCACCAAGGTGCGCGGGGAGATGTGGTGCGGCGACTGGCTTACATGAGGGGGCTCCCTCGGGAGAGGGGCACGGTGGCCCCTGGGATTTCCGTCGCGCCGGGGTGGACTCCTGGCGGCGCTGTTGTGCGCCGCGTGGGAGAGAGGGTTCCGCTCGGACCCCTGCTGTTTTTCTTTCTTTCTTTTTGTTGTCCACGCGTAGCCCTCCCCCATCTCTTTTTTTTTTGGTTTTATGTTTTCCACGTGGCAGCCACCAGCCCCCTTTTTCTTAACTTTTCCTCCTATTCCATGCGCTACACCCCTTTTTTTAAATGAAGACTTGGCCTCAAGTCTTCCTTCATTATTTCTAAAGGCTAAAGATAGCCTTTTAAAATAAATAATAATATAATTATTATAATGAAATAATAATATTTTATTATTACATTATTATAATAATAAAATAATAATTATTATTATAATAAAAAATATTATGCAAATTATATTATTTATAAAATATAATTTTCATAATTAATTTTATTTCTAATGAACCGATATAATTTTAATCGGTTCAACAAAATGAAATAAAATTAGAACCTGAGTAAAAACATGAACACGATCCATTTAATAGATTTCAAATGAACATATATTGGTCATTCAAAATCTGATTGAAACGTGGTTGGATCGGTTTTGACCGTTCTTAAACCCTCTACTTAATTTTATTCAAATTAATTTTATTTTTCTTAGAAAATTTATACAACTCGCTCTGATACAACTGTAACATTTTCCGGGGCCCGTAGTAAAAGCCGGTGGGCTGGGGATTTTAAAAATTTCATCGGCAAGACGATGGTACTTGTCGTCACCGACGATCCGAGCCCCGGAGAGGTCCGAGGATCTCGCGTAGATTATTAAGAGCACAAAAATAATAAGAAAACATACATGTTGCATATCTGAAGCTGTTGTTGACCCCTACTTGTCGACGGCGATCGTTGAATGAAGGATCCATAGAAGGATCCCTCTAGATCGTCCACACGCACCTCAAAAATCTGCAGGAATGCCGATCGTCGAACTCTGAGTGCTAGCGCAGAGATTCAACGATATCTTCAATGTCCCGGCGATCACCGCATCGTCGATCTTGCGATGCGTGAGGAGAAACTTGATCTGTGCTCTTGGATCATCAGCTTCTCTCTCAAGGAAGCGGGAGGAGAGAGAGGCTCTCAAATTTCATTCCATAAATGAATGAATAGTGATGTGCACACCAAAGAGAGAGATCCTCCTCTCTTATTTATAGAGTGGTTGATAAATACCTGGTAGGGTTCCCCGGCCCCCGTTAATATCAAAATTCTCTAAATAAATAATTTTGACAGACTAAACTGCGCCAATATTATTTATATTTTATCACATACTTGTAATATATATATATATATAATATATTACTTGATAAAACCGAGCCATTTAACTCGACTCACTGTCCCGCTTAATATTAAACGAACCTTGAATATTAAAATAATATTCGTTCGATTAATATTTTCTCATATTTTCTAAACTTTTAAATACATTAAATAAATTCAATCCCAAATTTTCATAACTTGAATATTAGTGAATATATTTAATTCATTTGGGGATCAACAACTTGGACAATGCTCAGACCCCATGGCGAGGCCCACTATGTTTATATACCTATTCAACTTAATAGGTGCGGATTCTTGAATACTCTATTGTGTGTGACCCTCTAGGACCTCATCTCGATAGTAGTGAATAAAATTCACAGACGAAGAGCGGGGTCTATAAACCCATCATGGCCCCTAAAGAGATAAGGATAGTCATTGCAAAGACTACCATCCTACGAACACTGACTGTCTACTATAGTCTCTTTGTCATTAAATATCTCATAAAGTAGGACGCACTCTTGTGTCATCATCCTTATCTTGCCTTATTATTTGTTGATCTATCTGGATGGATTTTTCTTTCTACTGCTTTGGCCAAAGACTTATGAAGGTGGCACCATCCTGATCAACCAGTCCTAAGATATACAACTTCCAAAACTTGGAAGCGACAAATTCTTTCTTGGCCATTCAACCAACGTCATACCACCAACGATTCACCCAACGAAAACTACCTCGCCCCGACATTACTGCCATGGTTTTCGCCTTGCATTAAAGTATATAATTAAATGATATACATTGGTAATGGTCTCAATTCAAGAGACCAATTCACATGTCCGTAGATAGGAACAACCAATGACACCCAAAACATGTGGTGTTCCTATTGGTGGGTCTGTCCACATGATCTCACTACTAGATATCACCAAGTGAGAACTTCATGAGAAGAATTCTCAATGATTATGATCCCCCAACACCTGATAGTCAGACATCTACTATGTCCAGTCAGTAAGATGTATCTACACTATAGAACATATATTTAAGATCAATGTCATTGTATCTCGATGTTATCATTATATCCTGGGATCTTCTATAACCTCCCGACACGACAACTAAACTTTGGATATTACCAATACTATAGTGGACATAGAAAATTCTGCACTATAATGGTAAGATATCATCATGAATATCTAACTGTACACATGATACAGTAATCAAAAGTACTACGTAGTTGGGTCTAGGGAACCCACTATTTCAACAAAATGACCTAGATTAAACTTAAGGTGTCATATATTGAAAATAAGGTGTCATTATTTAGATATCCTATAAATTATTCTTCGTGACTATGTAATTTCCCACTATGATCAGTGTTGTTCACACTATGCTTTTTTGTTTTATTCAATGGTTGGAACTAGAAGGAACAAGGTTAACATTGAATGTGATAGAAAATGTGTTTATGAACAACCAAATGGGATGACGACTGGGGTGAAGGATATTGTGATTATCCCTAATCAGTTATATGATTAAAAACATTCACCTTAACCAACTCTCAGACTTACTAGAGTAGAGAAGGGTAGAGTTCGCTGAGAGCTCAAGTGGTGAACACCGTAGAGGAAGGAATATTCAGTTTCCTAAAAGTTGAAAATGTGGGAAGAACCACCCAATTGAATTTATTAGATAGATGGTAAGTTTTTTTGGGTGTGGAAAATAAGTACACAAATAAAGTAATTTATGGTGAAAAATGAAAAGATCGATTAATGAAATTGATGAGAATAATGGTCTTCCTAAGGTATTATCGGCAGTTGAATGCTTTAAATATGGAAAGTATGGGAATTATGAAAATATATTTCCTAGGTAGAAATAACATGATGATAATAAGAATTTTTGTATGAGTAGTGGTTATAATTTCGATGATAAAGATACTACAAATGACATATGAAAGGAAAGAGTTTTTGAGGAATAAGAATATGAAGTGTAGTTAATGGTTTAAGAATGAAGTGGAATGATTAATGTTATTGTGTATTTGGTTTCAGTAATTTTAGCGTAGAAGTATTTTATCAATGATATTCTCATTATAAGGATCATATAATGTATAAGGATTATATTTAAATAGTTTTTCTATAGGGATTCAAGGACATATATTGAATGGTACCGATGACCAAGAAAGGTTATATAATGGAAAGTTTATCTTTTGGAAAACATATGATTGATAAAGGATAACCAATAATATATGCATTACATTGAGATAATAATGATAAATATATTTTTATGGGATTGTATTATTGATATTAAAATTCAGGATTTATTTTATGTTCTATGTTATCTTTTCTTACGTTTACTACATTTTTTGAATTGTAGAATAAAATCGATAATTTGAGGTTTTATTTAAGGAATAATGAGAAAAATAATTTTTGAAAGGATGCATGTATTCATTAAGGTTTTATAGTGACAAAGGTATTCACATATTTGTTATGTGACACTAAGATCAATATTATGTTGTTTTTTAAATGTAATGTTAAGTTGATTTTTTAAATTTAGTAACCACCCTTCTAAACTTTTTGGACTTTGAATTTGATTAGACATATTTTGGATGAATGTTATGGTTAACAATTTATGGAATGCACTAAGTTGAACTTTGGGATTATTGATGAGTTATTAAATTAATTTAATATTGTTTAAATCATGCTAACCATTTTGGTTTCAGTGAAGATAATAGGAATGACTTGCCTTTCTTTTATAGATCTAATGATGAGTTAAAAGTTAATTTTAGTGCTTCTAGAATAAAAAAATCACCTTGGATATTTATTTTGTTTAGTAATAAATGAAGTGTAAATTCCTGAAAGAAAAAAAAATTATGATATTATGATCATGAAATAAAAATATATCAAGATAGAATATTTTATGGAGTTCTCTATCTTTATAGTTAATGAATCCCTCAACTTTAGTAAAAATATCTTGAAACAAAAATGTTATCCTAGTACCTTCCTTTTTGATGAACAAATTGTCTTTTTCACACCCTATTGGTTTACATTTTTTATGTCACATACATGACTTATTTTAATTTTATTATTTATTTAATTACTAATATTGATTTTTTGTGGGGGTTTCCTATGTAGTTTTCGAGTAAAGGGTGTGTTTTCATGATTTCGGCCAAACTGTGAGCCCATTTCATGTTTTAAAAAAATTGTTTTTTTATAACTCCTTAATTTTTCAACATTTTAGACACTTTCCACTTCCCAATTGGAATATCTTGTTATATTAAAACCATTATATCCATTTGGACCACATAGGAATCCATAATCATGATAGATTTTGGTTTTTTATTAAGGTATTGGGCCAGCCTATAAGCCCATTTCATGATTTATAAAAAATAATTCCTTAATATATCATTAAATTTTTAATGTTTTTCATTCATTCCAACTCTCACCTGAGACCACTTACCCAAGACGCTCCTCCATGCTTGTTTCCCCCTCTTTGGAGATCATATTCATCGCGAATTAGGTCAAATCTTCTCTAGATTTCTCAAATCATCCAGATTTGAATAGATAACTTGTTTCTTTCATAAATCCTTCAATTTTTACCCTTTTTCCTCCATTTCAGTTCCCACTTGACCTACTCAACCTTTTTCAAACCTCACTTTAATTTTTTTTATTTGTAAATTAATCTACAGGTGTATTTTGTGCGTTTTATTCAATATATCTTAAGTAAGTGTGTTTCCTTCCTTCCTTCTCACATTTTCTTAGGTTTTATTCCTTTTGCTAAGGGTTTCATCCATATTTTCTTGAAGTTAATATTTTCCAAAAAGTAGGGATTCAAACCTAGGGTTTGTTCTTGGGTTTATTGGTTTAATCATGTGGTTTTAGGTTTTATTTAACTCCCTTGTGGTGCAGCAGTGGTGTGGGTGAATTTTCACACAAGGATTTGGTGTTTTTGACATTTATGGTAGGTGATTCCATGAGTAAGCATTTATTGATGAGTTTTATTTCTTGATTTATTAATTTATAATGTTTTGAATATGTTTTTTGTCGGGTGAAAACTATTTTTGGTAGAATTAGTTGAGCGGTTAATTTTAAAGTAGCATTTTTGTGTAAAAATGTGTGTTCGTCTTGTGTATTCCATGTTGTACCACTTGGAGCAATTTTATAGTTCATGAAATGGTTTTATTAAATGGTTATAGGAATTCCAGTTCTGTTTTTATGTTATATTGGAATGGATTTGGTTTCAAACTATGGTTTTTAGATGGATTTTATGTGCAAATCTTGGTTACACTCTTTGGAATTGTTTTATGAATGTTTTTAATGGTTTCTTGATTTATGTAAGAGGTGAAACTATGTTGGAAAACTGTTTTGGTAGGAGTGTACTTTTTAAATGGTCTATTTTAATGTCAAAGGGTTGTTATTGTATGTGCACTATCTTGGAAATGTCTTATAACATTTTTTAAAGTATTTATTGAAGTGTGAAAGAGATTTGAAACGCATTGTGGTATGTTTTGGTGTGAGTATGGTTTCAAAATGAATTTGAATGAAAAAAGATAATTATGTGACATGTGTACGGTATTTTTGGTGTTTGTGTGATTTTTAAATGGTAGTTAAATGTGAAAAGTTTATTTCATGGATTTTGGAACTTGTTTGAGCATAATAGGGGAAACCTGGGTATCTAGGTGGGTGGATGTGTACTAGTATGATAGTGATCCTTTGGGATTTGGCCCATGTTTCACAAAGAAAGTTTGATTATGACAAAACCAACTAAACTAGGATGATGATGATGTTGGGGGACCACTAGTTTATTGGTATGATCCGAACTAGTGGCTCGTGTGTATGCGAACAACTATATGTATGGTTAATTTCACCGTGATATGAGGTACCTAGGACCCACAACGAGCTAGTGTATAGGTGTGTTTCGGTTTCTATTTCTCATTGGAAATTTTACACTCATCATTAGTATACATTGTGTTTGGCTATTAAAATTCATTTGCTTATTCATTTTATTTAAAAGTTTTGATTCTTTAAAATATTCCACTTGAAAACGGATTTTATTTAAAGTTTCATTTCCTAATGATTTTTACTAGCATTTCTTGTTTACCAAACTTGCAAGATTTTTGTTTTATAATGATTATCACATGGAATATTTTTGTGGTCGAATCCTACAGGGAGTTGGATCACACCCTACATACACCTTTGGGTGCAGGTAGACTTGGTAATGTTTGTTTTAGGTTTGGGTAAATCTCTTAGAACTGGTGGTTCGGGTTTCTAGTGGTCCTTCGTGGTGTGGTATTATGGAGATGGATTGAGGGTGATTCCCCCTTACCTTGAGGTGGTTATTGGGCTATCCATTATGGATTTATTCTTTTGTTTTAGTCTTTGGGAATTGCATAAACCATGTTTCCCAATTCTGAATTTTATTAAAGGCTTGTTTGGTGTAAAATCTCATATTCAATTTATTTATTATATTTGGTTGTCTTATGTTTCTAAACTCGGTTAAGACATTAACAAACACTCATATATGATACCCGGTCACTTGTGACAACCCGTGGGGATTGGGAACGCCCTTTGGGTCTTTCCACGGACTGGTTCTGGTTCCAGTTTTGAAGGAGACCAGATCTGGTTCGTGACAAAATGGTATCAAAAGAGGTTCTCTCTCTTGGCTCATGTTATTTCGGGAAGAGTTGGGATAGTTTGGGGCTTGGATTGTTAAGACTTGACATTATGATTAAAAGTAGGGTTCCTAGCCATCACACCTCATGATGAGATTCAAGTCGCCAGGGGAAGTCATGTTTTATCTTAGTTCTTTGTTTCTCATGGTTTGTTGATTATTGGGGGAAATGAAAAGAGAGTTGGGTTGATGGCCCCAATGAGCTAGCAGGGCCTAGAAAGCCATGTCGAGCTTGGGATATTTTCCTCGAACACTCTCTATGATGGTGAAGTTATTGGCGTATGTCCTCCAACCATATGTTCAATTCACCCACAAACACTACTTTTCTCTTTTATTGTATTGTGTCTTTTTGTTTTAGAATTTTGGAAATTCAGTTTTAAAATTAAAATGACTTAGTTTTAAAAAACGTGAAATGTTTTTGAAATTATTTTCTAATAATGTGGAAGTTGTTTCATTATAAAAATGGTGGAAATGAATTTTTATAATTGTTTTGAAATGGTAAATGGTGTGTTTACACCACCTTTTAAAACATAAAGTATGTTAAAGTGGGTTTTGAAAATATGTTTCAAATAATGTTTTATAAACAATTGAAAATTGTTTCAAATTGAATAAAGTGTTTTAGAATTTATATGTGGGGGTTGAAGAAGGATTTTGATTTGGTAACTAATGAGAATTCTAAATTTCTTATGAAATTTTAGAACCTTATTTTGAAATGAGAAGTGTTGAGTTCTTAATTAAATGGTGATTTATGAAATGGAGTTTTTTATGAAATTAGAAGAGTTTTGAAATGGGTTGAAATGTTATGAAATGGTTTTTCAAGGCATGAAAGTGAGTTTTTATTTAATGATGGGTTCTTTTCAAAATTGGCCTCTTATATGTAAATTCGGCCTTGATTTTATGGTAAGATGTTTTGAGAAAGGGAAAGTGTGGTTAAAATGTTTTGATTTTGAAAAGAGGAAAGGTTTGGTTTTTCTCTTTGGTGTTCTCCAGGGTGACCACATGCATGGGTTTATATGGGAATATAGATGGTTAATGGCACGAATGGATGATTTTCAGTATTGATATAAGCTGGTTACCTGGTTTGGCATGTAAACATGCATGTATGAGGCTCATGTGGTACCATTGGTAAATGCACAACCCACCAATGCTATTTTTTAAGAATGATTTTGAAGGAAAGTGTTGTGTGTTAATAATGTGTGGTTTGGAGGTGTGGATTATGTGTTTTCAGGATTGTTATTGTGTGATTTTTCATGTTCAATAACCCCTCTTGTTTAAAAGATGTTTTGGGTTGGTTTTTCACTGATAAGTTGGAATGAAGCGTTGGTCAACAGTCTCTTATGAGAAAATGTTTAGGAGGCTAATGTGGTGGCTCCCCTCATGTTTCCGGTTCTGTTTTGTTGTATGTTGTGACTGAATGGCCAGCTTGGTTGGGTCATTGGGTTTTCATGTTGGCTAAGGTACACCCCCATAAAGAGTTAATGTATGACTGATGTGTGGCCCATGGTAATTCACTGTTGGATGATCCTCTAGTTGATCAACATAAGGACTTATTCTTGAGCTTTGGAGACTGAGTTTACCCCTATTATTTTTTGGTTATGTGGATCCCCTTGTAGAGGGAGAGTGGTTATGGGAGGTTGAAATAGACCATAGTTTCTTAAGTTTCCTGAGTCATCTAAGGTGAATTAATTTCAGGGTTTCCAATGTGGAATGATGTTGTGAAAGGCCTTTGGGTCTTTTGTTAGTCTCATCGAAGCAATAGTTCATGTGAGGCCACCAGTGTGGAAAATATGGCCAGTAGTGGCTGTTATGGCCACTTTCTAGAATCGTGTTCTGTTTGGGACTCGACATAGGGTCCCTCTCCTTGTGTTTTTTATTAGCCGCAGTGGTCATGTTTGGTGGAACCTTGTGATATCGTGTGTTCATTTGAATATACGGGTGAAGGTTGTGAAATCTTATGAGTGTCTCTGTTTTGTCAGATGCATGTCTCCCTTCAGGGAATTTCGAGATCCTATGTTCTAGAGGAAGGTGGTTTTATGTGTCATTTCAATCTATTTTTTCCCATCCAAAGAAATAGGGGCTCACATGTTTGAATCCTCTAAACCCTTGTTTTGGTAAAAATATGGGTTAGGGTAAAGTGAGTTTGAAGTGTGTCAGGTCTCATTGAGCCCATCTGAGATCACTATTTAATTGTTTGTGGCACCGGAAGAAGAATTTATGTTTAGGGGTTTCTAAAGCCTGACTATGAGGAAAGAGATGCTTCAATCATCTGATATCCAACCATAGGTCCCAAAGTAAAGTTGGTGCATATTGAGTGTAAATCCAAGGGTCATTCAAACCTTTGGTCAATGATCTATCCTCAGTATGAAAGATGGGAATAGTTTAAACCTCGGGTGTCTTCGTCTTGTTCCAGTTGTTCCTGTTTGGTGGTAGAGGTTGGAGGGCCTCATTTCTTCGTTATTTACTAAGTTCATGTTATTCCCTTGGGTTTCCATTTAATTTTTAGAGAAAAGTATGAAATTTGGTCTAGGCATATTGAAGAGAACGATTTGCGCACAGTTAGTAGTAACAATGTACCAACCTAGGAAACTGTGCGACAAGAGATAATAGTTATCGCATGGTCGTGCACATCAACCCATGTAACTATGAAAAGATTCCTATTTTGACAGAATCCTCCACACGATTAGTGCAATGTTTCCCAAACTGTGTAGACTAACTATGTGGTTGTGGCAACTCTTTAAACTTTGGGGTCTTTTCATGTTGTCCTGTGATGGTCGGTTAAGATGGTTAGTTATTATGGTGGGGAGACCCACTATGAGTCTCATGTAAGTTATTTGGAAAACGTCTAATGAAATTTTACCCCTTATGTCGGGAGTCCATTTGGGCATCACCCTGTTAGTGTCCTGATTATATCTCAGAAAAAAATGATTGCCCCTTATGGTGGGGAGTTTGTTTGTGTATCTCCATATCAGTAACTTGGTATTGTCCCCAGTGTTGAGGTGTTCTGTTTTGGGATGTAGTTTGAATATGATTGATTATTTCAATATGTGGTGTATTTTTTTGTTGTTGATAGTATTCCATTCTTGATTGATCAATTGGAGGTGTTTTGTCCATTTGGGGGAGGGTGAAACTTGGCAAAGGAATCCATTTTGGCCTATCGGTTGGGTTTGGTTTTTTCTTTTAGCCTTGTTGTGGATTTCTGAGGGCAGAAACTTTTATTTTGGGGAGAATTTTCACATCCATGACTTCTTTTAAATGTATTTTCATTTAATTACGATTATTTATTTGTTTGTGGCAGTTTCCCATGTAGTTTTGGAGGATGGGGTGTGTTTTAATGATTTGGTCCAAACCGTGAGCTCATTTCTTGTTTTAAAAACAAATTTTTTTATAACTCCTTAATTTTTCAACATTTTACACACATTAAACATTCCAATTGGAATCCCTTTGTATATTAAAACCACCATATCCATTTTTACCTCATAGGAATCTATAATCATGATGGATTTTGGTTTTTTATTAAGGTATTGGGCTAGCCTGTAAGCCCATTTCCTGATTTAAAAATAAAAATTCTATAATATATCATTCAATTTTTGATGTTTTTAGGTGATTCCAACTCTCACCTAAGGCCACATACCCTAGTCGCTCCCCCATTAACGTTTTCCTCTGTTTAGAGCTCATATTCATCCTGAATTAGGTCAAAATGTCTCTAGATTTCTCAAATCATCCAGATTTGAAGAGGTAACTTGTTTCTTTCAAAATCCTTCAATTTTTACCCTTTTCCATTAATTTGAGTTCTCAATTGACCAAATAAGACTTATTCGAACCTCACTTTAATTTTTAGTTGTTTTTAAATTCATTTACTAGTCTATTCGGGGAATTTTATTCAAGATATCTCAAGTAGTGGCTTTATGTCCTTCCTTCTCCCATTTTCTTAGGGTTTCTTCTTTTTTCGTAGGGTTTCATCCATATTTTATTGGAGTTAATAATCTCTAGAAAGTAGGTATTAGAACCTAGGTTTTTATCTTGGGTTTATTGGTCTAATCTTGTGGTTTTATTTTTTATTTAACTCCCTTGTGGTGCGGCGGTGGTGCGAGTGAACTTTTGCACAAGGATTTGATGTTTTGACATTTGTGGTAGGTGATTCCACGTGTAAGAATTTCATGATGAGTTGGATTGCTTGATTTTTTTATTTATAATGTTCCTAATATGTTGTGTGTGGTATGAAAACAATTTTTGTTACAATTGGTTGATCAGTTAATTTTAAAGTAGCATTTTTGTATAAAAATGTGTGTTTGTCTTGTGTATTCCATGTTGTACAACTTGGGGCTATTTTATGGTTCATGATATGGTTTTATTAAATGATTATAGGTATTAAAATTCCAGTTTCATGTTATATTGGTATGAATTGGGTTTTAAAATAGGGTTTTTAGAAGGATTTTATGTGAAAATATTAGTTACACTCCTTGTAATTGTTTTATTAAGGTTTTAAATGGTTTCTTAATTTATGTAAGAGGTGAAAATATATGGGAAAAATATTTTTGTAGGAATGTACTTTTGAAATAATCCATTTTAATGTGAAAGTTTTTTATGTGATGTTTACTATCTTGGAGATTTTTTATAAAAATGTTTAAAGTATTTATTGAATTGTGAAAGAGACGTGAATCACGTTGTGGGCTGTTTTGGTGTGAGTATGGTTTCAAAATGAATTTAATGAAAAAGTAAATTATGTGACATGTGTGTGGTCTATTTTTTGTGTGTGTGAGTTGGATACGGGATTTGAATTTGAAAATGGTATTTCATGGCTTGTGGAACTTTTTTTAGCACAATAGGGAAAACCTAGGAATCTAGGTGGGTGGATGTGTACTAGTATGCTAGTAATCTCGTGGGGTTTGGCCCCTGTTTCACGTAGAAAGTTTGATGATGACAACACTAACTAAACTATTATGATGATGATATTGGGGTACCACTAGTTTATTGGTATGATCCCTACTAGTGGCTCTTATGCATGAGAAAGGATATGCGTATGGTTACTTTCACTGAGATAAAAGGTACCTAGAACCCACAACGAGCTAGTGCCTAGGGGTGTTCCCATTTTTAGTGCTCATTGGACATTTTACACTCATCGTCGGCATACGGTGTGTTTGGATGAAAAAATTAAGAAGCTTGTGCATTTTATTTAAAAGTGTTGATTCTTTAAAATATCCCACTTCAAAACTGATTTTATTTGAAGTTGCATTTCCTATAGATTTTTACTATCATTTCTTGTTTTCAAAACATTCAAGCTTGTTGTATTATAGTGGTTATCACATGGAATATTTTTGTGGTGGAATCCTTCTGGGATTTGGATCACACCCTACTTACACCTTTGGGTGTAACTAGACTTGGTAATGTTTGTTGTAGGTTTGGGTAAATCTCTTAGAACGGGTGGTCTAGGTTTCTAGAAGTCCTTCATGGTGTGGTATTTTAGAGATGGCTTGATGGTGATTCCCCCTTTCCTTGAGGTGGTTCTTGGGATGTCCATTATGGCTTTATTTTTTTGTTTTAGTCTTTGGGATTTGTATAAACCTTTTTTCCCAATTCTGAATTTTATTAAAGGCTTGTTTGGAGTAAATTTTCAGATTCAGTTTATTTATTGTATTTGATTGTCTTATGTTTATGGACTCTGGTAAATCATTCCCAAACACTCATATATGATACCTGAGCACTTGTACCAACCCTTGAGGATCAGTAACTCCCTTCGAGTCTTTCCATGGACCGGGTCGGGTGTCGATTTTGAAGGAGACCAGATCTGGTTCGTAACATTTTAGGTCTTTAACTTTATATTGATCATTCACATTGTTATGATGAATGATCTTTATAACTCTCCATAATTATTTATGTTTTTCTTCTATGTCCATATCTTCACTTTTCACCAATGTTCTCCTATTTGGAAGCCTAGTATGTGTTATTCCAGATGAAATTTTTCCTTCCCATAATGCCTTATCAAGAGTAAGTTTTATTAAACATTTTTGTGATTTGGGATTCCAAAAAAGGTATTTTCAAATGACAAACCCTTGATTATTGAGATCAAGATTAAATTGCGAGGACGCAATTTATTTAAGGGGGCGGAATGTAACACCCTGAGATTTTAACAGAGGAACATCATTTTCGATAACATATATGAAAGACAAAACCATTATTATAAGATAATTTAACACCTTAAGAGTTTATGATATATTTCTTTTCAAATATATTTAATCTCTCTGATAGATTGTGATGCACACAATGTCAGGTTTAAATGAAAAGTGATGCTCTATTAAAATATTATTATTTAAACCTGACCATTATAACCTAGACGTTAAGTTGGTGAGTATGAATAGGAATAAATAAATTATGAAAATGATATGGTTTATACGTGTATAAAATAAATTAAATTGTTTTCTATTAATTATAAATAAAATAATAATCATTAGAAAGAAAGAAAAAATGTTTTCTAAAAGACTATATTTTTCTAGAAGGTGTTTACATCGTGCTTTACGAACATAGTTTAAAATTAATTTTTATTACTTTTAGAAATTTAATTTTAAAAAATAAAATTATTTTTTGAAATATATATTTCAAAATTATATTTGGGTGAATTATTTATAATTTTATGAAAAGATAAATTTTACAATGAATAGTGAAAAATATGGTTTTTTAATAAAAACATTATTTTTGTTTAAATTATTTAAAAAGTTAAATTATATTTTAAAATAGTTTTTAAATTAAAATTAGTTCAATTATATTAAAATTTAACTAATTTAGTTTCTTTTAATCAATTCCATATTGGATTTTGATATAAAAGCTTTTTAAAAATTTGAATGTTTTTCTTTGGAAAACCTTTTTCCAGAATGTCTGTGGCATTAATTTTAAATTGAATTTTTCTACTTACATGAATTTAATTTGAAAAAATGGATTTTATATTTTGAATCATAATAGTATATATTACATAATTTTTTCAGATTAATTTTTTTCCATAATTAATAGTGAAAACAAAAGAAATTAATTAATGTAGTTAAGGTAAAAATGGATTTATCAGGGAGTTAAACTAAAATGATAAGGGTTAAAATGAAATAAAACTTATAATAACCCAATTTTATAGCCATATTTCAACCTTATAATATCTAATGTTTGATAATGACCCATTTTGGAGCCTTTTTTCTTGTGAAAAATGTGAGTGCACTTTATTTTTTTCAAAAATTCCATGTGTATCCTCTCCCCCACTTATAAAAAACCACCCCCTCTCCCCTCCACTTAAAACTTAAGAAACAATTTTTTTTTGAAAATACCAGACAAAATCCCATGATTACTATTCTAAAATAATCCTAGGGCCCTTTTTATTATAAATCCATCCTAGGAAAGATTTTGGTTCAAAACTAAAGAAGTTGCTCAAAGAAGAGGTAACGTTCTAAAACGAGCATTTGTTATTTTTTTATTCTCCCACCTACTTAAAATATTATTCAATAATTATAATATAATAAAACCAGTATATCCCATATACTAAGATATTATTATGTTAGTTTCATAACCTATATCTATCTCCTCTCCCTTCACATGGGAAAGAAAACGGTTGATCGTGTGTATGGTAGACTACCACCTCGCAAACCAATGTAGTTCGTTTTCTATCACCACTTATCATAGCTAGATATAATGATGTATTTAAAATAATTATATTATATTTATTAAATAATTATAATTTTTTAGTTATAATATTATATATACCTTCTTACTTTCCATCCCTTGGGGGGATATGATAACGTTGCTCATGTGAATGGAGGACTACCGTCTCGCGAAGTAATGTGGTTCATCTTTCAATTACGATTTACATGGAACGTAGTAAGGATAAAGTTAATTAATATTTTTAATATTTATTATAAACTATACTTATATAAATTTAATATCACATATAACTTCTTACCTTTCAATACATTGGAAAATGATAACGTTACTCGTGCATACTTGTGGACTACTGCCGCCACATAGTTACGCAAAACAAATTTAATTTAATTTTGAAAAGGATGGTAATAAGGATTTATTTTATTTATATAAATCATAAATATATCATAATAATTATTCTATAAATTTTAATTTATATTTATTTTCTTTTTGTTCCATCCATTGAGAAAATGGAAATAGGATTCATGCATATGTACGGTCTACCGTCTCTATGAAAGGTGTAAGGAATTTTCTATCTTTAACTTTAATGGATTGAAATAAATACATATATAATAAATATATATACTATTTATAATATTATTTACATTATTTATATTATATAACCCTGATAAAGGTAAAATGACCAAAAAATATTGAACCAAAACATACCTGAGAAACGAAGCAATTATTAATAAACTTGTGATAAAAGAATATAAGTAAATACTATATGGTATGAGATATATTAATATGGTTCTTTAATAGATTTATAATAAAACTATATTTATTATATGAGAGGTTTTTACTCATATGATGGAATTCAAACCATAGGTAAAGGTTTCTCATCTCACTTTTACTTTTGTAAGACATATTTCATATTCACCACTTATTCCTTTTTGTTGTGTATATACTACCACTTTTTATATTTTATAGCATTAATATATTCATATTAATGGTATTTAAAATTTTATTTAAAGTTATTTATTTCATTAGGATTATGATTCAAAAGTTACCAAAGTGGTAAGGATTTATTTCACAATCAAATAATTATTCGAGATTTTTTATGTTTAAGTATCCCTTGGAGGAGTTAGTTTGTATTTATATATTAAAACAAATATATTTTATTATACTCTGGTTATTCATAAAATTTTCAAGTAATAGTATCATTTTTACTAAATTTTTTTACTAAAAATGATTGAGAAAATGTTTTGAAGAAAAAATGATTTCATTTCTCTTTTCAGTTGATAATATTTTTATTCCAAAACCATGTTTTCTAAAAAATCAAAAAAGTTTTTAAAATTCAAAAAATTATTTATTAAATAAATTTTTACCCATTTTTTACTTTTTACAAATAAATGAAATGAATCTTCATGTCATTTTCCAAACAAGGATTTTTTTTCTTTTACCAAAAAATATTAAAGGAATATTTTTTGTAACATGTGTGACATGTATGGAATTTATCACCATTATAACCACTAATTATTTTAAAGAATAATTTATGAGTTTCAATGTTTATTTTCAAGTAAATTTATTTTAAAAATATTCTGTGAACTTTTAGTTTTAAAAATATTTTCAAAATGAAAATTTTATTTTACTCAAAAATGTTTTTAATGGCATTTTTATTGTATTTTTATTCATCAATAACATCACCCATTTATTATAATTATGATACAATGAGGATATGTTGTATTGATATCATAATTAATTTTTTATTTGGATGGTTTATGATCATTTTGGATAAGGATGTGAAATTTTATTACCATTCACCATATTACTCTAGAGGTTTTATGATTATGTTCATATGATTGGGGTAAGTATTAACATTTCATATATTAGTTTTTCAATTCAATTGTTTATGTCGATTATATTTCTACCCTCTCATATAAGGAATTAATTGGAATTTTTAAGTGTTGGGTGGATCCCGGTTATAGATATCCCCTCGATGAATCGACAAGTCTCATGAGAAAAATCAGTTTTTCAAATTAAATAGGTATTTAACTATGGTTTTAAATAATCTTGTGAAAGGTCATAAAAGTATGTTTTAGATTTTTGGAATTATGAATTACATAATTATGAGATCATTTATTGATTTCCATGTTATTATTCAATTATTTAGAACATCCATGGATAATTTTTAAGATCTTGTGATTATATATATGGATTTATTTGATCATCATTTATTCTTTCCATATTATGTTTAAGTTATTTTTTTAGTGTCATGTGTTTCAATTATTTTCCTTTCCATATTTATTATTCTTATTTATTCATGATATATTACATTATATACATACCATTACTAAGTATCTGAGCTCACCCCTTTCCTATTTTTTATTTTCCATAGGATTCCAGGAAGTGTTTTGTGGTTGATATACATGAATATACTAAAGGAAATAATTGAATTATCAAATAAAAATCTTTATGTGTTTTATGTTTTTAAAATATAATGTGAATTTAAAGTATGTATCTATTTTACCAAGATTATTGAACTATTTAGTCCATTGGGAAATGATTACTTATATCTATTTCTAATTTAATAAAGTAGACACAACCTCTGGGTTACTGGAGTCATGGTCTTTACAATAGGATATCTTAATTCAATTAAGACTACTCTGAATGGAAACGAGGCTGGACCATTGGAAGTCCTAGGTATGATTCATATAGCTTATATACCTGAAAATTATTTTCTTGATATAGGGGATTCTCACACTTTTATATATGCCGAGTTTTTAAATGGTTTGGGTCTAGCGGTGGAGTTTTTGTATGGGGTTATATTGATCAAAATGTCATTAGGGGTACAATCGGAGGGTATCTAATGATGTAAGGAGTGTTACCTTGAGGTTGGTGGGTATTTCCTCCTATGGGACTTGTTTATGCTTGAGATGTTAGGTTTTGAATTGATAGTGGGAATGGACTAGTTAGTTGTGTACTAATCTTACATTAATTGTTACTATAAGAGAGTGAGTTTCACATCTATTGAAGATGATGTTTATGTTCATTACAAATAATGGAATATCATGGCGGGATAGGTGGTTTTAGTCCGCTGGAAGTAGTGTGATCTCCCAACCCAAGTGGAAAGTCTTATGCTTAATGATGAAAGAGTGGAATGTCGCATCTTCCAACCTATAGTGGATTAATTTCGGAATATGTTTCATGGGGATTTTTTAGGGTTACCATCCAAGAGAGATGTGGAGTTCATGATTGAGATGATTTCAAGAGATAATATAGTTTCTATTCCACCTAATGAAATGGTACCAGTAGATAATCAATATATCAATACTCAGTTGTAGTAGTTGGAGGACAAGGGTTTTATCCACACCAGAACATCACCATGGGGATATCTAGTATTATTGGTTGGAGTTGGTGCCCTAGAACCAACTTATTTATAATTTATTTTAAACTTATATTCATGGTTTTGAATATTAATAAACTCCTTAACACATCATTATTGTTCTTCTATTTGACATTGTATATTATAATGTCCTAAGAGTAACTGTCGCACTAAAAGGTCATAGTAGATCCCTACTATGATGAGAACCTGAAAGGGCCATGACACTATTCGTGAATATATGTTCTATAGTCATATAATAACATTTGAGAGATACAAATTATATAGGCTATTAGTGGTGGAAACTAATAAGACATTGAGGAAACTTCTCATGGTGTACACCCTTGGTAATGTCAAGGAGGATATTATGAGAACAAGACGCACCAGTAGGAAATCCACATTTATAAGCTTCATTGGATATTCCTATCTACGGACGTTTGTATTGGTATTTAGACTATAATATTGTTTTTAATGAGTATTATTACTCACACACTTATATGTATTGATTAAAATTGTGACCACATATGTTCATGGTGAGGTAGGATATGACAGGTGTGTCATGAGTAATAATGTATTAATGAATAATGTGAGAAAGGATTTTTCCCTACTTTTCTTCAATGAAATTTGATATCTTGGGCCCTTTGATGGAAATTATATAGCCTAAATAAATCTATGTCCATGGTATTCTATAAGAACGTTTAATTCCGGGAAGTCAAAGAAAGAAAAATAGAGCACACGGGTTGATGGAACCGACATGAAACTCTCTTGATTAGAGATATCAAGACAAAAGGATTATATTACACGGTAAGAGTTTGTCTGAGGTGACATTGTATAGTGGAATTAACTTATTTCTCAATTAGTGCCTTGGTGTGTTTCTAGATAATAACCTTGGACTTTAGAATGATCCACCTAATTCCACTGAGAAATAGTCCTAGAGGGTCACACACTAAGGGTATCTATTATCTCAGTTAAATATTTATTTATTTAACAAGTTGAATAAATATTATTCCCATTTTTGGTTTGATATTTATTCATGGATGCCTGATCACATTTATTCTGACACTAGTTATTCCAGAGAATATATTCTGAGAAAAATAAATAATAAAAATTTATTTTATATTTAGTGAATATAATATTTATATATTTATTAGAGAATAATGAAGTGAAATTTATTTAATAAATAAATAGACATTATTAAAGGCCTAATAAATATTGTGGAGGATTTTCTGACCGAGTTTAAGGGTCCAATGAGAAATAATAATATTATTGAATATTATTTAAAAAATATTTAATAATAATTTTCAAGTTAAGCACGTGTCAAGAAACTATAATAAAAATAATATTATTATTTGACACGGGGTTACGTTGGGTTTGATATAATAAATAAGGGAACTTGTGCAATTATGAAAATTTAACCCTAGCGATATAAATACCCAATTATGTTTATTTTCTCATAACCTATCCAAGAAAATTGTTGTATGAAATGGATTAGAGAAAAGTTCCCAAGCCTATAGATTTCATCCTTCTCCAAGAATGCTCTCAAGAACAAGAGAGATCATCCTCCACCCAGATCACCAAGATCCTTCTTGTTCAAGCTAGGGTTCCCCCTACGTCACCTTCCTCTCTACCATCGCAGATCCGTTGTGGATCTCTATTTGGTGCTCTTATTAGGCGCGTTCGTGGTGTGAATCTCCCCCCAGTGGCGGCGTCATGCGGGATCGTTTCTTTTGGAAGTCTCCACCGCTTGCTTTGTTTCATGGCGGCATGGTTTTGGTTCAAAGATCAAGCTCCAAATGTCGTGTCCTGGGGTTTCTGTCGCGTTTTGTGTCGGGTGTCGGGGTGATGGGAGGTTCTGATCTCTCTGCGTGGGATTGAAGGAAACGGCAGGATCTGTGACTCTGCTCCTCTGTGAGGTCGGTGGTTCCAAGCATGGTTATGTTTCTTCATGAGACCATTCCACTTCAAACTCTACTCTGGCATCTTCCTCCTTCGTCGCTCTCTAAGTCGGACTGTGGAAGTGGTTTTAAGAGGCTTTGGGAGGTGATGTTCGTTCAGTCTTTCATGTTCCAGGAGGCACCTCCGTCGTCGACTTTGTTTTGTGCCATGCTGTGTCAGATGCTTCGTTGCAGCTTCATTGATGTGAAGTGTTTATTGGCATTGGTTATCTTTCTTTTTGATTCTTGAAGGGATTTTAGGCCTTGATGATGTCGATGTTTTTGGTGATGTTATACGGTTTTCATTTGGATTTGAAGAAATGATTCCTTTTCGAGGGCTTCGGATTTCCGGGGACATGATGATGACGAGGAGTGGAGCAATTCTGGCAGCGTGCCTCATGGATGAACACAGACCGAGGCGATGACTTGTATGGTTTTTGAAGTATGGATCCTAGTTTTTGATTTCGAAATATGAATTTTTGTTTTGATATTTTGGGGAAAAGTTGGAGCCTGTTTGTGGTGTTTAAAATTTGGTATCTTGGTGTTTGAAATTTGGAATATTGTGAGGTTCCCACTCACCCTTAAAGTGGATTTCTACGAAAATGAAAAAAAAGGATTTGTGCTTTCTAGGAGAAAAATAGTAATTTACAAAACCAATTCTGATTTTACCCAAACTACATGAAGAGTATACTATGATTTTTTCTACATCTAGGATTTGAATTGGGGTAGTGTTAATACGGGGAGACTGATTCATGGTGTATGAATCATAGAAGTTGAGGCCACATGAAAATAAGTATCCTATATATGACATCAATTTGGCCACATTGTTTTATGAAATAAAATGATGGATTCATTAGCTTTTGGGTGAAAAGTTTACTATTTTTAATGATCATAAGATCCGGAAATAAATATTTTCCAAACATTATATAAATATTCATAATCAAATATGGGTTGATTATATGAGATATTTTAACAATGATATTTCTTATAATCCAAGAAAGGGGAACAATATTTTGTATGCTTTGAGATGAATTGTAAAGACTCAGATGGTTTAGGAATCTAGTTTCCAGTGGAAAATGATGGATTTATTTACTTAGATACATCTAGAGGTTTAGGAGGAAAGAGAATAGATAACCCTTGTATCTTTATCTATAGAGACCTCTCTTATAATCCATATCAAGATGAAACAGTATGAGGATCTTGAGTGCCTGGAATTGCGGGACAACTTTGGGGGTGGGGAGATACCTTCTGATTGGTTCATCGATACAGATGAGATCATACATGTTTTTGGCCATGTTATTGTGCCAACATGTATGCAGGAGTATTTTATTAATGGGTTTCATGACTCATAGTGCAAAGTGAACCATGGTTTGACCAAAATGTAATGTTATCTTCATCAATAGTATTAATTTCTTAGAATGAAAAGGGAGATCATGGGTTTTGTGAGACTATGTTACACTTGTCAGTAGGTGAAGGGTGAGCCCTGGTAGCCTGCTAGTCTGCTACAACCATTGCCCATTCCATAATGGAAATGGGATGATGTTATGATGGATTTTTTTATGGAATTACTGAGGAATCATCAGAAGAATTATTAGATATAGGTAATAGTGGATTGGTTGAAAAAAGTATCCAATTTCTTACCGATACATGAATAATTTTATTGTTGATCATTTGGGTGATTTGTACATTAGGAAGGTAGTGCGTTTGCTTGGGGTTCCCTGGAGAATTGTTTTAGATAGGGAACCTCATTTTACATCAAATTTCTAGAAAGATTTATAGAATTCTCTTGGTAATCTAGGTTTTTTAGCACATCTTTTCACCCATAGATGAACGGACAATTGGAATGTACTATATAGGTGTTAGAGGACATGCTAAGAGTATGCATCCAACAATTTGGTGATCTTAGGAGAAGTAATTAGAATTTGTTGAGTTCAACTATAAAAATAGTTATAAAGAGACTATTAAAATTAAAAAATATGAGGAATTATATGGTAGTCTATGTAGATCACCATTGTGTTGGATAGAAATGGTAGAATTAGAGTTTTTGGGATCATGTCTTGTACAAGATATTTTGGAGTAGGTATAGTTGATCTAGAATCATATGGATTCATCACATAGTAGATAGAAGTTATATGGGGACCAATTTCATCAACCTCTCGAGTTTATAGTGGGTGATTGTGTGTTTCTTTGGGTCTTGTTGGGATTTGGTCACCATCGGATTCAAAAATAGGGTATGTTGATTCCCATATATGTTTTTCCATTTTAGGTTGTGGATAGGATCAAACTAGTAGCATATCGATTGGAACATCCATAATTATAAAGTGTTATTCATGATATCTTTCATGTGTCATAGCTTCATTAGTATCACCCCCAACCCTTTTCATGTGATTAATATTGATGATGTTGAGCTTGAGGCAGATGTGTCCTTTGAAGAGAATCTAATTCATGTTTTGGATCATAGTGAGAATGTTTTTCAAGGTTAGACCATGCCATTGGTCTAATTGTTGTGCCATCATGGAAATGTTTTGGAAGAAAATAGGGAGTGCGAAGTGGATATACAAGCCCATTGGCCAAATCTTTTTACATTGTATTCTTAGTGATGCTCAGAAGAGCAGCTAAAGGATGATATTTTATATGTTGGGGATATTTTAAGATATCAAACATCAATGAGGTATGTTTTTGTTTTTAATTTTAGTTTAACACCCTTTAATTTGATTTATATAATGCTTCCCAAGAGTATGAAATTTTTCAGGGGAGTCTTGGTGGTTCAGGGCATGAAAATGGGGAAAAGATGTTGTCTAGGGCATGGTTCACGGTTGGCACACGGTTAGTGGTAATCGTGTTGCATAACCATGTTTCCTAGTGGAAGGTGGTTTGCGGTTAAAAAACCACCCATGGTGTCCCTTGATACCATGCATTTTGAGCCCATATTGTACATATTCAACCACACAACTACCGTATGTTTTTTCAAACCATGTGGGTTGGCTAGACAAACCATGTGTCATGGTTTTCTCTTGGATAGAGGTAACCTCATGGTTGGCACATGATTTGGAATATTATTCAGTCGCACCGTGTTCCTCTTTAAAATTGAAAATTTTACCATTTTTCCCTCTCATACTTAAATAGTTCTTACTTATTTTCTTCCCCATTCCTACTCTAGTAGGTAGGGGTTTGAACCAAGAGCTCACAAACTCTCCAAGGGTGATTATCCTTTTATCTTTGGTCATTTGAAGCATCATTGGTTTATAATTGAATCTCTCGGTAACACTAAGAGTCATATTTCTTCTATATTATAGAAGAATAAAGGTGGAATGTTCTCTCTCCTTTAGAATCCATAAACACTTATTATTCTAGGGAATTATTAGATTAGCAATTGTGGGTTTTTTGGGATTAAATCAAGTTCCAATAATGAATGAACAATTTTCTATGATCTTGAGGTAGGTGGTCTATAAGTTATTTCCCATGGTCTTGATGTTTATTCTTGTTTATGCAGTTTTTGAATTTATGTTATTGCATTGTACAATTGATTCCTTACTAGGTAATGATAAATTGGGTGTCTAAATGGTATGTTGGACCTTTCACAGACCCCATTTGATCCATTGATAATGAGTAGACTAGTCCTAAGTCCACCCATGAGGTGTTTCACTCCCTTGAACATGGAAATTTAAAAGTTAAATGATGAATTAAAGTTTTTATGATATTAAACCAATTTTAATTGTGTTTATCGTGTTAACATGGCATAAAGGGTTGTTTGGTTTAACTTGGAAAGTTAAATGGGTTGTGAGAGAATTAAAGGGACATGTTATAAATGGTTAAATGGAGGAATTTCCATGTTATAAAATTGTTTGAAAGGATGTTTAATGGTTATAGTTATGAATAAATAGTAAAATGGTCTAGTTGTGGAATTGAATTAAGTGTATTGAAAGTGATTAACCATGGGAATGAAGTTAAATGAAAAGGTAGACCCTCTTTGTGATTGTTTGAAAAAAGGTGACAAATGATGAACCTTGGAAATCATGATTGATGGTATGGTTGGGATGTTGGACTGTGGATCCTCATCTTTAGTTTGGGATAGACTTATGCTATAGTCTCCACTGATGCAAGGAATGGTTGGGTTGTCAGAAAGATGCTCCAAGATCCCCTATTATAGATATGATGTGGATACCTGGACTAAGGCTCCAAGGTAAAATAATTTGATAGAATTTATTAATTAACACCCATGTGATGTAAATTATTAAACCCATTGTATTATACGTTTTAGACTTCTTGTGTGTGCCGAAGTAGGTTTAATGTGTTGGTTCCATAGTGGAAACCAAGAGCCCATGGGGATAATTGATCATTGTTTAATTAAAAGACTGTTTACTTTAATTATATTTTTTACTGCTTATCTTTACATTTGTATACAATGATATTAGACTAGATGTTGTTGTAAACACAATTTTTGGTGACCTACTCAGTTGTAATCACACCCTTCTTGGGTTTGCATTGGTTACTAGAGCAGACTTCATATTTGTAGGATCTGATAGGAGAAAGGGTCCTGTGATAAATGGTTGATTTGGGAGAAAGCATGGATGAGGGGGTTGATATGTGATTGGGACCCACTGTGGTTATTTTATTTGGTTTATATTTTTGGTTTATTTCTATCACTTTAGACCATCATGACATGACATACTTGATATTTTGGATTTTTTTTATTAACCAGTTTTGGGAGTTGGTTATGTGATGTCTACTTGTTGATTATCATCCCATGTCAATGTTTATTATGATTTCCTCTATTAGTTTACTCTAGTAAAGAGGGCATATAATCCCTACATGTTTCATCTTACCCTCACTGATAGTCAATAGCCTCTAGTGTATGGGGTGGCATGCATGAGGTTATGTGGAGAACCTACTCAAGGCATCTATTTAGAGGCACCCGATTCAGGACAATACAATAAAATAAATCCAAATGTAAAATTCTTCATCATTCCTATCATTGAACTCTATTTTTAAACAATATATCAACCAATAACATTTTCCCCCTATAATATTTCTCAGAAAACATCTAGAGGACTAATATTAATTAACCACTCACTATATTCAATATTATCAAATAAGAAAATACCACTATTATAATCTGATATTGAAGTTTCTCGCACTGTAAAAGGTTCTAAAATTTTAATATTTTATTCATTGATAGCACACTATGATGAAAAATAATTATGTGTATGATTTAAAATACCAATCTTAACCTATTTTTTCATTGAATATTTCTTAAAACCAATGCATAGTTTTCAACTCATGTAGAGATACCATCTATGTCACAAATATGATGAATCCCCTTCGAAGAAATGTTTACCACTTTATTAAACATCATTACTTCAATTTTTAAATCATGTCAATCATCTTTCCTTGCACATACACCATCGATCCTATTGAAAATTTCTATCTTCCACTATTGAAAGTCCTCCTTCCATCATTATAAAATATGAAGTTGATAAACTATTGTGGAATATACCATGAACATCTCTCCCATATATCTATATCAATGTACAAACAATATGAAAATAAATTTTAATATCATAAACTCCAATAATATCATAAAATTCTTCGTTACCCAAATTCAATCGACTAAAGTCAATATCATTATATGAATAAATTAATCCCCTAATTGGTGTAATATGGAATGAAGTTGATTAATAAATTACTCACTTCTTTTATAGATCTTAAATGTCAAAATTATTACAAATAGAATGTAAATATCCATCTATATACACAATAATGAAATTGGTTTCCTCAAAATATTTATCATGCCATGCTTTAAAAAATTCTTCACTTGAACCTCTTGGTCATAATAGAAGAACTTGATTATTATTCTTACCTTTAATAGGCCTTTGTAATTACCATTCCCTTATGAATATCTACTTTTTCATATACCATTATTCTTAACCACAAAATGATATAATAAAGAAGTGGAAAAATATGAAAATAATTTCATTCAAAATTGAAAATTATTTATGTTTCCTTCTCTATAATAATGAGTTATTAGGAGTTAAATTTGACAATGTGAAGTTCCTATTGGATTTCACTTTTTTTATAATTAGCATGCCAATATGTTACTTGGAATGTTGAGTGGTGGAGGAATAATCTTCCCACAATTATACAAAGTGAAGTCTTCTCATACATTTATGGGAAAAGACATTGAACCTTCCATTAAACAAGAAAATGATGTTCACGTACTATGTTGTTAAATAAATTTGGAATAACTAGTTTCATTGTGATCATCCTTTAAATGATAAAATTAGATAGTTGATCCTAATGTTAATGAAAAGTGCTAAAAAAAAATTTCAATTTTTTCTACCACAGTTTTGTGAAGGTTGAGTAGCTAGCTATATGGGAAGACTAAAGATGTATCATAATATTGGAAGAGCTGCATAAGTTTGAAGAAACCACACATGGATTTATAGATGAATATTTTAAGAGGAAATAGTTGTTAATAATCCATATAAGTTATATTGATCTTTAAAACTAACTAAATCAGTGGGGTAATACATTTGGATAAAGTCTCAAATTGTTTAAGTTTAGTGATCTAAAGATAAGGTAGTGTGCTACTTGAGATACTTTAGTATTTAGATATTATAAAGAACCTTGTAATTTTACTGAAGGAGTTTGAAATAATTTTAATATTTTAAAAACAAATTGGAGTTGATCTAAGGTGAATTAATGTTATTCAGAATGTCATAGATCATTTTGAATAAGTCTTGGATTTATTTCTAGAATTATTGAATTCATGAGATAAAGTTGAAATTTAGATAATTTTTGAATATTTAATACAACTTATAGTGATCTTATAAGACTTATTCATTTAATCATACATTCTAAACCTATTTAAGACTCTTGAACCATCTTTTATGACCTTGAGTGAAACATGTATGACTTTCTCTATACGTATGACTTTGGACTTACCATAATTTGACTTTAGGTGTATGAATTTAATGTGGAATGTAAGACCTTATAATATTTCTTAAGACTTATATTTTATATATAAAAATTATATTGTAAGTTCATAAGACATTAGAGTTTATCAAATTTTGTAATGACAAAATACTCACCATGTGTGGGTAAGACTTCATATGAACACGTAATCCTTTTGATGTGTTAATATATTTGATATTGTGTAAAAATTTTCATAAATTACTTCTTCATAAATCTCATAAGACTTATTATAAAGACTTTTGAGATGAGATAAACAATATCTATGTAACACTTTGAACTTATTAAAAATATATGAATGTTTGAGACTTAAAATTAGAGATTTTCATAACAAAATTTATGAAGAAGAAATAAATTGGATGATTATAAAGGAATTATTTCATTTTAAAAACATCAATTAATCTGTGAGAATCCATGAATAAGGATTGTATTTTTATTAGATGAATGAGTAAGTGATCATTGTTTCCTATTCAGGATTTTCGAATGTGAATATTTGAAATTCATCATTGGTGATCAAAATGGAGGAAATTTAGAAAACTAAATATGATGTTTCCAAAACATATTTTTATTTTCTAAAATATCACATTTATAATTTGATTCATGAATATTGAATGAGGAGGCTAATATTCATACATAAAGGGAGATCAAAGCTAATAGGGGTTTTGAAGAAATTTCAAATTACTTAAATCTATAAATTTAAATGAGAATATGCTTGTGCTAAGATTCATTGTTTTAGATATCGTATAATTACTTGTGATTTAAGTTAGAGAAGAAGGTGAATGTGTAGTGAGGTATTCTAATAATTTAAGTGGGAGATACTATTATATTATAATCCTTATACTATGAGTGATAATGATCCAAACAAAAATTATTGTTATATATTTTTTTATACAGCTCTGAAGAATGTTTATTTTGGTCTTTTAGAGTTATATTTTTGAGGAGTAACTCAATGATTCAAGAAAAAAATAGAATATATATTCATCCATAAGAATATGATAAAATAAATGAACAATGGTACTCTAGTAATTTTACTGGTGATAGTAGTCAAGAAAGAAAAAGATCTGGATATCATGGGGGTGTAGAAAAGTAGGGTGCATGTGATTTATTTTCTTTCAAATTATCTATTAAATATTTACATTGATAAAAATTGAAAATGACACAAATAATTGAGCCAACCTACATAGGAAAAATTAGAAACTCTTGAGGGAAAAAATAAATTAAATAACTCTTAGAAGAGTTGAGAGCTAAAATTGAGTGAGATTAGATAGAAGAATTCCTCACGAAGAAGAAGAGAAGTAGAAAATATTATGTTAAAGCTAAAAATAATTTGAGTGTTGAAGAAGAAAAGAAAAGAATAAGAATATGAAAATTATTTCTAATATCTATATCTATGATACACTATATTGTAGGAGTCTAAGGAATAGAATAATAAGTAGTAGTGCACTTTTAAGGGTCTGCAAGTAATGAGAAATAATAGTCCAGATACTTTCATTATTTACTCACTAGGAAACTTTTTGGGGATTTGTATCTTGAAGAAGTAGGCTGAGTATGAATGATGAGAATATTTTAAACTGAATATATAGTAGAAATTGAAGTTCTTGTAAATTTGAGTTATGAGATACCCATTTAGTAGTTTATAAAAAAAGAACTGAAACTTGTGCATAATAAAGAGACCATGTTACAGGTCATCATTCTTTACTATTATAAGGAATTCAATGAATCTATGTTTATATAGAAGGTGATTGGATTTTTTGATATAATGACATTCCTTGAAAAATTAGTGATCTACTTCAAGAAGTGGTGAAAGTTTAAGAATTTATTGGATGCTAGTGTAAACAAGTTATGGGATACTGTTTACATTCACATGTGTAATATTGTAAATGTTTACTAGTGTAATATATTGAGAGGGTGTAGGATGATAACTTCCCCCAGATCACTTTTAACTTATAATAAGATAATATTGTAAAATTTATAAATCTATGAAAAACTTATCACAACAAGGAGTAAGTTTCCCACATCGTGGTCAAACCTTGTAAAAATTCATTTCCACGAATTACTATTTTCCTACATTGCATGTGGTGTATATAAATAGGGTAAAAGAAATAGATCCATTATTTTCATAACCATTAATAATTGTTCAAGTAGAAAAGTGGGTTAACAAAGAAAATATGATTCTGAATTTGGTAAAAATTTAGGAAATCAATATCAATCCCCCCTCTTAGGTGTCTAAATTGGTCCACTGGGACTACCATAAATTATTTTTAATTGTTTTATAAGAGAATAAAAAGTGATAAGAAGATATAATTCATGTACCTTGTCCTAAAATATGATAACCATTCACACTAAATTATTCATATTTTCCTATAATGTGTTTATATGATTCACTAGACAAGTCTCATCCTCATATCTGAAATACATCAGCCTCTTTGTAGCACCACCAGTTTCAAGTAAGTAACCATTTATTTATGAATTATAGATATTTAAAGTCTTTGTGTGGAGTTTGAGAGGGTTTGGAAACCATTTAGAATATTTTTGGGGTTTTTCTATAGGTGCACAGTTTCAGAACAATTTGCAAAACCCATGCAACACCTATAAGAAACCGTGCATAATGAGACATGGGCTAAAGGGAAGGTTCATGGGTAGTTGCATAGTTTTTCCAAACCATGTGGATGCCAAGGAGAAACCGTGCAATGTGGGATAGAAATTTTTGGCATGGTTGGCACATGGTTGTCTAGATGTGCGGGCCAATCATATGAGGACCCTTTTTGAGGTAGAGGTTGGCGCACAGTTTGAATATTAGATCCTAAAATTGTGGATATAACAAGTTTTGACATCTACAGCCCTTGTTTTTCCTCCTATTCAACTCTAACTCGATATTCTATCTTCTCAAAGGATATGGAAAATTTCCCATCAATCCAGAGTTAATCCAAAGGAATTTTTGGTGCGTTGAATCCCAATTCTCATGATAATTCATTTCTTATGGTGGTTTTTGGTGGTTTTTATTAGATCTACATATCTCCCTCTCTCAGTTTATTAGATCTAGTACTATTAGGGATATATCTAAGGTTGTTCTTGCAATCATGGTTAGATTTGGCTTTTTTAATGTTATGGGAAGATATATAAGGTGAGTTTTTTGAGTTCCAACCATGTTTCATTGGCGTTTGAATGTCATTATTCAATATCTTCATAAATTCTAAGGTAGGTGGCTTCACTCTCGACTCCTCTATTTATAACTTCAAGTCTTGATTCCAAATTGGTCATTTTTCTCGGAATTGATTGTGAAATATCTGTGAATTGATTTTTGGGAACCTTCTTTGGTGAGTGTTTATGGAATTTAGGGAATTGGGTGGAAAGTGAAATGGTTTTATGATTTTAAAATGATGATTTGCACATGGTATATTTATTTTGATGCATGGAAAATTGTTTTAAATAAAAGATATGGTTTTATTGAATTTTTTTTTCATGGTTATTGGATTAAATGGTTAAGCTTGAATGGAATGGGTTGGATAGTGGTCGTGAAGTGCCACCATCAAAGGGATTGGTTATGGACATGAAGTTACAACATCAAAGGTAACACCAAGTTTGTGTGTATGTGTGGTTAAATTGAATATAATGAGTTATTCCAAATGATAAATGGGAAATGGGTTGAATGAATTGTTTGGTTGTTTTACTTGGTTATGGATTTGGTTTTTGAAACTATTTTGGTGTGAAAATTTTCTTACTTTGAGATAGCTTGGCTTTATTTTCAACTGTTTTAAATTGTTTTGTATAAATTGTTTTATATAAATGAGCTAACATGTTCTATCTAAATGGTGTGAGTGTAGAATTAATTTGGGGAAAACCTATTGAGTTTCATTATTCACCCCTGCTTTGGAACTTTGGTTCTTTTATAGATATTGTTTACCAAGAAACATGAAAAGGTAATGTAGCACACTCATCTAGTGGTTCATTATGATACTTGGGATGTTTTGGTGGAATTGGAGCATGAATCATTTTTGGGAGCTTTAGAGGTTGTCTTCGGAGTCTTTTGGTTTAGTTGGTTATGTCTTCTTCTATGTACTTTGATATTCATAGCCTTTCGATGTGGTACTTTGTTATGGTTGGGTTTTGATATCAGTGGCGTTAATTTGAGTTATTTTACATTATAATCATGCATCATGTAGTGGTTTCAGTTATGCTTTTTTGGTTTTATTTATTTAATTCTTAAGAGAAAATCATCCCTCATATGTTAATGAATGTATTAGTATTTATTGTTAGCCTTTAGAACCTTGGGGATGTCTCTTAAGTCCGAGAAATGTCTTTATTACTTTCCAATCCAATGGGAAGTGGTGGGATGTTACAAGTGGTATCATCTTGGTCCTTCTAATTATATTTCTAGAACAAGTGGCCATAGTCTTGTTCATTCTTTGACATGGTATTGGTTTTCGGTCTTATAGTTTACAATTCATTCGGGTTGTTTGTTGAGTTTGGTATAGAAAGGATTAGGATTATAGAGACTTCAAATGTAGAGCATAAAAATTTATAGCTAACCTTTTTATGTTGAACTTAAAGAAAATAAGGATTTAGGTACATAAGTGTTTTGTGGACACTTATAGGATTTGGAATCTCATTGTTATGTGTTTATCCAATGAGACTATCATGACATAAATTATAGAAATGACTTCCCAATAGGATTTAATATTTCATTTAGAGTAATGATTTATGATTTGGTTCAATGATGTTGATTTTTGAAAAATGATAAAGGTGTTTTCAAATGTGATCTTTTGAAAAGAGCATGCTTATGGTATTTTGAAAATGGTATGATTTTCAAAATAAAGTTTAAATTTTTCAATAATGGTTGAACATGGAAAATATTGAATTTTGGAAAGTAATGTTATGATAGATGATGTGGTAAAATCAGATATTATTAATCCATCAGTTGCAATAGAGTGATACTTATGAAGTGGTTCTGTTTATAGAAATTGGACATGGTAGGTATCATAGAAACCAACTTGAGGAATCTGATTAGAATGTGGTTGCTACAGAGCCATAGGTGAACCCGAAGCTAGTTTAGAGTATCATCCAAGCCTTTCAGACAATGGATAAATGAAACCAAAGAGATGACTCAAGTCATGTGTATCATTCAGCTTAGTTACAGAATCATAATCCATATATCTTTCAGGTAGATTCAGAACCAAAAAATGAAGATGTGTGGTTGAAAAAGATAAATTGAGTCTTTGATTTCCTTGACACACCAGCATAGCTAAATGTCAAAAATTCAATGTAGATGTTGGAGGATCTTGAACAAAAATGGTGGGATTTAGTAGTTCAAGCTAAATTGGACCAAGGGATTTCATGGGAGGATTTTGAGGAATTTTTTAACAAACAATTCTATCCTTGCATGTTTATAATTTCAAGGACAACATAATTCATCAGTATGAAGTAGGAAAGCCTCACAGTGACAGAATATGTGGCTAAATTTATGAATTTAGTCCGTTTTTTTCCTGAAGTTTCAATTAGTGCATCCTTAATGGTACACATATTTGAATCAGGGATATGGTAGGAGATTCACTAAAAGATTGATATTCACTATATTATTTATTATACAGAGATAGTTAATAGAGCGATGGTGCTTGAATGGGAAATATTAGGAGCTACTGGTGGAGAAACTATGTTGATACCTATGGGAAATAGTGGGAACTCTAATGCTAAGAGAAGGTGGAATAGGGACACTTACTTCCAGGGTATGGGAATGGCTTAGAATCCAATGGTTTGATTAGTAAATCTTCATCCAAGACTTAATAAGAAGTTAGGATGTTTCCAATGTGTCTCATTAGACCATATGAACAAAAATTTTACGACACAACCTATAGTATGCCACAATTTCAATCAAATGGGGCATCCAGTGATATTGTCACAGTGCTCTAAGGTCGGGTGTTCGGGTCACTTCTCACATGTACCAAACATCATATTATTAGATAGAATGTGGGTAACATAATACCTCTCATCAACAGAACAAGGCTATCTATGGTGATTCTAGGAATACCATGACTCCTCAGCATGGCCAATCTCAACAAAGCAATATAGAACAAAGTACAATGAAGGAGAAATTATATGGAGCTGACTAGGTTATTGTGGTTGATCAATATAGACCATCAACGGTGTGAGGTATGGTTATTTTAAATTATACCCTTATGAAAGAATTATATTATATGGGTTCATCTCATTATTTTATTGCTTCTCATGTTATTTATTTTCAAGGTTTAAATATTGAGACGATGCCTTCTGTGTTAAAACATCAATCTCCTCTGGGTCAAAGAGAATGTCGAGCCTTTATGTGTAGATACTTTTCTATAATTGTTGATGGAGAAGAGTTGATATGATATTTCTCTATGATTGAGATGGATTTTTATGATATAATCTTGGGTATGGATTGGTTGAAAATGTTGAAGGCTCACATCGACTCTTATACATGAAGAGTCAGTTTTACGAATAAGCATGGCATAAAACATCTCTTCCAAGGAGATATGAATATAATTGTGGGTGAAATAGGCTTGTTGGAAATATCCATTGGAATTATCACATACTATTTAGTAGGAATGACTTTGGCATCGATGGAATAAATAAAAAATAGTAGTTTTCCATTTGTTTTTGAATAGTTTCCATATGTGTTTTCAAAAAAGTTCTCAGGGTTTCCACCCATAAGAGAAGTGGAGTTTATGATTGATCCCATTCAAATGAATAGTTCTATTTATCTTCCATATTACTGGATGGTACCAACATAGTTAATGGAGTTGAAATTATAGTTGGAAGAACTAGAAAACAAAGGGTTCATTCGGCCTAGCTCGTCTCGTTGGGTAGTGTCGGTCTTGTTTTCGAAAAAGGATAATGGAACCATAAGGATGTGTTTGAATTATCAAAAGCTTAACCAAGTTATGATAAATAATCAAAATACACTTCAATACATTGATGATCTATTCAATCATTTTAGTGGAGCTCAATGGTTCTCTAAGATTGACCTGTGATCAGGATATCACCAATTACACATGTGAAAGGAGTATATTCCAAAGACAGCTTTCAAAAGTTTATATGGCCATTATGAGTATATGGTGAGGAATTTCAGTCTTATGAATGCACCAGTGGTCTTTATGGAATTTATTAATCAAATATTCCAATGATATCTACATTCTTACATAGTGGTGTTTGTGGATGACATATTGGTGTATTCAAGAAAAATGGCTGATGATTGGAAAAACTTGAAGACAGTATTGGGAATCCTGAGAGATCATCGGTCGTATTCCAATTTATAAAAGTGATATTATTGGATACAATAGGTAATATTTATTGGCCATGTGATTTATTAAAGAGGTGTTTCTATGGATCTAGAAAATAGAGAGGTTGTTGTCTCTTGGAAGCTTCCAAATAATGTCATCGAGATAAGAAGTTTCCTTGGTCTACATGGTTATTATCAACACTTTTTACCATATTTCACATAACTGGGATCACCTATGATAGCTTTAACAAGTAAGAATCTTCCATTCTAATGGAATGAATAATGTTAGAAGTCTTTTCAGGAGCTTAAAATTCACCTTACATCATCACCTATCTTGATATTTTCAGCATGAGGACAAGGGTATGTGGTGTATTGTGATGCTTTAAGATCAAGGTTGGGATGTGTTCTCATGTAAGGAGACCATATTTTTTCTTATGGATAATGATATTTATGGTTGAATGAGAAGAACTACCCAACACACAATTTGGATTTAGCTATCATAGTCCATAATTTGGAGACTTTGAGTCATTATCTATTTTGTGAGAAATTTACAATGATTATAGTTCATAAGAGCTTGAAATATAATTTCTCACAATGAGATTTGAACCATAGTGAAATAATATGGATGTTGTATCTCCAAATTTTTGAATTTGAATTGATATACACAGAAGGTAAAGGAAATATGGTGGCAGATACATTAAGCAGAAATTCATATGCTTAGTTAGTAAAGAGGATTTCGATTAATGGAAGTTAATGTCAGTGATAGCAGACATGAACTTGGAATCTAAAGACCGAGATGATTTTTTGGTTTTCTTTCTAATTTATTTGGTTTTTGATCTAGTGAATATGGTTAAAGAGGCACATATTTATGATTTAGAATGTGTGGTGATGAGGTCAAAATTCAATGGTGGGGAGACCATTAAGGGTTGGATGCTTTATGGGAGTTCAACATTGTGGTTAAGAAATCGGATGATCATACCTATAGATTTTCAATAATAACTTATTCATGATTACGACAATTCAATATGGGTTTTCATCCTAGAATATAGAAGATGTATAAGGCATTGAAAGCATAGTTTTGGGGGGTCAGTATGAAAAGGAAGGTGGATGATTTTGTTTCCAGGTGCTTAACTTATCAGTAGGTTAAGCCAGAGCATTAGTGACCATCAAGTGTGTTTCAATTTTAACATATCCCTATTTGGAAATGGGAGAAGATAACTATTTATTTTGTAATAGGTCTCCCAATAATGGTTTGAAAACGTGATTCTATATGGGTGATAGTGTATTTTCTAACAAATTCAGCTCATTTCATTCATATTCATGAATCTTATACGGTGGAGGACTTATCAAAAATATATATTCAAGAAGTTGTGAAGGGACATGGTGTACCAGTTTCAATACAATTATGTATCATTTCTAAAAACCTTACAAAAATCCATTGGGACTCAATTGACCGTGATTATGGTGTATTATCCTTAGAGAGATGGAAAAACTGAAAGGACGATTCAAACATTGGAAGACATGTTTTGGGATTGCGTAATGGATTTTAGTGGCTCATGTGAAGAGAACATGTAATTAGTGGAGTTCTAATATAACAACAATTATTAGAACTCAATAAAAATGGATCCTTTTAAAGCATTTTATAGGAATCATTTTCATTCTCTACTTTTTTGGGTGGAAACGGGTGGGACTTCACTGGTTGGATCGATCCTTGTCCAAGAAACAACGAAGAAGATTCAGTTGATTAGGAATTGGATGGAGATGGAATAGAGTCATAAAAAATCATATGAGGATCATCTTCGATGGTCGTTTTCATTCATGGTGAGCAGTCGTGTTATTGAAGATCACTCCAAGTCTTGGACATCGTTATTTTGTAAAATAGGTCAAGTTATCTTCAAGATACATAGGCCCTTTTGAGATACCAGAATGGTGTATCTCAGTCGAAAAACTATTATCCTGATCCAAGCAACGTGATTCTATGGGATCACATTGACCTAGAGATGGATGATTCATTGGTGAACATACCAGTGCATATTTTTGATAGGAAAGAGAAAGTCTTGCGTGGAAAAAGTATCAGACTAGTGCGGGTTGCGTGTAACATGGTCATGTTTAGGAAGATTCATGGGAATGGGAGAAATAAATGATCGAGAAATGGATTGAACTTATTTGGAACAATTAGGGTTTTCAAATTTCTAAGTACAAAAACTCTAATGGTGGGGAGAATCCCCCCCCCCACGTTTTTAGGTAAGTAACCCTTTCTTTATGATTTTTAAGTATGTAAAGTTTTTTGTGAAGTTTGCGAGGGTTTGAAAACCTTTTGGAATGTTTTTTGGGATTTTCTAAAGGTGCATAGTTTGAGAACTATTTTTGGAAACCGTGAAATACCTATATGAAATTATGAATAATAAGATAGGGGCTAAGGGGAAGGCACATGGGCAGGCACACAGTTTTTCCAAACCATGAAGTCACCTTGGAGAAACCGTACAATATGGGACAGAGAGATTTGGCATGATTGGTGGATGCTTGTCTAACCATGCAGGCCAACCATGTGAGGTCCCCTTTGGAAGAAGATACAGGCACAAAGTTAGTGCACAGATTTCCTAACCGTGTGACTAACTATGAACAGTTTAAAGATGAGATCCTAAAATTTTGGATCTCACACGTTTTTACCTCTATGGACCTTGTTAATTTCCTATGCAACCCTAAATCAAGATTAAATTTTCCTAAAGTATAAGTAATCTTTCCCCATCAATCTGGAGCCAATATAAAGGTGTTTCTTGGTGCATTGAAGCCTATTTCATGTGTTAAGTCATCGTTTATAGTGGTTTTGGTGGGTTTTCTTAGATCTACTTATATCCCTCTCTTCGTTTCTTAGATCTAGTATCGTTGGGGATAGATATAATATTTTTATGATAATAATGGTTATATTTGAATTTTTTATGTTAGAGGAAGAGATCTAAGGTGGGTTTTTGGAGTTTTAACTTGGTTTTGTTAGCATTTGAGTGTCATTCTTAATTTTCATCATAAATCGTGAGGTAAGGGGATTCACTATAGGATCCTCTATTTAGAACATGAAGGATTTATTTCAAATTGGTCATTTTACTTGAAATTTATTGTGAAATATTTTTTCATTGATTTTTGGAAACCTTCTTTGGTGATGGTTTATGGAATTTGGGGAATTTGGTGGAAAGGGAAATTGGTTTTATGATTTTAAAATGATGATTTTAAAATTGTGGTTTGATTTTGATGAATGGAAAAGTGTTTTCAATAAAAGGGATGGTTTTATTGAAATTGTTTTGTCATGGTTAATGTCTTAAATGGTTAATCAAGAAAGGAATTTTATAGATAATGGTCGTGAAGTAACACCATCAAAGGGATGGGTTATGGATGTGAAGTTCCAAAGTCAAAGGTAACACAAAGCTTGTGTGTATGTGTGGTTAAATGGAATAAAATTAGTTATGCCAAATGATAAATGAGAAATTAGTTGAATGGATTATTGGGTTGTATTCCTTGATTATGGATTTGGTTTGTAAAAACATTTGGTATGAAAATTGTTTTACTTTTAGATGGTTAGGATTTGTTTTCGACTATTTTAAATTTTTTTATATAAATTTTTTTATATAAATGTGCTAACATGTTCTATCCTAGTGGTGTGAGTAGGGAAGTAATTTGGGGAAAACCTGCTAAGTTTTATTACTCACCCCTACTTAGACACTTTAGTGCTTTTGCAGTTATTGTTTATTAGGAGACAGGAAAAGGTAAAGTATCACACTCCTCTAGTGGTGCTTTATGATAATTGGGTTGTTTTGGTGTAATTAGAGAATCGATATTTTTTGGGAACATTGGAGGTTTTCTTCGGAGTCTTTTGGTTTACTTGTTTATGACTTTTATTTTTTACATTTATATTTGTAGTCTTCCACTATGGTACTTTGTTATGGTTGGGTTTTGATATAAATTCAATTACGTTGAGTTAGTTTACATTGTTATCATCCATCATGTACTGATCTTAGTTATGGTTTTTTTTGTTTTAGTTGTTTTATTTCTTAATAGAAAATCTTCTCCCATCTATTAATGAAGTTATTGGCATTTATTTCCAACGTTTGGTGCCTTGGGTTTGTCTCTTAATTCCAAGTAATGTCTTTCTGCCTTTCCAAGCCAATGGGAAGGGGTGGGATGTTACATTCTTTATTAGGTCAATCTTGTTATTAATTTCCTTCTAATCATAAAGCTTCTTTATATTCATACAAATTTTGTATACATGTATCTCCCCTTGAGTATTCTTATGAAAAAAATGATCAATCCATAATATATACAGACTAATCGATGTTGCAAATATCATTACTTATTGGATTTAATAGTTTTATTCTCTATAGAAAACATCAATTGATTACAGTTATTAACATATAAAATATCTATTTTACTTTTACATGTGTTATATTAAAACCATTAAATAAAATCACTATGATTAAATTTACTTTTATAACTCAAATATATATATTTCAAACTCAAAAACTCTACTCAAATACAACATGTTTGGTATATAAGTTCCTAATATGAAATTTTTTTCACAACTTTTTTGAAATAAAATTGAGTGAAATGGAAAAAAAATATGATTTGGGATATAAATAAATAAATCATGTAATGTTTGACATGAAAACTCAGCTGGTATAGGGGTTCAAAAAAATATAGGGAAACATTTCAATATCCACTAAAACTTAAGAGTATAAAATTTATATTTATTCTCAAATTGCCATTATAATGAAATTATTAAAATAAATCTAAAAAAGGTACCCAAATACACCTTTCATATCTATATAAAAAATCTATATAAAAATTAACCATTTGGAGATTTGGATTCAAACACTCATCATTATTATATAACTGCATCAATGTGTTCTCTTCTTTATGACTCTAAACATATGTTTTATTAGATTAAAAGAATAGGGAATCATTATACATATTTGATGTGACATTCATTTTTAGAACAAAGGAAATTCCACAACATCATGTGGTGTAATAGTGGTCTCCATGGTATAGAAACAATTATACATGTTATGACCAAGATATATGAGCGGAAATGGTTTTTCATTGGTTGATTTTTAGAGAGACATCGTAGATGTATTAGGGTCTAGTTTTCACACCATATTTTTCCATGATATCTTGGTAATTTATTTCTAGGTATAAATTTGAATTTTATAAATTGTGATTATTAATGAATTTTTCCATGTTTCCCCTTAACTTTTTAATCCTCCATTTTGAACTATTATTTCCTGTTAAATTTCTATGTACTGATTTTATTTTCCTAAAAACTAATAATGCTTCTATTTTTCATTGTATTTTATCATAAATACTCATGAAAGTGATATAAAATTGGTAATGGATCTCATGAATAATTTGAATCATGGAAGAGAAATTTGGATTATAATATTTTATGTGAATTATTGAATTCAATTTGGATATGACAATTCTTTCTATTTTTATATTGATGTATAATACATGGGAAGGGGTGATAAAAGATCCTTTCTATATCAAGTACATTCATAAAATAGTGCTTAATACAGCAAATAAAACTATTAAATTTTATGAGGAATGATCTATACAGCATTAACATATCTATAGATATATTAAATGACTGATTGATGGTAATTTAAAGAATAATATTTAAGGGGAGACAATTTAATAAACGCATTGGCTCAAGGTTGAGTTGTTTTACCAAGACTGGAAATCATGATTTAAGATGAGGTATATGGATTTTTACTTCTTAATACTTTTAGGATTCAGGGGAAACATTAAAAAAAAATTATTAAGCTTTGAAAGGTGTTGTTATGATTGAGTCAAATAAGAGTGGAATTATGAATAACATGATTAGGAAAATAACATTTTTTTCCTACTTCATATTCAAAGATTCTTGTAGTTGAGAATGGAAATATAGGTAAAAAATAATTTAAAATGAATGTTAATCATAGAGTTTGACTAGATAGATGAATAGAATTTAGGTTCTTCTATTGTTTTTGTTGGAAAGGTATGGTAAAATATGAAAATAAAAGAATGTAATGGATATTAAGGATACTAATGTCAATATTATATAGGTAAATCTTATTTTCCTTTATGTTTGAACTGATTTTTACATTTTAGACTTATCCAGGGAGTGGGTTATTAATTCAGTAACATTGTATCATTTATAAAATAAAATAAAATTTATTTCCTTATATATATAAGGTAACATTCCTAAATTTAAGAAAAGTAATGAACACTTCTCTGAATCCATTAGAGTTGATCACACCTTTCTTGAATATGTTAAATCCTTAAGGAATCTAAATATAAGATGTCGTTGCTAAGATATCACAATCATTCAGGTCCACGAGAAGTATTCCATAAGTCTTCTACTTGTTCCATTAATATATAATTAATCCTTCACTTTTCAAAACCATGAAAAAAATAAAGAACCAATTATATTGGATTAAAAAATATATCCATCTCTCTCGTGATTGGTTCTCCTATTTCCCACTCAGTCACTTTTCTATCATGGCGCATCTCTCTCTCTTGGATAACAAAATGGAAAGATACATTGATGTGAAGATGATTTCAAATTTATTTATTATATTATTTCCATGGAAAAATAAAATTTTATCAATATGATTATCTTATTATCTAATTAAGAGATATATTTTAGTATGTCATTAATTTATAAAATATTATTTTCTTCATGGGATATAATATAGAAATTTATTAGACTATATATAATTGGTTTCATTCATATGACCTAGAGAATTAATTGTGAGGTTATGATTTGAAATGGCAGGTTTGGGTTATAATGGTGGTAAATTAGATACTCTAAGTTGGTATATTAAAGTGGTATTAAATATGGTGATGGTTGGAAAGAAATATATGGTGGATGGTTTTTTAAAATCAAAGTATTTTATTAATATGTTAACTTTGTGAATGTTTTATGTAATTACAGGATTTAAAATAATTTGAATAATTGATACTATAGACTCATGGAAATGAAATAAAAATGGAAATGTTATTATAAGGGAGTAATTATACTTTGAATCAATTATACAAGAGGTTGTGTATGATATATTTATTTCAAAGAATAGATATTTATATTATATATATAGTCAACTAACTAAACATATTATCTCCATTGATCTCTCTCCTTTATACTCCATTGGTGGTAGTGGAATATTGGAATGATTTTATTAAAGGATAAGATATTGAATGAACTACTGATATATCATCAATGTATGTTCTTAAAAATATTGGATTATAATAAACATGGTAAAATTATTTGATAATACATCCTTAGGCCCTAAAATCCTCATCTTCACATCTATGCCTCTAAAAGGTGAGAGTGGTGGATTTATGATATTTAGCAGAGGTTTATGGCACTCTATGAATATTACCCTCCTACCATTTCACTTTTTCTGTCTTAAATGTTTTTAATTACACAAAGTCATTTCAAATGGAATATAGCATATTTATTTACATCACATAGTAAAAAATGATGATAATGGCCCCCAGTAAAAAATCACATGGTGTGGCGCACAACGTATGAAAATATTAAATTGTGTCATGAAAATGAGATCTATATACATATCTATAATAATAAAAAAATATTTTAGATAACATATAAGAAAATTTAGAAGATTTTGGCCAATAATTCATATTACAAATGAAGCCAATAATACAACACATAATATATGAATGAAAATAATTATTAAAACATACAACATTTAAGGTTCTGTGATTCTATCATGATCACCGTTAAAATAATAAGGAGAGAAACATTCAATTAAATATTCAAAATCATAAATCTAAAAACATTAATAACAATATATATCATCACACAAACAAAATAATTTCTAGAAAAACTAAATGAAAATATAATAAAATAATAAATATAAGAAAATATATATATATAATTAAAATGAATATATAGAAGAATAAAAATTAAATTAAAAACATGAGAAGAAGAAAAGGACAAGTGGGATCACATAGGAGCAGATCAGGTTCCTCTTATCCTTGACCAGGTGGCAAGGCTAGGCCATGGCACTCTGAAGTGGCCCTAGTATATTAATGGAGTTATTTATTTATTTATTATAAATGTGGTGTACATTAGTTTTCAATGTAATTTTATTAGAGAATAAGATGGGTAATTTAATTTATATCCACCTAATAAAGGATAAAGAGTCTACCCATGACTTTGGTAAAGAAGATTGGATTTTTCTACCATTGTGAATACATGAAAATGAAAAGGAAGAGGTGGATATTATGTATATATCATTCACTTACATTAGAAAATTTATAGAGTTGGTACTCAAGTTCAAAGACATGTACTCAAGTGAAAATAATTTAAACTATAGTTTGTAAATCCTTGAAGTTCTAGCTGTTGGATATATCTTGAAAAATATATCATTAAAGATGTTAAAGGTTGGATGAATAGAAGATTGAAGAGATGCATTATTGAAGAAATTTTCATAGTGTTGCTGATCTTGAAGGTTTCTAAACCATAATAAAGAATAGAAAATGGATAAAGGTTGGTGTGGAGATATAATTTAGAGGCTTCTGAAGTTTATTGGAATACCCTATCATAAGTAATTATTTTCTATAATATACTTTTGGAATTAGCTGTAACGGCTCGAAATTTTTAATAATATATGTTCCTAAAAATGTGTGTTATATTATTTTTACACAAAAAAACTATATCAATTTAATAATGAAGTGCGTTTATTTGAATAATACCATCAGTTATCAACAATTATATGATATTTGGTCAATATGACCACTGGAAACTATACTCTTAACGTTATTGTTTAGAAATAGAAATGATAATGGTTAATTAACACAGAAAGAAGAGTCGATGGCCTCATCTAGTAGAATCGAGGTGTATGAATCCCATTTGTCAGATCATGGAAATTAGGTAGAATCACCGGTCTTTACTCTGGACCAAGACCAATCCAATCTTCAGTATGTTAAGCTTGAATGAAATCGCTTACGGGAGAAGTTCAAGTTAGTGGAAATTACCACTCGAGCAATATTATCCGAGCCACCCTAATAGTCTATCACCATCCCAAACCTCACCCTTAGTTTTTATATGGATTTTATAAGGGTTTATGTGTCTATACCTTACTTAATTATTGTATAATAAATTTTTATAAATAAAATTGTTGTTCCATCATTTCCGTTTTGTGTTTAGTTTTTCTAAAAAATATGATGAATTTGATTAATTAATTTTTCTGGTAAAAATTGTAATTTTCAAAAAATATATAATTATTGTAATGAAATATGGTTTTATTAATGTTTATTAAAAATTAATATTATTACCAAACCACTCTTATTTAATTAAAAATGATAAAATAATTTTATTTTTCAGGTGTTGAAAATTTTACATTGCATTTTAAGATGAATTTTATGCCCGCTATTATTTTTAATAATTAAGTATTTTCATAGTTAAAAGTCAAATTTCTCATATTTAGAAAATTATTATGATAAAATAAGTTTAATTTTTTAATTCATAATATTTATATTATGTTAGGGTGAATTTATGATAATTTGATAAAATACTTTAATTTTTCATGAATAGTGAAAATACAGCTTGAGTTTTTCGATAAGTTTTATGACATCATAGTTGTGTCATAATGATTTAATGATTAATTTAAAATTATGGTCAACTATTATGTGTTAGAGTAACTCAATAGGTTTTACAAGTGTCTAATACAATGGGAAAATACCATGTTCAAGCCCATGGTTTTGAAAATACAACAAATGAGGTGTCCTAAAAAATTAATACAATACTCCCTCACTTTTTCTATAAATACCTCTCATTCCTTCATTTAATTTCATTAAAAAATCATCCAAAAAAATTTATAATAGTATTAACACCCAAGGATTACTCCCAATGTGTTCTCGATCCCCAAAGGTCCCAATCTTCATGTTTTAGGAGTCATTCTTCAAGGTAAGGGAAATCTCAACTTCGATTTTCCTTTAAAGTTCTCTTTTTATGTGGTATATCTCTAAAATTTCCATATCATATTCGTATGTAAATTTTATTTTATACTTCTACTGTATTTAGAGACTTTTATATATGGGATACCCTTTTCTCCTCTATTTTTAATGTTTTCTAAAACCATGTTTTATACCTGTTATGCTGCATATTTTACTTCTCAAAACTTCTCCCTTTTTCTCAAGAAACTCTTTTATTTTATTTATGTGAATACCAAAATATCTTTATTTTCTAGGGGTGTTCACTAATATGTAAAAATTATATATTTAAATCTTTATTTTTCATTCATAAAACCCGCATTCCCTTTCTGTGGGTTATAAATAACATAATGATCATGTTTTTAAGGACTTTTTAAAACTCTATGAATATGATATAAAACCCGTCTCTTTTATTATCCAAGGGTTATTTATGAGATGTTTTATTATGATATATATCACTCCCATTAATTAATACATATGAATGTTGTTCCCTGATAGCGCTCTAGTTCATTGGGAAAATAATGTAATCTTTATAGATGATAAGTATTATGATACCTTGGTGAATAACCTCGATAATTTTTATGACACTTCGGTGGTAAACCTTGGTGATATGCTTATGAATGTATCAAGTAAATGTTATAGACACATTTCCATGTTATGATTAATGTTATTTTATTTATGATATGCCTAATGTTATCTTTTTCATTCCATATTGATATTCTTTATGTTCTTATCAATATTTCTCAAGATCACTTGCAAACGGTTTCACATGTTTTGCCTTACTAGGCCTTCTGCTCGGCTTTTCCATTGATGTATGCCCCCAGGTTATGAGATGAAATAAATGTACTTTGGATGAAACTTGAAGAATCCTTTCAAGTGGAATAGAATAATATTTTTAGTTTTCATGTATTATGTACATTTTTTCCAAGACACTAAACATTAATAGATACTTTATTTGAAAAAATCTATGTAATGTAATGTAATAAAAAGGAGGGATGTCATAGTTGGTATCAATGGATAGTTTAGTTATATATAGAAATTTTGATTTTAACACTTCAGGAATAACCCTATAGAAACATTTGAATATAGGAAAACTTCCTGTTATTTTGGTGAAGTATTAATTAATTGGTTTTAAAACAAATAAATCCATGCCTGGATACGAACAAGTGGATGTGGCTCTAGCACAGATGTACCTAGGGGTGAAAAATCTGACAAGGTGAATCGGGTCTGACTCAATGTAACCTGGTATATGATAATGGTCCTTGATTAACTTATATTTTGAAAATCCCAGGGGATATTTTTGGTAAATCATAATATTTTTATGAATCATTATGAAGGATTTATAGAAAATTTTATTGTCTTTAATGAATAGCATGTTTAAGAATGATGTTATATGACATAAATGTTCCCTTCGAACTATAAGATTATTAAATAAAAAAAATTCACAATATGGTTTTCTTCTTCTAAAAATAGGGGGAAATACAAGAAACCGTGTAAATAGTGAGCGCAACGGACCACGCGCTAATGGCCCTCCAGTGGAACCTAGAATGGAAACCTTCATGAGAATGATTAACCAACAGAATTGAGTAATGGGCTATAACTTGAATCAAGCTGAGGGAATGTATTCACCAAGAAGGTAAAACTTTCTACTGAGTTCTTTTTGTGTCAATGACCACCTTCTTTCAGTGAATCTACCAACCCATTGATTTCTAAACAATGAATAAGTCCTATAGAAAAGATATTTTCTATACTCCATTGTCCAGAACATGAGAAAGTCACCCTGGTTGTGTACTTCACAGAAGGAGAAGCTGATCAGTGGTGGAAATGGATTAAAAACACAAATATAAGAAGATAGATTGAAGATATGGAGTGGGAAGAGTTCAGGGGAACGTTTTTCAAAAAATATTTCTCCCGTTAAATGCGAACAAAAATGGAGAATGAATTCATAGAGGTTAAATAGAAGGAAAATGAATCTATGGGATGATATGAGATGAACTTCACAAGACTTTATCTTTACACCTCTAGATTTGTCAGGGATCCTATTGGGAAGGTTGATAGATTATTTAGTGGAATAAGACCTCATCTATGGAAGAATATTTCCAACTGAGACTATGAAAACTATAAGGAGATCGTGCAGAGTGAAATGAAAGTTGATATGGAGTTCAGTTAGATGCAATGGTCTCACAAATAAAGTGAAAATAAGGGATATTTTGAGATAAACTTGGGGAGGATCGTTGACCAAGGAAGAGGAGGAAATCAAGTGAAAATTTACACATGCAACAAGTGTGGGAAGAAGCATTTAGGGAACTGTCTTCTTGGGAGCGGGAAATGCTACAAATTTAGAAGAGAAGGCCATATTTCATGGAACTATCATAGTGAGGTAAATCCTCAACTTATCAACATTAACGATAAAGGGAAGATGGTGAGGTCCCTACATGAAGTCTAATTCTTCATGTGTGGATAGCTTGGTAACTTTTCCAATAACTGTCTAAATCTATGGGAAGTAGAGGGGAATCACCATCAACCTCATTATAGGCCAAGGGAGAAGGTCATACATTTTCAATCATGATGGATGAAGTTGAAGATATGAATGATGTATTAGCATTTACTCTTGTTGTTATCTCAAATCTAGAAAGTACATTGTTTGATTCTGGTTATACACATTCCTTTATTTCCTCCAAGTTTGAAAATAATATATAATCAATCCATGAACTTCTATAATTATAACTTTAAATAAATACTCCTATAGGGATTATCCAAGTATTAATAGTGTATAGATACTCTAGAATTTACTTTAGTGAGCACAATATCATTGAAAATATATTAGTCATTCCTATGTTTTAATTTTACATTATACTAGGGATGCATTGGTTCTCAAAGTATAATGATAAGATCAATTGAAGAAGTAATAAAATATCAGTATTATTGAGTGGACAACCTGCAATTATCTTCAATGGAGAGATATCTCGACCTGAGTTTTGTCTAAAAGCACCACCCATATCCTTCTTTATGGAGTTGATCGGTGAATATGAGGAAGGGGATGAAAGTATAAGAATACAAAATGTCCCCATAATTTAGGAATACATTGACGTATTTCCTGAGGAGTTACCTGGGCCTCCCCTAGAAAGAGTGGTAGAGTTCTCCATTGAGCACATTCTTGGTTCCAAGATGATATCAAAAAACCCTTAGTGAATAGAAAATGTAGAGCTGGAAGAATTAAGGAAACAACTCTAAGAAATTTTACAAAAGGGCTTTATCCGACCAAGTGTGTCTTCTTGTGGAGCACCTATTCTCTTTTTGAAGAAGAAGGATGGATCAATGTGGTTATTCATTGATTATATATAACTTAACAGGATCATAGTGAAGAACAAGTACCCTCTTCCAAGAATTTAGGATTTATTTGACCAGCTTTGTGGGGTTCAACTCTTCTACAAAATAGATCTTCGATTTGGTTATCATCAATTAGGAGTGAAGAAAGAAGATATTCCAAAGATTGCCTTTCAGTCAAGATATGGGCATTGTGAGTTTGTTGTTATGCCCTTTGGAATGACTAATGCTCCTTCTATTTTTATGTATTTGATTAATAGAGTCTTTAAGGACTACCTTGATAAATTATTGGTAGTAATTATTGATGATATTTTGATATATTACAAAATTCGTGAGGAGTATGAGGATCATCTAAGGGTTATATTAAAAACTTTGAGGAATGAGAGGTTATTTGGAAAGGTCATCAAATGTGAATTTTGGTTATAAAAAGTTTCTTTCTTAGGGAAAATTGTACCCAATGAAGGAATCTCCATTGACCCTACCAATACAAGGGTTGTGTAAGAGTGGCCTTAGCCTACAAAAATAACTAAGATTCATAGTTTCCTTGGTCTAGTAGGATATTATAAGAGGTTTTTGAATACTTTTTCATGAATTTATAATCTATTAATCTAGTTAACTCAAAAAGCGGTGATGTTCATCTGGAAAAATGAGTGTGAAGAAAGTTTCGAAGAGCTAAAGAAGAGATTGGTTACTAAACCTATGTTAACTCTACCCTCTATCATAGAAGTATTCATTATTTTTAGTGATGCATCTCTAAAAGGTCTTCGTTGAGTCCTCATGCAAAATTATATGGTGATTGATTATGTATCTCGACAGTTGAATCCTCATGAACAAAAATATCCTACACATGATATTGAGTTGTTCGTGGTTGTTTTTCCTATGAAGATATGGTGGCACTATCTATATGGGGAGAACTGTGGTAAATACACAGACCATCAATTTTTGAAGTATATTTTCACACAAAAGTAATTCAACATGAGACAGAGGAGATGGTTGGAACTCTTTAACGACTATGATTGTTTAATTAAATATCATCCCAGAAGAGAAAACAAATTTTCTAATGCATTAAGTAGGAAAGACCCCATTGTGTTAGAAATGATCAGTATTTAAAGAGATCCTTTGAAGAAAGACCTAGTAAAATTGTACATGGGAATTGTAAGGGAAGGTTAATCATCAACCCTATCCCAAATGATTTATCAACTATCATTACTAGAGAAGATCAATAAATCTCATGGAGAATATCCTTTTTTATAGAAGAAGGTAGAGACTATGAAGAATGGGGATTTTCTTCAGTTTAATATTAATCAAGAAGGTGTACTGAAATTTCATACAAGTCTATGTGTTCTATCTATTCTGGAAATAAAGAAGAATTTGATGGAAGAAGATCAAAGCTTGAATTTATCTATACATCCAGGAAGAAAAAAAATGTAAAGGGAGCTTTGTAATAATCATTGGTGGGATAACAAGAAATGGGAGATTTCTGAATACAATACAAGGTTCCTGGTATGTCAACAAGTGAAGAAAGACTGACAAATTCTAAAATTTGTATTACAACCACTGCCCATACCAGCATAGAAGTGGGACAATATCACTATAGACTTTGTCACTGGTCTCCTGAGAAATTTCAAAAGAAATAATTTGATATGGGTTATAGTGGAACGTCTCACCAAGACTGCATATTATTTCTCTATTTGGGAAGATTTATCTCTTGACCAACTCGCCAAGATATTCGTGAAGGGAGTGATAAGGCTGCATGGAGTTCCACTTTATATCATATCTGGTCATAATCCAAGGTTCACATAAAAATTTTGGAGATGTCTATAATATGATTTGAGTACCAAATTGAATTTTAGTATGACCTATCATAGTCAAACTGATGGAAAATCTGAAATGACTATTCAAACACTCAAGGACATGCTTAGAAAATACTTGATGGAATTTAAATATGTATAGGATAAACATCTCCCATTAGTTGATTTCTTATACAACAGCAGCTTCTATTTAAGCATTCAAATAGAACCCAATAATGCTATACATGGGAAGCAATGTATAACTCACACTTGTTGGGATAAAGCTGGTGAAAGAAATATTCTTGGGACTGATCTTGTGAAATAGATGATATAAAAGGTTCATGCCATCCTACAACACCTAAAGGCTGCTGAAAGTCGACAGAAGATTTATGCTAACAATCGTTGTGGGTACTTGGAGTTTGATGTTAGTGAAATATTATTCCTTATAATTTCAACTTGGAAGAGATTCATGTGGTTTGGGAAGAAAGGGAATCTCAGCCCTAGGTACATTGGCCCCTATGAAATCCTTGATCGCATAGGAGCAGTGGCCTACTGGCTTGTACTTCCTCCTAATCTAACACAAGTTCATGATGTTTTCCATGTATCACTCTTTAAAAATTACATACCTAACCCTTCACATGTACTGAATAATAAAGTGGTACAACAGGAACATGACCTCTCTTATGAGGAGTAGTCGGTGGAGATCTTAGACCGTAGAGACAAGGTTCTACAAAACAAGACTACCCACCTCATTAAAGTGTTTTGGAGTAACCAAAAATATGAAGAAGCAATGTGGGAACTGGAGGATACAATAAGGCATAAGTACCCACATCTCTTCTCAACTGAGATAATGAGTTTAAATTTCAGGGACTAATTTTCTTAAGGGGGGAAGAATATAACAACCTAAACTTTTTAATAATATATGTTCCTAAAAAAAATTAATATTATTTTTACACAAAAAATTGGATCTCTTTAATAATGAAGTAAGTATATTTCAATATCACCATCAGTTTTTGACCGTTATATGGCAGTTGTTCAATATGACCATTAGAAACTATACTCTTAATGTTATTTTTCATAAATAGAAATGATAATGGTTGATTAATACCTAAAGAAGATTTGATGGCCTCATCCAGTAGAATCAGGTCATACGAAGCTCATTTGTCAGAGATTTGGAAGTAGGTAGCATCACTGGTTTTTTCTCTAGACCAAGCCTAAGTTGAGATTCAATATGTTAAGCGTGAATGAAATCGATTATGGGAGAACTTCAAGTTAGTATAAATCGCCACTCGGACGGTGTTATATGATCCACCCCAAGAGTATATCACCATTACACACCATGCCCTTAGGTCGTATGTGGGTGTTAAAAGGGGTTATGTGTCAAGGCCTTAGTTACTTATTATATAATCCATTTTTATAAATAGAATTAGTGTTCCATCATTTCTGTTTTGAGTTTAGTTTTTCCAAAAAATATGATGAATTTGATAAATTAATTTTTCAGCTAAAAAATTTAATTTTCAGAAAATATTTTTCTTATTATAATAAAATATGGTTTTATTAATTTTTATTATAATGAAATAATATTACTAAAACACTCTTATTTAATTACAAATGATAAAATAATTTTATTTTCTTCAAGTGTTGAAAATTTCACTATGCATTTTATGTCCCCTATTATTTTTAATAATTAAGTATTTTCATAGTTAAAAGATAAATTTATCATATTTTGTGAATTATTATGATAAAATAAATGTCATTTCTAATTCATAATATTTATATTAGGTTATGGTAAATTTATGATAATTTTATAAAATTGTTTAGTTTGTCATGAATAGTAGAAATACAGTTTGAGTTTTTCCGTAAGTTTTATGACATCATAGCTATATCATATTGATGTAATGATTAATTTAAAATTATGGTAGGCTCTTATGTGTTAAATTAACTCAATAGGTGTCCCAATTGGCCAATACCATGGCCAACTACCATGGGAAAGCCCATGGTTTTGCAAATACAACTAATGAGGTGCCCTTAGAAATTAATAAAATACTCCCTCACTTTTTCTATAAATAACACCCATTCCTTCATTTCCTTTCATTCCAACTCATACTCAATGATGGTCTGGTATTATTACCTTTTAAGGTGTCCTCAAGCCCCCAAGGTCTCAATCTTTAAGTTTTAGGAGTCACTCTTCAAGGTAAGGGAAATCTCAACTTCACTTTTCCTTTTAAGTTCTCTTTTTATATGGTATGTCTTTAAAATTTTAATATAATGTTCTTCTTTCCCTTTTATTTTATCCCTATACTGTATTTAGATTATTTTATTATCGGGAAACCCTTATCCCCTCTCTTTTTAATTTTTTCTAAAACCACATTTTATACCCGTTATGCTGCTGATTTTACTTTTCAAAACTTCTATCTTTTTCTCAAGAAACTCTTTTATTTTATTTATGTGAACACCCAAAACTCTTTATTTTATAGGGTTATTCACCAATATGTAAAAATTATATATATCATTCAGGAGTTTTCATACATAAAACCATCATTCCATTTAATTGGTTTATAAATAACATAATGATCATGTTTTTAATCACTTTTTAAAACACCTTGAATTTGATATGAAACCCATATCTTTTTTCCCCATAGGTTATTTATGATATGTTTTATTATGATATATGTGTCACACATTAATTAATACATACTAATGGTTCATCCTGATATCTCTCCAATTCATTGGGTAAAGAATTTAATCTCTAGAGATGATAAGTTTTATGATACCTTGGTGAATAACCTAGGCAAGTTTTATGACACCTTGGTGATAAACCTTGGTGATATTATTATAAATGTATAAAGTCAATGTTGTGCCCAGATTTACAAGTTATGATTCATGTTATTTTATTAATGATATTCCTCATTTATTTTTCATTTCAAATTGATTTTATTCATGTTCTTATCAAAATTTCTCAAGATCACATGTAAACTGTTTCACTTGTATTCCCTTATTGGGCCTTCTGCTCATCCTTTCCTTTGATGTATTTCCACGGGATATGAGATGTAATAAATTTAATTATTATGAACCTTGAATAATCCTTTCAAGTGTAATAGAATAATATTTTTAGTTTTCATGTATTATGTACTTTTGTTTCAAAACAATAAACTTTAAAAGATCCTCTGTTTGAAAAATTATATGTAATGTTATGTAATAAAAAGGTGGGACACCATAGTACCTATAAAAGGTTTGGAGTTATTATCATAATTTTTAGGTATATTTTATGTTTTTACTAATTTATTTAAAGGTGTTTAAGAAGTATGAAGATGAATTTAGAATGGTCTTATGCTTATTGGATGGAATCTTGAATTCTACCATAAGGATCATTTAGACCATAAGGTAAAATCTATAAGGATAAATCCCATAAAGATGATAGGATTCTAAGGATGGAGGCCTACATAATCATGACTATTCATAAGCAAGAGATTCATAAATATTATTGTCTTATATATGAGTAGACTGTAAGGTTTATTCATCCTTACATGTAAAAATGAAAATATTTAATATACTAAGAATGAAATTGATTAGGAAAATGCTTGAACTTATTTTTATGGATCAAAACATAAAAAAATAAATGGGAAATTAAAATCTGAATATTAAAAAATATAATCCCCAAGCTTGGATTAGAGGATCAAATAAAGAAGAAAACTATAGAGGGTTTAAATTTTAATTAAGAGGTAAAATTCTATAATTATTTGAAAATTATTTAGAGGTTTATTGTGTCATGTTTTAATGTCTAAAACAATATAAATTGTTGATATTCAAGTTGATAAATTAATAAAATAAATATAAATAGTAGAAGGAATTTATGAGATATAAATTATTTCTAAAGCTAAAATTATAGATTTAATTAAAATTACAAATTAATGTGAAGATGCGTCAGTTGTTCTTAAATATTATAAATATCACAAAGGATTTTTTGATTAAATATGAAACTAATATAGAGGAGTTGGAGATGAGCTTTTATATTTTGGTTGCAAACTTAATCTTATATCTTCTAGTTTTAATAGAGCTCTCAAGCTATAAGTGAAGTAGAAGGGATAAAAGTGTGTTGGTTTATGATTTATTGTACATCCATGGAAGAGGATAATCTATGGATTTTAGTGGAGATATTTTTGTAGAGATAAATAGAACTCAATTATAATAGAATTAACTAGAAGATCATGTTTATCTATGAGAAGATAAAAAAAAGAAGAAAAGAAAAAGTTGTACTTATAAACCAATAGAATATAATAGTTGAGAGTAAAAAGGAAGAAACAATCATGGGAGTTATCAAAATACAAAAAAGGTGAGAAAAGTGGATAGATATCGTTCATATATATTATTCAATGAATTTTTCTATATAAAATGTTTATAAACTTTTTTTATTATGAATTTCAAATAAAAAGAAATGTAAGAGAGATAAAGAACTTCCCAAAAGTGTATTCCAAAATACCATATGTAGTGAATATATTTAAACTCTAAAATGGGAAGAATAAGAAGTGGGTTTCAAGCCTGTACTAAATAATTTGATCATTAAGGAATCAAATATAAATAGAGAAGAGGATCATACAATATCCATTATTGAAAAATATTAAAAAGAATAAAAGAGAATAACGTAAAGGGAGACTGACCTGCTATAAATGTTACTGTTCATTGGATTTGATCATTTCAAAGTATGAGGAGTTACTAGATCATTGAGAAGCTATTGGATCATTGAAGATCGTAGGATCATGTGTTTGAGCTGATAAATCCAAGTGATTAGGTTTTGTAGATTATCTAAAAATCTAATATAAAATAGATATCAAGCTATATTCATTATCTTGAATATCATAAGGCATTTGAAGAATCTATTATAGAGGGGAAGGATATCTATTTTAAGGATATGGAGACATACCTATGTTGAATAGTGATCTACCTCAAAAGTTATGGAATGAAAACAATTTTTTATACATATTGATAAGTTGTGGAACCTGTGAGACTCAGGGTATACAAAGATAGAAAAGTGTAAATCCATGATTTTGTGAATTTGAGTTTTTTGAAGTCCCGTGAGATGTAATAATTTGTGTACCTAGTGGGACATTGTGTTAGTGTGTGAAGCAGAAAACCATTATAGTCAAAAATTTGTTATAGTGGAGAATCAATGATTGGGGATAAATAACCAATAATTGAAAAGAATAGTGCATTGAGTGAAACCATATAAAAATCATTATTCTCTTGTGACTTTATTTATTTCATTATATAAGTGTGGATATGAGATATAATGTAGATAGGATTGAGACCAGAAATAGTTGAGGAGTTTGGTTTTAAAAGAATAATTTACCCCCCCTCCACGGTACATTGATCCTTGGGTACTACAATGGGTATTAGATTGAATCCAAACTACCTTGAAAATATACATACTACCTATAATGTTTATCTCAATAGATTAAGTTAATATTTTAGATTCTCGAAGAATAATATTAGATGAATAATTTTTCCTCAATTTCTATAGAATAGATAATGAATTTTTTAGGTAATACTTCAAAGAATAGATAGAAGAAAGAGGAAATAAGGAAATGAAAAAAAAATAAATAAGAAGAAGGATCTACCACTTTTTAAAATTGAAGAAAGCGATTAGTGATCATATATCAAATATTTTCAAAATGATCCTTTTGAGGATTCAATTACATGTTGTGGAGATTATGAAGAGATCAAAATAGTTGAAGACTTATACTCTTATGTTGGATATTATTCGAAGAAGGTTCCTTATAAAGTTGTAAATTGCATAAAAAAATTTATCAAGGAACTATTTGATGATAAATAACATCTTGAAAAAGGAATTTGATTCCACAAAAGAGGAATTTGATAAAAAAGTTGAAAAATTGACCACCCACACAAAACTAGTGAGAGGAAAGGATTAAACTGTTGCATTTTGTAATGAAAGAAACTTTCATATTGTTGAGGACTTTTAAAAAACAGTTTGTGAGAAAAAGGTTCTTAATGTTATATTCACTGAGGTAATTCATGCATTAGATAATCTTAAAGAAGTAACTATGAATGTCAGGGATACTCAGTTAGATGTTAATTAAAATGGTTAAAGATATAAATAATTCACTATAGAAGATTAATAATATGTATTAAAACATATTCAAAATATTATTAGTTATTAGGAGAGAAGGATTAAATTTGTTGAGGGTAAGAAAAATTCCTTCAACATGAAGTTCTTAGAGATTACAGAAAATTTTGGAAATTTGTAAACAATTGAACCTAAATACTCCCAAGATGCTAGAAGAAATTTCAACTGAGCTCTCAAGTAAGGGTTTACCCTTAAAAGGTACTTATACTAGTGATAATGAGATCTATAGAACATGTATAAAATCATCAACCTCATGCTCATGGAGAAAGGAACCTCAAAGTCCTATTGAATATTCTTTAAAGAAAATATTTCTTTATGGCTAATTCTAGATTAAAGTCAAATTATCAAAATATTTAGAAGGGGATGGATATTGAGAACCCAAATAAAACATCAAGGGTGGGTGTATGAGTTTTTGAAAAAAAAATAGTTCCTTAAATTAAGATAAAAAATGAGTTATCATGCCAAATATTTTCAAGGATCTAAAGCTATAAAGACTACATGTTCAATTAATAAATAGAATATTTGTTGGAATATATTGATTTATCTAGAGTTTTGGACATATGGTTATTGATGTTTGGAAAAATATTTCAACTCAAACAATTGGTATAAGGCTTGAAGTGAGGTGGGGTAGGGCTAAGACAAAAGGAAAACCTACTAGTTTGTGACAGTCTTCATAGAATAAAAAAAAGAAAACTATTAAATAGGTACATATTTGTTTTCTTAGATTATTTATATTATTATAGAAACAAGTTTAGACACACATAAGTATAATTTTGGTATGAAACAACCTAACATGATTCTTATACTTATGTGAAGATGCTACAACTATTGATGAAAAAAAATGTGAAATCATGTCTAACTTAAGGAGTTAACTGAAGAAGAAATCTGAGAAAGATGATACCAATAATTTATTAATGAGAACTGATAATAAATATTTCACATCAGAGAAGGAAATATTCTTATATTATGGTTTAAAATACCACATCATGGACCTTATAAAATGGTCATGAAAATAAATATTCAAGGGAGCAATCTGGAACTAAAAAGGTTGTCATTCCGGGAAAGACTCGAGAATATTTTCATGGTGAAAGATATCAAAGATGATGAAATTAAGAGGTTTCCTAGGAAAATATAATCAAATTATAATAAATTTGTGTATATAAATTTAAATTAGGTTATTCACCGAGCTTACATATGTATGACATGGTTTCCTTGTCAAAAGAAATTGAATAGTGCCAATCCTAAAACACCATTGATTTCGGGTTCCAAATATAATATTGAAAATAAGAAATCCAAAAAAAAGGAAGGGTGTGTGACTAAATATATATTGATAATATATCTAGATCAGTTGAATGAAGATAAAAAATTGTATCAAGATGAAAATATTGAATTTTTTATGCTAGTTCAAGCTAAGAAGTTTATTCTAACTAAGAACATGGTTGAAAATAAAGAGAAACACATGCTGCTAAAAGAGGTTCAAATCTCGAGACTAAAGATAGTGATAGCATGAATATGTTTAGACATTTTAGATCTTCAAAAAAAGTTTTATTGGTTTGAGGAATAAATATAATCACTTTTTCTCCAATTGAAGAGAAGTTTAATACCCATCTTATTCTCACACATGTTGGATGTGAATCTTGAATAAAGTGATTTAAAAGTGAAGGAATATAGAGATAATCCCTTGAGGGAGAGCTACAGAAATATATTAATCTACCATATTTTATCTGTTTGTTTCAAAATCTTGAATCTAGATTGCCTCTTTAACATCAAAAGTTTGATATATGATTTTCTATATCTAAATAATTATCTTGATTATGTTTAACTAGTTTATCAAGGGGATGAATATATAACAAAATGTGTAGAAAACAACATGAATTTGAATTTTATTTATGTGTTATGTAGTGTTTTATGTAGTTTTATACCATTTCATGAAAATATTATTGATAAAAACCTAAGGAATTGAATTATTATTTGGTTCTAAATTGAGAAATGGATATGGATAGATTTTATTATTTGGTAAAATAACTCACGTTTTGTACAATGGGATAGCTTGAATTGACTTAGAGACGACTTAAGGCATGTTTCTAAGAAATCAATGGTTCCTTATTTCTCTAAAGAAAGTGTAAGATAAAATTGGAGAATAAGTTACTTTTAGATAAGGGAGAGAGATATTATCTCCTTCATAAGTGATCTTATAATAAAGGGAGACATGTTTTTTCCAAATAGATTTTATTATCAATAATGGGGTAGTATGGAATTGAATTTATTTCTAAAGTTTTTATTGAAACAAAATACAATGGGGGATTGAAATGGACCTATTGGATGGATGGATTTATTATTTTATTTATTATCAATGTGTTATTGGTTTCTTTCTAATCTCATTCTATTGGAAAATATGATGGTGATGGAATGTGTATCAACCTAATGATGGATAATGAGGTTGTTTGTATATTTAGTAGAACTGGTTGGAGTTAGAAGTAATGGTGAATACATGGAAATTAGAAGGAAGATATAGATACTCTGTGTGCATCTCCACCTACATAAGTCATTTTCTAGAGATGTTCCTCAAGTTCAAACACATGTACTCAAGTGAAAAGTGTTGTCTACTATAGTTTGGAAATCCCTAAAATGCCATCTGCTGGATATAACTTGATAAATCTATCATTAAATAATTTGAAACTTGGTTAGATAGAAGATTAAATTGTTTCAGTATTGGATAATCCATCATATTTTTGGTAAGCTTTAAGGTTACATAAATCTAGAGTATAATATCACCTAGATAAAGGCTTAAATGAAGATATAATTTATAGGCAACTGAAGTTTATTGAAATAAACTATCTTGGGTAATTAAGTTCCATAAAATAACTTTAGAATAAGCTATAAATTTTTTGGAATTATTATAATAATTATTAAGGATATTTAATGTTGTTACTAAGTGATTTAATGTTTTTTAAAAGGCTAAAGATAAATTTATAACAGTTCTTTTCTTAATTGATCGAATCTGGAATTTTTTCATAAGGATAATTCAGATAATAAGGGTAAATACATCAGTTTTAGTCCTATAATGATGTAGGCCTATTTAAGCATGACCACATGAAGGAACAATTATTGTAAATATGATTTTAATATGGATGAGTAGAGTATAAGGGTTATTCATCCTTACATGTAAAGAGAAAAATATTTAATATTAGAAGAACTAAATTAACTGGGAAGATGCTTGGAATAATTTTCAAGGATTAACACATCACAAAAAAATGTGATACAAGCTATGAATCTTAGATAAGTTGATCCTCAAGCTTGGATAAGAGGGTCAAATGAAGAATAAAGGTCTATAGAATTTAAATTATGATTTAGTGGGGAAATCTAGAATTATGGTAAAATGATTGAGAGGTTTTTTGAGTATAATTTTATTGATTAAATTACCCTAAAATGTTAATATTCAATATAATTCACTGGGAAAATAAATATCAATGGTTGGAAGAATTTTTCTGAGATAAATTATGCTAGATGTTGAAATTCCAGATTTAATTACATCTAGAAATTATTGTGAAGATGTATGAGTTTTTTTAATATTCTAAATATCAAAAATAATTGTTTTATTCAAAATAGAATTGAACTAGTGGAGTTATATATGAGATACAGTATATTGGTTTTACAATTAATATTATGTCTACAGGTTTTACTTAATCTCTCAAGATAGAGGTGAAAGTGATGATCTACAAGTGTGCTATTGTATGATTTTTCATACATCCATGGAGGATGATGAGTTATGGATTTTAGTTAAGATATTTTTGAGGATATGAATATAAATCGAGTCTTCTGGAATTTTCCTTAAGATCATGTTAAGGTGTGAGAAGAGAAAAAATATAAGAAAATAAAATGTTATTCCAGTAAACATATAGGAGACATTCATTGAGAGGAAAAAAATAATAACCAATCTTGGGAGTCACCCACATTAAAAAATTTGAGAAAAAATGAATTAAGATTATAGAATAGATATTATTGAAGGATATTTTCTATAAAAAATATTTATAAATTTTTTTTATTGTGACCTATATATAAAAATAAAAAAAAGGAGAGAGGAAAGTACATTTGAGAAGTGTATTCCATGATCCTGTGTGCAGTGAATATATTTCATCTCTCAAAGGAGAAGAAGATGAGGATGATGTTGATCTTGTGCTAAGAAGTTTGATCATATTGGTATTGAAGATGAATGTGTAAGAGGATTCTATGACATCAAATTTTTCATATTCTTGATAAGTAGAGGAGAGAATAAAGTTAGGAGGGAACGACCTGGTGTACATGTTGTTGATTATTGGTATTGAGCCTTTTAGAGTGTAAGGAGCTATTAGATTAGTGAAGATCATAAGATCCCATGTTTTGAGATAATAAATCTAGTTTATTAGGTTTTATATAATATATATATATATATATAGATTATTTGAAATAAAAACTGAGCTGGATTTATTATCAAGAAGATTAGAAGGAATTATAAGTCTCTGTTGGTGAGAGGAATAAAATCTATTCGGAGGATGTTGTGACATCCCCATGATGACTTGTGATATATATCAAAATGAATATAAATAAAACACTTTTGTATGCATGATAAGAATATTTGGAACCAATGATACTTAGGTTATATAATGAAAATATAGTTGGAAGCTATTATTTCAGTGTAAAGCAAATTTTTTGGAAGTCTTATGAGATACAGGAAAGTATTTACATGGTTGTACTCTATAAAGGTTTGAATAGAAAAAAACCATTATATTCCAAGATTTATTATATTGGAAAATATGTGATTAGGGTGAATAACTAATCACAATATGGATTAGTCCTTTGAGTCAACCCATATAAAAACCTTTGTGTTCTTATGTCTTTATTTATTACATTATCTAGATGAGTCTGTGAGATGTAAAGTGAAGAGGATCGAGATTGGTAATAGTCTAGAAGGTTTATTTTAAAATAATAATTAATTAAAATTTACCACTAATTCACCCACCCCGCTACACACACACACACATTCTCAGTGGTACACCGATCAATGGGAACTATATGCTCAAAGGAGTCTGGCTAGAATAGTTTATAGAATTGATATCCTTCCTAGGATCGAAATAAGGGTGGGATCCTAACATATAGAATAAAATTGGGATCGAATGAGTCTACTTTAGGTTTTTGTGTATATTTTATACATGCATAAAACATGTAAAAACAATAAAGCATACTAATATTATTATATAATTAAATAATTATATGAAATTAACATAAATAAATTTTTAATTTTATGTTTCATGCTACATTGACGCATAAAAATAATAGTTTCCTTTTAATATTTAATACCAAAAAAACTAGACAAAAAATGGCAACTAAAGAAAACTGAAAAAAAAAGTCTCAAACTGAAAAACTAGAATAAAATAGATAGAAATCATGACTCAAATAGACACACCTGACAAAAAAAATTAAAAAAATTATAAATACTAGACAAAATTAAATGACACGCATAACAAATATTTGAATCACACAATACTGGAAGAAAACTCAACTAACAAACGAAAAAATTGATATCAAAAAAAATAAAATCTAAATAAATTGAAAATTGAAAAAATTATGAAAAAGTCAAAATTTTATGATTGGAAAAAAATAATAAATAAATAAAATATGATAGTTAGGGTGGTTTACTGGGGATATGTATGAACCTATTTGTTGAAAAAAAATTTGTTGTTTTCCCTTTAAAAGAGGATTATGTGACCACACATTGGGAATCAGCACAATAAGTTGGATAGATTTTGATGGAAATCACTGAATAGGGAGATCTGCATAGAAAATATTTTTCTGACCTAGACTATCTAAAAATATCACCTAGTTGTAACATCCCACTTTGTGATCCTATTAGGGAAACAATCCTACTAGCGTAGTAGTATAGAGGAGGGTAGGATTGAATGATCCCATGAGTTTCAAGTTTGAAAAAAAGTATTCCTGGGTCATTATGCTAATAGTAGTCCATATTTTTTGGGAGGAAGGGGTGCTAATGATTCAAAAAAATAGTGTTGTGGTATGCACAATTACACTGTGTGCCATAGTGAAACATCATGTGCACCACATCATGCCATCCCAAATGCATTATAGTGAAACCCTTGAATGGTGTAGTATTTTTTGATTCTATCCATAGAACACTACATTAATAGTTATGGAATGTGATTTATTCCACTTATCAGAAATTTCAGTGCTCTAAACCCAAGAGGTACACAAGGTCCAAGCCATTCCGGCACTGGTGGTATGAATTTAGCACCAGGACATGCCTAATTTGCACAAGATATGAAAACATATTTTAATTGTCAAGTTTATTTATTTGGGTTTAAAAAAAATGGTTTATGGGGAATTTTGATTATAAGACCCGGTATTTTGTCTCAATAAGGTTATCATCATAGTAACTTGAGGATAATTCAAAGAAAAAATATAAGGTCAATGACTTCTACTTCATCCTCTATTGATTATTATTCCATGGATTTTAGTTCATGTTATTATAAATTTCATTATTAAAAGTGATACTTTATCAACCAATTTTGTAAAATTTATTTAATAAAATAGTTTTTTATCTTGATTATGATAAAGGAAAAATGAGGATTGTTTATGAAAAAAATGAATATTGGGTTTTGAAAATCATGGGTTTTGATTTATAGAAAATGGAAATTTAATAATAAATTGTATCAGAATTTGAGATATAATGATTTTTATATTTTTTAGAATGGAAAATAACTATATAAAAAAATGGTTTGTTTGGGAAAAATGTTTAAAGGCATGGTAATTGGGATCTCCACAGTTGGAAATAGTCATTTTGGGGTAGAAAATATGTATGGATTCATTTATGTGTGTGATGATTCATTGTAAGTGTATTATGATCATAGTTGTTTTGTTTTATACATGGGTTCATGATTTCTTAATTTTGGATATTTCTTCTAAAAAGATAAATTATAGAATTTCTATTTCATTGTAATAATGTAAATAAATTTTTTATGTTTGTAGATATAGACTATATGGTAAGCGTACTAGAATTTAGTTTTCATTGTAAAAATGAATTTATGAACTATTAAATAGTAATTTTTTACTTTTTTCAATTTCCATTGGTTTAATTATTTGTAATGGATTATACATATAAATCCATTTGGTTAATCCAATGAAATACTTTAAGTGTTACTCAACCTTACCCACATATCTTGGTGTATGATTAGATGTTTTTCATCGTGATATAGGAAAGGGAAAGGCTTCCTTGTTCATGAATAGTGGGTCATGGGAGCTATATTCATCATGGAATTCAATTGTTCTTGGTAATACATCATTATAAAAGTTTACTATTCTGAATGGATAGGATATTGTTGTCTACATATGGTTATCATGTCATAGTTTACTGAATTTATTTTCATAACATTATGATACTTGGTTTTTGAAAGTTTTTTAATAATTATTTTTTCTTTTAAATAAAGTGTAAATTATAAACACATATATTTTTATTTCAAATTGAGATAAAATAATTCCTCAAAGATTATATGGTATCACTAGACACTAGTTTTTATCATTTATCAATTTTGGAGAATGTTTGTGGCCATGTGGTGATCTGATATGGGTACTGAGCCTTAGGTATCTCAGTTAGGTGATCAAAAAATTGTATCATATCATGGTTTAGTTTAGTATAAGTAATTTTTTTAATTTTTGATATTTTAATGGTTAAAAATCATGTAGTTACAATAAAAATACATAGATAACTTCTTTATAGTGAAACATTTGTTTCCAAAGAGTCATGATGTGATAAGTAATCAAAGGATCTCTTGTATAATATTTGGTATTATAAGTCTAAAACCATGATGGGTTAGGGTAGGTGAAATTTTCATAAAATATAGTAGGTATATATAATGGTAACATAAACTAATTTTATTTTGGAAATAGTTTTTCACCTATAAGTGGATTTCAAAATGGTATTAAATTATTTTCAAAATATTTTTTGTTTTGAAAATATTTTTGTTACAAAAGTTTTTGATTTATTTATGTAAATATGACATGATGGAACCATGTTATGGTATATAAAGACACTTAGATTTATATGGGAATGTGTTCTTGGATTTTTTGGAAATATTATGATGTGTGTAGATAGGATTTATATGTATTACATTATTTAAAGTTTTGGTTTTATTACATATTTTTATGTGGAGGAGATGCTATGTAGAAACTTTGAGAGGTCTACATAGATTATAATCGGTGATCACACACCATATATAGATCCACATGGCTTGTGACTCAGCTCAATACATGACAACAGGCCCTTGAATTACATACATCATATATATCAGGCTGACATGACTCAGGCATTAGTGAAGGATGAATTGTCTTAAACTGAGTCTCGCATATAATGTATTATTGTAGGATACAGTTGGTAGATTTGAATAACTTAGAACTATGTGTACTAAAGTTACTTGACTAAGCATATTTTGAGATCAACCTTTCATGCTCTATTAAAGGACATGTAGTGTAGGCTAACCCCACATGATGATATGATGAAGGTATACATCCAGCCTCTGATTGGGGATTACTTGTTGTGTTTATGGGTAGTATATGTCATGTTCTTTCCTATAAATGGTGTTTTTACATATTCTCATCCAAGTGTCAGACATGAGCCTAAAAATAGACTATTATGAGTTATTTTCAACAAAAAAGTGTAATGGTATGATCCTCTTGGCCATTGAAGACTTTTATGAAGTGTCTTGGGATTTTAAAATATTTCACCTCTATAGAGACAATGATTGGGTTCAAGCGAGATGGTTACGGTGAACATGGGGTTTAGTACGCCCCTTATAGTGTACTAATTATAGGGCATGGATCCATCATATTCTTCCTTGAGTTTAATACTCCCCCACATACTCATGGAATAGGTCCTCTATATTAGAATGTGGGTTCAGTACTCCCTTATTCCTGACATAGCACTAGTACCCTCTATAATGGATAAAATTGATAACTCCCACACCATTATGGTATTGGTCCTTTATCAAATGATTTAGATACTCTATTTTCTAAGATAATCCATACTTGATGAGGTGTAGGTCCTTCATCGAGGTTTATATTTCCCTCAACATGAATACATACATATGAAAATCACGATTCCCCTATTATATATTCTATGAGGTGTCTAAGATTTCACGTGGTTGGGTAGTTATCAAAACTATGGTCTAGTACTCCCTTTACCAATGACTATTATTAAAATTTTATTGGTTCCTCAATATGTTTCTAGAATGATTACATGGTGGTTTCTAGTAAAAGACTGTGGTACTCCTTCATATGGCATGTATACCTCAACAAGTCATGGGTTTCCAATAATGATTTAGGGTGGTGGTATAAAGAGGCTGAATAGTTCATATGTTCATGGACTAATTACTCCTCGTAAATTATTAGTTGACTTCAATATACAACATATTGTTGGTTTATAAAATTTAGACTTTTTGGGCCTTTCATCACTTTAGAATCCCTTATTACTGATGATAAATGATCCTTTATGGGAAGAGATTAGATGAAGAGGAATTACTTATATCCCTATGAATTATATTTTTAGAGAATATCTAAATTCTTTACCTTATTTACAATTTACCTATTAGTCTAGAGTTTGAGATAACTTGTTACTTTATCTTCCCTTTGTGGTTTTAATGCATCCTACTTTGTATTTTTATATTCATCCCTACATGGGTTTCATTCCCACACGTGTTGTGTATATTAAAATGGCTCATAGTTTAAAGGTAGTCTTGGTAGACATTAATTCAGTGCATCTTGTTTATAGATGATGTTTGGTGGAATTTGGCGATCCACAGTAGTGATAGTTTCTAAAGGAGGTTGATCCTAGAGTCCTTGCATGAAAGGACATGTCTTCCATTATTTTGAGTCTATTGTACCTGATAAGGTAGTGTTATGAATATTTATATCTTCTTTATAGTTTATTATATTTCATTTTACTTATTGAATAGTGTCTTCCTCATGCATTATAGATAGTACAGTTTTTTATATAAAAATGGGTTGTTTTATTGTTCATTCTGCATATTGTAATTTATGTATGTTATAGATTGATATAGGATAAATCCTATCATATATGTTTATGCCTTCTTAGTGAAAGCCTCCAACCCCTAGACTATTTCATGTGGGCACAGGGTGGCACACTATGCTTACCGTTGGCCTGGGAAAGGATCTTGTGGGTCCAGAAATGTCAATAAAATTAAAAATAATATAGTGTGACATTAAACACAAATAAATAACATAAGAAGGATTTGAAAATAAATAGGTTTGTGGTATGATAGAAATATCATATCCATGAAAACACTGTAAAAATAAAAAAACACATTAGAAATATGATTGATAATTTATAAATGAAATGTAAGTAACATTGATAAAAATTAATTTAATGAATGATGAAGGAAATAAGATGTATTTATAGGAAGTATAATAATTATATGACCATGGAATTAGAAACCTGACCATTTAAAGTATAAAATATATAAAAATTAATATTTATAATGATTAAAATAATTAGATATAAAAATTGTAACCCTATAAATTGTTATCTCAAATTATGCGACTTAAATCATAAATAAGTATACATTTTAATAAGGTGTGTTTTAACTTATTTAGAAAATTTTAAATTTTTATGTTACAATTATAATATTATAATTAATTAATTTATAAATTTATTTTAATTAAATGATATATTATAATCGATTATCAATCATATAAAATTAAAATATAATATAAAATAGGAATATGATCACTCAACACAGTAGAAATAAAATTTATTCTACATAAAAATGTTTTTCAACATATTTTATGATTTTACTTGAATAGTGTAAAATTAAATTTATAAAATTCAATTTATAAATATAGAGTAGGTTTTATTACATCAATAGAATATAAATATAACTCATGAATTGAAATGTATTTAATGAGTAAAATAATTCATTGAAAATATTACACATAATTTTCAAACCAATAAGTAAACTTTCAAAATCTAAGATATATTTTATTCAAATAATAAACATTATTTGATTCTTTACTTTGTATAAAATATTTTCAATGTTTATTTTTGTTTTTAATGGTTTTAAATGTAAAATAAACCTATATTTTTTTATTAATCACTAATAAAATTTATAATTATTAACATTATTCATAGTCTTGAGCCTAAATAATAAAATATTTGATATTGTGTCCAAAGATACCCCTCTCTTATAGTTATATACACACCCCTCCTCTACCCCTTGTGTAACATCCCAACTCTGGAGCCACTAAACAGTGCCTCGAGATGGTGGGTCACATGGCCTCAAGTGCACCTCCATGAACTCCATAGGCAGCCGACTAGAAAAAAGGTCCTAGGATCTATCTATGAGGAGACAATGCACTCATGTCAGAGTGTAGCATTGTGGTAGAAAACATATTGGTCAATAGCGGAAGTAGTAAATCTACTAGATGAAATATAAATAATAAAGATAGAAATAAATAAACAATTCCAAAAGTAATCTCATATACAAAATGATGTGTCATCTCATGTCTCTAAAAAGTTGTAAAATAGGTATACAAGAATCGAGTATAATACATGTATCAAAATACCAAAAAGATTTAAAGAAACTATCCTAGCTAGAATCACGATCCTAGCTTAGTCATGTGCTCTCCTACTCCTAAGTCTCAAGAAAATAAAGAATCATATAGTGAGATATTTCCCCAATCCCTACCTACATCAATGAAGTCTACCTGGGTACCCATCAGTGGCCCGAATAGGGTGTGAGATAAAACTTAGTAGGCCACAACCAACGGTATCTATAAAAATACAGTTTTTATATAATGAGCTAAGTAGTGTGTAGTATATGAAAGATATGGAAGTACTAAAAGTAAAGTTACCAAGGCATGAGTGATATTGTCTAGTCGTACAAGGCTCACTGAAAACAATATTCAATATCTTATAACAAGGTATTTATAAATATAAATAAATAATTAATACATTCCAATCTAACAACTATGAGTCGATACCCATACCAGGGCTATCTGTAAGCATTTCAAAATATCCACCACAACCATGCCATACAACCAAGTGTATAACATCTATCACAACCACACCATATAATATAGAATATAATATTCACCATGGGCATGATATATAATCAAAGTCAACCACAATGGCCTCTTCTTGTAATCAAAAGTGTCAGACCACGAAGGGTCAAATCCAAGGTATAGAAGACCAAGTCATCCATGTTGAGTCCTAGGAGAATCTCGATGAAAACTCAGTAAAGACTTGAGTGGGGTACAATGAGTATGTCTACAGAATATGTCCACTATGATCCCAAGAAATCCATATCTAAGGGGTAGTAAGGATCGACGCATCCTACATAATTAAGATCCAAGGAGAAAACTTGTCCAAGGCATCCACTATCGTAAACAAGATCCATGGGAGAAATGTCCATGGTATCTATAGAATCAGGGTCCAAGGAGATCTTCCAATAAATCCACTACCATTTCAAATCATCATCTCATAAATTCATCATTTCATAATTAATCGAATTACATGAGTTCATCCAACTCCTTTAAAAAATCCCACATAAACCATTTAATCAATTAAACAATTCAAATCATGTCAATACATGGAAAAGGAGGCATCAAATCTCTCCTAACATAAAAATTCTATTATCATCAAATATAATGGCTCCCTCTAGAAAGGAGCGCACTCACACACCCAACGAGGTGGTATAAGGTAATTCGGGTATAAGGTCACACCCCATGGATGGCCTAGGTTGGGAAAATAGCCTCCAACAATCTCCAAGGAACTAGTGGGAATCCCTAATTGGTTCTAATTCATTCAATTCAATTATCAAATTACTTTTAGGGGAAACTATAGAGGGTCCAACATGTGGTATAATAGAAAATATGCCTATAAAACACAAAATCGTGAGAGAAACATATAGGCCACCTACCGTAGTTTCATAATAGAGCACTTATATAGTATCTAGATTTGATTCTCTACACATTGAGAGAAAAACAAAGAAAAAAATAAAATCCTAAAAATAGGGCATATTATCTTGAACCTAAATAACTCAATTGATACAATTCAAAAAAATAATGGTACAAGATGAATGAAGAACTCACCAATGAAAATATAATGAGACCAAAGTGTTTAATTCCAACTCTAGATTAAGAAATATGAGAAAACCCTATAATTTGGCTTCAACGGAGAGCTCCCAAGGCTAATGTTATGTCCAATGGAGGAAAAGAGAAATAAAAATTAGGTTATAAGAGTTTTTTAGGGAGAAAAGGTCATTTCTCCTCTTTTAACTGGGTCATGCTATTTGGCTGCATGGTTGGAAAAACCGTAGGCTAATTTTGCACATTTCACTATCTCAATGGGGACCTCGCACAATTCATGCATATGGTTTTCCTAAATTTGTGCAAACCATGCCCAATGCCTTTTAAAAGTATGTAGTTTTTTTCACAGGCGTGCACTTGGGATTTCAAGGTTTCCTCAAACTATACGGCCTCTTACACCTCATTGTCAAGCCTCACATGATTTAGAGTAATTGTGTATCCTGTCCCGCATTGTTTCTCTTAACTGTGCAGTTTGTCTATTTTTTTTCTTTTTCAAAAAGTGGCGCTCCATGCTCCAAACAATCCTTGAACACCCCTAAACCACTCATGATCTCATTAGGCACTCCCATTAGTAAATAAAAAATAATTTAAACTGAAAAAAATTATTTATACCTTAAGAAAATCCAGGGATCTTATGATCTTCCCCTCTTAAAGAAATTCATCCCTAAATTACCCTTATAAGGGTGGTCAAGAATCTACTAAGAATAACATTATCCACTCAGAAAATACATCATCCTCCCTCTCCCAAGTCTTATTTTATAAATGGTCATACTTCCATAGCACCTATACTATTTGAACATACCATCCTTGAAGAACTTTTTTTCTCATTCCAACAACATGTATGGGATGCTCCTCAAAGGATGAATATATCTATAACACCACCTCTTCTGGTTGTAGAGTGTGAGAAGGGTCTAGGTGATAATGGATCAGCTGAGATACATGGAAGACGTCATGCATGGATTGATACCTCTGAGGTAACTACAAACGATAGGCTACTGAACATACTCTACCCAGAATCTCAAACGGTCCAACATATCGTGGTGAAATATTAACTTGTCTCATGATCCGTTTGTGTCCCAGCCTTAGTGATACATTTAAAAAGACATGATCCCTGACCTCGAACTTCAGAGGTAATCTACGGTGATTGGTGTAAGATTAATGTCAATATTATGGTGTATCCATCTACTTTTGAATAAACTGGACCTCCTCTAAAGTCTCCTACATGAGACGTAATCTCACTAAAGTTGTTTAACCTACCTCTAACCATAACATGGGTTATTATCATGGAATATCATAACAATCCTTATAAAATTCCATCTGTATAGTTTCCCTATACCTATTATTTTAGGTGAACTCGTCTAGGGGTACATTCCACTACCATGAGCCCCAAAAAAATCTAGAATGCAATCCCTTAGCATGTCCTTAAGCACCTGAATCATGTGTTCTAACTAGACATCAGTCTAAGGGTGGTATGTTGTTCTTAAAATAACCTATGTTCCCAACACCCTCTGCAAACTCTTATAGAAATGAGATGGAAACTAGAATCCCTATATGATACAATGGTTTGAGTATCCCTGTGAATTCGTATTATCTCATGGATATTCAACCTCCCATTCTCATCCAATAAGAAGGCCTCCCTATTCGGTGGGAAATGAGAAACCTTTGTCAGCCTTTCCACAACAACCCAAACAGTTTCACTACCTTGAGGTGACCTCAGCAACCTGGTCATGAAATCCATCACAACATCATCCCATTTCCACTCAGTAATATGTAACTACTACAAAATCCCAGTTGGTCACTGATGTTCCACCTTCACTTGTTGATAGGTGGAAAACCTCATGAAAAAACCAGCTACCTCCCATTTCATCCCCTAACATCAATACAGGCTATGTAAATCATGATACATCTTGGTAACCCCATGATTCACTACCCAAACTGAGGCATGAAACTTGTGCATCAACTCATCACATATCTCCAATGAAACCCAAATGTGACCATGTATATAGATAATTTCATCCTCTCCTATGGTACAACTAGGAGGTGGGTCATCACCTACCACACTCTCCTGTCAGACTAGGACCTCTTATTCTAAAAAATTTCTCATCCTAAATCTATCTAGAGGAGTGTATGTCACTGGAAAGGATGAAAGAAAAACTTACCTCTAACTGTCCTACACTTCCAAGTGCATTTCTAAAAAAATCCAAAATATGTCACTTCCTACTGGTCTCCGAAACAGCTTGTATTTGAGTCCTCCTACTCAGTTCATCAACAACTTCATTTCCCTTTCCAGTCATATAGGTAATCTATAATTAAAAATACTATAGGTACTCAACCCACCTTTTCTAACTCAAATTTAGATCATGGTGTGTAAATATTTACATGACGCTTCGGTGGTTCATGTACACTAAAAAACACTCTCCCTGTAAATAATGTCTCCAACAGCGCAAAGCATGAATGACTAATACCAAATCAAGATCATGTGTTGGGTAAATTATCTCATGCGGTATAATTTGACAAGACTGGTACACTAAAAATATATCCCCCCATATCATAACTACTCCTAGACCAACACCTAATGAATCACAATACACAATGTAGCTCCTACAAAGATCTGGCAGAATTAAGACAGGTGCTAATGTCAAACTCCCTTTCAGCTTCTAAAAGGTTGTCTCGCATGTATCTGACCATGAAAACTTCACACCCTTCTTAATCAAGCCTTTAAGGGGTGCTGTTAATCATGATAACCCCTTTATGAAATTCCTCTAATATCCAGCTATCCCCAAGAAACATTTTATGTCAAATGAGTTCTTGGGATGCTCCTAGGAAACTACTGCTCTCACATTCTATGGGTCAACTGATACTCCTGTCTTTGATATAATATAACCCATGAAGTGAATCTTATCCATCCATAAGTGGCGCTTTGTGATCTTAGTATATAACTAGTGCTCTTTCAATATATCTAAAATGATATCAATATGTTTATCATGGTCATGTCTATTGTGAGAATACACCAAGACATCATCCATGAAAACCACCACAAATAATTCCAGATAAGGATGAAAACACGATTAATTAATTCCATGAAAATTGTTGGTGCATTCATGAGACCGAACAGCATAACCAGATACTCATATAAACCATACCTACTATGAAAAGTTGTACGAGGTATGTTTACATGTTGAACACACACTTGATGATATCCCAACCTCAAATCAATCTTTGAGAACACCCAAGATTCTAAAATCAGATAAAAAAGGTCATCTATCTGTAGTATAGGATACTAGTTCATAACTATCAATTGGTTCAATTTCCGATAATCCAAACATATCCTAAGGATATCATCATTATTTTTCACTAAAAAGATCATTGAACCTCATGGATAAGTATTGGGTCATATAAACCCCTTTTCCTCCAAGTCCTCTATCTGCCTCATGAGCTCCCGCAACATCATAGTAGAAATCCTATAATGAGGAATGGATATTAGTATAGCTTTTGGAACTAGCACGATGGATAACTCCACCTCTCTCTTAGGAGGTAAACTAGATAAGTCATCTGGGATAGCAATCGATGTGAGATTGATAAGAAACTATAAACTCTATCCTGAGTAAGATGTCAAAACCTATCATACTGAGGACAGAAAGATACCATACGAAGTGAAACCTACCTATATCAATGGGGAACACCCTGCATTGGCATACACCCTCCATTATTATCCCCAATAAATTATTTAGTGTCATAACTCCCTCATAAAACTGAACAAAAAGCCCAAGGATTTCCACAACAAGAACTAATATAAAACTATGAGAAGCACTTCTATCAAAAAGATAATATAGTAGTATAGAGGATACTAAAATCATAAATCTCACCACAGATATCCTAGCACTCTATTCCTTGGCTGTAGGTTGTACAGAATGTATCTGTCTTGAACTGTGGCCCTATAAAACAACCTCACTATTATTAGTACACCCACTATGTTGTCTAGGTGGAATTGGTTCCTAGAAACCTCATCCATGACCACCACCTTAGCTTGAATTGCTGGCACTATCCAGCTCCCAGCCAAACATGGAGTTGTGAATCCTTCTCCTGAACTTGGAGTCAGAGCTAACCCCCTTCCAATGAATTTTGGAGGGAAGGTCATGCAAAAACGTTGTATATGTCTCATCCTACCCCAAGATCAAAACTCGATTGGTTCTATATCACACAGATTCCTTATATTCCTCCATCTTCCACACTGATTAAAAAAAATAGAGCTACCATCACTAACATCCTGGTTGGAACTCCCATCATGAGAAGCCTCAAAGTGGTGGTTCATTCCACTAGAAGTCAATCTAATGGGTTGAGAGGTGAAACTTCTTTTCTTTTCACCCCTAGCTTACCTCAGGTTATGCTTAGAAATAAGTGTCTAATTCACTATATCAATAATATTCATCAACCTAAGAATGTTATCCTAAGATCGAACGACAAGTATGAGACCTTCCTCGAAGCATCTCACCATCAATAGCTCATCAGTAAGATATATCAGTGCAAAAAATTTAAACTCTATAAATCATGTCGAATATTCCATAACATTCATCACACCCTACTCCAGATGTATAAACTCACAGGTCCACTTTTATCTTAGAGTCTCAGGAAAAAAGTAGTCATAAAACATGGATAGGAAATCCCTCCAAACGATATCTTAGTGTATCAGCCTAGTTTAAAACATCCCATCAATTCTTAGCTGCTCCCCAAAGAATATATTTCACGGGATTCACTCTCCTCCCAAGAGGTGTCTTTAGATTCTCAAATATTTAAAACGTAGTCTCAAGACACAGCTTAACAGCCTATGGACTATCATCCCCCAAAAATGTGGAAGGATACAGCTACTGGAATGTATGCACCAGCTCTTTCATATATGAGGATATCTTTGGTATTCCCTAAAAAGTCTGTATATATCATAGAAATCTCTCATAGAGCTATGATTTAGAACTTACGTATGATAAAAATACTAGTGTCGCAGTTGTCACTATAGGAGTATCTATTGGTATCCCATGGGCCACCACCTATAGAGCATGTTCATCACCACCCTCCTGGCATATGGCTGGAGGTCTTCATAGTGAAATGTATATAAAATTCCAAACACATGCCTCAAAAAATATTGATAATGAAATACTATATTTTAAAACATAGGATAGTTAAAAACCTTCCCACAAAAATTCACACCCCTCTTCCTACTCCTAAAACTAGGATTGGGTAATAATAAACAGTCATAAACATCATTAGAGACACTGCTTATTTCCCACTCAAAATCTTGGTCTAGGTCAAGTTGTCTATTTTAAAATTCCAATTTCTAATTTCATTCACATTTATATCACAATTATATTTAAATGGTTGAACCAAATGATCCACAAAATCTAATCAATAAGGTCTCATACACCTCATGAACTGAAATATGGCATCAACATAATCCATACCATAACACGTTCTAGTCCATGCGACCAATGGTCCATGACTCAACGTACCATAGTTGACTACTTCAGGTGTCTGTTGTAGCCTAATTTGGAAAACACTAACTATGTTATGGAAGAAACTCTATGTACCAACCATGTTTCCCAGTAGTCCACCATCAACAGTGTCTATAACAATCTAGTCTGTGTATAAAAAGTTGAGGAGTTCGTAGTATATAACAGATATGGATGTACTAGAAGTAAATTTCCCAAGGCATAAGTGATATTGTCTATCCAAATAAGGGTCCCTGCAAACAATACTCAAAATCTTATAACAAGGAAGCTTTAAATAGAAATAAACAAATAATACTACCTTGTCTAACAACTGTGAGTTGATACCCATACCATGGCTATTGTAATCATGTAAAAATATCCACCATGTCCAAGTCATACAAAAAAGTGTATAACATACATCATGACCATTCCATATAATCCACCATATAACATTCACCATGGGAACCCCATATAATCAGAGTCATCCACAACAGCCTAACCATGTAATCAAAAGTATCAGACCACGAAGGGCTTGATCCAAGCTATAGAAGACCAAGGTATCCACGTCGAGTACTAGAAAAATCTCAATGTAAACTTGATATATAATTTGGTGGCTTACAAGGAGCATGTCCACAATCGATGTCCATTGTGAGCAAAAGAAAACCATATCCAAGGGGTAACAAGGCTTGGGGCATCATATAGAATGAATATCCAAGGAGAAAACCATTCCAAGGCATCCGCTACCGTAAAAAAAGATCCATTAGAGAGACGTCCATAGAATCTAGAGAATCAGGATCCAAGGAGCTCATCCAAGGAATCCATGTCCATTTAAAATCATGATCTCATACATTCATCATTTCATAATTAATCACATTCCATGAGTTCATCTAATTCATTTAACAAATCCTGCATAAACCATTTAATCAGTTTAACAATTCACATCATGTGAACACATGGAAGAGGAGGAATCAACTCTTTCCTAACATCACAATTCGATTATCATAATTTATAAAGGCTCCCTCTAGAAATTTGAACACTCACACAACTAGAAGGTTGGTATAAGTTAAGGTGTGTATAAGGGAATGCCCCATGGGTATCCTAGGTTAGGGAAACAACCTCCAACAATATAAAAGGAACTAGTGGGCATCCCTAACAAGTTCAAATTTTTTCAATTCAATCATCAAATTTCTTTTATGGGAAATTCAAAAAAGTCCCACGTGTGGTATAATGTAAACTATGCTTATAAAATACCAATCCTTGAGGGAAAGGTATAGATAACTTATTGTAGGTCCATAGTAGAGAAATCATCTAGTAACGAGCTATGATTTGGTCTAGATCGAAAGAAAAATGAATAATGGATGAAAATCCTGAAAAAATAGGGAATATTAGCTTGAACCTAAATAACTCTATTGATATGAAGTCAAATGAATAATGGCATAAGTGGAACAAATAACTCAGTTCTGTGAATCCAAGGAAACTAATGGTGTTTGATTTTTGATCCCAAATCAAGAAACGAGAACAAATCCTATACTTTGGCTTCAAAGGAGAGTTACCAAGGACAAGGTTTTATTCAATGTATCAATAGATAAATATAAATTAGTTTATAAGTGTTTTTAAGGGAAAAAGGTCATTTCCCCATTTTAAAATGGGTCACATAGTTTGGCTACATGGTTGGCCAAACCGTGCGCCAACCAGGCACCCTTTTCTATCCCAAGGGGAACCTCACATGGTTCATGTGTATGGTTTTACTAACCATGAACAAAACATTCCCAATTACTCCATTAAAAATTGTAATTTTTTTCATGGTCTTTCACCTAGGTTTGAACAATTTCCTCAAATCGTGTGGCCTCCTACACCTAACTGTCAAGCCCCGTATGATTTTTAGTAACTGTGTGGACTATCCCTCATGGTTTCTCATAACCATGTGGACCGTATTTTTTCAAAAAGAGGTCCTCTAGGCTCTAAAAAACCCCTACACACCCTAAAATAACCTTTTATCTCATTAGTCACTCCCATTAGTCCATAAACAATCATTTAAATCGAAAACCTAAATATATGTTCCTCAATAAAAACCCAGGATCTTACACCTGTCCACTCTCTTACAATAATCTTTCCTTTATCATATTTGTAATAGTATATGACTTTTTAGCCTATTACATTATTTTTTTGGGAGTTTTATGTGTTTGTAGGAGGCTAAAGAAGGTTTCACAGATTTTGGAGCAGCAATTCAGATGTAGTGGGTGGTTCATGATGTGAATATTTATTTATAAAGATATAGGGTATTCATGGATTAGAGACTAATAGTTCACGACTTGGATATTAAAATGAGGGTTCTATGATTAAGTGACTCGATATGTGAAGTAATTATTCATGATGTGAATTAATTAGAGGCTAAGGTTCCATGAAAATAGGTAGATTTTTTTCAGGTTTCAAGTTTGAGGAATTCACTACCTAAATCTATTTCATGTATTGAATTGGATGCCCTCACGAAAACTCACTACGTGAACCAGTGATTCATGTTGTGAACGTGTTGAGGTCTATATTGTTTATAAATGTTATGGATCTCCAAAATTATTTCACTCCTATCTCATTTTACTTGAACCTTGGTTGAACCATAGGCATTTTTAAAAGGATCTTTCAACCACTTTCCTCCTGCTTTGATCCCTAGCTTATGGAGGTTGTTCTTTGACAATACTCAATGAGTAAATCCTCTTTTGTCCCTTTTTTCTATCTAGTTTCTGTTTGGGAATTATTAGTGATGATGTTTCTTTGATCTAGGTGTAGATGGGATGAATTTTTATGATCCCTTGGTGTGGTTTAGGTAGATTCAAGGTTTCTGTGTGTGTTCATGGTCTCTCTATTGTTTCTCATTCCCTTGATTGTGTACATTGATTCTGAAAGATTCTTTGAGGTAGGGGATCCTTGTTCTCTCCTTATTTATGTGCATGTGTTGGGATTTCATGATTTTTCCTTCCATTGAGTAGATAGTAAGGGTTTTATTAATAAATATAATTAATTGGATTAACTGAATTGATGGAAATGAGGATAAATTTCAGGTTTTACAAATTTTGATGATATTGCTGATGAGATTATGCATGATTATTATAATGATAAAAATCATGGATGTTGGGAGCCTTTCTTATGTTATATTTTATATGATTATGATACCCTTACTATGTTGATTGTTTTTATATCACCCTGAATGAAATGGTTAATCACTTACATATGGATAATAAATTGGTTTCCCAAAGAACGATGAATTTTTGTGATAATACCCATTCTAAATATTGAAGGAAATTAATAAAATACCTTGAACCTAAATTTGTGGTATAATTATAGAAGTTGAGATATTATTTCATGTGTGGATGTGGTTATTATGTTTCCTTGTGTGATGTGGGTTGTTGTGTAGTGATAGTGGTGACCAACTTGGATGCAGTATGTATTGGGAAATGATGTGGTGGTTAGTTGGCATGGGATTTAATGTGGTTTGATGTGTAGTGGTTGTGATGTACATTGGTTGTCACATGTTGTTATTTTGGTGAGATGGTTGGGTTGTGGAGTGATGGTTTGGCATACATTGTATTGCAGTGGTGGTGGACGTGAGATGGGTAAGTTTTTTGTGGTATGGTCATGTTAGTTTCCTAGTTAGCCATGGAATAATTTTTAATGTTGAAAATGAAATGGCATGGGTTGGTAAATTAATATGAATGGGCTGAACTTGATGTTTAGTAATTGAATTAACTGAAATAAATGGTAAATAAATGGGTTATGTAAATGTGTATGAAATGACTTAGTAAATGAGAGTTAGTAGAAATTGTTAAATCTATAAAAATGTGGAACATGTAATTGAAAGTTGAATTGTGTGGCTATGTTTGGTGGTTGTGTGGTGTGATACATTTAGTGGTGAAATAAATTATGAAAAAATTCTTGTGGAAAAGTGGTGGTGTTGTGGAGTATTCTAGTATTGTTTATGTTAAACAATAGGTGGGTTATAGTGTGATATCTATCTATCATGTATTTTATGTTATTTCTATATGCTCCCCACCCGAGTTGGATAACCTTACTAATGACCAATTTTCTTGGGTTCTGGGTTCTTTCCTTATCATATCGGACGGTAGTGAAATGGATGGTTGGTAACCCATCTTCCCCACTCTTCCTTCACCATCAGGGGTGATATGTGTTAGTGTTGGTGATTACCCAATGTTGATACAGGTTGGTGTTGGAGATTACCTAGTGATGGTGCAGGTTTTTTTGGGTATTACCCAGTGGTGAAGAGGATGTGATATGTGTTGGGGGTCATGTCTGGTCAAAGGAGGGTGCTAAGTTGATGTACTTTAGGTTTATGATACCCTACTTCCTCAGTTATGTAATGAGGCTATGATGTGATGATAAATAGTGTTATCACTAGATGATAGACCTTGTGGGATGTTTATATAGGTAGGGATACATCCCTTACCACATTAGGGATGGATGGATATGTGATGAGATATGTACGATATAGATTAGAGCATGGGACATTTGATGTTGGGGTGTGAGAGTGGAAAATCAGTGGGGAAGCAGCTACAAGGTGCCTTACTTTTTTTCCTTTTGATACTATGTTACTATATTAGATTCATGATTTGGTGATCATCCCATGGTGATGCTAGGTTTGGTTAGTTTACCTATTTATGTTTCTCTTGGTTCTATTGTTTGTTCACTAACGCATTAGTATGCACTTTTAACATGTGCACTTAAGACTTTAGGAATAATACTACTGAATATATATGTTATGATCACCCTAAGTATATGTAAACTATTTTTTAGTTTTCTAGGAGGACATTGTGGACTGAACTGGACATTGATCGCTTGGGATTTAAATCTTTTGTTGAGTCAATTCCATGGGAGTTGACTTTTGGTATTTACTTACAGACTTTTATGTGTATTTTTTGACATTATTCATGTATTGTGGGATGTTTTGGGGTTTACTTTTATATTATTTTATGGATTTTCATTATGGTTGGTTTATCCTATATCATGATCCTATATTTTATAGTGGGTAATGCCTTCCATATAAGATATTTTTATACTCTGATTGCTTCTCACAAACATAGGCCCTACTGAAGGCTAGAATTAAGGGTCATTATCTCTCTTCCTTCACTATCATCCCAAGAAGGGTACCTTGGGAGAGAGGGGTTCATGAAATATTTTTTTCAACAGGAGGTTGAGAGATATGGTGGAGTTTAGACATATGATTTTTAAGGATTTAATGGGTTGGTAGTGCAGTGGTTCCAGTTGATATCAGTGCACGACATATGCCCAAGATATCATGTAGGACATGGGATTTTAGGGGGGGCATGATATAATGTTAGGACACTATAATTATTTAACAACCAAGTGAGGTGGTCATATCTACTGGGTATAGACCTATGAGAGTTACATTCATAATTATTGATTTTATTTGTATATAAATTAGGTGATTTTTGGAAATTAAAATCAAATTAATTAAATAAACATTGAAAACTTTTCATGCTACTAAGATTAGGATTTATCCTTTCTTTTTAGGAATGTATCATGGTCATATTCTTTTAGTATCTCAGGGAATAGAGGTTCGAAAGGATGATATAATCTATTGTTGGAGGATCGAACCAATAGAGGAGGATGAGGCAGGGAAAAGGGCCTTGCATTCCTTTCAATAGCAGAGTTTGGGGAAGTATGAGGGGAGTGTCTCTGATCTGAAAAAAATGCACTAGATAAATGCAATTATGATCAATTTTGGTCTGATTTGATCTTGGGATGAGTTTTGGGTTAATTTAGTGGTTATTCATATGTGTGGATCTATGCGTCAGTGGTGGATGATATATTTGGGTGACTGGAAGGCGACATATGTGTTGTGGTCGTAATTTTAAAAGGGGTTCTTCTTGGAATTCCTGTCATAAATGATGAAGGTGGTAAAGATTCTAGATCTTCTCTCCCTTCAGTGGGGGAGCCTAAGTGTGTGGGAAATTGGAATCAAGTTCATGTACCTCCTTCACTTTTCCCTTGATTTCTTTCCAGATGAGGAGTCCAAAGCACAGTGTCTAAAGGATGCGTTATGTCTAGTGATCAGGTATACAACCACATCATTCATGCTTTCTACATATATGGAGGTGCATGATAAGGTGGAGTTTCTTGAGAATATGCTTTCTATGGGAGGTTAACATCAATATATTGGACATAAGGTTTTATTGAGAATAAGGGATTTAGGAAATGGATCATTGTTGTTTAAACAACTAGGGTTCTAATCTGTGTGAAATTGACCTCAGCAAACCTTTACACAATATTCTAGGGAAGTTGTCTCCTAAGAACCTACTAGTGGATTCCTATTTTCTTTTTATTTTATGGGGTTCATGGATATTTCCATGTTTATTTTCTGATATCCTAGGGGTATGTTTTTATTAGGGTGTTCAGACCCCTTTTCTACAAAAGAAGTGGTTGCCTCTGAGGTAGTTTCAGTAGCAGGGACTATCGATGCTTGTTCAAAAACTGAGAGAAAATGGAGTTGGAAGGGGGTAACCTCATGATGGTCTATATCCTTAGGGACCTAGGCTAATGTGTGTTCTTGGAGGCCATCAGTAAAATGTAAAAGTAGTTGGAAATGGTTGAATTCATGAGATAGATTCGGTAGTTCTAGTAAACTAGAAGGTTGTCTTAGGTATGATCAGTTTATTATCTACCCTTATTTGTGTATTGTTTTATTTGGTAGACTCACATTCCTTTTCTTATCCTACTTTATTTTTTATTAGGTACTATATATTTATATACTTCTATTTTCCAAGTGTTATACACGACATTTGGAGTCCATATTGTTTTTTTATGTGTGTTGGGGATATAGACTAGTGATAGAGTAGCACTAGTTAGTGGGGTATTTCCTTTTATAATAAAAAAAATATGATGTTATCCATGGAATATATTTATGTATTCTTTATCTGTATTCACCAACTCTTTCTAGAGGAGAGATTCATTTTCCAATTTGGAGTTCTAGTGAGTGTTGTTCGTTGGGGAGTAGGGTTATAAAATAGGTGGAAGGAAAATAGAGACTATTTTGGGTCAATTGGTGGAGCTATTAATGGGATCTCATAAGGAGGATGTTATTAGGGTTGTATAGGAGTTACTATATGTCTTTTCAAATTATTTTATGACACTATCCCCTCAATTTAATGTCAATTTTGGGATATATTTTCAAATAGGAACATCTCTGGTTTCGATGGATACTTATCAAATGACCCCTATAGAGTTATGATAGTTGAGGTTGTAGGTTGATGATCTAATGTAGAGGGATTTCATTTGACCCAATTTGTATCCTAGGGGTGCTCTGGTATTTTTCTCCAATAAAAAATATGTTAGTATGAGGTTGAGTTTAGACTCTTAGAGGTTGAATCAGGTGACGTTTAAGAAATGTTAATCGCTTCTGAGGATTGATGAACTGATCAACCAATTGTAGGGAGAGAGTTGGTTTTTTAAAATTTTTCTATGTTCATGATATAACCAAATCAGGGAAAAGGATGAGGATATACTTTAGACTTCCTTTAGGTGTAGATATAGGCACTTTGATTTCATGGTCATGTTATTTGGTGTCATAAATAAACCATTTTTGTTCATGGGGGTTGTGAACTCCATATTCTATGAGTTCCTGAACCAATTCATATTTTTGTTCATTGATGATATATTCATCTACTCAAAGTTAGAGTAGAGGAATTCAGATCATCTCAGAGATATCTTCTAGGTCCTTCAACACCACCAGCTCTATGGGAAGTTGTCTGAGTTTATGTTCTGGATACAGTTGGTTCATTTCCTCAGCCATATGGTGTCTCGGTAGGGTTCTTTCATGGACCCATTGAAGGTTAAGGAAGTTTTTTCTTGGGTATCACCCAAGAACATGGAAGAGTTTCATAGTTTCCTTAGTATCATGATCAATTACATATGGTTTGTTCCTAATTTATCATGGATTTCATCCACACTAATATATTTGACCAGAAAGGACCAGTATTATTGTGGAATAATTAGTTCTAGGTAGTGTTCATTTATTTAAAAGAAAAGTTGATCAGTTCTCCAGTGCTTCGGTTTCCTGTGGAGGGTGAGTTTTTTGAGGTTTTCTATGACCCAACTCATCTATTATTGGAAAATGTCTTAATGAAATAGAGAGTGTTGATATATTATGGATTTGGGTAGTTACATCCCCACAAGTATAATTATTCCCCCCGTTATCTGGATCTATTATTAATTGTTTTCGTGCTGATGTTGTGGTGGTATTACCTCATCGATGTGTGATTTGTGGTTTTCAAAAACCATAAGAGCTAGAAATATATTTTCTATCAGTAAGATCTAAATATATTCTATCATGGTTGGATGGATTTTCTCTTGGATTATGATTTTGAGATCTCATATACCTTGTTAATGGGGAATATTTTTGCTGATGCGTTGAGTCAGAAGTCACGAGAATATGTGGTTCCACAGTCTATAAAGGTTTAGAAATGGATGGAGGAGATTTCAGTGATCAATATTGACATGAGGGAAGGAATTGACATATTTTGTCTCTATAAGATCACTATAGAATCATCCTTGGTGAAAAAAGTGGAGGAGTATTAGTGGGGAGACTCGGAGGTAAATGTCATGCATGGTCATGTTGTTTATTGTGATGCTCTAGAGGGATGGTTAAAGGATGTCCAAAAGTGTATTCTCTTTCATTGAAGGATTATTTTCAATTGAAATGTGATAGGGAGTTTTCTATGAGTTCTATAGCTCACCATTAGTTTTAAATCTTGGTTTAACTATGATTTATCATGGATTGAGGAGATAACTTTAGTGGCTTGGGATAAAATAGTCAGTGGAAGAGTTTGTATTGAAGTGTCTTGTTGGTCATTAATTGAAAGTTTAACACCATGTTTCTAGAGTATTTTTCATCCTTAGTATGTCCCCAAGTATAAATGGGAGGATATATCAATGGATTTCATCACTAGGTTACCCCGGGCTAAGGGAGGATGTGGTGAATTTTATTTATTATGGACCATCAAAAAAATTTGGCTCGTTTTCTAAAGACCCTTGAATAAAGTTTTGTGGATTATTTGGTGAGGAGTTATTTGGATAATGTGGATAGGATTCACATGGTATCGAGGACCATCATCTCTGATCGGGAACCTTGTTTTACCATGCAGGTCTCGAGGGGATTATAGCATGCCTCTGTCTCTTAATTGTGCCTTAGCACTGATTTTCACCCTCAAAAAGATGGTTAGATGGAGTGAACCATCCAAACACTAGAAGATATGTTTCAATCTTTCATCTTATACTTTGGAAAATTATGCATAAGGTAGTTCTCTAATTAATTTCTCCTAAAACAATAGCTACCACTTATAAATTGGCATGGATTTGTTTTAGTCATTTTATGGGTGACCGATTCGTTCTCCGTTATACATGATGGAGTTTGCAGAGTTAGCAATTCTTGTTCCTCATGTAGTGTAGAGCATAGCTAAGAAGATACAAATGGTATGAGAGTGGATGAGGGTGGTGTAGGACCATATGAAGGACTATGTTGATCAAAGTCATAGGCCCCTAACTTTTGAGTTGGAGACCATGTATTATATAGGGTCTCCCCTTGATGGGGGGAAATGGAGGTTTTGACGATGGATTGAGATTTCTCACTAATTTTTATTCCTTTTGAGGTGTAGGGGTGAATTTTTGAGGTGGTGTATCAGTTTTCCCTTATGGTGTGGCTTGAAAGGTTCCATGATGTCTTCTGTATATCTCAACTTCATCAATATCTTCATGATGAATCCCATGTCATTGACTAGGGAGAGTTGGATATCAAGGATGACGCAACATTCATGGAGTGATGAGTATGGATCTAGCATCATTGAGAGAAGGTGTTTTGTGGATGAACCATCCCCTTGGTTCATGTCTTGTGGAGGTATGATGGCTTAGAGGAGAGTACTTGGGAGTGTGAGTCATAGATGTTTGCCTAATGCCTAGATTAGTTTTGAGTTTTCTTTGTTTCGTTTTTCTTGGATGATTGAATCTTGCTAATTTTTTATATGTTCTTTTCCCCTTACTGATGTATGTTATGGATTCAAACATATTAATAATGGAAAACCCCATCCTAATCAAGACATGTTATATATATGAAACGTTTTAAAACCATGTGGGTGAATAAATTCCACCCAAATTAGATAATATATTAATATGCAGGGTAGGATTACAATATTTATGTTCTTTAGAAAGTATTTTTTAATGTTTGAGGGGGTTGTTCATTTAAGTTATGTATAATTTAATATGATTGTGTGGATGTTTATATGGATGAGAGGTGGCTAGTGATGTGTTGTTGTTCCTGGTGGGATGGTGGGGTGGTTGTGTTTGGTTTTTATTAGATTTTTTAGCTTGGTGTGTTTGGTTTGTGGATGTTTTTGAGGTGTAATAAGATCCCTGAGAGTTATCTCAAGAGATGGTTGTTTGGATCCCTCCCATTATTTTTAGTCTTTTTTTTATTCTTGACACTAATAATCGTTTGAGAGGTATATAATGTAATGTTATGTGCCTTCATAGCCCATTACTTTGCTGGTTTTGCAGTTAAAGGTGTTTAGAGGAGGCTCAATGTGGGTTTTATAGAGGCTGGAGCTACAATTATGTTGGAGTGGGTAATTTACAGAATGGATATATGTTCACAACATCAGAGGGTGTTCATGGCTTGCATCCTAGAAAATCATGGCTTTGAATTTTGGATAAGGTACTTTTTCTTAAGTGACTCACAACATGAAGGAATTATTCATAACATGAATTAATTCAAGGATGAGGTACCATGAAAATCGGTGGATGTTCATCGGATTTGAATTTTTAGGGATTCGTGGCCTAAAACTATTTCACAGCATGAAATAGAGAGCCTCATGAAAACTCACGGAGTGAACTGGTGATTCACATTGTGAATGTGCCTAGGTATAGCTTGTTTATAAATTATAGGGCTCTCCAAAATTATTTTATTCCTCTCACATTTCCCTCAAACATTAGGTGAACTCTAATATTTTTTGGATGATCGTTCATCTCCTTTACTAATATAAACATCCTTGGATTATGGAGGTTTATCATTGGTAATCTGTGATGAGTAAATCCCCTTTTCTCCCTCTTTTTCTATTTTTTTCCTCTTTGGGAATCCTAAAATGGTGATTTTTTATTCGGGTGTGGATGGGATGTGTTTTTTATGATCCCTTAGTGTGTTTTAGGTTTATTTCTGGTTTCTTTGTGCGTTCATGATCTCCTAGTTATTTCTCATTCATCCTATTGTGTGTGGATATTTGTAAAGCTTCCTTGAGGTAGGGGATCCTTATTCTATCCTTATTTATGTTCATGTGTGGTGATTTCATGCTTTTTCATTTATTTGGGTGGATATTAAGGGTTTTCATAAAGAAGATAATGAATTGAATTAACTGAATTAATGGTAATGGGGATAAATATCATGTTATACTACTTATTATAATATTATTGATGAGATTATACATTATTTTTCCCATGCTGAAAATCATGGCTATCGAGAGCCTTTCTTGTGTTATAGTTGATATGATTGTGAGACCCTTTCTATTTTAATTGTTTGATATCACCCTAAATGAAATTTCTGATCACTTGTATATGGATAATGAATTGGTTACCCATGTAAATATGAATTGTTGTGAGAATACCCAATCTAAATAATGATGAAAGGTAATGAAATCCCTTATAACTATATTTATGGTAAAATTGTGGATTTTGAGATGTGTTGTTATGTATGTAAGTGCTTGTTGTGTATCCTTGTGTGATGTGGGTTGGTGTGTAGTGATGGTGGTGACTATTTGGGATGTGGTATGTTTTGGGTAATTATGAAGTAGTTTATCTCCATGAGATTAGATTTGGGATGATGTGCGGTAGTTGTGAAATGTGGTTGTTTCAGTAAAATGGTTGGGTTGTGGTGATATAGTTTTCCATACATTGTGTTGATGTGGTAGTGGATGTGAGATGGGAAATATTCTATGTGTTATGGTCATGTTAGTTTCTCAGTTAGACATAGAATAATTTGAAATGTTGAAAATGAAATGACATGGGTTGGTAAATTGATATTAATAGGATGAACTTAATGTGTGCTAATTTACTTGAATAAACTAAAAAATAAATGAATTGGTTATGTTAATGTTAATGAAATGTATTAGTAAATTAGAGTTAGTGGAGCTCATTAAATCTATAAAAATGTGGAAGATGTGATCAAAAGTGGAATTGTGTGGCTATTTGTGGTTGTTTTGTTTTATGATGCATTTAGTTATGGAAATAGTTGTGGTGGGTGACGTGCAATGAAGTGGTGGTGTTGTGGAGTATTATAGTATAGTTGATTTTAACCCATAGTTTGGTTATTTTGTGTTATCTATTTATCATGTATTTTATGTTATTTTTCTATATTACTCACTTGAGTTAGACAACCTTACCAATTCCTAAATGTTTTGGGTTATGGGTGTTTTCCACAACATTCAGGATGGTTGTGAAATGAATGGTTGGTTACCCCCTCTTCCTCGCTCCTCCTTCAGTAGCAATGATTATATGAGTTAGTGTTAGAGATTACCTTGTGATGACATAGATTGTGTTGGATATTAACCAATGATGATATGGGTGGGTGTTAGATATTACCCATTGGTAACAAGGATGTGATATTTGGTGGGGGTCATACATGGTGGGAGGAGGGAACAAGGTTGATGTCCTTCATGTTCATGATACCCTACTACCCTTCTTATGTGATGATCTTGTGATGTGATTGTGACTAATGTTAAACCAAATTCTAGACCATTTGGTAGGTTAGGATTGGTAAGGATGCATCCTGACCCACATCGAAGATGGATGGATATGTGATGAGATATTTATGGAAGGGATGGGAGCACAAGACAGTTGACATTCAGGTGTGAGACTGGAAAATCAGTGGGGAAGTGGTTGTGGGGCACCTTGATTTGTGTTATTTTGATACTATTATACTATATTGGATGTGTGATTTGGTGACCATGTCATAGTGAGGATGGGTTTGGTTAGTAGAACTTTTTATGTGCATATTGGTTCTGTTGTTTGTTCATTGGTGAATTAGTATTCTCTTTTCACATGTGCCCTTGAGACCTTTAGTATGATCCTACGGAGTGTAAATGTTATGCTTACCCTATGTATATGTAAACTTTTTTAAAGTTTCAAAGAGGACTTTAGGGACCGATATAGACATTAATATCCTGGGTTTTGGAGTTATTTTTTATTTTCTTCCATAGGAATTGTCTTTTGGTATTTACTGAGAGACTTTTATCTTTATTTGTTGACATTGTTGATACATTTTGGGATGATTTTGGGTTTATATATATATTATGTGATGGATTTTATTTTTAAACATTTTATCATATATCATGGTCCTATATTTTATAGAGGTTAATGCCTTACATATGTGATATATTTATACCCTTGGTGTTTTTCATAAACCTGGTACCTACTAGAGGTGGGACTCAGGGTTACTATCTCTCTTCCTTCACTTCTATTTGAAGAGGGGTACCTTTGGAGGGAGGGGGTCATGAAATTATTCATTAAAAGTATACTTTAAATATTAATTTAGTTATACTCTATTATTTTTATATAACTAAAATGTTTTTAGTTTTTATCTTCTTTGAAACTCTTTTAAAAACACCATTCACACATGGTGGTTTTATGCTCCATAAGTGAATGATGATGAATTATTTTTCACATGTATCATTCATAGATATTATAAAAAATTGATTTCATGATTGGATATAATATTAATAGTCAAATAGATGATATGTGATGGATCTTGGGGTTGGTGTCATTCCAACTTGGTGTATTATTGATATATAATGGAGTCAGGTTAGGCACTATTCAATCCTGGTGTATTGTTGATATGTGATGGAGCTGAAGGTGAGTGTAATTATTACCTGGTTTATTGATGAAATGTGATGGAAATAGGAGATGGATATATTATAACCTATTATGTTGGTTATATGTGTTGGATCTTGGGGTTGGTGTCATTCCAGCCCAATGTATTTGTGGTATATGATAGTAATTAAGGTGATCACTATTTGAACTTTTTGTGTTAATTCGATGTGATGGTACCTAAGGTGGGAACCACATAAACCCTTTGTTTTGATGATGAAATAAGTTTATGGGTGGGAACCACCCTAACCAATATAATAGTGTGATGATATGAAATAGTATTATTTGAGGGCACCAATCTAACCCTTGGTATTGATGAGATAAGATGTTATTATGTGTGGGTGCCACTCAGACCATTTTTTGATGGATTATGACATGTTTAGAGACGAATAGGAACTAGAAAAAGCTGGTATGGTTATTCTTGTGTGTCACTATACAAACTGAGGATCAACAATGGTTTATATTATTAAGTCTTTCTTTATATACCATGTCACATGGTTCATGCACTATATATACTGGACATGTTAGGGACATTATATGTGGTGAGCTACTAAGTAGTTTTAACAACCTTCTCAGGAGTCCCTTGAACTTTGGTACTTGATAAGACCCCATGATTTTAGGAACGGGTATAGAAGAGGCCTAATGTTGGTTGGTTGGTCCAGATAGCTTAGACGGAGTTAGGAGATTTAAATGGGTCAAAACTTAGGACCAGGTGGTAGTTGTTTTCAATTATGTTTATTTTGATCTAATATGTATATGATCTATCCATGGGAGATCTTTTTGATGTATTCCTTACTCATTTTGGACTTATATAGTTCATTTTGATATAAAATATGGTATGTTATTTATGGATGGTTGATATTTAGCTGTGTGGGTTCCTTTTTATTCGATTTTATGTTAGGATGACTAATTGTATGATATTTATATTTTTTTACTACTTGAATAAGAGGTTATAGTATCCCCAGGATAACTCCATAGGCCCTTGCTACTAATCAATACCCTATAGAATATAGATATGCACACCTGAGGTCACATGGAACCCCAATTCGGTTACTAAAGAGTGATCCAGCATGAGGAATCCATGATGATGAGTTTGATACATACACAAAGTTTCACATTCATGCATTTAATGGCCCATAATTTTATCAATGGAATTTTCCTTATATAAATGTGTCATATTTAGTAATGTAATATTATATAAAGCATATGCACTGCATGATAGAATAAATAACATTTTATATTGATATGGGCATTAAATTTAGATATTAATTGACATAAGAATTGAAAGTATTACAATGGGACAAAAAATATAAAATAAGATACTTATAATATGAAAATTTGGAATTTCTTGATCCTCTAGAATGATAACACTCAAGAAAAAAATTGTAGAAATGAAACAAAATACTAGTAATGCAATATTCATTTTGAAAATATATATATATATATATATATAAACTTCAGATTAAATTTAATTGAATGAATAATTAATGGAATGTGAGGTATTTATAGAAGGTATGTAACACATATGATCATTACAAATCTGAGTGTCGAAATAGTAATCTAACCATTGGAATAGTAATCTAACCATTAGGAATAGTTATATGACCATTAGAATAATAACCTCACCCATTTAATTTAAAAAAATATTTAGGTACCTTATAAAATTAAAATATAAAAAAATTATATCATGATATAAACAAATAAGCTTTTTAAAATGATAAAATAAGTGTTTTTTAATTTTGAAAAACAAATATGTTTTTTTTTTGTTTTTTTTATAAATGTAAATAGTTGAAATAAAAAAATTCATTAAATTGTTGTATAAAATAATATTATGTTTTATGATAATGATAACATAATTTTATGAGCCCGTAAGTAATTTTTCAAAGGGTCGTAAAATTGATCATAATGTTAAAATTGGTATTTTTCAAATATATAAGGATTTTAAAAAATATAATTTTATCATATTTAGAAAATTATTTTCATAAAAGGGATTTCATTTTTTTAATCTACACAACTAAAAATGTTTTGGGTTATTTTTTGGTATTTTTCTAAAAAAATTGACTTTTTAATGAATAGTGAAGTATGGTAAAATATGGTATTTAACGTTATATATTAAATTCATGAATTAATTAGTCATGGATATAGTAAAAAACCATTAGTTTGAAATTCTATGACTTAATTATTGTATATAGTCATAATAATCAACACTATTTTAAGTCTTGATCCAAAATAATAAACTAATGAATATAATATTCCAAAAACAACCCTCTTATCTCCTTATAAATATCACCCCTTCTCCTAACACCTTCTAAGCATTGGATCTTGAAAATTTTCAACCCAATTTTCTTCCAAACACTCCCCCCCACGTCCTAATTATATTTGTTTCACCAAAGGTAAAAATCCATGGTTTCTTAAGGTGTATTTCAAGAGATGTCTTTCAAATTGACAATAGTCTCAATCTATCTCTTTTAAATTCCTTTCTTCTTCTACCAGATCATCCCCCATAAAACAAGAAATAATGACTCTAGTATAAAAAATATACCGTGATTTTATTTTGTTAATGGAATATCCATTATCTATCCTTTTATTGTTTCACTCTAAAATGAAAATGTTGTTCACAATATGCTCGGTTCACCACCTCCATAAACTTCATACTTTGTTTTTCTACACCACCTTTATGGAAAGTTTAAATTAAATTAGTGTGGTTTAAATGATCTAGATAAGTACATTATATTTTATTTCGAATTATGGAATGGATATATATCCATAATAATAAAATAAATCCAATAAATTCATCATGGTCATAAAAACCACCTAAATGAACTAAGCGTATAATGATTATAATCTATAAATATTGATTATTTATGAATAATATGGGATACTGATAACCTTTTGGACTTATTGAACCAAATTAAATCCATACCATTATACTTTTGGAGTTATAGAACCACTTCATAAATAAATTCCATAATCATCCACAACTAATGTGGCCTTGTACGCATAACATAAATGACCTTTGCATAGTAGAAATAGAGGTTAAGTGATTATGCAGGATGAATCTGGACAAGAGGTAAGGGATCTCTCTAAACCATCCTATTTTGACTGGGTTATTATTTCTATATCAATTATTTATATTTAATTATAATATTATATATATATATATATATTTCCTATACATATATACCTAGTTTAATTTAACTTTCATTGATCAGGATATACTTGGTTTAAAGTTTCCCCTCTCAATTTCATTCATTAAAAAGTGACGATTAAAGGGAACTTCTCTATTTTCTTACAAAATTTCAAATACCACTCAATGAAATGTTATTTATAATTTCATGGTTTTTAAAACACTCATTTTTATATATAAAGCCACTTTGGTTCATTTTTTGGTTTTATTGAAATTATTATACTCTTACCCTCTATAAAGACTCTTTACCCTTTTCCCTAAAACCCCTCTTAAGAGGTATATTTCCCAAGTGAATTCTCTACTCTTTTTCACATATTCACTTCAATTGGACATCATTTTTTATGTACTATCCTTATATTTCACCTATGAACGTCCAAGAATGATTTAATCCATTATTTAATGGAAACCAATATGATATTCTATTTTGTGTGTTATAAGACATGATTATGTAACCTATTAATTTCCATGGGTAATTCTTATGTTTATTCCCTTTGTTGCATCTAATTTTGTGACAAAAATATTCAAGTACATGTTATGATGGGTTTTCCCATATAGCTCTCCAATGCATTGGGTAATGTTTAGATCTTCTGAGATGATATGTATTGGATTAGGGAGTTAACATATCCATGATGGGACTATATCCAATAAGTTATGTTGTCTTAGCATTGAACCTTGAATTATATTTATGTCATGTTTTAGGTTGTTACCACATTACTATGATTCCATGACATTATGATTCAATATTCTTTATTCCATGCTTCCATTCGATTATTCATGACCCTTGTTGCAGTGCCCTGACTCATTTAGCCACCCGAACAGTGCTACGGGCTGAGTGGCACTAGGCCTTATGCATGCCTCCCCATACGCCAAATGATGCGGACTAGTAGAGAGGGTGAAAAAAAAGAGTAATAGTGGAGAGACTATACCCTATGTTGTTACTAATATAATAAGGGGTCCAGATAAATATATAATTTATAGATGAAAGAAAAGAAAGAAATATATTGTACCAGTAACCAACCCATGGGGAAAGCACAATCAATATTATACAATAGTGGAAGAAAAATCAACAATAGCAGCATAAATAATCAAAAAAATACAAATATACCATTTGTAGAATCTAAAATAGAGCATGCATCCATACAGGTCATACATATCAATAAGAATAAAAGTCACCAATGGTTGACCACAGTGCATACTTATACATATAAGCATGCTGATACCAAAAAAAAATCCAAAGAGAACTCTAACTGATGTAGGAACCTCAAGGTCCTATGTCATCTATCCATGCCAACTCTGCCACTAGGATCCAGCTCCAGGGCATGAACCCTTGAATGTAAAATCATGAAATCTACACATGTCTCTAAGGTTCCATGTAGGGTGTGAGAATGAGTCTCAGTAGTCCACCACCAACATGTCCCTACCTTATATTTGTGATCTAACAGGTGTGAACTAAAATAAATAAAGTTGTAGATTTAATCTATTAAACACAAGCTTCCCTAGTTCTCAATAGCCACTAGGATGTTATTACCTAACTCGACCAACATCAGAATAATGGTAGAGGAGAGGATCCTTATCCCATGGCCCAAGGAATCCTCGGATATAGAATTCCTAAGTGAACCCTTAGGTTACACCTCCAAATAAGTCACCAAAACCATGTGCCAACTGACACCTCATGTACAATCCAATATCACCGACATCCCAAAAGCACACCCAAACAATAAGAAACCGGTCACTCGGACCCCTACTTGAAATCACATGTCAGCTCAAAGCCCAATGTACGGAGGCACAACGATATCTATCCTAAAATTAATATATTTTTTTGGCTCAACAGTCAATGTCCCGAGGAACAACAATGCTCATCCTCCCAAATATAGCATGTCCTAGTGGCCTTAAGTATGGTGAGCCACAACCCCCAAATGATAGCCTCAGTGCAATCATTTGATGGTTACTCTCCATCCTTGTGAATTTATATTTCAATCACCCCCATCCTTTTACCTAATACGCAACTACTAGGGGCATATAACCACATGATTAGTTATAACCACCTCATCACTAAGTCAACCTGTGTAAACATGACTCCAAATGGAAATTTGGCCAACACAGGTGAGTGGAAATCGCCAATTTAGAACCTAAGCCACATCCACTTGCACCTTGTTCCCTTGAGACCATGCCACTAAAATATGATGGCCACTCCATCCCATATATCACAGGCCATGCCCACAACCTGAAGGTATTTCCACCTCAAACCGGTGACCGAGTCTCCCAACCAGTGATCAACATCACTCATGAAATGTGGGCCTCACCATACCTAATGATTGCATCACCTCAAATAAGATGAAAAATTCCATTTCAATCCTTTGGTGGAGCCCATAATTATCCCATAGATCTCAGTAATACATCACAAGCATTCTATATATATATATAATTCAATTCAATTTAATTAAAAGATCAATTTAAACAAGTCAATTTAATTAAATAAACACCATGACCTAGCTACCCATGGTCTGAAGCCCCTCGCACAGCTTGAACCATTTAGATAAATGGTTGAGCATTCCCATAAGCATCTCATAGGGTCTAAAATAATTAATTAAGGATAGTCATCAATTTAAAGTATCATTTCTCGTTCAACACAATGATGAACTAAAAGATACACCCCCCAAACACTTTTGAAAACCCAAATAAAATTATGCACCACCCAACTCATAGTCGTAGATGTAGGAAGGTCTAATATCATCCTCTAAATCTGACCAATTTGAGAGAAAACGGCATTTTAGATGAATTCCCTAAAAATTGGGTAAAATGACTCGTATGGATTTAGTGGTCCATGAGGTGAAGGAAAAGAGAAATAGAAGAAAGATGATGGAGATTATTATTGATACAGATCCAACACCATAAATATATTGAAGAATAGAGATCAGATGGGGGAGAGGGATTAATTTCAAGCTGGAGGGAGAAATGACGAAACCCACACTGTTGTGTGTGACCAAGGGAGGAGAAAAGAAGGAGAAAGAAAGAAATAGTAAATAGGGGAAGTTTATTTCATACCTTTACTAAACTACATGGTTAGCTCACATGGTTTTTCAAATTGTGTGGAAACCATGAGGCTCCTACTACATCGGATCCAAATATCGCATGGTAAACACACATGATTAGGCCTAACCATGAAGAAATTGTGCACTCTATAGTGCATAGGCACTACCCAAATGGCACTAACGATGCATCTTGTGCACCGTTTTTCATAACTGTGTGAAAACTATGTAGATTCCCTCTTCTAAAAATTGAATAGGTCCCGCACAACTGTACACCTCACCCTACATGGTTTTACCAAACCATGTGGAATGAAAAATTGGGTTGCACGGTTTCTACTGAGAGGCTGCAAAGTTAAATATAATTTTTCACCTTCACCTAAATTTTTCTAAAATAAGTCCTCTGATGAACCTAAACCCCAACTGAACACCTGTGAAACTTTTCAATCCTTAAACCATGGCTAAGAACATGGTATTGGGTCAAATAAAAAATCATAATTAGATCCTATTAAGAGAGGAAAGAGTTAGTCTACCTAAAAAATTTCAAAAAAACAAAACAAGAAAGGATTTCGATCCGCTCCAAATACTTGGGATGTAATAATCTCCCCACATTAACATAGCTCATCCCTGAGTTATAAAACATAAATTTGGTATAGTACCAAACATACCAATATCTTAAAACTAACCCAAACTACCCTTGTCTAAAGGGAATTGGTCAACTACCTCAAGGGGCTCTCCGCCTTAGGAGTTACCTACCCCAGTCACATCCTGACCCAAAACTCAAATCAAACTAATGTTTCATTAAAAATACATAGACATTAAGTCCTCCCTTGATGCATCATTACTCTTGCACCTCACTATGTGATGTTGTTTCATACCTGACACCCATCTAGTCCCACATTGCACTGATTCTCACCTCATGCCCATGGCTCACATAGAACCTATGAGGTCTTGTATCTCAACAGATTCTCAAATAAATTCCAGCTCCATGCACCTCAAGTAATTACAACATCGAAGCGATGCTCAGATTCCAACACACCTCAAGTAACCCATGTCTCCTCGATTCCTCAATGCTAACGCACCATGATAAAACCCAATTTCATGCACCTCACACACACACATGCACACACATAGACACACACACACAAACACACCCACCCACACACACACACACACATATATATATATTATGCACCTGATCCAGTTCCAACTTACTAACCAGCATCTGGTTAGTCCATAGATACATCTTTTGCACCTCGTGCACCCCAAATGAACATTCATCAAAAGTTCATGCTAAAAAAATAGAAAAACATGGCTATAACCATGGTGTACCTCTGGTAGTCATCGGATCACCAGCCTTATCTAACCTTAGAGCTCCACTACATGCACCTAGCCTAAAGACTAACTGCCTAAAGCCTGACCTCACTATGGTGTTGCACTAGATACTGGCCATTGACCCCACTGTTGGGTCCCTCTATCCCTTTTATAACCTCTTCATGCAACTGTAGATCGGCTGCCATCACCAGGTACCACTCCCAGTCTAATCTCAAAACCCTAAGTCTACCCAGGTCACTAATTGCTAGCTATCCAAGAAGGATTCATCTCCAGATTTACCCTCCACCCTGGAGGCATCTCTGGATACTCAAAAATCCTCAGAATTGATTTAATCGAGTTTCCAACTGCTTTTGGACCACCCTCATCCTGAAACAGCAGTGGGTGTTGCGACTAGAACTCTCGAGTCAGATACTCCTTAAAAGGATCTACTCCATGAGCTCCCTTATTGATACCTTGGATGACACATACCAAGATCGCTCTGAGATTCTCTTCAAGACATGTCCCAAAGCCTGAAAAATCTAGTAGTTTTCCCACTTGCACTGGAACCTATACTTGAGAATGTACTTGTGACTCGTGATCTGCTTGACCCTCTGGGGTCTCAACCTGCATGTTCTCCTAAGGAACAACATCACCTCCCTCTTGACACTCCCTATGATCCCATCTAGGTGGAAACCAACTAAATACCATGACATGGTCAGACATCTTAGATAACATATATATAAAATGATGATAGGGAAATCATTAATGAGCAGTGAATCCCCACTACCCTTACTCTCCCCCATAACAACCATTCCACATGGTATCTTGGCCTCATGGTCTCCTTACCCACCCCTATAAGATCCAAGTATCACATATGCCTTAGGCCATACCTATCTTGAGGTACCATGTTGTCTCAATCCAATGACCTCATCACCCAACCTGGTGATCAACATCACCCCATACCATCATACCTTCTTGATTCTTTAAGATCCTTGCCCTATTCATATTTATATTACATATCATAGGAAATTCTATCAAAGTCACATGCATATACATAATTCAAATATCCTATGTGCCTAATCAGGAATGTAAACATGCATAAAAAGCCCAATGAACGCCACTTTCCATACTCATACAAGGGTCCAAATCTTATTCCTTATTGTATCAGGCCAAGGATCGCATGTCATAATAAGTAACAATTCACATTCCAAGAGAACCACTCAAGAAGGAAATCATATAAACTATAAAATAATCAGAACATGACAGTAATTAACACCCCTATAAAATTTGGTGTGTTCCCCATGCATGGGGATACAGGCACCCAAACACGAGTTCTAAACACAGTTCCGACCACATCCAAATCTCCAGTCTACCATACCCCAAATAGTAAGACTAGTAGAATGAAAATAAAATATAACATGTGATGTCATTAGTAGTTGGATGAATTCTGCTACTAATTCCTAGTCAAGAACAGCACTAATAACATTTATAGTTCCTCGACCTGTTTATCAACCCAAACAGTGCTATGAACCTAGTGCCACTGGGCCTTAAGCATGCCTCCCCATACAAAAACGCATTTCAAATATCAGTGAGGGTGAAAAAGGGGTGATGGTGGAGAGAATATACCCTCTGGTGATGTTAATATAATAAGGGGTCTAGATAAATATATAATTTACAGTGAAAAGAAAATGAAGATGGACACTGGAGCAGTAACACGTCCATAGAGGAGGCATAATCAAAAGCATACAATACCAGAATAAAAATCAACAATAACAGCATAAATAAAAAAACATGCCAAATATACCATTTATAGAATCTAAAATAGATCATGCATCGAGTACAGGCCATACATATCAATAAGCAGAAAATTCACCAATGGATGACCACTGTGTATACTTATATGTATGAGAATGCTGATACCAAAAAAGAAAATACAAAAGAGAATTATAGATGATGTAGGAAAGGTCCCATTCCATCCATCCATGAAAACTTTACCACTATGATCCCGCACCAGAGCCTAAACTCTTACCTAAATGAAAAAGCATGAAATCTACATGCATCCTGAACATCCTGTGTAGGGTGTGAGAATGAGTCTCAGTAGGACACCACCAATGTTTTACTACATTAAATTTTTTATCTAGCATGTGTGAACTAAAATAAATAAAGAAAAGGATTGAATTTATTAAAAACAAGCTCCCCTAGTGCTCAACAGCCACCAAGAAGGTACTACCTTCCTTGGCCAATGATAGAATAACTGTAGAGGAGTGAATCCTTAGCCCATGGCCTAAGGGATACCCTAATATAGAATGTCTAGGTGAACCCTCACGTTCCAACTCTAAATAATTCACCATCACTATGTGCCAACTAACACCTTGTGTCAAATGCAATACACTCACATCCTGAAGGCATGCCAAAAAAAATAAGAAACTAGTCCCTTAAACCCCTGCTCGAAAGAACCCATCAGATTAAAGCCCTTATTCTAAAGGCATAGTGATATCTTTCCTCAAAGTAATATCTATGTTGGCTCAAAATCTAATGTCCTAAGGAATAGTGATACTCATCCTACCAAATATATCATGGCCCAGCGGCCTTAAGTACGGTGAGCCTCATCCCCCAACTGACAGCCTCAACACTATCATCTGATGACTCCTCACCATCAATGTTACTTTCTACAGCAATCACCCCCATCATTTTACCTAATCCACAACTAATGGGGGCCTCTACACACATTAGTGGTCAGAAATACCTCATCACTGAGTCAACCTGTATGAAAACAACTTCAAACGGTGCTTTGAACAACACAGGTGAGCGGCAATCACCAATTTAGAACCTAAGCCACATCTAATAGCACCTTGTTCCCCTGATACCATGTCACTCAAATCTAAAGGCCATGTCATCCCATATATATTAGACTATTCCTGAAACCTGATGACATTTCTCCCTCAAACGAGAAACTAAGTCAACCAACTAGTGATCACCATCACTCATGAAATCTAGGACTCACCCAAATTGATGATTACATCGCCTCAAATCTGATGGCCAATGTCATCTCAATCCTCAGGTCGATCCCATCACGATCCCATAGATCTTAGTAATAAATCACAATCCTTTCGTGTATATATAATTAAATTCAATTTAAATAGACAATTAAATTTAAACAACTCAATTTAATTAAATAAACACCCGAGTTTAGTTGCCCATGGTCTGAAGCCCCTCATACAGCTTGAACCATTTAGATAAATGGGTGAGCATTTCCATAGGCATATCACAAGGAATCAAATAATTAATTAAGGATAACCATCAATTTAAAGTGACCTCACTTTTTTAACACAATGGATAACTAAAAGCCGCACCCCCCCCAACACTCGTGAAAACATAAACAAAAGTATGCACCACTTACCTCAAAGTCTTAGAAGTAGGAACATCTCATATCAGCCTCTAACACTGACCAATTTGGTAGAAATAAACATTTTAGAAAAATGCCCTGAAAATAGGGGAAAATAACTCACGCATATTTAGTAGTCTGTGAGGTCATGGAAAATAGAAATTAATTCTAGAGGATAGATATCCTTACTAATATGGATCCAACACCACAAATGGATTGAAGAATGGTTCTTGGATAGAGGAAATGGATTAATCACTAGTCAGAGCAAGAAAAGAGGAAACCCATGATGTTGTGGATGACCAAGGGAGGGGAAAAGAAGGATAAAGAAAGAAATGTGGAGGAGGGTAAAAAAAAATCATTTCACAGATTTACTGAGCTGCACAATTAGCTCTCACGGTTTTCCAAACCATGCATCTCCTGATGCTTTGGAGACAAACATTGCACAGTTAAGCCACACGGTTAGGCTAAACCATGTATAAACCATGAACTCTACAGTGCATAGTCATTTCCCAAATGGCACTAACCATGTGGCATGCACATAGTTTTCCCTAACCATGTGGATTCCCATTGCTAAAAATTGTAGAGGTCCTGCACAGCTTTACACCTAACCTTGCATGGTTTTCCCAAACCATGTGCAGTGCAAAATAGAGTTTCACAGTTTCTACTAGGAGGTCACACAGTTAGATATAACCATGCTCCATAGCCTACACTTCTCCGAAATAGGGCCATTAGGACTCTAATGGCCTCAAAACCCAATTTAACACTCGTGACACTTGTTAAGACTTAAAACATGAATAAAAACAAGGTCTTGGGTCAAATAAAAACTCTGAATTAGATCTGGTTAAGTGATTAAAGAGTTGGTATATCTACAAAAATCAAAAAATTTAAAACGAGAGAGGATTTCGACCTGCTCTAAATACCTAGGATGTTACACTTTTTTTATGATATCATGTTATTCCATTTGAATCATATGTTATAATTTATTATCATGTACATTCCCTTACTAGTCTTTATAGCTCACCCCTTTTGATTATGTATTCCCCAAGATTTCCTATGCAATTATAGAAGATCAAAGGTGTCTAGGATAACATTATAGAGATCATAATAATTAATTTTTATTTTTGATTCATGTCGATGTTATATGTACCAAGTATCCTAAAGTCATTATGTCTCTCGATCCTTAGGTTCTGTTTGTTGCATATTTATATTAAAAGAAATATAATAATATGTGTAAGTGTATTGGATCACTATAATTCATATTATTCTCTTATTTTAAATGAAACTCTATGGAATTTATGATAAGAAAGATAGTTGTGAAGTTGAGTATGTGAAGGATTGATGCCATAATTTTCTATATTGAATAGTGTAGTCTAAGAAAATGAGAGGTCATTGTTGGTAATTCATAGAAGGGATTTCTTATTCGAGTATCTAGGGGGGCCTATTTCCCCAGGCATAATCTATATCATATACTTCAATGAAATTATTATTAAGATCACGAAAAGAATTACAAACAGGAAAAACAGGTTTCTCTCCTTTGGCGGTAGAATCACTCTCATCAATTTCACACTGGCATCCATTCTCATGCACATCCTTTCGGTGCTTAAGGTGCATAATTTGTTTATTAAGGATATTGATATAATTTTAAATGCATTCATCTAGGATACTCAGGGGAGGGGGAGGCCATTGGGACTACTGGAAGAGGCTTGTGAAACCAGTGGAGAATGGGTGAACTGATGTGTGGAATATGAGTGAATCGATGAACTTTATTCAAAGTAAAGTGTCCTGGAAACTATTGAAGGTAGGTAATTATGGAGTAAATTCATCAAAGAAAAGTAGGGGAATTCTCTCAGTCTGGACAGAGGGAACCCAACGCCCCTATGGAAGTCCCTCCATAGTCACATATTAGAACTCCAATGCCACTTCTGATTGATCCTCTGTCACGGAGACATAAACTTATGGAATTGTAATTGGGTTGGTGAGACCCTTGGCTACCCGAGTATCGATATAACTGATCTAATGATTAAAGAGTCCAATTCCTTACCCTCATTTATCAATGATATCCTCAACCCATCCCAAAAAATGGTATATAATGTCATTCAACTGGAGGATTCATTAGATGCTTTCTTCTTCATGGATACTCCCTCTAGATCATTCTCAACAAAGGTGTATAGGAAGGTCTCGGCTCTCGAGAAAGACCTCAATTAGTGGGGTGAGATTCTCTGGTGCGAGGACCTTCATTCAAAATTCAACTTCTTGGTATTGAGGGTTCGTAACAATTCTCTTTTTATGGACATGGTGATTAATAGGAAAGGTATTCATATTGTTTCAAGATGCTCCTGATGAAAGGTCCATAAGGAGGAGTTATGGTCCTACCTTTTTCACCAAAGAGAGTGGGCTTGGAGACTCTGGAAAGAACTGGGTGAGTTCATTGTTTTCAACCTGTTGGCAGTGACCTTGGATGACTTCCTATAGCAGTGTTTTAGTGGAACCATCAACAACAAGCACGAAGCGAGGGATCACTCCATTCTATTTGCGGTATGTTGTTGGATCTTATGGGAGTCTCGAAACCAGGCCAGACACAAGAATAACCCCTCTAATGTGGCCCTTATTTTTAGAACTAGATGTTTGGTGTTGGATTTTTATAGTCTTTTTAGTCAGTGGGAGAAATCCCCCTCTTTCATGTGTTTATTGGCTGGACAGCACCATCATGCCCCATTTGGTCTCCAGTCGCAGGGATAGTGGGTGGAGTAGATTCCCCCTTCCAGTGGTCTCTAATTGAAAACGGATGGGTCGTATATCCAAGGATTAATGCGGGTAAGAAGAGTGGTTCAAGACTCAAGAGTCTCGGGGTTACATGAATTCATATCCTTTTATGGAATTGGTAAGTCACTCAAGGTGGAAGCAGAATCCTTGGTCAACGGTCTTGAGATATGCCACTCTAAGGGAATCTCTTTGACTAATGTGGAATTAGATTCTAAGGTTGTTTGGAACTCTTTGAAAAGTATCACCTCTTATCCCTAGGATATAACCTATTTTATCCGTAGATTCAAATCCCTCATTCCATCTGGAATTGATGTTTCTCATACATGGAGGAAAGTCAATCGTGTGGATGATTTTTTGGCCTCCAAGGCCTCTTTTGAGGTCCCAACCATGGTGTTCAACTGTGTTGGTTCTCTTCCCCTTGGGGGTGCTGATATTTCTATTGTTGATGATCTTGGACTTCATTTTTAATGACCCCATGATTCTTGTGTACTTTTTTCCTTTTATCTAATAAAAATACATATTATTGATAAGAAAATGAGAGGCACCATCAATTTAAGCATCATGTGTGGATGAGTACCTCACCAATTTCCTTGGAATTTATGTTTGTGAAAATATTATATAAATAACAATGGCACAATGATATTTGTTATATGATTAATTACTGAGAACTCTTTGGTTTCATAAAAAATAGAGAGCTCGTGTGAAAGTTTGCATATGGAAAAGGGAGAGGAAAAACAACGGTAGTTTGTGTGAATGAGACAGTCCATGAAGAATCAGCTTTTTTGATGAATAAGAGGATTCAAGGAACTTATTTTATCGAATAAGAAAAGAGTATATTATCTTTCTGAAGTTATGAGCATGAGAAGTTGCACACTCATTTTCATGAAAGAGAAAGTGAGTCTCATGTATTAATTTTTATAGTATATAAAGAAAAATTTAGTTCCACATGGTGAGGTGGTATGTGAAGATTTTATACCTAAAGTGTAGTCTGTTACAATTGCATGTGAAGAAGATTGAGGGAGTTCAATGCACATTGTGTTGTGTGAAGATTATGTACATTGAGTTAAGCACACTTGGGTTTTGCGAAGAATAAATTACTTTATGAGTACTCCATGCATATATATGCAGTAGGCATGTATAAGATAAATTAAGTAAATTTACACTTGAGAAGGCCATGCATAGAATTATTCCCTCATGAGAATAGTGTTTTGAAGAACACTCAATGTTGAAATTCAAGAGATATTTTGTGAAGGTCAAAGAAAAATGTTCATAAAGTGAGGGGAAGTAAAAGAGAAGCTTTTGACTTCTGAATTAATCAAGAAAAATCATTTTTTGAAGAATTATGAGAGAATAGGATGTAGATGAGAAGGGATTGATGGTATTGTTAATACATAAGATCTTATTATCGATGCCCTTGATGAGGATAAAGGAGATTGTGTTCGTGTATTCATGCCCTCATGCACAGATAGATTAACCTGAAGAGATTGATGTTGTTCTTGATGTTGTTTTTTTATTCATTTCATCAAGACTCTTGGATGTTGAAGACGCATTATGGCATGAAATCACGATGATTCCAAGTGAGGAACTAGGCCAACATGCATGAAGTTCAGTTGATCAGATCCAAGAAGTTAAATTCATGTTTAGTGGTACAAGAAAGTGTTTTTAAGAACATGTGGTACCTATCAAAATAATACTATTGAAGAACTGGTGGTTCTAATACAAACAATGTCATATCAAAGAAGTGTATGTTACATGTCTGACACTTTTTTGTGACTTGAACTACACTTGAAACCACTATAATAGTATAGTGGTAATAAAATCCATGTACACAAAAAATATCAAACACGAAAAGGATTAGGCTCTCACACAAAGGAAAAACCTTGTAAATTTATTCATGTGTTACTACTTCTTTTTCTATATTCATTACATGTGTATGTGATTGTTGAGTGTGCATCAATTGATCCATTCCTCTTAACTAGGGAAGAGGTTTGATTGTAAGAGGGTTTAATTAATAAGAAATTAAAACTCAGCAAAAGTTGGGTACACTAATCCCCCCCCCCTCAGTGTCCCAACATGATCCACTAGGCTCTACAAGTGGTATAAGAGAATATGTGTAGAGACCCGGTTTTTTTCTTGTATGACTTTGGAATATTTATACATATATTTCTAGAGCTAGGTTCTGAGACGGCATGCGATTCCAAGGCCCGGTGTGCCTATAATAAAATTTATAAAAATATTAAAGTATATTTTGTACTATGTGCATGAAGGAAGTAGGATAACTCTAAAATGGAAGCTCATATCAGAAATCTGAGGGCACAGTTGAGTATGGAACGTGGCGTTTACCCTAGGTGGGACATAACTTTTGTCAATGTGGGGTTTCTATAGAAAAAGTCACCGAGAGAGAAATCATTAATAAAATAATTAAATTTAATTATATTATCTCGGACAATGTGTCAAATAACTTATGAATGGGGACTCAGATAGGAAATCTAAGACTGTCTTTGAGTTCATAATGGGGTGTTTTACCTAAGTGCGATATAAAGTGAGAGGATTCGGGGTGTTTGGATCACATGAACATTGGAAAAAGACCTATTAAATTATATAAATAGGTGTTCAAGTAAATGATCAAGGATTTTGGGTCATTTCCTCTCATGGTTGGTGGAGCTCCTCCTCTCCTTCCATTGGAAAATTGACATCATATATTAGACGGATCGCGATGGTTCTACAGATCTAGATCAGAGCATGGAAAAAACAATGACGAATCTGAATCCTTGTAGGAATTTTCTTTGGGATTCCGCATCCACAATTTAAATTCTTGTTTCATAAATTTTGTTTTGGTTGATTCTTTTGTTTTGAGCATCAATGATGATGGTCGAACTACCATGGCCATCAACTGATCTTCGTTTTCAATCCCTTTTTTCCCTTTCTTCATTCGTTCTTCATAAATTTCATCATTAAATTTTCGGAATGTTGAACCGTCAATGAATATTCGAGAAAATATTTAATATGTGAAGATATCCACTTGAGGTTTCCAAAACCGATCTCTTTTCCAGTTTTCAAGCACTAGAGGAGTCTCGATGGTCCATGAGAGGGACCACCAGCACGCGGTGGTCGGAGGCGGCGTCAAAGGCGATTGGTGGTGGTGCGTGATTGCGGCGGGCCATGAGGTGATGGCAGCCTCAAGTCTGGTGGTAGGGGGGTCCATGGAGTGCGGGGTAGACGACAGCCTCAACCGTGGAGCACAGGGTCGATGGTAGGCAGAGTTGCGAAGTGTGAGGTTGACGAGGCTAACAGAAGGGTGGACGGTGGAGAATATGGTGGCATGATTACGGTGAGACAGAGGAGCTTAGGACAACGAGGCCAGTCAGGCAGAGGACCTGAGTCTAGTGGAGCCAACTAAGTATAGGAGTCGAGGCCAGCGGGGCCAGCCGAGCGGAGGAGCCGAGGTCGGCGGGGCCAGCAGGGCGGACGGGCTGAGGAGGCAAGTTGTGGGCTAGTGAGGTAGGTTGGGTCCAAGCAGTAGAAGTCCAAACCAAACTGAGTGGACTAGGCCCATGTGGAGCAGACCGGGACAGAGTGGGTTTGCCCAGTCTTTGGACGTAGTTTTAAAAATTCATATCTTCAAAATCAGGCGTCCCTTTTACGTGTCATCTATGGCAATGTGATCCTCTCTTCGAGGCGAATATTTTGAGGATATTTTGAGAATTTAATGTTTTATTATTGTGAATTGGTTTCACAAAACACATAAATATAATAATTTTATTATTATTATTATTATTGAGCATTTTTGTATCGGGCCTAACTCTTGCATACGATGTCTGATCGATGCGTCGTTAGTGGCATTGCAACCCTATAATTGAGATATATGTTTCATGATCAATCTTGGGTACTTAAACCACAACAAATGTATGGGACCCATGAGACCCAGTTTGGGCATTTGTGGTTAAATGTTACTTTTTCATATGGTTTCTGTTTTGGACGAATGAATAGTTGATCCCATGTACTTTTCTATGAGGATTGCAGCGGTGTGATCTGTATGATGAGTTTAGGGATCAAGACGTGGTACCCATGAATCATCATTTGTGTACAATGATGAGAGATGCATCTTCTTCACCGGGAGTCTGATTTGGGTGAATAAATAGTCGATCGTGTGTGCTTTTCTGCAAGAATCGCAACGGTGTGATCCATTTGGTTATCTGGTGGCTCCCAAGTTTTCCACTCAATTTTATTTGTGGATCCTTATTCATGATCCCATTAAATGTGGAAACATGAAAGGAATATCATTGGAAGATCCTTCGGATGTGTTTAAAGAGATGCGGTCAATGCATCTGAGGTCGTTTGAGGAGGTATTTCAGTATGTTTATGTATTTTCCCTTCGAACAAACGATGAGCATTGTGCACTCGTCATCCTTTTGGTCGGATGTTCCATATACTCGGGGAGTGTGGTGGAATGACACATGGTACTAATTCATAGTTTAGTACCCAAGTATGTCTACATACACGGTCAAGCGAGGAGGTCGGCTCACATGTCATGTGGGCCGCACACACCATGTACCCCATTATGAATCTTCTACCTCTCATATCTCCTTTTGGACTCAGATAATATCCCACAAGTAGCCTATCCTGATTATTTTATCACCTATAATGTATTGGTGACCTTTATAGGGGCTTTTGAGATACAATGTGAGATATTCTAGGAATGATGCCTATCTGAGGTGACACTCAATGTTCTAGGCGTGATGCTTACCTAAGGCATCACTCGATGATGACAGTGATCATATAGGATTACCAGAGCAGTATCTGGTTTACCCTCTAGATGGGCTAGGTAGTGGAATTCCTCGATGGCAGTACCGAACATACCCTCCATCTGGGCTAGGCGGTGTCATTCCCTATTGACCAAAGTGGAATCCCCCTGATGTACTAGGATGCAGGTCCTCTACGACAACTTGTTAGGTAGTACCATCTAGCATATTAACCTTTAGTGGGGCTGGTTTGTGGGTCCCCATTGACTCCTGAGTGTCGATCCCCCTAATGCACTAGGGCACAGATCCTTGATGACTTAGAGTGGAATCCCCCCTGAAAAACTAGGGTGTGTGTCCTCTAGGGATACTACTAGAATGGAATCCCCCTGATGTACTAGGGCATGATTCCTCTACCTTCTGAGTGTCACCCTCCAGCTGGACTGGGCATGGATCCTCAACGACACTAGAGTGGAACCCTCCAGTTAGGCTGGGCATGGGTCCTCGACCTTGAAACATGACCTCTCGACTATGAGGAATAGTGGTTTGAAGTACCTTTGGAATCACGAGAAAGAGGGAAACTTTCCCCACCAATAAACATCCTTGAGATGTGACCTGAAACTATGAGGGGGAGTCAGTGCTACCTAAAGAGGATAGTACCATGGTGTGGTGATTGATTCCCTTTGACTTTCATGTTCAGAGAAGATGTGAGGGATGTTGTTCATCGTTGGTGGTTACTTCTAGAATTTGTTGAAACTCATTTCCTAGGATGATCTGAGAGATGGAGATCTCTTTACTCTCTCATTTAGGCTTATTTGAATGAGCATACACTACTAAAAAAATATCCTTTAACAGTGCTAGAAATGGCTTTTATCGGTGATGAAAAATTGATGACTATATGAGTGATGTTAAAATCCCATGACTTTTATCAGCGTAGAAAAAGCACTGATAAAGTATACCTTTATTAGCTCTTTTAAAAGGACTGATAAAGGATCACACTATAGTGTGCTCTTATAGAACACCGTATCACCAGAAACACACCAGATATCAACAAAAAAAGTCCCAATATAGTATTTAAATTAGATGAAATTTACAACACAAACACAATAACAAAACACTATATTATAGACATTTCAAACATTAGTTTATACAATTGCATAAATAAAAATTATTACCTACATTCAAAAACATCAATGTTACATTATCTTTTAATCCTGACTTGAATCATGCTATATATTGAAGAAAAAACCACCCCTGATCGAGAAAAATAATGCACCTATATAAGAAAAAAATTCTTATGTTAGTATTAATATAAATAAATAAATTAACAGGAAGTGTTAATTTTACTTAAATTGATGTCAATTTTAAATAAAAAGACACACTTTGAGTCATACCGGTCACACCGTGCATCCGATTGAGGTGACACTGATTCCAACACATCTCAAATGACTTGTGGATCATTTCTATAAAGTATCAAAATAATATGAATGATTTTTCTCTATTTTGAGTACATCAGTTGTCTTTTTTACTAAAATGTCATTTTAAACTGGAAACACACACTTTTGAATCATTCTGATCACATCATGTATATATTTGATGTGAAATGGATTCTTACACATCACAAATGAATTATGAATCAATATAATAAATTATCAATAAAATATTAGTGTGTTTGATCAATTTTTTGTTAGTGAACCTTTTTGAACTAAAATGTCAATTTTAAACTGATAACGGACACTTTGAGTCATACCTTGCACATCATTTATCGAATTGAGGTGCAGGTGATTCCTATACATCAAAAATGAGTTCTGGATTGTTTTACTTATGTATCAAAACAATTTTAATGTGTTTGGTTGGTTTTGAGTACATCACTTGTCTTTTTAACTAAAATTTTCTTTTTAAACTTGAAACACACACTTTGACTCATACGGATAAAATCGTGTATCGATTAGGTGTGAGACCAATTCCTACACATCAAAAATTACTTATGGATTGTTTTCCTAAAGTATTTAAACAATTTGAATGTATTTTATCAGTTTTGAGTAGGAAAATTGGCCTTTTACTAAAATTGAACTCAATTTTAAATAAAAACACACACTTGGAGTCATATCGGTCACACCGTGCGCCAGATTGAGGTATGGCTGATTCATGAACATCTCAAATCACTTATGGATCATTTTACTAAAGTATCAAAACAATATTAATGTGTTTGTTTTATTTTGAGTAGTTCATTTTGTTTTTTTACTCAAATTGATGTCAATTTTAAAAAAAGATGCACTTAGATTCATACCAGTCACACCGTGCATCGGATTGAGGTGCAGTTGATTCCTACACATTCAAAATCACTTATGGATTATTGTCCTAAAGTATCATTGTAATATTAATGTGTTTTTTTGTTTTCAGTATGTAACTTGTCTTATTTACTAAAATGTTATTTTAATCTTGAAACACATGCACTTTGACTCATACGGATCACATCATGTATCAATTTGACATGAGACTAATTCCTACACATCAAAAATGATTTATGAATCGATGCCCTAAATCATCAAGAAAATATGAGTTCATTGTCTTAGTTTTGAATGAGTGAAACTTATTAAAGTAAAATGTTTATTTTAAACTGATAATGGAAACATTGAGTCAGTTTTATTTTTTGGTAAAATTAATATCAATTTTAAATAGAAATAAGTACTTAGATTCATATCGGTCACATCGTGTGTCAGATTGAGGTTCGGATGATTCCAACATGTCCCAAAGTATCAAAGAAATCATAACTATCATTGTTACCAAGATTTCCATTGACTTTATTTTTTAAACTTCCAACAACACATGAGTAGCTTTAAACAAACCACATCAAATCGAAAAGAAAAAGAATCCACCTGTATAAGAAAAAAATTATGAGTAATACTAAAATCAAATAAATTAAACACTAGTACAAAAAGTATTTACCACATCATGATTTTTTACGTAAATTACAACTAAATGGTGTGCAAAGAAGTAAAATTGATTTATCACATCGGTTATATTATAACCAACGTAAAAACTGCATTATGTTGACTTATCACATCGGTTATTTTATAACTCACATAATAAATCAAATATCTCACTTTATCATGTCAGTTATTTTATAACCGACATTATAAATGAAATAAAAAACACTTTATCATGCCAGTTACTAAATAACCAATTTGATAAATCATTTAAAAATTTTACGAAGCCCTGTATTGATTTATTTTGGTATTTTTCGATTGGGTGACAATGACTCTTCTCTCTCACACGAAAACCCTAAAAACGATTCTTCAAACCCGTGGCCTCCAACCTAATTTTTCCATCATCATTCATCATCTTTTTTATCACCGCATATATATGATCTACTTGCAACACTCAAATAATCTCCACACGCCCCAATTTTGATCGTTCTTTTTCATGGATTCCCTACATTTATGTTTTGCAATTTAATTTTTTAAAATATCACATTATATTGTTTAATTTCCTAATGTTATAATTATTGGACATGGTTACTCTCATTATCTATTGGGATGGTTGTTTCATCCATATTAACAAAACAATATTCAATTTATACAAAATGTAAAGGGAAAACAAAATGCTTCACAAGATTATATATATTTAGATTATGATATCATGTTTATCTCTGTTTATTGTATCACTGAATTCAATGGGTTTTGGTATCTCTGTTTTTTTGGTTTTTTAATATGTTGTGATCTACCATGTTATGTGAATTATTATTAAACAACCATTAATAGATGGTTAACCTTGTATATTAGGTTAGTGAAATGTATTTCCTAGGAACATATTGCTTTTAACATGATGCCCTCAAATAATGATATGTAATTTAATGAAATACCCTATGCCTAATATGGAAAATCTATGGTATGTGTTGTGATATGTTTTTGTCTAGTTTTTTGTGTTCATGGGGTTGGATTTATAGTGATGGGTGTTGGTAAATAGATGTGTTATGTAGCAGGGATGCAATGGTTCTGGTGGTGTGGTCGTACAGTGGGACTGCGATGGTGGTTAGTTATGATAGTCTCCTGAGTAATAATGAAATTAAATTCATGATAATTATATGAAATTGGACTCTAGAAAATATTTAATAATTAAATTTATGGGTTTATATTAAATATTAATTTATTTTTAATATGAAATATCAAAATTGGAAAGTGTGATTTTAAAAGTTTAAAGTGATGTGTGAATTTTGTTTTAATTTTTTGGGGTTATATATTTCAAATTTTTAGTAGAAGTGGAGCATCTTGTGAGATGTTAATACCTTGGTTTTGAGCCCTTATTATGGGGCTAGTGTGATTTTTCTATATATGTATATACATTATATATTATTTTTTATTTATTTATGTGCCTCACCCATGTCGAGAACCACATTCTGGAAACAATTGTCTTGGGGGAATTTTTTCCAACATCTTATAGGGGGTGGATGGATGGATTCTATCTCTTCCCCACTCCCACTTCTATGTGATGGTGATACACACAGACTGTGATGGCCAGCAGTCAAAATATCATTGTCAACATTTGATGTGATGATTATTTTATGGACCAGGTGTCATCGTAGGGATGTGATGATATGGATTGTGGTTGGGGTCGTGTATGGTAGGAGGAGTGAATGAGGTTGGTCTCCTTAATTTTCAAAATACCCTAATATATTAGATTTGATATGTGATGTGATGATATGTCCCGGGTGTCTACAGGTGTGATGTGATGTGATGTGATATTATTCAGAAGTGGTGGGTGTTCTATGATGCACAATGTTGGGGTGTGAGAGTTATAAATCGATTGGAAAGCTATATGGGGTAATCTATCACTAATATGATTCATATTATATTATTATACTTGGATGCATTATTTGGTGAGTGGGACATTGTGAGTTTGGGGTTTTGGTATTTAAAACCTATAAATGTGACCATCAAAATTACATGAAATAAAGAAATTTTTTCAATTCAATACAATCCTAAGACCTGTTAGGTTAATATTTTAGATAATTATGATAAATATTTAAGTAACAAAACTCATGTTGTGATCGGTTAATAATACATCACACTAGTGGATGGTGATTTATTTTTACATAGTGGTTTTATATCTTATTTCTCAAAAACAATATCATTATAATTTTCAAATACTCGTATATTTGTTTTATTATATTTCAAAATTGTGTTACTTTAAAATTATGTCATATTTCATATAAATATAAAATTGTCTTATATAACTATATTTTATTTTTAAAATTATTTCCATGCATATATTTTTCAAATATGTGTATATTTGTTTTATATTTCAAAATTGTGTTACTTTCAAATTATGACATATTTTGTATAAATATAAAATTAGCTTATCTTAACAAGATTTATAATTTTGGTACTTGTTATAGTTAATAATGAGTCGAAGTTGGATTATAGCACATTGAATGAGTGATGAATATGAGGAAGGTGTTGATTCTTTTTTGGAATTTTCTAAATGAAATATTCCTAACAATGACATGTTTTTCTACCCATGCCTGAAATGTTTAATTATAAAGAAGTTGAAATGTAGAGAGATCAAAGATCATTTAATTTTTTGTGGTTTTAATCCAATTTATAGCCCTTGGATTTGGCATGGTGAAACTGGGTAGAATCTCAAATCTACTAATGATGATGCTTTGCAAAATGGTAACTTTTATGAAATTGAAGAAATGATTCATTATATTGAAGCAAACCAAATTGATAAAGAACCAACAATTGACCATCAATATAGTGATGCTGAAAAACCATTATATCATAGTTGTATGGATTTTATAGTTTTATCCTCGGTGTTAAGATTTATTAACCTGAAGGAGAAACATGGATGGAGTGATATAATTTTTTCAGAGCTGCTACAATTATTGAAAGACATTCTTTCTAAAGACAACAATCTTATAGATTAACATTATAAGGCCAATAAAATATTATGCCCAATGGGATTGGGATATAAGAAAATACATGCTTGTCTGAATAGTTGTGTGATATTTTAGAAGTAATATGGATTCCTATCAAAGTGTCTTAAATATTGGATATCACGATATAAGTTGAAAGAAAAATCATAGGCTGGTGTAGATATTACAGAGATCACTACAAAAGTATTTTGGTATCTTCCTATAATTCCTCATTTGAAACGTTTATTTTATAATTCACATGATTCGAAAAGTTTAAGATGGATTTCTGATGAGAGAATATGTGATGGAAAAATACACCATCCAACATATTTTCCAAAGTGGAAGAAAATTGATGAGAAGTATCCTATATTCAAAAATGAAGTTAGAAATCTCAGACTTGGGTTGTACATGGATGGAATGAATCCACATCAAAGCCTCAGTAGCACACATAGTTCACCACATGTTTTATTGGTAATTCACAACCTATCTCCTAAATTTTGTATGAAGTGTAAATATTTCATATTGAGTATAATGATCTCTGGACCAAAGCAACCTTAAAATGATATTGATGTTTTCTTGTCACCATTAATTGATAATTTGAAACTCTTATGGGAGGATGGTATTAGGGTGTATGATTCTTATAAAATGGAATATGTTCAACTGCATGAATTGATTTTGTTCACTATAAATGACTTCCCAGCATATGGAAATTTGTTTGTATATAGTGTTAAGGGGCATAAAGCATGTCAAATTTTCGAACAATAGACTTCATATTGTCAATTGCATCATGGGAAAAAACAGTATACATGGTTCATAAATTTTTTTTTCCTATGGATCACTCTTATAGATGATTAAAAAACGAATTCAATGGCTAAGAAGAAATTTATATTTATCTAAAACCTTTATCCACTAATGAGTATTTTGATAGGGTTCAAAATCTTGATGTGACATTGGGAAAAGGCACATAAATCTGGTAATGAGAGACATATTTGGAAGAAATGGACAATATTTTTTAAGCTACTATATTGGAGATATCATAAAGTGAACCATAACATTTATGTCACATGCATAGAAAATAATATATGTGATGGTTTGATTGGAACATTTTTAGATATTAAAGGAAAGACTAAAGATGGCTTGAATGCATGATTAGACTTACTATCAATGGGAATACGTTTGGAGTTAGCTCCCACACCTGATGGAAGATGAACATTTCTTCCCTCGTCTTGTCATACATTATCCAAGATGGAGAAAATTAGCTTTTTTTAGTGTCTTCATGATATCAAAGTACCATAGGGTTATTATTTAAATGTAAAAAAATCTCTTTGAAGGATTTTAAGTTGACAGGTATGAAATCTCATGATTGTCATGTCATGATGCAACAATTTCTACCAGTTGAATTTCATGGAATATTTCCCATCCATCTCAAAAAGACTATCGTGAAGGTGTGTTATTTTTTCAATTCAATTTGTAATGGGTTGATTGATCTGGATGCTTTGAACATTTTGGAAAATGAAGAAATTCCTATACTTTTTCAATTGGAAATGTATTTTCCTCCATATTTTTTCATATGATGGTGCATTTAATGGTTTATATGGTTTGAGAAATAAATCTTTTTGGAACTTTATATCTACATTGGATGTATCCTTTTGAAAGGAATATAAATATATTGAAGGGGTATGTTAAGAATACATATCAACCAGAAGCCTCCATTATTGAAAAGTATATTTCTGAGGAGGTTTCAGAGTTTTGTATGATCTACTTGTCTATGGCGAAGACCATTGGTTTTCTTCTATCTCCCCATGAACAAATTAATAATGATGGAAAGGGGATTTGTGGCTTGAAATTAAAAAAAATTCAGGTGAAAAGATGGAAAAGGTACAATTATACATCTTGAATAACATGGCTAATGCTCAACCATATATTAAATTACATACTAATGAGTTAAAACAATGTCATCCAAAGAAGAAAGAAATGTGGATTTTGAATGAGCATAACAAAACTTTTTTTACATGGTTTAAAAATACCATGCTTGGTAGATCAGATTCATCAGAGACATTAAGATGGTTAGTGGGTGGTCCAAGTCTAAATGTTATAACATTTTCCAGGTATGAAATTAATGGCAATACATTTTATATGAAAACTAGGGACAATAGAGGTGTAGTTCAGAATAATGGTGTTTTGGTGTTCGTAGAATCAATGTATTTTTTGAGTTATAAGAAAAAAAATCACAATTTCTACATCAAATGTATATTATGGATTCATTGAAGAATATGAGAGGTATATTACATTAAAATTAAAGTTCCTATGTTTAACTGAAAATAGTTTATCAGCAACAATAGTGTCAGATACGATGAATTTGGAATGACACTTGTTAATATGAATAGATTGGAAGACACATCTGATTCTTTTATAATCTAAACACATGAAAAAAATTCATTGTTCCTGATCAATCCAATATGCATTTGTATATTTTTTACAAGGAAAAACACAATATTTTGGTGATGATCAACTTGATGAGGATGTTGATTTATGTGAGATCCCTACATCCAAGGAACGATTAATATATAATAATTATGATCTTGTTGTAGACATGGTTTGTTCCATGAAGAATGATCATGACAAAGGAATTTGGGAAAATAGTCCATTAGTACATTCATAATATTATTGGTAACATATGTTTATTTCTCCTTTACTTTTATTAATTTCATAAAATTTTGTCTTGTATTTTTTTTCTTCATTAAAACACGTATTAAAGCAAATCAGTAGAAATTTTTGTTTGTATTAGGTTAGTTTTGTTTAGTTTAAAATGTTTACCATTACATAACTTATATATTTATTGATTTTGTTTAATGAAAATTATTTTAAATCTATATCTTGAAAAAAATTATTATTTGTGTAAAAAATTGATTTATTAGGTTGGACCATTTTTAATATTCCTATACCAATTTTGGATTTGTTTCCATTAATTTACATGAGATTTCATATATCATTACTATTGTTAGCATTTTAGTTAACAATAAAAAATATGAATAATAATGTGTTAAGTTTTAGTTTACTTTTGTGTTTCATAATTTTTCTTTTTGTGTTTACATTAGTATTATAATATGTGAATTTGTATATTTTATGTACTAAATGTTTGTTTCTTTAATAAGAAGGAAAATGATAGATCAATCAAATAATCAACCACAAACTTCTAAAGATGAGCGCCGTGATCATACCTCTAGGGAGGAGCATCCACATGCTTCTCTTGATGTTCCTCAATCTTCTTCATGTGCTCCCACAATAGAAAATAAGAGTTCGAGGGTTAGTAAATGTGGCCGCACACATTTACTAAAATTATCAGTTGATTGTAGCAGGGACCAAAGGATAGTTGAAGACATTGATGAAAATGATGTTCCAAGAGGTCCTAATACAAAACCGTTCAAGAGTTTTGTATCAACCTAGGGTAAAAGAAAAGTCAACCTTTTTTAAAATAATTGTAGAATTGTTGACAAAACAACACTATCTCAGTTGTGGGAGACTATTTTGGTAATCTATTTTGCTATTGTTTCACTAATCTTGAAATTTTTATTGTATAATAAGATTTCCCTCTTCTTTATCAGATGAAATTTGATATACATGACACTTTAGGAGTTAGGAGGAAATGTTTATCGATGGATTCTAGGAGATGGAGGGATTTCAAATAAACCCTCACATCTAATTTCATTTTTTGGGATAGGAAACATGATAGTCCAAGTCATATGTATTCTTTTATAGATGAAGATACATGGAAAAAATTTATCAAAAGTATAAGACAAGAAGAATTTTTTTTAAGTGAAATGTAAACTTTTAGAAGTTTTCTTATATTAATGATCTTATTAATGAATTCTTAATGATTTATTATTCTTAATTTATAGGAATCAAGGAGATCAAATTAGGTGATCCAATCTAGAAATGTATACCCTCATATTTTATCTTGGGGAGGGTATAATTTATTAGAATAATAAATGATAGCTGAAAATTTACAAAAACGTATAACTTGATCTTTCAGCTCATGAGAGGTTACCCCTCCATACCCTCTTTATAGACATGAAAAATGGATGATGGCTCGGATGAGGAAAATGGGGAAATATCTTACAAAAGAATTGAGGGTCGTATATGAGAGGATTTTAAGATGTTTATTTTATTTATTTAAGTCAATTCAATTATTTATATACTTTGAATCATTAAATAATTTTTCAAATAATTCATACAAGATTCTCTTGAGGAGCATAGCACACAGGGGGTATTTAAATCTGATGGGAGGCATGATATTATATCTGCTGCACTGGATAACCCTGAACACCCTGGTCGTGTTCGAGGATACCCGGTGGGAGTATAAATAAGAAAAGTGTTACCATATTCTTCTTCTTCTTCCATGGAGGGTATATATTAAAAAAATAGTATATTTGGAGGCTGAAGTTCACAATATTAATAGGATGATGGAGTAAAAGATCAGAGCATCGGTATAGTCTATGTTTGAAAACATGCAATGAAAATTTCAGATTGAAGCTCCCGCTCCACCTCCTCCAGCAACTCTGACTCCCCCACCACCACCTACAGACCCCATTATTTATCCTCCTCTCCCTACAGACCCCATTATTTATACTCCACCTCCATCTTCAATCACTATTTTTTATCCTACTCCCACACCCCCTCCTCCACAGCTTCCTAGTTATTTTGTGTTGTATATTGATGATCCTCACTTTCATATAGTCGCATATGGGATGATATATTATATAGAAGGTACAATTCATCATAAATAGTTAGAGGTAGAACAACATAGGGTCACTGTACAAGATATTATAGATATATCAGCTGGAGTACTGTTACCTATAGATGAGGTGATGAAAGTTGGACAAAGTATTATCCACTTCTTAGTTTTTCAATCTAGACTTCTACAACCCATTACCATAGAGGCATGTGTATGTTATATCTTTCATTTTATTTTTCTATTAAATTTGTTTTAACATTGGAAATTTAAAATATTTTTCTATTTATTTACAAGAATACTTTAAAGGTAAATAAATATTGTATATCCAATAATAAAGAAAAAGGGCTATGACATTAGATTTAGATTCTAGTAGTCTTGACAGATTTCCAAGATATTCAAATTTGTTGGTAGGTTATTATATGTTTCCAATGGAAGCTCATATTTGTGGGTGTGAAATAGATGTGGGGTGAAAAATGATATAATGGATCTTGTTACAAGTGATATGTTGGGAATCAATGTGGTGTATGTTTTTTCCATATACGTATTAACACAAATCATTCCCTGCATTAAATTTATTGAAAATTTATAATTACCTGTTTTTTATTAGGTATCTTTATAAAATGTGTGAGACGAATTAGCAGACAGATTTATATGGGTTGATGGACCTGTAGTTGATTTCACCTGAAGGAAATGAATTGTATGAGGAATAAAAATCAGTTTATATTACATAAATATTTCAACAGGATATAATTACATAGTTTTGGATGTTTCATTTTATTAAGAAGTATGAAACATATGTCTCACAAATTGTTATTTATCTTTTAACATAATAACCACTAACATTAAATTTTCTTTTATATCAGTGACCATTGGATGTTAGGTGTTTGTTATCCAAGGGATAAAACACTTTATTTTATATGCTCTGTCCATGGCCATGTGTGAGGAAATTTTAAGAACATGTTGGAAAAGTAATTTTTAATTTCTTAATAGATGTTTATATTATAATGAATTTTAAATTTATTTCATTCATATTATTTTCTAATAGGGGATGGGATTTATTTTGAAGATCCACAATGAAAAAGAGTTCCAAGATCAAATATATAAAATTAATGTTGAATATCCATTTATAATTAGTACACTTTTTATTACATAAAAACGATATTTTTAATTGAAAACTCATTAAAATAGAATTGTCATAAACAATAAGGCATCATAGATTGTGGGTATTATATGTTATGATTTATGTATAAAATAATTATAACTACAACAGTTATGAAGTTTGACCACATTATATTTCCTTATAAATTTTTAATTAATATTTCATTTGTTTTATTTATTATACATGTTAACTACTTTATTTTTTTATTTTTATCTATTTTATGACCCTCAACCTTATAGTGAATAAGAGGTCAAACACTTACAAGTGGAATGGTCAAATTATTTTACAGGTTTGATTGGATTTTAGTATGTTTTTAGTGAATATTGTAATTTTGAATATTTTAATTATAAATGTCTATGTGGTAGTTTTTTTTATTTAGGTTTTTTTAGTTATTATTAAAGACTTTGAATTATTAAATGTGAATGTGTAATTTTGCTACTGATTTTTCTTATTTTTTGCTTATTTTTTCTTGTTTATGGTCTAGATTATTGTCTAGTTTGGGTTATTTCCAGTCTGGTTCTATAGTGGAGAGGAAGGGTTTCATAAATTATTTAAAAAATATCAGTTTTTTACATTGGTTATTTATTAATCGATGTTAAAACGCAAAAAATCATTTTTCCACATCAATTTTTTTATAATCTATGTGGTATATAGTTTTTTACGTTGGTTATTAAATAACCAACTTTAAAAAAGTATTTTTGATGTTTTTTATTTACTAATTGATGTGAAAATTTCCTCAGGATTGGGTTTTTTCATGTCAGTTTTTATATAATCGACGTGGTAGGATATTTTTTACATTGATTATTTAAATAATCGACGTGAAAAACCTCTATAAAGCATCTTTCACATCGATTATTAAATAACCAATGTGAAAAAACCTTTACCAAAGCATCATTCATGTTGGTTATTAATTAAACGATGTTAAAAACCTCCAATATAATAAATTTTAACATCGGTTTTTATATAATCGACGTAAAAAATATTATTTTTTACGTCTCCTGCAACAACGTTGCCCTAAAAATGACATGAAAAACCTAAAAAAGTTGACGTAAATTTTTTTTCACTATTCAAACCTAAATATGATATAATACATTAATTCCATGTATAATGATTTTACTATGAAAGTATTATGATTACAGCTGTGATGGAGCAGGGGTGAAAGGTTTTGATCGAGAAGAAATCTGTGGAAGTTTTTGTTTAGAAAGGGATGACCGATGGACATAGCACCCCAACTCGAACAAAATAATCCACCTATATAATAAATCAATTATTATTTGGATATAATAAAAAGAAATAAATTAAACATAAATATCAAACAGTAAATTAATTATATGGACAATGATTTTATTGTGAAAGCATTAATATTACCTCTATGATTGAGTAGAGGTAGCACCGCTTCTATTCTTACAAAGAGAGTCGAGGTAACTTGAAAGATAATGATAAATACACCACTACATGGTTGAAATGGTTTCCATGGATAAGAAACATGAAATTTGGACAAAGCAAGTAAGGGCCTAGGTTTTTTCAGACTGTAGTTTTGAGCAGAAATTTGAATTTTTTCTTCGGATGCTTATAAAGGGGTAAAATGGTCTTTTACCTAGAAGATGATCTCGGATAATTTTTATGACCACTCTGTTGGTCCCAAAATAGGTTTTTACCCTATTATAGGGGTTTGGTGGGAATCTGAGCAGTTTGAATTTTAGTGGAATATTTAATATTTAATATTATTAAATTAAATATTAAATTATTCACAGAGGTTAATTCAGTCATGAAATTTAAACGAAGAGTCTTATTTATATGTTGTCTCATCCATTGAGTCTAGAATGGAGAATTTATCCTAGGAAGGTCCTAAACTTGAGTCGAGCATCGGGGATGGGTCGGGCCCCTTTTTCTTCTTTTTCTTTTTCTTTTCTTTTATTTTTTTCTCTTCCTTCTTCCTCTTTGCACATGCCTCCTGTGTGATCCTCTAGTGTAGTTTGACCAATAGAAAATGCTAAGGGATAAGTAGAGAGAGAGATATGGAAGGGAAGACTGGTACCATTGCGAATCCCTCAACACGCTGAGTTGGCGTATGATATCCATGGACAGTGAAATCAACTGAAGCGTCAGCAGTTTCAACCCGAAGGTAGGTTCATTTACATTTTCACCATAAATCCCCTTTTAACATGTTTTTTTAAGTTTTTTAATCCAGTTTATTCATGATTGTGCCCTATTAAGGACGGATCTATTGTTTGGGGGGGGAAACAGGCGTTTTGGGTGATCCAAGGGTTTTCCCATCGAGAAACCCATGTTACACGGCATGTGTTCTAGGGGAACACGTCGTGTATTCTTCCCATTATGAGAAGAAAATTTTTTCTTAAGTACATGTCATGTATTCTGAGTACACGTTGTGTGGTGGTACATGGATGTGTGTCTAACCGTGTGAAAAAGAACATGGGTTTTTGGTTTTTAAAAAATAAACGCTGTGTTCTTTGAAGTATGCGTTGTATAATTATATACAAGAAACCCCTATGTTGTTCTGGCTATTTATAAGTACACAGCTATGGGGAGGGATAATATTACACACTGTGGACTCTAAAATACATGCCATGTACTTTTTTCAGTTTAGAGTTTTGGGGTATTTTGTGCGCTAGAAGTTAGAGTTGGGCTTGTGAGTAGTCTATTCTGAACATTTTTTCACCTATATCACAATGGTGGAATCCTATTGACATTTATAGGTCATCTAAATGGTGTTTTAGGGTTTATATATAAATTTATAGGTTCTTCATTTGGTTATCGAGTTCAGTTGTTACCTGAGAGTGAGAATTGGTGTGGATGACAGGTTAGGTGTTCAGACCAACTTAGTCGAGACCTTTGATCTGAGATGAGTTGTGATATATATGATTTTAAGGATGTTCCCACTGTGAGATGTGCCCTTCTGGCCTATGAGTCCATGATACTGGATGCTTCCAAGGATCCCCTGAGGGATGCCTTTTCTTATATGCTGACCTAGGGAGACCCTTGTAGGATCTCTCTCATGTTTTTATTTGAGAGGATCCTTGTTATAGGATTCCTCTATTGTACTTCATTTGAGGATCCCATATAGGATTCCTCCCTTACTCTTCACTAAGGATACCATGTAGGATTCCTACACTTGTGTTTACTTGAAGAATCTTGAGTATGATGCCTCCTCAGTGTTCGACTTGACGGACCCAGCGGGTGCCCATGGTTTGACCAACCCTAATCTTTTGCATTAGGTTTGGGTGGAGATGGTGTTAGGGTGTCACCTAGAACCCATGAAAATCATTCAAGCCCCTTGGGTTGTGGATGTAGTGTTGGGTTGGGCATTCAGGACACCCTCACTCATTTTTTTATATTTGACTTGGTTTTGCTAATGCAGTTGTGTTTACCAGAGGTGATTCCTAGTTAGTGGTTGTTGAGCCTGATGCGCGGCGTCATTCTTGTTTTTTGGGATTCTCGGATGTCCTCTCTTGGGATCTGTCTCTGAGACATGTTATTTATGATATTTTACTAGTACCTAGAGGTATTACCTGGGATATGAATATTGATCATAGATACGCACACACACAGAAAGATATATATATATTGTGATATATAATTTTTTGGGATGTCCAGAGGTGCTTCCTAGTATCTGGCTATTGAGCCTTATATGTTTAATTTTATGCCTTGATTGATACTTAGATTTTTGTAGTAGGAATTCCTTGTACATACTCATGGGTTGAGTGATATGCATGCAGGTGAGGTGGTGATATTCCTATGAGCAAGGTTGTGATATGCCTACAGGTGAGGTTATGATATGTCTGTGGGTGACGTTGGGATATGACTTCAGGTGAGGTTGTGTTATACCTAAGGGTGAGGTTTTTGATATGCCTACAGGAATGGTTTTCAAAGTCTGTTGGATTCAAGGGCTTATGCTCCATGTTTTTTTGATCAGTGACATTTTACAGGATTTATCGTTGGTATACAGTATCCTTATTTATAGGATTGACAATCAGTATGTGTTATCCTAGTTTTTGATTGGAGGCGAGTATGTGTGAACTCAGGTGTAGGATGATCATCCCCCTATTGTGACGTAGCTTGATCAAAGATATAATTCTAGCATTGGCTGAAGCAGGTACATGTCAATGGGATTATGGACTCAGAGATTGACTAAATAATACACGGCCTGAGTTACACGACATCTATCTTAATTACCTTGTGCAGGATGTCTAGGTTATTGGGTTTATATACCCAAGGATCTACTACTCATGTGGTTTCATATTGTTTGGTTCACATACTCATGAATATTAATATTTATGTATATATGTAAAGGTATGGGACTATACATGTATACGTATATAAATATGGACATCCATGATGGAATTTTCTTAGTTGACAGAGATTACAGACCATGGGTTCGATTGTGGTTGCACGTTTGGTTTACTTCTTTTTATTGTTTTCTAGCTAGGCTGAGAACATTGATGTTTCATATACTTTTAGCAACACAGTTGTAGGTTGCTTGTCGGGGCGGCCTACTGAGATTATTTTTCACCCCTTCACGTGATCCTCAGTGTACGTGTAGACCTTATGCCTGTTTTGTAGGTTGATCACAAGTTTCATGGTGGATAGGGATAAGGGCTAGTGTTGCATGATTGAGCGGAACTGCTTGAGTGGTTATACTGATCAGACTGGTGCAATTCAACAGTTTCTGAAGATCGGGTACATGTGTCGGCTTGAAGTTAGTAGTAGATCCAAATACTTTTACTTTCACTTTCTTTTGTACTTGTATCTATATGCCCATCCCACTAGGTTCCTAGTTTTGAATTGTATTTCATAGTTGTTCTGGATTTAACAACATTTTACTATTATAGTGTCTTCTATTTCAGTTGTTTATTTCTACCGCACTCTCTTTACTTTTCACTATGTATGATACTTAGTTATTTACACTATTTTATTACTCCTATAAAAGGGAATAGTCTCCACACAATCACACCATAGGCCCTCACTTCTAGTTGGTAACCTCTAGTATATGGGGAGGCGATCTTGAGGCCTTGTGGCAAACCGGCTCGGAGCACTAGTTTAGTGGCTTCCGGTTCGGGGCGTTACAAAGTGGTATCATAGGAGTTTCTTTTTTTGGAATTTTCTACTTGGGATAAGGTATATAGGAGTATTAATAATGTGTTGGAACCTATTATGGATATCGGACTGGTGTGTTGTGAACACTTGTTCTGGTAAGAAGTCCTGGTTTCTAGGGTATGGGATTGTTGTTCTGATTTGTGATGTTACAGTTTTATATGATTTTCTCCTTGAGTGACACACATGTTGTGTGTGGGTGTTTTGATTTACTATAGATATCTGGATCTTGTCTATCGTTAAGAGGCCAGAGAAGGATTTTGACTCTTGGCCGACAAAGGCAAGAGGCGTCTCATGCATCATACTAGGAACATAGGATTCACAACATATAGGCCTACTAGTGTGTGTTTTTATTGATGACTAAGACCATTGGGCCTGTTTATACATACTTTTTACTCTGATGGATGATCATGTGGATCTACATTGAGGCATTTTTGTTGAGAGGCTGACGACTCAGTCCTTATTCACCTCCTGTGCAGTTACCTAGTAGGTCGATATGGCACGTGAAGCCTTTTTATTGAACCCCTTGTTGGTTGTTTTTTTTCTTTGGTCTATGGTTATCTAGTCGGATTATTAAGTATGATGATGATAGATACCAAGACTTTTCTTGTGAACTGGAACTTCAGGGGGTATTGCCGTATACGGATACCCGATGAGTGTCAGTTCATCTTTTCTCTTATTCTTTGGTTGTGACCTCTAGGTAGGAGTTCCTTCTGGGAATGATCGGAGAGGATTAGGGCCCTCATAGGTTGTGTGTTTCAATTTTGAACCTCAGTGGTTGTAGTGATCATACCTTCTTTTCAGAGGTTTGGATCTTGTGGGCTAGGTGGTTAGACCTTGTGACCAAGTTGTGTGGATTTTTCTACAGGGATAGGTGTAAGACCTAGAGATTCTTGGTTTTGAATCAGACCTTTGTAGGTCGACATCTATTTTATTCTAGTAAAAACTGCTTGAATGGTTGGCCCGTGTTTTCTGGTGCCTTTTTAGGTTGTGAGATTGGTTTTATTCTAATTTTTAAACCAAGGCACAGTAGGTACTTGAGTTTTTCGTTAGGCATGTTGATGCCTTCCTCTTTTAATGAAGCACCTAGGGTGCTTGTTTTCTGAGACTGGCTTCGATGGACAGGACTATTTGGGTGTTTGGCCTAGTCAACTAGTGTTTCTGTTATTTCTAATGTAGTTAGAGCATGGAAAGATTATTTCAACTGGAACGACGTCGTGTTTATGTGTCAGGTGATGAAGATACATTCTAGTTACACATTTTATCATTTGAATCTAGATCGGTGAGTGACCGGGTGTGGTCCAAGGACCAATTTTTTAAGACTTTTCATGGGTTTAGACCCTGAAAGTTATGTTGGAATGTTCCTTTGTGGTAGAGGTGACATCATGGAATAAATCAGGAACCATAAGACGGTTTACCCATGGATGAATCCAGGTCAGGTTTTGACAGGATGGTGGTCATGGCACAGAGGGAGCTGGACACGCCTTTTTTTAGAATCTCAGTGTACTCCTATTAGAGACGATCATATTCTATCTTGATTCGTCTTGAGTATACTGAGAGTGATTCAGACCTACACAGATCTCCTTTTTCTTTCATAATGTTATTCCCTATTTAGAAGGGAACCTATTTTGGTTGTGCTCTAGGAGCGGTGTAAGGAAATCCATATGGTGGGGAGTGAACCATTGGCCTTTTGAGGGTGGTTTTTCTCATTTCTGTTAAACTTCGGTGTTTACCGTGAGATTTTGAGCTCAAAGTTTTCTTTTGAGGTGATGATAGGGGAATTCCTATGCTGGAGAGTACCAGATCAGTTGTAGTTGTTAATGCTTTGAGGCTAGTCGTTAGATAGTCTACGTAGCTTGGTTTTGCAGATTCCTAGGTTGGGATCATGGCTACTTGTCCTTTCACTAGGATTCTCTGGGAATAAAAGGTTTATGGTGGAGTGTTTGTAAGGATCTGTGTTTTTTCGGACTGCATTTTTTATCAAAAATTTGAATTTTTGCTTCAGATGCTTATAAAAGGGTGAATGGACTTTTCCCTAGAAAATTATATCGGATAATTTTTCTGACCACTCTATTGGTCCCGGAATAGGGTGTTTACCCTAGGATAGAAGTTTGGTGGGAATCAGAGTTGTTTGAATTTTAGTGGAATATTTAATATTTAATATTTAATATTATTAAATTTAATATTAAATTATTCGTATAGGTTCATTCAGACATAAATTTTAAATGGAGATTCATATTGATATTTTATCTCCGTCGTTGAGTCTGTAATGGGGATTTTATCCTAGGTAGGGCATAAACTCGAGTTGGGCACCGGGGTCGGGTCAGGCCCCTTTTTCTTCTTTTTCTTTTTCTTTTCTTTTCTTCTTTTCTCTTCCTTCATCCTCCTTGATCAAACCTCCTATGTGATCTACTTGTTTTGTTATACTGAAATAAAATGGTAAGGGATAAATATAGAGATATGGAAGGGAATAGTGGTGCCGTTGTGAATCCCTCGACGTGCTGAGTCGGCGTACGACATCAGTGGACAGTGAAATCAACCGAAGCTTTAGCGGTTTCCACCCAAAGGTAAGACCATTTACATTATCACCATATATCCCCTTTTAACATGTTTTTTGTGGCCTATTAAGGATTAATCTATTGTTTTGTGGGCGAAAACGGGGATTTTGGGTGATCTGAGGGTTTTCCCATTAGGAAACCCAGGTTATACAGCATGTGTTCTAGGGGAACACGCCATGTGTTCTTCCCATTCAGGGAAGAATAAGTTTTATTAACTACACACCGTGTAATCTGAGTACACACTATACTGTGGTACATGGCCGTGTGTCCAACCATGTGAAAAAGAGCATGGGTTTTTGGTTTTTAAATAGTACACATCATGTACTTTGAAGTACACGTTGTGTACTTTTACATAGGCAAACCCTATGTTGTTCTATCCATATATAAGTATATATCCAGGGGGAGGGATAAGATTACACACTATGTACTCTAAATTACACGCCATATACTTTTTCTAGCATAGCGTTTTGGTGTATTTTATGCCCTTGAAGTTAGAATTGGGCGTGTGTGTAGTCCATTCTGAGAATTTTTTCCACATAGATCATAATGGTGGAATCCTATTGAAATTTAGAGGCCATCTAAATAGTGTTTTGAGGGTTTATATATAAATGGATAGGTTGTTCCTCTGGTTATCGAGTTCAGTTATCACCTGAGAGTGAGACTTGGAGTGGATGATAGGTTGGGTGTTCAGACCAACTTAGTTGAGTCCTTTGATTTAAGATGAGCAGCGAGCTATCTCCCATGACCTATGCTTTTAAGGACATTCCCCTTGTGAGATGTTCCCTTATGTATTATGAGGCTGTGAGACTGGATGCTTCCAAGGATCCCCTAAGGGATTCCTTTTCTTATGTGCTAACCTAGGGAGACCCTTGTAGGATCTCTCTCTTGTTTTCCTTTAAGAGGATCCTTGTTATAGGATGCCTCTATTTTTCTTCGTTTGAGGATCCCATATAGGATTCCTTCCTTACTCTTCACTAAGGATCCCATGTATGATTCCTTCACTCGTGTTTACCTAGAGGATGCCGAGTAGGTTGCCTCCTCAGTGTCTGACTCGAGGGACCCAGTGGGTGCCCATGGTTTGACCAACCCCGAGCTGTTATATCAAGTTTGGGTAAAGATGGTGTTCAGGTGTCACCTAGAACCCCTACCAAACTTTCAAGACCATGGGGCTGTGGATGTAGTGTTGGGTTGGGAATTTGAGCCACCCTCACTCATTTGTTTATATCTGACTTGGTTTTTCTGATGCAGTAGTTTTTACCAGAGGTGCTTCCTGGTCGGTGGTTGTTGAGCCTAACATGAGGTGTCTTTATTTTTTGTTGGGATGCTCAAACATGATCTCCTAGGATCTGACTGTAACGCCCCGACCCAAGTTACCCAGAGTCGGTGCATTATTACATAACATTGGCATGATCACAAGAAAGATCAAGTCTCGAAAGACCGATTAGTTTAGTGGCCTTGGAATAACTAGATACATTAATAAAGTTTACATTACATCATAAAATGAAAACTACAACAATATAGTCTCCATAGTCCACACTCTTATCCCCTCATAATATCCCTATAGTTCATTCATAAATTACTTCTTCTCATCCTGGGAAAAATAAAATATAGAAAAGGGGTGAGCTCAAATGCCCAATAAGGATAACAATATAGCGAAAAAATTCATAAATAAGAATAAACATTTAAGATAATGTATAACTAAAACAGAATCCTTTTAAACTTGAACTTAAAAATAGTATGGAAAAAATAAAATGAAATAATTCCATTTACTTAATCACATGGATATTCTACTAATCAAATAATCACATTCAATATCAATAACCACTTTCATAATGATGGAATGCATAATTCCAGACTATCATAACCACATATCCAAGGCCTCGTGCCAATACTACAAATAAGATTTTGTCAAGGCCTTGTTCCAAGAAACTATTTTGTCTCATGAGAGATACCGATGCATCGAGGAGCTATAGCACGCTCCACCCATCAAATATTAAGTCCAATGCATTCCTCATATGAACAGGTTTAAACATAACATAAACATTCGTATTAAAACTATCATATGAAATGTCAATACTTTATTCATAAACCATGAATGGTATAAAAATAGCACATCCACAGTCAAACATATCACAAAACCATCAATAAAATATGGAAGTTTTGTATCATAATAAATCAAATTCAAATAAGCTTAAAATCCATCAAAGGATGTTGATATAGATGAAATCAAAACTCTTTTTAGAGAAATATCTCTTTCTATTTTGAAATCATTTTAAGAGTCATATTTTTATAAAATAAAATATTTTCTTTGAAAATATTATTATAATCTTGTAAGGGAAGCATCGAAGATTTTATAACGGCAGAAAATAGCCACACCAGCCTTATAAGTTAAAAAAACATTCTTACCTTAATTCTGTCAAAAAGGTTAAAAAGGACCTTATTTGGAAAACGATGAAAAGATTCCTTTATAAACCACTTATAAAAGTCAAAAAGGGTATAAATGACATTAATCCATATTCTAGTAAATATTAAAAAATGTTTTGAAATACATTTTTAAGAAACATGGATGTGGATGATAAAGAGATCCCAGTAGATTGTTACGTATAAACAACCTCGGAAAATGAAGAGATTGTGAAATAAACCCTTACCTTGTACTTTTCCTCGGTTGGGGTAGGTTAACCTCTTGTATAATGGTGAAATAATTGTTATTAAATTCTACAAGAATCATATATATTATTATGTTATCATATATAATCTTTTAACATTTATTTGTTAATAATATCTTAGTATTATCGTCGTTTTGGGTGTTAACTTACTCATTTTCTTTTATATGTTTTGTTATGTAAGACATGTTTTTCATGGATAGGTTTTATATTATTCATATCTCGAATGATATCAAGTCCTTAAACATTATTTTTAAATCATCAAATGATGATTATATTTGAATGGATACGATGGAGAATGAATCTCATCGCATTCGTGGAGACGGTAGTCCGTACGTATGCATGAGAGACAATATCATTCTTTTCATATTAAAATAATATATAATTGGATGGTATATCATATATAAATAATCATTATCATGTTATATTTATTATTTACATGAATTAAAAATCATTATTATACCCATCCAAATAATAATATATTGAATAAAAATTACACCATGACGTGGAGACGGTAAGCCGTACCTACGCACGTATGGTGACATATCATTCAAAGGATTGATAGAATACTGAATATCATTGTACCATATTTATAATAATATTACAGTATATAGGAGATACTTGATTCATTATTTTAGAATGGGGATCACAAAGAAAGAAGAGGTGGAAGAAGAAAGGAACTTGAAAAAGGGTGGTGAAATCATTACCTCTTCTTCGGGTTCTTCCTTTTTCTTTGATCAAAAGGTCTCTTTAGGTTGGATTTCTGACTAAAGGAAGGCCTCTAGAATGAATTGAGGGAATTGGAGAGAGTATTTTGGCAGGGTATGGCCGAAACAAAAGGCTTTGAAGGTGTGAATTAATGAGAAGGAGGATTTCTTTTTTATAAGAGGGGTGAAGGGCACCTTTGGAAAAGCTAGAAATATTATTTTATAATAAATTCATATTCGGTTTATAATGGATCCAAATTAGATTATTTAAAGTTTAAGTTGGGGATAAGTCTAAAAACACTCAACCAATAGGATTTAGACAGGCTTGGTTTACTATATTAACCTTATTTTTAAGTATTAACTCTTAGTTAATTAGTTTCACTTTTACAATGTCTCATTGTATTTTTATATTATATGGTTAATAAATTTACTATATACATCCAAGAGACCCCCAAGTGGTCCATTAATGATTCAAATATCATGATATAAGTATCTTTTCTGAACTTTAGATTTTTAGGAATTTAATTTCAATTAATAATATAATATTTGTTTTAAAAACTCTTTTATGTCAATTTTGACACTATTCAATAGTTTCTTTTTGAAAAAATAATAAAAGAATTATTACTTCAAACAAAGTTAATTATATCATTCCTAACTTGTCATATTAACCTAGAAAATTAGTTTAATTCATAAAAAGTCTCAAATTATATTTATTTGGGTATTTAGAATATCAATTATTTTATTTTTTCACTATTATGGTAATTACTGCATCATCATTGTGTCATAAATAAATTAAACTATTTAATGTCTAAAAATTATAAATAAAATATAATTATGTAGGAAATCGTTTTATATTTCTAATAAATATTTATATTCGAAAATCCAACATATATAACCCTATGTAAAAATTGTTTTTCTAAAAAATATATACTTATGTCATTTTTGTATTTATTTTAACTTAATTAAAATAAAGTGTCCCTATCACCTACAAGTGGCTCCATGGGGTCCCAAAATCGACCCAAATATGACCATGGTCGGAACTGTATCCACCAATAAGGTTAGAATATGTTTTAGGGTAATTTAGTATTATTATAATATTATTTTTAACCCTTTTTACCGGATTTACCCTTTAACCATGGTAAATAAAATATTTACCGAAGTAATTCTTCAAAATGTCTAAAAATAAAAGTTACCTATTTACACAATTTGGAAATCTTTATTCTAAATATGGAATCCATTTTTCTAAATTCAAAACACATAAGTGGTAGAAATTAATTTAAAATTAATTCCCGCTGTCAAAACAAAACGTGTGTTTTTAAGATATAATAACTATCAAAAGATTGATACTTGTTTATATCCGGTTTAATTGTGAAATTATGTACAATGACCAAAATTGTATTAAATGGTAAAAATATATTCTAAATATACTTTAAAACCTCTCAAATTCATAATTTATCACTATTAATTTTTTTGATTAAAAAAGTTGTTTTTAAATAAAATTTAGCAATTTTCACTATTCATCAAAATATTAAAGTTATCCGAAAAGTTCCAAAATTTCACCTTAGGCTAAATTTGATACTCCGAATCCAATAATGAAGTCCATTTTGAGAGATAAATTTCTAAAATTTTAAAAATTAGGTATTACTATTCATAACGGCTAGTTTGATCGGTTGTGGTGTGTGTTAGAACTTGATGTTACGTACAACACATGCTATTGCATTATTAAAAGAGAAGCGTACTGTAGAAGCTTGGGGTGTTACATTCTCCCGCCCTTCAAATAATTTCGTCCTCGAAATTTCTAGAATACTACCGCATGAAAAGACTCGGGTGGTTCTTCATCATAAGTTCCTCGGGTTCCCACGTTGCCTCTTCCATCTTATGGTTTCTCCCCAAAACTCTTACCAGACGAGTCGTCCGGTTTCTCAGTACTTGTTCTCTCATCTCAAGAATCTTGACGGGCTCTTCACAATAAGACAGATCGGGTTCCAGTTCTAATTCTTTATAGGTGAGTACATGCGTTTGGCCAGGCATGTATTTCCTCAATAGTGATACGTGGAACACATCGTGATCTTTGGAGAGACTTGGCGGCATTTCCAATCGGTAAGCTACATCCCAAATTCGTTCTAGAATTTAAAAAGGTCCGATGTAACTGGGACTCAATTTACCTTTCTTACCAAAATGTATGACTCCCTTCCATTGAGATACCTTCAGGAAAACTTGATCACTGACTTGAAATTCCAAATCCTTCCTTCGATTATCTGCATAGCTCTTCTGCCTACTTTGAGCTGCTTTGATGTGGTTTTGGATTACCTTCACCTTTTCCGTCGTTTCCTCCACCAGTTCTGGGCCTATAATTTTCTTTCACCAACGTCATCCCTACATTTTGGTGTGCAACATCTCTTTCCGTATAACGCTTCATATGGTGCTATATGAATACTCGAATGGAAGCTATTGTTATAGGAAAATTCTACCAGAGGTAAATATTGATCCCACATACCCTGAAAGTCAAGTGAGTAGGATCTCAACATGTCTTCTAAGGTTTGAATAGTTTTTTCTGATTGTCCATCTGTTTGAGGGTGGTAGGCAGTGCTCAAATGAATTTTAGTATCCAAGGCTTTCTGAAGACTTTTCCAAAATCTTGAAGTAAAATGGGGATCACGATCAGAAAAAATCAATAGGGGTACTCCACGAAGTCTCACGACTTCATTAATATATAGTCTTTCTAGTCGTTCAAGTGGTAAATCTTCCCTTATAGCAAGAAAATGTGCTGACTTGGTAAGAAGATCAACAATGACCCATATTGCATCATTCCTTCAAGGAGTCTTTGGTAGCCCCATGACAAATTTCATCGTAATATTTTCTCATTTCCACTCAGGTATGGGAAGAGGTTGCAATACTCCTCCAGGTTGTTGCCTTCCAGCTTTCACTTGTTGACAAACCATACACCTTGACACAAAATCATCTATCTCCCTCTTCATTTATTCCCACAAAAAATGTTCCTTCAAATCTCTATACATTTTGGTGCTCCCAGAATGTATAGAGAAATTGGAACTATGAGCATCATCCAGAAATTCCCTTTTTAGATCAAAGAAAATATCGGGAACACAAAGTCTCTTCCCAAATTTCAAAATTCCATCTTCATAAACAAAGTCTCTCAATCTCCCATCATTCACAGCTTTAATCTTCTTTTGAAATTCTTCATCATCGGTCTGATAACTCTTAATCCTTTCTAGTAAAGATTGTTTGGAAAACATTTTAAAAAGCATTGATGTTTCACCTTCCCTGGTTATTCCTATGTCCATCTTCACTAGATCCATGAAAATTGGATCCCTTTCAATTCTCATATTGTTCAAAACTCCCTGATATTTTCTACTCAAAGCATTTTCCACCTTTTTTGCCTTCCCCGGGTGGTAGTGTATCGTGCAATCATAATCCTTGAGTAATTCAAGACATCTCCTTTGCCTCATGTTGAGTTCTTTTTGTGAGAAAATATACTTCAAACTCTTGTGATCGGTATAAATCTCACATTTTTCACCATTGAGGTAGTGCCTCCATATCTTCAAAGCAAATATCACAGCTGCTAACTTGAGATCATGAGTAGGATAGTTTTGTTCATGAATTTTCAACTATCGTGATGCATTGGCAATAACCCTATCATTCTACATAAGTACACAACCAAGTCCTTTCTTCAATGCATCACTATAAATAACGAACCCATCATTCCCCAATAGTAGAGTCAATATAGGAGCATTGAATAATCTTCTCTTCATTTATTCGAAACATTCTTCACACTATTTTTTCCAAACAAATTTAACACCTTTAGGTGTGAGCTTTGTTAATAGGTTAGCCAATCGGGAAAAATTCTGGAAGAAATGTCGATAATAACCTGCTAAACCAATAAAACTACACACCTTAGTTATACTTGTCGGTGCAGGCCATTCTTTGATTGCCTTGGTCTTAGAAGGATCAACATAGATTCCATCTTTAGAGATAATATGGCCAAGAAAAGAAATCTTCTTAAGCCAGAATTCACACTTGCTAAATGTCACATAAAATTCATGTCTTCTCAGAGTCTTCAGGATAATGCGCAAGTGATTTTCATGATCTTCATAGCTTTTTGAGTATACCAAGATATCATCAATAAATACCACCACAAATTCATAGAGATATTCCTTGAAAACTCTATTCATTAGATCCATGAATACATAGGGTGCATTAGTCAATCCAAAAGGCATTACTGTAAACTCGTAATGCCCGTACCTGGTTCGAAATGTTGTCTTTGGAATATCTTCCTTCTTTACACACAACTGATGGTATCCAGATCGAAGGTCAATCTTTGAAAAGTATTGAGCTCCATGCAGTTGGTCAAATAAATCATCAATTGGAGGTAGGGGATACTTGTTCTTTATTGTTATAGCATTGATCTCCCTGTAGTCGATACATAACCTCATAGATCCATCTTTCTTTTTAACAAAAAGAACAGGGGATCCCCATGGAAAAACACTATGGAGAATAAATCCCTTATTACTCAATTCCTCTATTTTTTTTTTATTTAGTTCAACTAATTATACAGTGGCCATTCTATAAGGGGTCTTCGATATAGGCCTTGATATAGGAATTAAATCAATGGAAAACTCAACTTCTCCTTCTGGGGGATGTCCAGGTAAATCTTCCGGAAACACATCTACATATTCATTTACAATAACAACATCCTCTATTTGAACATTCCTTTCCTCACCCACTGTAATTTCATTCTCTTCCTCTCCAATAATTGAATTTAGTTGAGCTACTGGGGGTGGATCTAGAAAAGAATTAGGTGGTGACGATTCTTCTCTAAAGATAAGGTGTTCCTTATCATCATCATCAAAAATCGTAACCTCCTTCTTCTTATAATAAACCTTCGCATCATGGTCCGAAAGCCTATCCATACCGAGGATTATATCAAACTCAATCATAGGTATGACGATGAGATCAGCGGATAAAGAACATTTATGTGCTCTAATGGGGACTCATTCACAAAACATTGTTGCAATGATACTTCCCTTAGGAGTTTTAACTGACAACTCCCTTGTTAAATCAAATTGGAAATATCTAATTTTCTTAGCAAACTGGGAAGATATGAAACAACGCAATGATCCAGAATCAAATAATGCATTTTCTAAACTTGAGGAAACCATTAAATTACCTGCCACCATGTCTTTCGGAGCTTCTACCACAGCAGTAGTGATAACATAAGCTTGGCCTTGATTATAAGTCCCCAGACTTAAACATTACTTAATCTTGAGATATTTCAAGAATACACCTTGAGGATCTTTTCAGGTTTAGAATTTTAGAGAATTAGATCATAAAACATGCATTAAATCCCACATTTAAACAAAGTGGTTACAATAAAATATAGTATTCATTTCTTTTCCCATCAACAGAAACATATTTAAAATAAAATGTGGATTCTTTCTTGACACTTCCTTGACACTATCATCATATCATGTACCCTTCCCTTGACCTGTGAAAAACATTTCAAAAACTTGGGATGAGCATAAAAAGCTCAGTAAGGGATATAAAAATATGGAAAGGAAACATGAGTACATGTATACATAAGAATCAATGAAATCATACTTTAATCATAAAACATAAGCACTTTAACATACCTCATCAAATCATGAATAAATCATAGAAATAATAAGACATAAAGGTAACTTGAGGAATTCATAACATTTTTACGTAGGGAGTAACCCTCTTGGTTATGTTTGGAATACCCATCACAGTATATTCCTAAATATGTTTGGAGAAACCTTAATGTTTAACTCCTTCGCATTACCCAATTCATTGGAGATCTATATCGGGCTCACCTGCCCTTAGTTTATCACAGAACCACTCGTCTTCATAATAATGCCCAAGAACCATAACATAATCGTATCACATAAAACATGCATAAAGGAAACATAACATTTCCACTTTTCAATCACAAGATATCAATACAACACATTGATATAAAAACATTATGAAAACCATTTTCAATACCAAAATAAAAGAAAAGTAAAACATGGTATTTATTTTTCTTTTTAAAAAAAAGGTATGGCTTGTAGGGGAAGCCGAAACTCAAATAATGGTCACGGCGGTGGAGAATTCATTGACATCGCATACGTACGACAAAAACATTCCCTTTTGTTGTTTAGTAAAAAGCTTCATATAAAAAGATTCCTTTTGAATAAATGTAAAAGTCAAAGGGGATTATACACCATATAAAAGAAGTTTGTGTATAAAACAAAATATGCCTCAATGAAAGGAGATTGAGACGAAGTCCCACACCTCGTATCTGACTTGACTTGATCATTCTTTAATCTCTTGAATAATAAACTTGAGTTAATTTCTACATGTTTAAGAACCTTTTTCAAGTTCATTATTCCTTTTATGTCACTTATTGCCATGTCATTAACACTATGTAATTATTTAAGTTAATAACGGTTGTTTTAACGATCATTGGTACTTGAGTCAAAAATAAACCCTTTATAATTACAAGTTGTTCATGTATCCATTATATCCGGAGTTATACTCGTGATGTAGATATCACATATATCATATATATCCAGTATATACATGCATTTATAATATTACATAACGTTTAGAGGTAAGAAATGAAATGCACCATTCATGGAGACGGTAAGCCGTACATATGCATGAACGCTACTTTCATTTCTATTTCGTATTTTATGGAATGGAATCATAATGATATAAAAGTATATTATAATTCCAGTATAATATCATATATAATACCATTAATTACATACTTTATACGTCCCACATATGGCATTAACGAATCAAATTACTTTGAGGGGGCGGTAGTCCGCACTTCCTAAAATGAAGATATCGCATTTACCCATAATGGAAACCATAAAGGTATACCATAAATGAAAAATACAGAAGCTTAAGTAAAATATAAACATATTATTTATCATATATAAATATAGTGTCATCTTAATGGCCACCTTTGAGGGTGTTAAAAGAATATTGAACAATCATCGTTTCTTGGGGCAGAAATTCGCCATCCACGGAAACAGTATGTTCTTTAACCATTAGATGTAGGTGTGTGTAAGTGTATCTCGAATCCTTCTTATAACAACATCCTAGTATATGGAAGATGATGGTGTTGTTACAAAATAAATTAATAAAAAGATTTTAGGGGGTTGGAGAAGCAAAATAAAACATAAGAACACAATAGAAGACACTACCTTTAAATCGGGTAACTCTTTTTGATTTGAGATCAAAGGCTTCCTTCGGAAGCCTTCTGCCCAAAGTGAGGCTTCTAGGAGTTAGATAGGGTTGTTTAGAGACAAAATGGGCAGGGTTTGGCCGAACCAAAGGCTTTGGAAGTGTGTTTAAGGAGGTAGAGGTGGGGGCCTTTTATAAGAGGAGAGGAGAGGCACTCTTGGAAAGGTATAAAAGGCTACTTTATTATAAAATGATTTTCGTATTTAAAAGATCCCAAAATTAAATATTTCGAGGATAAGGTGATAATAGTTATAAATCCACCCATCCAATAGGTTTTTGACAAGTTTAGGGCTTATATTTTGCATTATATTTTCATTTTATTTAAATCGTTAAATAATGTGGTAATCGCTGCATCATCATGGTGTCATAAATAATTTAATTTATTTAATGTATAAAAATTATAAAAAAATACTATGATGTATGAAATCTTTTTATATTTCAAATTACTGTTTATAGTCAAAAATCTGACTTTTATAACCCCATTTAAAAAATTTTTTAGTAAAACAACTCATGTTTGTGTCATTTTTACTTTTACTTTAAATAAAAGGCATTAATGTCTTTATCTTACCCAAGTGGATTTATGGGGTCCCAAAAATCGACCCATGGATTTTTTTGGTCAGCCATGACACATCCAATAAGGGTAGGACATGTTTCTAGGTCATTTCATATTATTAAAACATTATTTTTACCTTAAACTACACTAATTACCTCTAATCGCGATTAAAAACATAAAAGTTACTATTCACCAAAAAAATTATTTTAATCCCATTGAACCACATTTTACTTCTTAATGAAAACCATGTATGTCGGATTTTTGAAATTCAAAACACATAGGTGGCAAAATTTCATTTAAACGAAAAATCAGTTTTTTAAGTACCACTTAGTGGTTTCACTATTCATCAAAAATTAAAGTTTTTCAGAAAAATACCAAAACTTCACCCTAAGCTATATTTGATATTCCAAATTCAAAAATGATTTCTATTTTACAAAATTCAAAACATATAAGTTACATTAATTAATTTAATAATTAATTCCCGCTGTCTGAACAAATAGCGTGTTTTTATGAAACAATAATTATCAAAAGATTGACACTAGTTTAAGTCCAATTTCAATGTGAGATTAATTGCAATGACCACTATTGGATTAAATGGTAAAAATATATTCTAATTGAACTTTAAAACCAATTCAAAAGATAATCTAATCATACAAATAAATTATATTAAAAAGAGTTTTTGAATTAAAATACAACATTTTTCACAATTCATTAAAAAATGAACTTTATCAGAAAAATACCAAAAATTTACCCAAAGTAAATTTCAATATCCCAATCATAAATAATAAGTTTATTTTGACAAATAGAGCTTATAAAATTTTCAAAAGTTTGATTTAAAAATGGTTTTCCATCAAAAGGAAGTAAAACAATCTTTTAAAAATATTAGTGTATTCCATGCTTAAGATTGGATTTATTCTAATTTTAAGCCTCTAAAACACTATCTAATTCATTAATAGACATAGATAAAATTATCTATTACTCATTACTTACTTGGGATGTTACATCCTTCCCCCTTTAGAAAATTGCATCCCCGCAATTTATTTACTTATCGAATAAGTGGGGGTATTTAGCCCTCAATGCATTTTCAGATTCCCATGTTGCCTCTTAAATCATGTGGTTTTTTCACAAAACCTTTACCTAATGAATCACCTTATTCCGTAACACTTTCTCCCTGGGGTCAATAATCTGGACTGGTTGTTCCTCATAAGATAGGTTCTCTTCTAGCTGAACTACCTCTGGACTCAAAACATGAGATGGATCTGGCATATACTTTCTCAACATCGAAAAATGAAAAACATTGTGTACCTGAGATAAACTAGGAGGTAAAGCCACTCGGTAAGCAACTGATCCAACTCTCTCCAGAATTTCATATGGTCCAATGAACCTTGGACTCATCTTTCCTTTCTTACCAAATTTCATCACACTTTTCCATGGTGAGACTTTGAGGAAGACATGATCACCTACCTCGAAAGAGAGATCCTTCCTCCTATTGTTTGCATAACTCTTCTGCCTAATCTGAGACGTTCTCATGTGTCTCTGTATCATCTGAACTTTTTCTGCCAACTCATATACCAATTCTGGTCCCATCAACTTCCTTTCACCCACTTCATCCCATAAAGTTGGAGTTTGACACCGCTTCCCATATAATGCCTCAAACAGTGCCATCTGTATACTGAAATGAAAACTGTTATTATAAGAAAACCCAACCAAAGAAAGATGTTGGTCCCAACTTCCCTGATAATCCATCGAAAAAGCACGTAGCATATCTTCCAAAGTCTGGATTGTTATTTCTGACTGCCCATCTGATTGAGGATGAAAAGCTGTACTAAAATTTAATTCAGTACCCAACGACTTCTGAAGGCCTTTCCAAAAGTTAGAAGTGAACCTGGGACCACGGTCAGATACAATGGAGAGAGGAACTCCATGTAACCTGAATATCTCTTTAAGATACAAATAGGAAAGTTGATCTAGGGAAAAAGTATCTTGTATAGCAAGGAAATGAGCAGATTTGGTCAAGCGATCAATAATAACCCAGATTGGATTATTACCTCAGGATGTCTTCGGTAATCCCACAACAAAGTCCATGGAGATATTCTCCCATTTCCACTTTTTCACTGGTAAAGGCTGAAGCATCCCTTTCGGTAACTGCCGCTCTACTTTAACCTGTTGACATGTCAAACACTTCACAGTAAAATCAGCAATATCTCTTTTCATTCCATCCCACCAGTAATACTCCCACAGATCTCTGTACATCTTAGAACTACCAGGATGAACTAAAAACAGAGAACTATGAGATTCACATAAAAACTCACCCTTTAACTGTGAATCACAAGGCACACACAATCTCTTCCCAAATCTCAAAACACAATCATTATCAATGTTGAATTCAGGCAACATACCTTTCTGAACCAGCTCTACCTTTTTCTGCAACTCACTGTCTTGCTTCTGTGCTTGCTTGATTCTGTCTGATAGAGAAGATTTCACTGATACCTAAAACAAAACAGAAGGACATCCTGCACCAACAACTTCTATACCAAAGTTCATCAAATCCTTAACCAAAGGATCACATTCCAAATGCAACATTTTTAATGAAACATTACTTTTTCGACTCAAAGCATCAGCCACTTTATTTTCTTTTCCTGGATGATAATGAATTGTAAAATCATAATCCTTGATTAATTCTAGCCATCTCCTCTGTCTCATTTTCAATTCTTTCTGAGTGAATGTATACTTTAAACTTTTTTTATCGGTATATATTTCACACTTTACTCCATACAAATTATGCCTCCAAATTTTTAAAGCGAAAACTACAGCAGCTAATTCCAAATCATGTGTAGGATAATTTACCTCATGAGTTTTCAACTGTCGTGAAGCATAAGAAATTACCTGATCATTCTGCATTAGGACACAACCAATTCCTTTCAATAAAGCATCATTTTAGATAAAAAACTCACCATTCCTGGAAGGTAGTGCCAAAATTGGAGCATTCACCAATCTTCATTTCAATTCCTGAAAACAATCATCACATTCTTTTGTCCAGATAAACTTAACACCCTTCCGAGTTAGCTTAGTCATTGGACTAGATAACTGTGAAAATTTTCTAACAAACCTTCGGTAATAGCCTTCCAAACCAAGGAAACTACGAAGGAGTTCCATTGTTTTCAATAATTTGTGCAAGGTAACATTCATTTCCATCTTTTACAAGTTTCTCGGCCTCTAGATAAGTTATTAACAATAAGGGTTCATTCTTGTACACAAACTGAAAGTCTTTCTGAAAAGAAACTTCTTTAGCTCGACAGTCAATCTTAGCATGGTAAATAGATATCCAATCCATACCCAGGATACATCAAACTCTACTAGTGTTAAAACAATAAGGTTTGCAAGTATGTTCTTTCCACGGATAAGGATAGGAAGATTCTTATAAATTCTTTTTGCCTCGACATTTCCCCCTGGTATTTTTACCAAAAGTTCAGGAGTCATTTCTTGAGCCGGTATTCCCATTTTACTAGAAAAGGTTTCAGAGATGAAAGAATGTGTAGACCCCGAATCAAACAACACACTGCCATAATCTGAAAAAACAAAAAAAGTACCTGATACAACTTCATTTGATGGCCCGACATCTGCTGAAGTAGTTGCATAGGATTTCACCACCCCTTTCTACTTGTATTCTAACTGCTTCCCGTCACTCAAGCTCTTTGTCAAACACTCATTTACATAGTGACCCATCTCATTACACTTAAAACATTTCACTAACTACAAATCAAATTTGGACTTACCATCACCTTGATCTTTTTTAGTGCAATCATGAGCCTTATGTCCCATATTACCACATTGGTATCACTTTCCATAATTTAGAAGGCATTCACCGAGATTCCATTTCCCACATTTATCACAAACTAGAAACTTAGTTTTCTTACCATCAGACCTTTTTGAAGAATTCTTCCCTTTCTCTTACCACCTCAGTCTCTTCTTTTGTTGGTTGTTATAGAACACCTGATCATCGGAAAACTCCATTTCCACCTTCTAATCACATCGAAAAAGCTTTTCATAACTTTTGACTCACGAGAAGATAAATCCCTTCAATATTATGGCTTTAATCCTGAGTAAAAATGATTGATTTTACTATCAAGGTCTCGGATAAAATTTGGAGCATAACTTGCCAATCGAGTGAACCTTTCTTCATAGGTAGCCACTGAGTCTTCCTCTTGCCTCAATTCCAGGAATTGTTTTTCCATCCTAAGTCGAATAGCCTTAGGAAAATACTTCTCAAGAAACATACCTTTGAATTCATCCTAGTCGAGAGCATCAATCTCATCAGCATCCCTGATATTTTTAACCATCGACCACCACTAATCTGCTTCACCCTCCAAACGGTATATAGTAAGACTAACCTTTTGATTGTCTGAACACCCCATGACATCAAAAATCTTCTCCAGTGCTTTAATCTACCCTTCAGCTAGCACAGGGTCAGATGATCCTCTGAATGATGGGGGATGTTTCCTCATGAAATGTTTCACCACTGACATGTTCCTCTATGGTTGATCTGGCTGATCTCGTGCATGGATACCACCACCATTTATTGCTTGAGTCAACTGCGCCATTACTACAAAAAACTGTTCAGTTCCAATTCTGACCATCTCAGGATGCTGATTCGGAAGGTTATTTCCTTCTGTATTCATTCCTAGCACTGCTTACCTGTTTCCTCTACGGAAAACCATTCTGAACAAACATGTCTTAGATGAAGCAATATGGTAATCTTCAAATGCTATATCATTTCAATTTGACCATAAAAAAATATTTTTGGATAATCATTTAATAGAATTCTAACTCCTAAAGTTATCTAAACTGACCTCTGATACCAACTATAAGGCTCCAGCCTTAAACATTACTTAATCTTGAGATATTTCAAGAATAAACCTTGAGGATCTTTTCAGGTTTAGAGTTTTAGAGAATTATATCATAAAACATGCATTACATCTCGCATTTAAACAAAGTGGTTATAATAAAATATAGTATCCATTTTTTCCCATCAACGGAAACATATTTAAAATAAAACATTGATTCTTTCTTGACACTTCCTTGACACTATCATAATATCATGTACCCTTCCCTTGACCTGTGAAAAACATTTCAAAAACTTGGGATGAGAATAAAAAGCTCAGTAAGGGATATAAAAATATGGAAAGGAAACATGAGTACATGTATACATAAGAATCAATGAAATCATACTTTACTCATAAAACATAAGCACATTAATATACCTCATAAAATCATGAATAAATCATAGAAATCATAAGACATAAAGGTAACTTGATGCATTCATAACATTCTTACGTAGGGAGTAACCCTCTTGGTTACGTTTGGAATACCCATCACAGTATATTCCCTAAATATCTTCAGAGAAACCTTAATGTTTAACTCCTTCATGTTACCCAATGCATTGGAGAGATATATCGGGCTCACCCACCCTTAGTTTATCATGGAACCACCCGTCTTCATAATAATTCCCAAGAACCATAACATAATCGTATAACATAAAACATGCATAAAGAAAACATAACATTTCCATTTTTCAATCACAAGATATCAATACAACACATTGATATAAAAACATTATGAAAACCATTTTCAATTCCAAAATAAAAGAAAAGTAAAACATGGTATTTATTTTTCTTTTAAAAAAAGGTATGGCTTGTAGAGGAAGTTGAAACTCAAATAATGGTCACGGCGGCGGAGAAGTCGTTGTCGCCACATACATACGACAAAAACATTCCCTTTTTTCGTTTAGTAAAATGCTTCATATAAAAGGATTATTTTTGAATAAACATAAAAGTAAAAGGGGTTTATACACCGTATAAAAGAAGGTTGTGTATAAAACAAAATATGCCTCAATGAAAGGAGATTGAGACGAAGTCCCATACCTCATATCCGACTTGACTTGATCGTTCTTTAATCTCCTGAATAATAAACTTGAGTTAATTTCTACTTGTTTAAGAACCCTTTTCAAGTTCATTATTCCTTTTATATCACTTATTTCCATGTCATGAACACTATGTAATTATTTAAGTTAATAACGGTCGTTTTAACGATCATTGGTACTTGAGTCAAAAATAAACCATTTATAATTACAAGTTGTTCATGTATCCATTATATCCAGAGTTATACTCATAATGTAGATATCATATATATCATATATATCCAGTATATACATTCATTTATAATTGTACATAACGTTTAGAGGTAAGAAATGAAATGCACCATTCATGGAGACGGTAAGCCGTACGTACGCATGAACGCTACTTTCATTTCTATTTCATATTTTATGGAATGGAATCATAATGATATAAAGTTATATTATAATTCCAGTATAATATAATATATAATACCATTAATTACATCCTTTATACGTCCCACATATGGCATTAACGAATCAAATCACTTTGAGAGGGCGGTAGTCCGCACTTCCTAAAATGAAGATATCGCGTTTACCCATAATGGAAACCATAAAGGTATGCCATAAATGAAAAATACAGAAGATTAAGTAAAACATAAACATATTATATATCATATATAAATATAGTGTCATCTTAATTTCCACCTTTGAAGTTGTTAAAAGAATATTGAACAATCATCATTTCATGAGGCAGAAATTCGCCATCCACGGAAACAGTATGTTCTTTAACCATTAGATGTAGGTGTGTGTAAGTGTAGCTCGAATCCTTCTTATAAAAACATCCTAGAATATGGAAGATACTGGTTTTTTTACAAAAGAAATGAATAAAAAGAGTTTAGGTGGTTGGAGAATCAAAATAAAACATAAGAACACAATAGAAGACACTACCTTTAAATTGGGTAACTCTTTTTGATTTGAGCTCAAAGGCTTCCTTGGGAAGCCTTATGCCCAATTTTAGGCTTCTAGGAGTTAGAGAGGGATGTGGAGAGACAAAATGGGCAGGTTTTGGTTGAGCCAAAGGCTTTGGAAGTGTGGTTAAGGAGGTAGAGGTGGGGGCCTTTTATAAGAGGAGAGGAGGGGCACTCTTGGAAAGGTATAAAGGATACTTTATTATAAAATGATTTTCGGATTTAAAAGGTCCCAAAATTATATATTTCTAGTATAAGGTGATAATAGTTCTAAATCCACCCATTCAATAGGTTTTTGACAAGTGTAGGTCTTATATTTTACATTTTATTTTCATTTTATTTAAATCGTTAAATAATGTGGTAATCGCTGCATCATCATGGTGTCATAAATAATTTAATTTATTTAATGTCTAAAAATTATAAAAAAAATACAATGATATAGGAAATAGTTTTATATTTACAATGATTATTTATAGTGAAAAATATGACTTGTATAACCCCATTTAAAAATTGTTTTAGTAAAACAACTCATGTTTGTGTCATTTTTACTTTTACTTTAAATAAAAGGAATTAATGTCTTTATCTTACCCAAGTGGATTTATGGGGTCCCAAAAATCAAACCATGGGTTGTCTTGGTCGGACATGACACATCCAATAAGGGTAGGACATGTGTCTAGGTCATTTCATATTATTAAAACATTATTTTTACCTTAAACTACACTAATTACCTCTAATCGCGATTAAAAACTTAAAAGTTACTATTCACAAAAAAAAATTATTTTAATCCCATTGAACCACATTTTACTTATTAATGACAACCATGTATGTCGGGTTTTTAAATTCAAAACACAGAGGTGGTAAATTTTCATTTAAACGAAAAATCAGTTTTTTAAGTACCACTTAGTGGTTTCACTATTCATAAAAAAATTACAGTTTTTCAGAAAAATACCAAAACTTCACCCTAAGCTATATTTGATATTCCGAATTCGAAAATTATGTCTACTTTAAAAAATACAAAACATATAAGCTACATTAATTAATTTAATAATTAATTCCCACTGTCTAAGCAAATAGCGTGTTTTTATGAAACAATAATTATCAAAAGATTGACACTAGTTTAAGTCCAATTTCAAAGTAAAATTAATACCAACGACCACTATTGGATTGAATGGTAAAAATATGTTCTAATTGAACTTTAAAACCAATTCAAAAGATAATCTAATCATATAAATAAATTAGATTAAAAAGAGGTTTTGAATTAAAATACAACATTTTTCACAATTCATTAAAAAATGAACTTTATCGGAAAAATACCAAAAATTTACCCAAAGTAAATTTCAATGTCCCAATCATAAAGAATAAGTTTATTTCGACAAATAGAGCTTATAAAATTGTCAAAAGTTTGATTTATAAATGGTTTGCCATCAAAAGGCAGTAAAACAATCTTTTAAAAATATTAGTGTATTCCATGCTTAAGATTGGATTTATTCTCATTTTAAGCCTCTAAAACACTATCTAATTCATTAATATACATAGATAAAAATATCTATTACTCGTTACTTACTTGGGAAGTTACATTGATCCCTTGGCCTTTTCTGAGGTAAGTTCCCCTGACTCTTAGGACATTCATTTTCATAATGTCCCATCTCCCTACAATTGTAGCACTGAACATTGGTAGCTTCCTTCTTCCCTTTGCAATCACGAGATTGGTGGCCTTTTTCACCACACTTGTAACAGACACCCATTCCCTTCAAGAAAGTACCGGGGTGTTTCTTCCCACATTTACCACAGGATGGATATTCAACCTTTCCCTTCTTCCCCTTATTTCCATTCCCAGATTGATCAACAGATCTCTTCTTCTCTTGCTTTGATTTAAAGTCATAATGCTTAGAGAATTCCTTTTCTATCTTGATAGCACATGAGACAATGTCTTCATACGATGAGAAGTATTGTGAGACTAATTATCGACGGAGAAATGGTTTTAACCCATCAAAGAAATGATCAATCTTAATTCTTGGGTTATGTATATAATCTCCAGCATACCTTGCTAACCTTGTAAAGTTAGCCTCATACTTTTAACATTCGCATCCTCCTTTTGTCTCAGACTCAGAAATTGCCTTTCCATATCTGCTCGATGGTCACGGGGAAAGTATTTTTCTAAAAACAGATCTTTGAACTCCCTCCATTACATATTTGATACTTCATCATCTTCCTTTATTTTTTGAATCAATGACCACTGTTGATCAGCATCTCCAGTGAGGCGGTAAACTACCATGATAACTTTTTTCCTTTCACTACCTCCCAAAGCCTGAAATATTTTCTCTAGGGAACTTATCCATTTCTTATCTACCAATGGATTTGTACTCCCATTGAACGTTGGTGGTTGTTTCCTCATGAAGCGATCTAAAATTGATCCTCCACACTGCGGATCAGGGTGCTCCATACGGGTAAGGTTATTATTCATAACCTGAGTGAGTTGTCCCAGTATGGTGATTAGCTGATCGACACCAGTTGCATCACCACCTCCACTATAATTATCTTGAGCAGGATGGTAATCCCTACATGGAGTGTGTGAATTGATACAGTTTCCATTTCTTCCACTAGGTGCCATTTCTAAACAATGGCATAAACTAGATCAGTTTATGAATCAAAATACGTAATTACATACTTATAAAACACTTCACATAAATTGAAATATTTATGGACATAATCCATAATCATAAAAATGTTTTCTTTGAGGAATTATATACTCATAAACCCTTTATAATGATTTGTAAAGAAAATTAGAGTTATCCTAAGCATATACCCCGGGAGTGGCGTAACCAAGAGTGAAGCAAGGCCCATTGTCGTGCACCAGTTCCCGTTCGAGTCTAGCTCAAAGCGGTGCTTTCAGGTTTTACCCCTAGGTACATCTGTTCCAGAGCCACCTCTACCTGCTCGTATCCAGACAGGGATGTATTTCTCAGAAAACTCACAAAATCTCTACAATACCAAAATTCTAGGAATTTATTTTATACTAATCCTCAAAGTCCATCATAGGTATATGTGCTCTAATCAGAGTTTATCTAAATCTAGCTTCCAAGGTTTGTACTAAACTTCCTCTGATACCAACTGTAACACCCCGACCCTAGTTACCCAGAGTTAGTGCATTATTACATAACATTGGCATGATCACAAAAAGATCAAGTCTCGAAAGACCGATTAGTTTAGTAGCCTTAGAATAACAAGATACATTAATAAAGTTTACATTACATCATAAAATGAAAACTACAACAATATAGTCTCCATATTCCACACTCTTATCCCCTCATACTATCCCTGCAGGTAATTCATAAATTACTTCATCACATCCTGGGAAAAATAAAACATAGAAAAGGGGTGAGCTCAAATGCCCAGTAAGGATAAAAATATAGCGGAAACTTTCATAAATAAGAATAAACATTTAAGGCAATGTATAACTAAAACAAAAGTCTTTTAAACTTGAACTTCAACATTGTATGGAAAAAATAAAATGAAATAATTCCATTTACTTAATCACATGGATATTATACTAATAAAATAATCACATGCAATATCAATAACCACTTTCATAATGATGGAATGCATAATGCCAGACTATCATAACCACATAGCCAAGGCCTCGTGCCAAGAGTACAAATAAGATTTTGTCAAGGCCCTGTTCCAAGACACTAGTTTGTATCATGAGACCTACCGACACATCGAGGAGCTATAGTGGGCTCCACCCGTCACATATTAAGTCCAATGCATTCCTCATATGAACAGGTTTAAACATAACATAAACATTCGTATTAAAACTAGCATATGAAATGTCAACAATTTCTTCATAAACCATACATGGTATAAAAATAGCACATCCACAGTCAAACATATCACAAAACCATCAATACAATATGGAAATTTTGTATCATAATAAATCAACTTCAAATAAGCTTAAAATCCATCAAAGGATGTTGAAATAGATGAAATCAAAACTCTTTTTAGAGAAATATCGCTTTCTATTTTGAAATCATTTAAGAGTCATATATTTATAAAATAAAACATTTTATTTGAAAATATTCTTATAATATTATAAGGGAATCTTCGACGATTTTATAACGGCGGAAAATAGTCGCACCTGCCGTATAAGTTAAAAAAAATATTCTTACCTTAATTCTATCAAAAAGGTTAAAAAGGAACTTATTTGGAAAATGACGAAAATATTCCTTTATAAACCACTTATAAAAGTCAACAAGGGTATAAATGACTTTAACCAATATTCTAGTAAATAGTAAAAAAAATTGAAATACATTTTTAAGAAACATCAATGTGGATGATAATGAGATCCCAGTAGATTATTACGTATAAACAACCTCGGATAATGAAGAGATTGCGAAATAAACCCTTACCTTGTACTTTTCCTTGGTTGGGGTAGGTAAACCTCCTGTATAATGGTGAAATAATTGTTATTAAATTATACAATAATCATATATATTATTATGTTATCATATATAATCTTTTAACATTTCTTTGTTAATAATATCTTAGTATTACCGTCGTTTCGGGTGTTAACTTACTCATTTTCTTTTATATGTTTTGTTACATCAGCCATGTTTTCCATGGATAGGTTGTATATTATTTATATCCAGAATGATATCAAGTCCTTAAACATTATTTTTAAATCATCAAATGATAATTATACTTGAATGGATACGATGGAGAATGAATCTCATCGCGTTCGTGGAGACAGTAGCCTGTACATACGCATGAGCGACAATATCATTATTTTGATATTAAAATAATATATAATTGGATGTTATATCATATATAAAGATTAATTATCATGTTATATTTATTATTTACATGAATTACAAATCATTATTATACCCATCCAAATAATAATATATTGAATAACAATTACACCACGACGTGGAGACGGTAAGCCGTACGTACGCACGTATGGTGACATGTCATTCAAAGGATGGATAGAATACTGAATATGGTTGTACCATATTTATAATAATATTATAGTATATAGGAGATACTGGATTCATTATTTTATAATGGGAATAATAATGAAAGAAGAAGTGGAAGAATAAAGGAACTTGAAAAAGGGTGGTGAAATCATTACCTCTTCTTCGGGTTCTTCCTTTTGATTTGATCAAAAGGGCTCCTTAGGTTGGCTTTATGACTAAAGGAAGGTCTCTAGGATGAATTGATGGAAGTTAAGAGAGTATTTGGTCAGGTTTTGTCCGAACCAAAAGGCGTGGAAGGTGTGAATTAATGAGAAGGGGGAGTGCCCTTTTATAAGAGGGGTGAGGGGCACCTTTGGAAAAGCTAGAAATATTATTTTATAATAAATTCATATTCGGTTTATAATGGATCCAAAGTGTATTATTTAATGGTTAAGGTGGGTATAGGTCTAAAACCACTCAACCAATAGGATTTAGATAGGTTTTGGTTACTATGTTAACCTTACCTTTAAGTATTAACTCTTAGTTAATTAGTTTCACTTTTACAATGTCTCATTGTATTTTTATATTATATGGTTAAAAAATTTACTATATACAACCAAGAGACACCCAAGTGGTCCATTAATGATACACCTATTATGATATAAGTCTCTTGGATGAACCTTCTATTTTTAGAAATTTAATATTAATTAATAATATAATATTTGTTTTAAAAACTCTTTTATGTCAATTTTGACACTATTCAATAGTTGCTTTTTGTAAAAATCATAACAGAATTATTACTTAGAAAAAAGTTAATTAAATCATTCCTAACATTTTATATTAACCTAGAAAATTAGTTTAATTCATAAAAAGTCTCAAATTATATTTATTTGGGTATTTATAATATCAATTATTTTAATTTTTCACTATTATGGTAATTACTGCATCATCATTGTGTCATAACTAAATTAAATTATTTAATGTCTAAAAATTATAAATAAAATATAATTATGTCGGAAATCATTTTATCTTTCTAATGAATATTTATAGTCTAAAATCCAACATATATAACCCTATGTAAATGTTGTTTTTCTAAAAGATATATGCTTATGTCATTTTTGTATTTATTTTAACTTAATTAAAATAAAGTGTCTCTATCACCTACAAGTGGATCCATGGGGTCCCAAAATCGACTCAAAGATGCACATGGTCGAACATGTATCCACCAATAAGGTTAGGACACATTTTAGGGTAATTTAGTATTATTATAATATTATTTTTTAACCCTTATTTACCAGATTTACCCTTTAACCATGGTAAATAAAATATTTATCGAAGTAATTATTCAAAATGTATAAAAATAAAAGTTACCTATTTACACAATTTTGAAATCCTGATTCCAAATATGGAATCCATTTTTCCAAATTCAAAACACAGAAGTGGCAGAAATTATTTTAAAATTAATTCCCGCTGTCAAAACAAAAAGCGTGTTTTTAAGATATAATAACTATCAAAAGATTGATACTTGTTTATGTCCGGTTTAATTGTGAAATTATGCCCAATGACCAAAATTGTATTAAATGGTAAAAATATATTCTAAATATACTTTAAAACCACTCAAATTCATAATTTATCACTATTAATTATTTTTATTAAAAAAGTTGTGTTTAATTAAAATTTAGTAATTTTCACTATTCATCAAAATATTAAAGTTATCCTAAAAGTACCAAAATTTCACCTTAGGCTAAATTCGATACTCCGAATCCAAAAATGAAGTCCATTTTGAGAGATAAATTTTTTAAAATTTTAAAATGTAGGTATTACTATTCATAACGGCTAGTTTGATCGGTTGTGGTGTGTGTTAGAACTCGATGTTGCGTACAACACACACTATTGCATTATTCAAAGAGAAGCATACCGTAGATGCTTGGGGTGTTACACTGAATTTGAGACATATTATTTCTGATATTTTTCGGGTACCCATAGGTATTACCTGGGACTTGGATGTTGAGCATGGATATATATATATATATTTATTTATTTATTTATTTATTTATTTTAATATATAATATGTTGGGATTCCAGAGGTGCTTCCTGGTATTTGGTTGTTGATACTTACATGTTTACTTTTATGCCATGATTGATACTTGGATTTCTGTAGTAGGAATTCCTTGGACGGACTCATGGGATGAGTGATATACTTGCAGGCGATGTGGTGATATGCCTGTGGGGAAGGTTGTGATATGCCTACAGTTGAGGTTATGATATGCCTACGGGCAAGGTTGGGATATGCCTATGGGTGAGGTTGTGCTATGCCTGAGGGAAAGGTTTTTTCTATGCCTACGGGCAAGGTTTTCTGAGTCTCAGTTGAATTCATGGGCTTATGCTCCATGTTTTACTGATCAGTGACCTTTTATAAGATTGACTGATGGTATATGGTATCCTTCTTTATAGGATTGATCATCGATATGCGGAATCCTAGTCTATGATTGGAGTCGAGTACATGTCAACCCAGGAGTAGGATTAGCATCCCCCTATGGTTGCGTAGCTTGCTCAAAGATATAATTCCAGCATTTCCCAAAGCAGGTACTTATTGATGGGATTATGGACCCAATGATCGACTTAATGATTCATGACTTGAGTGACACGATGTCCACCTCAAATCCCTTGCACAGTATGTCTAGGAGATCGGGTTTACAAACCCAAGGATCAACTACTGATGTGGTTTCTTGTTTTTTGATTCACATACTCATGAATATTCATATTTTTCTATATATGAATCGGAATGGGAATATACATGTATATGTATATAGATATGGAAACCCATGGTGGAATTTTCCCGGTTGAATGGGATTACAGACCATGGGTTCTACTATGGTTTCATGTGATGTTATTAAAATTTTCATGACTTATTATATACTCCCTTTACATATTTTATATGAAATGTGCATAATTTGTGTGAAATATTAATGTTTTAATATTAAGTATAATTTTTGAGCATTTTTAGAAGTAGTCCAATTGAGTCAGTTTAATGTTTTAATAATAACTATCACTATACTGATCCAAATTGTGCTGTGTATGTTTCTTAGGATTCTAATTTCAATATACAACATTTCATTAGAAGGTACCATGAGCCAATTCTGCCATTTGAAGGGTCATATGGTCCTCACAAACAAGACCAAAGAATCTGTGAACAAACTGGACCAGCCATGAAGATTGATTTACTGGGCTCAATCCAGAAGTACAAAAACATAAACTCTCCACAATAATTTGGGGGACACTACATTTCATCTTGTATAAAAATTTCAAGGCCCAAATAATAGTACAAGGGGGACAAATGAAGCTTTGAAGTCCAGCCCACCATTCTGGACGAGAATTAAAATCAGTGAAGTATGCATGACATATATCATGATGTCAGCATCAAATCGAGCTGATCTTTTGCAGTGTGAAATAGGAGATATAGGTGGCCGACTTTGTTGAAGAACCCATTCGGATTTGAAGGTATCTTCATATTCAAAAACCCTTTTACATTATGGGCTTCAAAAAGACTGGATTGAAATGGACAGTTTTACTTTGTTTAATCAACCGGCCATAACTTTTGATCCTTAAGTCCAAATGACTCCAACGTTTGAGATTAGTCGGCCAAATTTATTATCTAAAATTTGAAGAAAGATATTGCTCGAGATTCGGCTTTCTTGATGTCCATATCTGCGAGCCAAGTGGAGGCGTATTTCTGGAATGTAAATAGTCCACCACCTTGGGCTATAAATACATTCCCTCCTCTCCTTTCAAAAGGGTTGGAATTTCAGAGCAAAGGAGGATTGATTGGAAGTACCAAGGACCTTCCAAAGGCTTGGTAATATCTTCCAAACTCAAGTTTTTTACTATATAATCCCTTCCTCCTCTCTTTGATTTCATTTACTTTGGCATTTTTCTTCATTGTAATTTAGCAAGTGTTTGTCTTTGTAATTCTGTTTTAATGCAATTTTCCTCTTCTTAATTTCTTATTCTAATCCACCTTATGTAGTTCAATATTAATTTTCTTATTTTAGTTTAAATCAATCTTAAATCCATCATCTTATTTTACTTTATTATTCAATAAAAAGTCCGGGTTTTTTTACCCTCATCATCGTTCGTGTGTGTGTTCGGCGCACAAATATTTTCTTATCCCTTTATTTTTCTTCTCTTTGTAATTCATCACCTTAAACATAATAGACCATATTACTAATAATTTAAATGGCTGATTAAATATCTTATTGGGGTGAGTTATAATTTATGGATGTTAAGTGATTGAGAGGTTTTTCTCGATGAGTATTCTTTAATTTAACATTGTGTATATTGGACTTAACATGTCATGGATTATTGACATATTATGTTCAACGTGTGGTTTCCATGGATTATTGGAACCATAAATACACTTCTACAATCAATCACTGATAGATATTAGAACCCTAAGTAAAGTTACGGCTTGGATTAAAGGCTTAACACTTTGGAATTCCAATCAACATCAACTTTTGATGTGGGTGTTAATTTAAATGCAATATAAAGCAAAGATCAATGATATCACAATCTTAACTCCCTAATAATGAACTCACCCCAATATTTATCAATTTGTTAAATCAATTATAGTCAATAAATCATTTCAATTAATCTTTTCAACAAACCCCCCTAATCAAAATACAATCAACTAAAAACAAATGACTACTACAAAGTATCATCGCCGAGGATTCGACCCGAGTGCTGCTATACACATTAGTAGAGCACCAGAACTTTGACCGGTCGATAGGCGACAATCGGATGTGCGTTTCAAATGGCGCTGTTGCCGGGGATGGTGCTTTATGTAGTCATTAGTTTCTGTTTATTGTAAAAAAAATCCAAAAAAACAAAATTTAAAAAAAAAAATTAAAAAAAACACAAAGAAAAACTCGTCTTCCTCTTAAAAATTATAAACTGAAAAAATACAAAGAAAAACCCATCTTCCACTTTCTTCCAAAATCTCTTTAAATGCCCTGTATCCTCCCAAACAATGCCTCAGATTTTTTTGACCCTGAAATTGAGCAAACACTTCGCCAACTTAGGAGGAACATAAGAGATACTCAAATAATTCAAGAACCAGTACTCATCCAACCAGTTGAAATTGAAATGGCCAATCCAAGGGAACAAACCCTAAAAGAACTCGCTAACCCTGATATGAATTACCAACCTCTTGGTATTCAATATCCAAACATAGAATCTGACTTCGAACTCAAATCAGGTTTGATTCATCTTCTCCCTCATTTTCACAGGCTAGCTGGTGAGGATCCACATCTTCACCTTAAAGAGTTCCAAGTAGTATGCTCTACCATGAATCCTCAAGGGGTTTCTGAAGATCAAATCAAACTCTGAGCATTCCCTTTTTTCCTAGCTGACACTGCTAAGTCATGGCTCTACTACCTACCTCCTGGTTCCATAACCACATGGAATGACATGAAGCTGCTTTTCTTAGAAAAATTCTTTCCTGCTTCTCGTACTACTTCTATCCGAAAGGAAATAAGTGGTATTCGTCAGTTCCCAAGTGAATCACTCCATGAGTACTGGGAGAGGTTCAAAAATCTTGTTGCAACCTACCCACATCATCAAATTCCTAACCAACTCTTGATCCAATACTTCTATGAGGGGTTATTGGCTATGGAGAGAACTCTCATATATGTCGCAAGTGGCGGTGCTCTTGTTGATAAAACTCCTGCAGCAGGAAGAGATCTCATAAGTAACATGGATGAAAACACACAACAATTCCATACTCGAGCACAAGCTCAAGTCAAACAAGCCCAACATAATCAATCAATTGAACTGAAAAAAATGACCGAGTGGATGAGTGAACTTACAGATCTTGTGCGACAACTAGCTGTGGCTACAAAATCTCCAACCTCGTCTTCTCCACAATCAATGTTTCCTGGACCTGTCAAAAACTGTGGAATCTGCAACTCTCTATCTCATCCAACTGACATGTGTCCACAAATTCAAGATGATCAATCCGATTCATCTAGACCAATGGAGCTCAATGCAGCATATGCTCAACGGAACACAAACCTGCAACTATTAGGTTAGTTTGTCAGAAACTTCAACCAACCTCACTCTAAGTCCTTCTCTTCTTCCTATAACTAAGGCCTTAGGTATGGTAATCCCATATCTCATCCCCCTCAATTCCGTCCTCAAAACCCAAACCGGTTTCAATATGGTCAAGGTGTTCATAACTTCCATCAACCTTATCCTTTTGTTCCTCAACCTCAAAGGAACAATCCTCCTCCTGGATTCCATTATCCTATTGAGCCTTCCCAATTCCAAAACCAATACAATCGATTTCCCAAGAACCAAAATCATGGCAATCCCAATCTGAGACAAGCCTCTTCTTCCAAGAAACCATGGGAAAGTTCTATTGAAGATCTTGCCTCCTTCACCTGTTCTAGCCTTAAAAACATTGAAACTCAAATAGGTCAACTTGCATCCCACCTAAGCCAGCAACAACAATAAAATTCTTCCCAACTCCCAGCTCAACCATTACCCAACCCCAAGGGTAATATTAGTGAAATTGCACTAAGATCAGGAAAGCAACATGCTATGCCTCAAGATAAGTCCTTTATACCTTTTTTGAATGTTGACCTAGAAAATGAAAAGAAAAAGAAACTTGAAAAGGAACCTGAAACCATTCCCTCACCTCCTTCAATTCCACTTAGGAACCCAATTCATTTTCCTCAAGCTGTTTCTAAACCAAGGAAGTCCTTTGAACCTGATCCTGAAATGCTCGACATGTTTAGACGTGTTGAAGTCAACATTCGGCTCTTAGATTCCATAAAACAAATTCCTAAGTATGCCAAGTTTCTCAAGGAGTTGTGTACCAAAAAGAGGAAACTTAGGACCTTTGAAAATGTTCCCACCCAACAGTCTATTCCCATAAAGTGAAAAGATCGAGGTACCTTTAGGGTTCCATTCCAAATTGGAAGTTCCAACTTTGATGATGCACTCATAGACCTAGGAGCCTCAATTAATGTCATTCCCAAATCCATATTATCCAACCTTGGTCTAGGTCCTTTACACCCAACGGGTGTTGTCATTCAGTTAGCCAATCGAAGCACAGTCAGTCCTAAGGGAATAATTGAGGATGTCCTTGTGCGAGTCAATGATCTTATCTTCCCTGCTGATTTTTTTGTCCTTGACATGGAAGGTGAGATGAACTCTTCTCGATCTCCCCTAATTCTAGGAAGACCATTCCTCATGACTGCGAGAACCAAGATTGATGTCCATTTAGTCATCCTATCCATGGAATTTGGTGACCAACTAGTCAAGTTCAATATTTTTCAATCCATGTGATACCCATCAAAGAATGAATCTGTATTCTCTATCCATTCTTCTGATACTCCCTCTGCGAGGCTATTGAATCCCAATCCATCATGTTCTTCCTGTTCTACTAAAAGAGGAGTTTGTGAATATTACATCCTCATTAACCAAGTGATTAATGGAGAAGTTGATGTTGACATTACAAATGCAAACTCCATTGATCTAAAGGATCTTGAAAACTCTTTGGAATCTCATCTCACCTCTGACCTCCAATGCTCCAACATGGATGGTAATGAGGAAAATGAACTAGAATGCTCATTTGTTGATTCGGATCAGATTATCCCACATTCATCCTTTCCTATCCATGATTCTGAAAATTCTATTATATGTGAAGTGAACCCTGAACCAATGTGTTTATATTGTCCTGATAGTAGTGATGTTTGTGATATTTGTACCCTAATTAATAAAGTTATCACTGGTGAGGTTGAAATTTACCATTCTTTGGAGAATAATATTGAAATAAAGGATATTGAAAATTTTATTCAGTCTTATGACTCCATTGATCCTCATTACTCTACATTGGTAAGTGATGAAATAAATGAGTCAAGAACAATTGGGATCTCCTATTGTGGTTTTGTGTTATCTGATCCTTACAAAAATGAACCATCAGAATTGAGTCATCTTCCAGAATTTCCAAGCATAGAAAACTAGAACATTGTGGATAACATCATTCCTCAGGTTGAAGACCAAAGTGAGGATAGAAATATTCTCTTTCCAACCCCATTGAATTGCAAGCACACCAACAAGGATGGGAAGAAATTATCTAATGAATCATCAGGCCTCCCAAAGAAAAAGTTTTTCTAGAAGCACACTGGAGTTGAGAAGATACAATGGCCACCGTCAGACTATGGGTAGTCCACTACAATTTTCCAGCTGTAGACAAATAAATGCAGCGCTTATTGGGAGGAAACCCATGTTTTCTTATAATTTTATGAAATTTTAATTTCTTTTTAGTTTTTCATTATATGAATAATGAATTTTTTTAGGTAACTTCCCATGGTCTTGGAACCACCTCGACTTCCATTGGATCCACAACTTCTCCAGTCGACCAACCACTAGATGGAGATGGCGACCCGCCAAATCCAAAACAGGGGGCACCTCTTTCCCTTTGACTCTTCTTCTCCCTCTCTCTCTATCTCTCTATTTCTTCTTCTTCTTTCTCTCTCTTTCATTTTTTTACCACTTTCTTCATCAAACCCTTTCCTTTTCTCTTTCTTGTGTGGGTGTGAATTTTAAAAAAAAAACATAAAAACTAAAAAAAACCAAGAACACAATCACTTAAAAAAATAAAAAAAATTAAAGAGTCATGCTTACTCACCATAGAGTTTTGAAATTTTGTCCAACCATTTTGGGGAGTTAACAGACATGTTTTCATCTCAAAAATTTTTTATTTTCATTATGACTTTGGATAAAGAATTTTGTGTCAAAATTAACAAATTTTGAATGCTCAATTTTTGATTTGGAAAATGTTTTTCCCAAACCGTGAGAACAAACATTTTCTTTCATGCCAAGGCCACCTATGGTCATCTTTTCAAAATGTGTGTTTTCACCCCCATTTGTGAGTCTTGAGTTTTTGGACCTTCGAGCTGAATTTACTACCTTAGTGTGTATTAATATGATAGAGGAATTTTCTGAACCACATGAGAATCACAATAGCCAAATAGCCTCCCATTTCCCTTACATTAATCCTCCTTTTGAAAGCCCCTTCGAGCCTATGAAAACATTTTCTTTGATAGCCACATTACAAGCCCAATACCTTTTCCCACCCAATATCAACATGGATTTTCATTGCATAATTTTTTTTGAAATTTATGTTTGGGGGAATGGATTTCATTGTTTGGGTACCCTATTATTGATTTTCAAAGAGTTATCATCTACCTGAGGACAAGCATCCATTTCAGTGTGGGGGAGAGTTTGTCATTAAGTGTGTTTTTGGGAATGTAATGAACTTCCATTTATGTAATTTTGTAAATGTTGTTGACAAGTGTTCAAAAAAATGATCAAAAAAATTGAAAAATTGGGTTGTGACTTGGGTAGGTCAAATATCACTCTTCCTCAACCTTTGATCCTGTTATAACTATTATAATTAGTGTCGTGAGGATATCAATCATGGGTTGGGTTATGAGTGTGAGATCTTTTCCAAGTTCAACTTTCGAAAAAACAAAGAAAAAAAGGGGAAGAAAAAAAAGAACACTTGCATTATATTCTTATTGGGAGAAGTTTTGTGTTTTTTAAATATTTCATCTTCTAATTAACTTCACATTTTATTCCTCTATTGTGTCTTTCTTTACACAATCATTCCCTTGTAAATATGTGTTTTCATTTCCTTCCATATTTTATTTCAAAAATAAATGTGCATTGCTTTTTCTATGTTGGTATTTTAACCCTCTTATTCTCTCTCTTAGACATTATATTCCTACCGTCCCATATCCACAGAAAACCCCATTAAAAATATGTCTTGATTATTGTTCACTTTGGATAGGGATTGTAATATGAGAGATCTTTTCAAACTCTAAGATTTTCACTTTTGGTTGGTGAAAGAGTGAACCTCCACAAATAAATTTTATCACCTTGAGAGGTGTGAGTTTTCAGTGTCCACATTTTCCATTTCTAAATTTGAGCATGAAAAAATTAATTAGTTTTGGAACATTGTTTCTGTAAAAACTTGTGGTGGATTTCAAAATTGATGAGTGAAATTGTCTAAACCTCTCCTGATTAGAGAAAACAAAATTTTAATATCTGTTGGTGAGTAAAAATGATTTTGTCATGTTTTTATATTTGATGCACATGAGGACATGTACAAAACTAATTGTGGGGGAGTTGATGTTATTAATATTTTCATGACTTATTATATACTCCCTTTACTTATTTTATATGAAATATTCATAATTTGTGTGAAATATTAATGTTTTAATATTAAGTATAATTTTTGATCATTTTTAGAAGTAGTCCAATTGAGTCAGTTTAATGTTTTAATAATAACTATCACTATACTGATCTAAATTGTGTGGTTATTGTATTTTAGGATTCTCCTTTGAATATAAAATATTTCATTAGAAGGTACCATGAGCCAATTCTACCATTCGAAGGGTCGTATGGTCCTCACAAACAAGACCAAAGAATCTGTGAACAAACTGGACTAGCCTTGAAGATTGATTTACTGGGCTTAATTCAGAAGTCCAAAAACATTAACTCTCTACAATAATTCGGGGTACACTACATTTCATCTTGGATAAAACTTTCAAGGCCCAAATCAAAGTAAAAGGGGCCCAAATAATGCTTTGAAGTCCATCCCACCATTCTGGCTGAGAATTAAAATCAGTATAGTACGCATGACATATCTCATGATGTAAGAATCCAATAGAGCTGAGCTTTTTCAGTGTGAAAGAGGAGATATAGGTGGCCTACTTTGTAGAAGAACCCATTCGTATTGGAAGGCATATTCATATTCAAAAACCCTTTTACATTATGGACTTAAAAAAGACTGGATTGAAATGGACAGTTTTACTTTGTTTAATCAACCGGCCATAACTTTTGATCCTTAAGTCCAACTGACTCCACATTTTGGGATTAGTCGCCCAACTTTATTATATACAATTTTGAAGAGGAGATTTCTCAAGATTCGGATGTCTTGATGTCCATATATGCAAGCCAAGTGGAGGGGTATTTCTGGAATGTAAACAGTCCACCACCTTGGGCTATAAATACATCCCCTCCTCTATAAGGCCCCTCCCTTACACCTTACTTAATATTGAATTAAATGAATAATCCATATTGAGGATATTTTCAGGTTTAGAGTTTTATAGAATTAGATCTTAACTATTACATCTCCAAAGATTACAAAGTAGACACTTCTACTAAGTTTCCATAAAATAAAAACTCTTAAAAAGAAACATGTCTAGTTCCATGTTTTAGACAGCCTAACATTTCCTTGATCCCATCCTTGGCCCTATTAAACATTATGTACTGTGAAAAACATTTCCAAAAAACATGGGATGAGCATAAAAAGCTCAGAAAGGGATACACAAAGAATGAAAACTGTTAGTTTTTCAAAGCAACAAGTAAACCATGTATACTTTATCAAAGTAATACCTTTCACCTTTAGGAAGTAGTAAAAACTGTTCACTGAATAAAAATATCATTACTTACCCTTTTGTAACCAAAATATTACCATAAAACCCATATAAAGAACACATAACATATAAAGGTAACTTGGGACATAAACATACTTAAATGGAATAACCATACTGTCGAATTCCACACATACTTAATGGAATAGCCATACGGCCGACTTCCATACCCAATGCATTGGAGGTTATAACGTAACCACCCTTCCTGGTATTCACGGCACCACCCGTCATATGGTTTATCACATAACCACCCTTAAGATGTCCAAGTACCATCGTTACACATAAAATATTGAAAATATAAACATTTCAAAAACAACATTTCCTTTGCAATCAAAATAAGTAATTCCAAGATATTGAATTAATCAATCCATTTTCAAAAATCATTTAAAAGAGATTTTTGAATCAAAGTGTCCCATACCACTTTGAAGCTTTTATTGGAATTATAATTTTGAAACATTAATGTACATATAAATAAATACTGAAAACCATTTTGAAAATATGGACATTAAAGATAATGATCTATAATAATAAATCATTAAAACATTTAGAACGATATTTTTGTTAAAGAGTTTTTAACAAAATGAGAGACTCTTGAATACAAATAATTGCGGAATAACATTTAATCCAAACATTATAATATCACGAGAATAAAGGGATTCATGATATAATATGTCAAAGGATAGTATACACACCATATAAGAGTGAATTGGTGCATAACGACAATGAAGTCTCAATAGAAATGTAAAATGGGATGAAATCCATTATAAAGAAGGTATCCTTAAATTAAGGATAAATCAATCTCATAATTATGCATGAAAAATATAAATACACACAATATAAGTGGATATTAAGTGTAAAATAATCAAATGTCATTCACACATATTTAAAGGATGACATATTCAATAACTACATGTTGAACCCAAAGAAATCGAAATTGGGTTAAGAAGTTCCCTTGGTAAAATTCGACAGCCTAACGACGTCACATAAAATTTTACAAAAAGGGTTGATGAGATAGATAAAGGGTATCTCATCACTTGGAAATAAAATTTACATAAATAATTATATAGAAGAAAATATACAAACATAATAGTATGTGAATTAAAATACATAACAAAAGAAGTCTTTTAAAAAGAGGAGGGTGAAAGGTCCTCTTACCGAGTTGGGTAACTTTCGAAAAGTACACCCCATGGAAGAAGGGTCATTCAATGAAGTTGTAAATACCCATAAATGAAATTATACTACAAAAATTGTATAATAATGGTCAGTAAATACATCACTCAACGTAAATAGTGGCAAACATAGCATAAATGTCACGGGAATAAAAGTGAGATGAAAAATCCCTTACGAAAACCCGGCAGCCTAACGGCGCCACTTAAAACTTCCAAAAATGGATTTATGAGATCAAATAGGGTCTCTCATAATATTAACATAAAAATTACAGTATTAGGAATATAAAATAACATCCCCAAACATAATAAATATTAGTTTAAAATAAATGACATAAAAGAGAGTACTTAAAAAGAAAGAGAGAGGTTGGATCCCTTACGAAAATTCGGCAGCCTAACGGCGCCACTCAAAACATCCAAAATGGATTGATGAGAGAAAATAGTTTCTCTCATCATATGAACATAAAATTTACAGTAGGATTAATATAAAATAACATCCCAATCATAATAAAGATTATCTTAAAAGGAATGACAAAAAAGAGTGTACTTAAAAAGAAAGAGAGGGGTAGGATCCCTTACCTTGTGTCCGACATCACTCGATCGTTCATTAATCTCATGAATAATAAAATTTGGTAAATTTATAATTTCTTAAGGACCTTCTTTAAAGATTATAATTCAGTTAATATCACAAATTATAATGTTATAATAATTGGTTAATAAAGTGAGTTCATATTAGACGTTTTTGTCGATGTTCGATACATGAGTAAAAATCGAACTTGTTGGAAAAGAATTTTCCATGTAATTATAGGTACATCATATACATAATAGTATTGATGTTTTAAATATCATATATATCCAGTATATATTCATTTTATACTATTACATAGCATTTGGAGATAAAAAATTAAAAGCATCGTTCATGGTGACGGTAGGCCGTACATACGCATGAACGCTACATTCATTTTTTGTCATATTAATGGAATTAAAGTTAAAAGAGAGGTATATATATTATAATTCCAGAATTATATCCATAATTTAGATGTAATATATTAAATATATATCCATTATATATATGTACTTATAATATTACATAACATTTGGAGATAAGAAATGAAATGTACCGTTCATGGAGACGGTAAGCCGTACGTACGCATGAACACTACTTTCATTTCTTTGGCGCATTAATGGAATTAAAATAGATGAGATATATATATATTATAATTCCTGTATAATATATATGTTATATAGATTACATAATTTCATCAATTTCATTCTTTATACATTCCATGTATTGCATGAACGAGTCACATCACTTAAGGGGGCGGTAGTCCACACTTCCTCAAATGAAATTATCGCATTTGCACAACATGAAAAGCATAAAGTTATGTATTAAATATAAAATACAGAAACATATAGAAAACATAAATATCATATATATCATATATAAAATATATTGACATCATAATGGCCACCATGAAAGGTGTTAAGTGAAGATTGAACAATCAGCGTTTCGTGTGGCAGAAATTCACCATCCAGAGAAACAGTATGTTCTTTAACCATTAGGCGAAGGTGTGTGTATTTTTAGCTCTAATCCTTCACATAACAACATCCTAGTATATTTAATATACTGTTTTTGTTACAAAATAAAGGAATAAAAAGAGTTTAGATGGTTGGAGAAGCAAAATAAAAGAAAAGAACACAAGGGAAGACATTACCTTTAAATCGGGTAACTCTCTTTGATTTGAGCTCAAAGGCTTCCTTGGAAAAAATTCTGCCCAAAGTGAGGCTTTAATGATGAAGAGAGGGATGTGGAGAGATGGAATGGTCATGGTCTGGCCGAGCCAAATGCTTGAGAGGTGTGTGTAAGGTGATAGTGGTAGGGGCCTTTTATAAGGGGAGAGGAGGGGCACTCTTGGAAAGTAAATAAATGTTACTTTATTTTAAAATGATTTTCGGATTTTAAAGGTCCCAAATTGATATAATTCGAGGATAAGGTGATAATATTTCTAAATCCTCCCATCCAATAGGTTTTTTACATGTGTGGGTCTTATATTTTACATTATATTTTCATTTTATTTAAATCGTTAAATAATGAGGTAATCGCTACATCATCATGATGTCATAAGTAATTTAATTTATTTAATGTCTAAAAATTATAAGAAAACTATAATGATGTAGGAAAACTTTTTATATTTATAATTAATATTTATAGTCAAAAATATGACTTGTATAACCCCATGTAAAAATTGTTTTAGTAAAACAACACATGTTTGTGACATTTTAATTTTAACTTTAAATAAAAAGGTATTAATGTCATTTTCCAAAAAAAGTGGCTCCATGGGGTCCCCAAGTTGACCCATGGATTTTCTTGGCCGGCCATGACAAATCCAATGAGTTTAGGACATGTGTCTAGGTCATTTCATATTACTAAAACATTATTTTTACCTTAAATTACACTAATTACCTCTAATCGCGATTAATAAACTTAAAAGTTACTATTCACCAAAAAAAATTTAATCCCATTGAGCCACATTTTACTTCTTAATGACAACAATGTATGTCGGATTTTTGAAATTCAAATCACAGAAGTGGTAAAGTTTCATTTAAACGAAAAATCTGTTTCTTTAACTACCACTTAGTGGTTTTACTATTCATCAAAAATTGAAGTTTTTCAGAAAATTACCAAAAATTCACCCTAAGCTATATTTTATATTCCAAATTCAAAAATGAAGTCTATTTTACAAAATAAAAATAATATAAGTTGAATTAATTAATTTAATAATTAATTCTCGCTGTCAGAGCAAATAGCGTGTTTTTATGAAACAATAAGTATCAAAAGATTGACACTAGTTTAAGTCCGATTTCTAAGTGAAATTAATTCCAACGACCACTATTGGATTTAATGGTAAAAATATATTCTAATTTCACTTTAAAACCTATTCAAAATATAATCTAATCATATAAATAAATTAGATTAAAAAGAGGTTTTGAATTAAAATACAACATTTTTCATTATTCATTAAAAAATGAACTTTATCGGAAAAATACCAAAAATTAACACAAAGTAAATTTTGATGTACCGATTCTAAAGAAGAATTTTATTTTGTAAAATATAACACATAAAATTGTCAAAAAGTGGATTTAAAATAGGTTCTCCATCAAAAGGCAGTTAATCGACCTTTTAAAGAATATTAGAATGTTTACGCTTAAAATTGGATTCATTCACATTTTTAATCCTCTAACATTTATTGTAAAAAGTAAAAATATTTGACAAACATACATAATCATTTTTTAGTTAGTTCCATTCTTTCGAGCCATTACAATGGCTAGGCGTTAACTACCATTTAAAATAATATTATTTTATTATTAGAGTGCAACGTAAGATTTCAAAGGAACTCGTTGTCGCGTATTGGGTACTCCATAGAGCATAGAGTTCCCTTTAAAGTAATATTAATATTTTTTTCACAAATAGGGATAAATATAAAAATTTCATATTCTTTATTTACCTGGGGTGTTACATCCTTCCCCCCTTTTGGGAATTGCGTCCTCACAATTTCAAAATTGGGCTTCGAAACTCCATTGAAAGTCCCACATCGGAAAAGGAGTAAATTAAACTATCACTTTAAAAGAAAGAAAGGTAAGTAAAAAAGGTCACCCGAGTTAACCCATACTAGGATTCCATGTATGAAAATATGGATATGGAGGAGAAAATAAAGGGTTATGTCCTGATGGAGAGTGATAGTAAACATGTTTAGGAGAAAGTTAACCACAAGAAAACCACAAACTTATGGTGGGTTAAACGATATTTGATTCCCCGGTAGGAAAAGTTAATAGACAACATTTTTGTTTTAAGTTACTTTTCATTGAGGAATTTATTTTTTATCTTAAGGAAACACACTTACTTGTCATGATGACTTTCAAATTTTACTAGATTTCTTACACAAACTCATACTTTCCCCAAATGATGAGTATTTAGGAAAACTTGTTTACATTAAGAGAGCTATAATAAACTTCTTGAGAATCACCTAATCTACAAAAGAGAATTATATATTTCCCATGTCTTTAGACAAAAAAAACCAAAAACCAAAAAGGTTAGTATGAGATCAGATAATCCACAAAAGGATCATCCTTTATAAAAAGAAAATCTATTCTTAATCTCCAAAATTTGTCCAAAAAAACCCAAAGTTCAACAAAGACCATTCAATAAACAATTGTCCATAAAATTCATCAAAGTAAACCAAACTAAGATTGAATCCCAAATATTTGAAGGATTTAATCACATAGTCTTCCAAGGTACAAATTAACTTTTATCTCTAAATAACATCAGTTGCTCTTAAATTCTCATATTTAAAAGTAATTAACCTATTCACATATCCTCCATGATAGGTTAATCATTTCCGTAGATAACCCAAAATAAACTTACTCTTGATTCCTAAAATTATCTAACTAAAAATAATTAGTCAAACTAACCAGGGCCTTCACGTAGTCCAGTGGTAGGCGATAAATACCAGTCTCACTTTGGTTGTGGGTTCGATTCCTACATCTTTGTCCGACGCGGCGGATTGTCACACGGTCTGCGTGTTGTCCCTTTTTCCAAAACTATATAATTATTAAAACATTCCCCAAAACGAGATAAAATCTTTAAAAATAATCATAACATATTTTAACCTCAAGTTTATCTCATGCCTTTAATTTTCCATCATAACATATAATAACCCATAATTACCTCAAAAGTAAGGATCATATAAACCCTAATGGTTACCTTTATAATTATTACCTAAACTTCCACATTGATTGGTCATCTCATACATGATGCATTTCAGAACATACGAAGGTTCAAGTGGTTGATCGTGACTTTCTGATAGTTGGTTTAGAACAACCACGAGTTTCCTCATTGAATCCCCCATTTCATCTAGTCTCTTAATCAAAGAACAACCACAGTTTCCTTCAAACCCATTTCCACTTTGGTGCCTACTAGATCCATCCATTTACTAAAACCAAAAATGTCAGTGTGAGTATATCAACAAAATTATCATGTAATAATGAGGAAGATAAACACTAAGATATACTTACTCATTCACTTTACCTAAAACTAGGAATCTTTCTAAAATCCTAACCATTATGGTAATGTCACTTATGTTTAGAGAATACCCTAACCTCTAAAGTTATCTAAACCGACCTCTGATACCAACTATAAGGCCTCGGCCTTAAACATTACTTATTATTGAATTATATGAATAATTAACATTAATGATCTTTTCATGTTTATAGTTTTATAGAATTAGGACATAACTATTACATCTCCAAAGATTACAAAGTAGACACTTCTACTAGGTTTCCATAAAATAAAAACTCTTAAAAAGAAACATGTCTAGTTCCATGTTTTAGACAGCCTGACATTTCTTTGATCCCATCCGGGGCCCTATTCAACTTTATGTCCTTTGAAAAACATTTCAAAAAAACTTAGGATGAGCATAAAAATCTCAGCAAGGGATACACAAAGAATCAAAACTGTTAGTTTTTCAAAGCAACAAGTAAACCATGTATACTTTATCAAATTAATACCTTTCACCTTTAGGAAGTAGTAAAAACTCTTCACTGAATAAAATATCATTACTTACCATTTTGTAACCAAAATATTACCATAAAACCCATATAAAGAACACATAACATATAAAGGTAACTTGGGACATAAAAATACTTAAATGGAATAACCATACGGTCGACTTCCACACATACTTAATGGAATATCCATACGGCCGACTTCCATACCCAATGCATTGGAGGTTATAACGTAACCACCCGTCCTGGTATTCACGGCACCACCCATCATATGGTTTATCACATAACCACCCATAAAATGTCCAAGTACCATCATTACACATAAAATATTGAAAATATAAACATTTCAATAACAACATTTCATTTTCAATCAAAATAAGTAATTCCAAGATATTGAATTAATCAATCCATTTTCAAAAATCATTTAAAAGAGATTTTTGAATCAAAGTTTCCCATACCACTTTGAAACTTTTATTGGAATTATAATTTTAAAACATTAATGTCCATATAAATAAATACTGAAAACCATTTTTAAAACATGGACATTAAAGATAAAGATTTAGAATAATAAATCATTAAAACATTTAAAACGATATTTTTGTTAAAGAGTTTTTAACAAAATGAGAGACTCTTGAATACAAATAATTGCGGAATAACATTTAATCCGAACTTTATAATATCATGATAATAAAGGGATTTATGATATAATATGTCAAAGGATAGTATACACACCATATAAGAGTTAATTGGTGCATAACAACAATGAAGTCTCAATAGAAATGTAAAATGAGATGAAATCCATTATAAAGAAGGTATCCTTAAATTAAGGATAAATCAATCTCATAATTATGCGTGAAAAATATAAATACACCCAATATAAGTGGATATTAAGTGTAAAACAATCAAAGGTCATTCACACATATTCAAAGGATGACATATTCAATAACTACATGTTGAACCCAAAGAAATCGAAACTGGGTTAAGATGTTCCCTTGGTAAAATTCGACAGCCTAACGGCGTCACATAAAATTTTACAAAAAGGGTTGATGAGAGAGATAAAGGGTATATCATCACTTGGAAATAAAATTTACATAAATAAGGATATATATAAGAACATATCCCAACATAATTGTATGTGAATTAAAAGACATAACAAAAGAAGACTTTTAAAAAGAGGAGGGTGAAAGGTCCCCTTACCGAGTTGGGTAACTTTCGAAAAGTACACCCCATGGAAGAAGGGTCATACAATGAATATGTAAATACCCATAAATTAAATTATACTACACAAAGTGTATAATAATGGGAAGTACATACACCACTCAAAGGAAATAGTGAAAAATGTATCATAAATGTCACGGGAATAAAAGTGAGATGAAAAATCCCTTACGAAAACTCGGCAGCCTAACGACACCACTTAAAACTTCCAAAAATAGATTTATGAGATAAAATAGGGTCTCTAATAATATGAACATAAAAATTAAATTATGAGTAATTTAAAATAACCTCCCCGAACATAATAAAGATTATCTTAAAAGAAATGACATAAAAGAGAGTACTTAAAAAGAAATAGAGAGGTTGGATCCCTTACTAAAATTTGACAGCCTAACGACGCCACTCAAAACATCCAAAATGGATTGATGAGAGAAAATAGGGTCTCTAATCATATGAACATAAAAATTACAGTATGATTAATATAAAATAACATCCCAATCATAATAAATATGATCTTAAAAGGAATGACAAAAAAGAGTGTACTTGAAAAGAAAGAGAGGGGTAGGATCCCTTACCTTGTGTCCGACATGACTCGATCGTTCTTTAATCTCCTGAATAATAAAATTTGGTCAATTTATAATTTATTAATAACCTAATTTAAATATTATTATTCAGTTAATATCACAAATTATAATGTTATAACAATTGGTTAATAAAATGAGTTCATATAAGATGTTTTTGTCGATGTTCGGTACATGAGTAAAAATCGAACTTTTTGGAAAAAAAAATACCATGTAATTATAAGTACATCATATCCATAATAGTATTGATGTTTTAAATATCATATATATCCAGTATATATTCATTTTATACTATTAAATTTCATTTGGAGATAAAAAATTAAAAGCACCGTTCATGGAGACGGTAGGCCATACATACGCATGAACGCTACATTCATTTTTTGTCATATTAATGGAATTAAAGTTAAAAGAGATATATATATATTATAATTCCATAATGATATCCATAATTTAGATGTAATATATTACATATATATCCATTATATATATGTACTTATAATAGTACATAACATTTGGAGATAAGAAATTAAATGTACCGTTCATGGAGATGGTAAGCTGTACGTACGCATGAACGCTACTTTCATTTCTTTGGCGCATTAATGGAATTAATATAGATGAGATATATATATATTATAATTACAGTATAATATATATGTTATATATATCACATAAGTTCATCAATTTCATTCTTTATACATTCCATGTATTGCATGAATGAGTCACATCACTTAAGGGGGCAGTAGTCCACACTTCCTCAAATGAAATTTTCGCATTTGCACAACATGCAAAGCATAAAGGTATGTATTAAATATAAAATAAAGAAACATATAGAAAATATAAATACCATATATATCATATATAAAATATAGTTACACAATAATGGCCACCATGAAAGGTGTTAAGCGAAGATTGAACAATCATCGTTTCGTGAGGCAGAAACTCGTCATCCACAGAAACAATATGTTCTTTAACCATTAGAATAAGGTGTGTGTAATTGTAGCTCGAATCCTTCACATAACAACATCCTAGTATATTGAAGATACTGTTTTGGTTACAAAATAAAGTAATAAAAAGAGTTTAGAGGGTTGGAGAAGCAAAATAAAACAAAAGAACACAAGGGAAGACATTACCTTTAAATCGGGTAACTCTCTTTGATTTGAGCTCAAAGGATTCCTTGGAAAGGATTCTGCCAAAAGTGAGGCTTAAATGATGAAGATAGTGATTTGTAGAGATGAAATGGGCAGTTTTTTGCCGAGCCAAAGGCTTGAGAGGTGTGTGTAAGGTGATAGTGGTGGGGGCCTTTTATAAGAGGAGAGGAGGGGCACTCTTGGAAAGTAAAGAAATGTTACTTTATTTTAAAATGATTTTCGTATTTAAAATGCCCCACATTGATATAATTCTAGGATAAGGTGATAAGGGTTCTAAATCCTCCAATCCAATAGGTTTTTCACATGTTTAGGTCTTAGATTTTACATTATCTTTTCATTTTATTTAAATCGTTAAATAATGAGGTAATTGATGCATCATCCTGATGTCATAAGTAATTTAATTTATTTAATGTCTAAAAATTATAAAACAAATATCATGATGTAGGAAATATTTTTATATTTCTAATGAATATTTATAGTCAAAAATATGACTTGTATAACCCCATGTAAATATTGTTTTAGTAAAACAACACATGTTTGTGACATTTTAATTTCAACTTTAAATAAAAAGGTATTAACGTCATTTTCCAACCAAAGTGGCTCCATGTGGTACCCAAGTTGACCCATGGATTGTCTTGGTCTACCATGACACATCAAATGAGGGTAGGACATGTGTTTAGGTCATTTCATATTATTGAAACATTATTTTTACCTTAAATTACACTAATTAACTCTAATCACGATTAATAAACTTAAAAGTTACTATTCACCAAAAAATTATTTTAATCCCATTGAACCACATTTTACTTCTTAATGACAACCATTTATGTCATATTTTTTAAATTCAAATCACAGAAGTGGTAAAGTTTCATTTAAACGAAAAATCAGTTTCTTTAACTACCACTTAGTGGTTTCACTATTAATCAAAAATTGAAGTTTTTCATAAAATTACCAAAAATTAACCCTAGGCTATATTTGATATTCCAAATTCAAAAATGAACTCTATTTTACAAAATTAAAAACATATAATTTTCATTAATTAATTTAATAATTAATTCCCACTGTCAGAGAAAATAGCGTGTTTTTATGAAACAATAAGTATCAAAAGATTGACACTAGTTTAAGTCCGATTTCTAAGGGAAATTAATTCCAATGACCAATATTGGATTTAATGGTAAACATATATTCTAATTTCACTTTAAAAACAATTCAAAATATAATCTAATCATATAAATAAATTATATTAAAAAGAGGTTTTGAATTAAAATACAACATTTTTAACTATTCATTAAAAAATGAACTTTATCAGAAAAATACCAAAAATTTACACAAAGTAAATTTTGATGTCCCGATTCTAAAGAAGAATTTTATTTTTTCAAATATAACACATAAAATTGTCAAAAAGTGTATTTAAAAGAGGTTCTCCATCAAAAGGCGGTTAATCGACCTTTTAAAGAATATTAGAATGTTTACGCTTAAAATTGGATTCATTCGCATTTTTAATCCTCTAACATTTATTGTTATTAGTAAAAATATTTGACAAACATACATAATCATTTTTTAGTTAGTTTCGTTCTTTCCCGCCATTAGAATGGCTAGGCATTAACTACAATTTAAAATAATATTATTTTATTATTAGATTGCTACGTAAGATTTCAAAGGAACTCGTTGTCGCGTATTGGGTACGCCATTGAGCATAGAGTTCCCTTTAAAGTAATATTAATATTTTTTTCACAAATAGGGATAAATATAAAAATGTCATATTCTTTATTTACCTGGGGTGTTGCATCCTCTCCTTTCAAAAGGGTTGGCATTTCAGAGAAAAGGAGGATTGATTGGAAGTACCAAGGTCTTGTCAAAGTCTTGGGAGGATCTGCCAAACTCAAGTTTTCACTTGATAATCCCTTTCTCCTCTCTTTGTTTTCATTTACTTTTGCATTTTTCTTCGTTGTAATTTTGCAAGTGTTTGTCTTTGTAATTCTATTTTAATGCAATTTTCTTCTTCTTAATTTCTTATTCTCATCCACCTTCTGTAGTTCAATATTAATTTTCTTATTGTAGTTTAAAGAAATCTGAAATCCATCAACTTCTTTTACTTTATTATTCAATAAAAAGTTCGGTTTTTTTACTCTCATCATCGTTCGTGTGTGTGTTCGATGCACAACTCTTTTCTTATCCCTTTCTTTTTCTTCTATTTGTAATTCATCACCTTAAACATAATAGACCAAATTACTAATAATTTAAATGTCTGGGTAAATATCTTATTGGGGTGAGTTATAATTTAGGGATGTTAAGTGATTGAGAGGTTTTGCTCGATGAGTATTCTTTAAGTTAACATTGTGTATTTTGGACTTAACATGTCATGGATTATTGACATATTATATTCAACGTGTGGTTTTCATGGATTATTGAAACAATAAATACACTTCCATAATCAAGCACTGATTGAGATTAGAACCCTAATTAATGTTAAGGCTTGGATTAAAGGCATAACACTTGGGAATTCCAATCAACATCAACTTTTTTTGTGGGTGTTAATTTAAATGCAATATAAAGCAAAGCTCAAGGATATCACAAGCTTAACTCTCTAATAATGAACTCACCCCAATATTTATCAATTTGTTAAATCAATTATAGTCAATCAATCATTTCAATTAAGCTCTGCAACAAACCCCCTAATCAAAATACAATCAACTAAAAACAAACGACTACTACAAAGTATCATCGCCGAGGATTCGACCCGAGTGCTGCTAATCACATTAGCAGAGCACCGGAACTTTGACCAGTCGATAGGAGACAATCGGTCATGCATTTCAGCATGCTTGGTTTACTTATTTTTGTTGTGTTCTATCTAGGATGAGCACATTGCTGTTTCATACACTTTTAGCAGCACAATTATAGGTTGCTTATCAGGGTGGCCCACTGAGATTATTTCTCACCCCTGCACATGAACCTCAATGTATATATATACCTTATGTCTACTTTATAGGATGATCACAAGTTTCATGGTGGATAGGACTGAGGCCCAGTGTTGCATGATTGAGCGGAGCTACTCAAGTGGTTCTATTGATCGAGCGGGTGCAATTTGACAATGTCTGGATATCGGGTACGTGGGTTGGATTAGAGTTAGTAGTAGATCCTTATACATTTAATTTCAGTTTCTTTTGTACTTGTATATGTATGGTCAGCCCAGTGGGTGACCATTTTTGTATTGTATTGCATAGTTGTTTGGGTTTTTACAAAATTTTACTATTACAGCTTGTTCTATTTCAGTTGTTTATTGCTTCTGCACTCTATTTACTCTCTATTGTGTGTGATACTTAGTTATTTCCACTATTTTATTACACTAGTATGAGGGAATAGTCTCTCCACTATCACACCCTACGACCTCACTGCTAGTCGAAAGCCTCTGGTGTACGGGGAGGTGTGCTTGAGGTCTTGTGTTGAAATGGCTCGGAGCACTGGTTTAGTGGATTCCAGGTCGGGACGTTACATAAAACCCCAACTCAAACAAAAGAATACACCTATATAATAAGACATTTATTATGTGAGTAATACTAAAAAGAAATAAATTAAAAATAAATATGAAAAAATACATTTATTCTATGGACAATGATTTTACTATAAAAACATCACGATTACCTCTATGATTGATCATAGGTAGCATCATTTCTCTTCCTACAAAGGTAGTGGATTTAACTTGAAATAAAGTGATAAATGTACCACTGTATGGGTGAAAACGTTTTTAGTGAGAAGAAGCATGAAAGTTGGATAGAGCACCCCAAATCGAACAAAAGAGTCCACCTATATAAGAAAATATTTATTATGTGAGTAATACTAAAAAGAAATAAATTAAACATAAATATTAAATAATACATTAATTCTATGGAGAATGGTTTGACTATGAAGACAATAATATTACCTCTGTGATTGAGTAGAGGTAGCATCATTTATCTTCCTACAAAATAAGTGGAGGTAACTTGAAAGAAGGTGATAAATGCACCATTGCAAGGGTGAAAAGGTTTCCAGGGAGAATAAGCATGAATGTTAGACAGAGCACCCCAAATCTAACAAAATAATCCAACTATATAACTTCAAGGAGTAATGAAAATTAAATCAATGTTCCATTATATAATTTTTTAGTAAAATAGAGAGTATATCATAACATTACCTTGCATCTATACAAAGGCTTTCCTTCATTATAGTTTGTTATTATGAGGGATTGGCAACATCATCATGTGCAGAAGACATTTTCTACATGAGTAGTGAAACATTTAATTTACATTATGTTAATGCAGTAGAGAACATATAATATTATGAGTAAAAACATAATATATTAAAAAACCCATTTACCTTCTCATTGAACTCTATTTATTTTTTTAAAGGTTTCAAGTATTTGGTTCCTCTCTCAAGAATCCAAATCCCCTCTTTGTTGTCCCCTCTAATGTACAAGACATTGTCTACATTGGGACTATAATGAACTGGTTGTGATGTTCAAATAAAAGGTTTGTCCCCAATAAAATTTCCATCTAACTCAACATTTGTTTTAGTCACCAATAGGAAAATTGACCAATTATTCTTTGTTGGATCAGAGGCATAAAATTCTTTCACTACTTGTGATTCCATTATGAATGGATCTTCTTTTTCTCCTTCTACGCTAAAATTCACCTTCAAAAAGCCCATTTCATCAATTTTCACTCAATTGATATTGTCAAAAAAATTGGAATAGAAAATAGGCACATGAAATGTTGTATAATCCAACTTGTATATCTTTTTGATAATGCAAAAATATGACATATTTTCATAAATTGGATTTCTATCCTTGGAACCAGATATGTGAATCACTTCAGTCACAAGAATAACACCATTGATTTTCATCATACTGAAGTCACCATGTTCTTTTGTATAGAGTGTATAACCTTTAATCACAAAACTAGTATAAGATATAACATTTTCATTAGTTTCTCTAGCTATCCATTGAAGTCATTTGAAAATTGAATTCAAGTTGTCAGATAACTCCTTATAAATATGATCTCTGAACCATCCTATAAAATATTGATTATGTGTATTTGATAGTCATCCTGCATCCCTTAATGGATTCAAATCTCTAATAATTTCTTTGTGGGATTAAATGTATGGATCAACATCTTCACTATTATGTAATATGTAAAGATATGTTGTCTCCTACTCTATCAAGGTAATTATAACAACATCTCTTTTATAAATATCTTCTTCTATAAGGAGTTCACTGTGATGAGACTTTGGGAGACTGATGATTTCAACATCTGATAGGTAATTGGTACAAAATTCAATAGCTTCTTCAACAATATATTGTTCTACAATAGATCCTTCTGACCAACTTTGATTCTTGACATACCCTTTAAAAATCTTCATATACCACTTAATGGGGTACATCCATCTGTAATGGAAAGGACCACATAGTTGAACCTCTCTGGCCAATTGAACCATCAGGTGTAGCATTATATCAAAGAATGATTGTGGTAAGAACATCTATAATTATCATAATATGAATATAATCTTCTTATTCATGATGGAAAACTTCATTGGGTCTATAACTTTATTACAAATGGATTTAAAAATAAGCATATACTGGTTAATGTATGTCATACATTTTGAGGTAGAATGCAACGAAATGTAACATGCATTAAATATTGAATCAAAACATGAAATTTGTGTGATTTTAGACCTTGTAACTTCAAATTAGTCATTAACCCAGCATTATTGATATTTGATGAATACCCCTGTAGAAATTTTACACTAGTAAATTTTTAATTTTTCCTATATGGATAGAGTGTCAGCTACTGGAGGAAGAAAATTCCACCTTTTACCCTTCACTGGTTCCAACTCTTCCCTTATCCTCATTTTAATCAAGTCCAACCTAGCATTTATGCCATATTTCGTTTTTTCAAGAACATTTAGTAATGTTCCAATAACACTATCAAATACATTTTTTTTCTATATACATGACATAAATAAAATTTCTAATAAATAAAAAATTCCAATATGGTAATTAAAATAAAATTTATCTTTTCTTCTAACCTAATTTTTTAAGGTTTTTCAAAAATGGTTTATCAAAAATAGTGTCCATATTTTTTACTTTTTTTATCGTTGATCACCCGTTACTGGAGATGGTGTTGTACCTTGTTCAATATTCCCATAGAATACTATCGTCCAGGATCAGTATTTATGTCGTCGAGGTAAAAAAATTTGATGTCCTAAAAAAACAGTCTTCAAGGAATGTTTCAAGCAAACTAAGTATGTGATTTTTTCCCAAATGGGACACCCTAACATTCCTTTAATGCTATAGCCTAAAAATTTTCCATAAGCGAGGAAGTCATTTATCATTTCATACAATATGTCATTCAATGTGAATTATTCACTTATATGAGCATCATACAATGTAACACCTATATCCCACATCAATTTCATATATTCAATCAATGGATCCAAATAGACATCAATATCATTATCAGGTTACTTTGGTCTAGATATAAGAAAAGGCAACATAATGTATTTGCACTTCATACATAACCATGGAGGGAAAGTTATAATTTACCAACATGAAGGGCCATGTACTATGAGTACTACTCTATACACCAAAAGGATTTATTCCATCTGTAGATAACACAAGATGAATGTTTCTTGGATCATCTCTAAATTTAAGAAACTCATAATCAATTTTTCTTTCATTGAGGATAATATGTTGGATGATGTAGGTTCCCATCTTTAATTCTTGTATTTTCATGGCATGTTAATTTTCTTGTGGTTTTCTAACATCCATATAGTCTTCTAAACCATATAATGATAGTAAATTACCATACAGATATCGAACGACTTGATTCATTTTTCTTGTATTGATATATTCCACACTTAGGGAATTTTATGAGGGATTCATGGTCCTCAATAAACAAAATGAAATTATTTGTAAAAGCATGTATTTTTTTAGAGATCATTCCCACTGAATGTAACATTCATTTAGAATCATATGTTTGGATTGGTAGTTCATTTTATTCTAGTATAATATCTTTAAAAAGACCAAGTAGTTCTGTAAAGCTGGTGTCACTCCATCTGTTGTCATCTTTCAAATTATATAACAACAATACAACTGATAGTGTTGTGTATTTAGTACAACTGGTATACAATGGTTTTTTGGAACAAATATTTAACTCCTCAAAAAACTTTTTACAATCATGAAGCCCATATTCAATTTCCATTTTCATTTCTTCCATGTGATATACATCATCTTTTACAAAGGTATTCATATCAAATGATTCATAAATCGTAGTTTCATCCCAATTGATTTCAACATTCTGTTGTTCCCTATGTTTAGTCCAATATTTATATATTTGATCTATTATATGAAAAATCAAATGTTCTTACAACTCTTCCAGACTAATTTGTCTTGAATAAAAACAACATAAACACATATATAGGATTTTAGAAGGGTCGTCTACATGATCTCTTGCAAACATGATGAACTCTTTAACTCCATTTTTGTATTTGTTTATCAAATTATTAGCATTCATCTATTTTTGGTTTATATCTATCTTATTGGGTTCATAAAATATTAATTTTATACAATATATAAATAAATACACATTAGATATTCATTATCAAAAATTAAAGTTATAGAAAATTCTAATAAGGGAAATATGGATCATTTTTACTATAATATCTGAGTGCCTAGATATTCCAAATCCAACAATAAAGGTTGTTTGAATTTAAAAAAATTGAGGTAGATAAAGGCAGATAATAAATGATATTATCACTAAACTTTATAGGTGCAAACTGGAAGATGGATAGTGTAATGACCTTGTCCTGAATTACCTAAAAAACGTCAGGTCAGATCATCTTATGACCCATAACACACCTCAAAGTCACTCAAGAATGGTTTAAACATTGGGTTCAAAAAACCATAAATGGGAGGTGGTCCCCCCCCCCCAAATAGAAACAATCATTACCAGAGGTCGAACAAAGTTCTAGCATGACCCTTGGGTTCAATGGACATGTAGACCCAAAATCATCATTACCTGATATAGGCATAACTGTTAGACAAACAACTATGTAAATAAATGATGAAATAGATATATAGACACACATAAATGTCACTCCAATATAAAAACACACTTATAGTCTATAATAAATATCAAATAGATAAAACCTGATATTCACACATAACGTTAACTATAAAGGCACAGTAATGATTAAAAAAGTGAAGGATTGATGTCATAAAACCTCGTTTTCTTAACTAGGGATGACCCCTTTGAATATACTCCATAAGAAAACTATGGACCATAGTGAATTCTAAGAGGAACTTGATCCTATGATACATATAAGCAATAGAGTAACATGCATCGCTCCACTAACTTGGTTCTATAAAAATAGTATTTGAAGATGCATGTCCAATGAGGAGTCCATGAAATGTGTCGGCATATATATAATCATTAGGGAACCACTAATGTGCCTCAAATAAGTAGCCAATAAAAAAGAATATACATGAAAATTTCTACACATTTATATACATATATGAAAAAATTATTTAGTAAGAACATATAAAACATAGTAGTAAAACAAAAATGAATAAATCAATGGTTTAGTGTCAGATATAAAAAATGGATCATACATTGGTAGTCAACACAAACAATAGACCAAAAATAATTCTCTAAACAACAGATCAGAAACAAATCGTAAACAACGGATCATAAACAAATCATAGAGGAAAACATCAAAAATGAAACCAAAAATGCACAAAGAAAATAGGAAGGCCTACCTCGCTAGTTTGAAGAAAATCCAAGACCCTCTTCGGAAACCCAAACTACGATCAAACACCGGATGTCGGATGAGATGTTGGAGAAATTGGAGGTAGTCAAGAGGTGTGATTCGACCTTTAATTCACCGAGGAGGAGCACCGTTAACGAGTTTCTTCTGCAGAAATCTTCTATATTATGACGGGTTCGAAAATGGTTAACGTTTTTAAAATAGATTAGGAAAATTTTATCAGTGCTTACAAATAAGCACTCATAAAGATCCCTTTTATCAGCCTATATTTCATAAGCACTTATAAAAGGGATCTTTATCAGTTCTTATTTAGCACTGATAAAGATAGGTCTTTATCAGTGCTAAAGTTTTAGCACTGATAAATATTAATTTTATTAGTGCTTTGTCTAGAAGTGATAAATCTTATACTTATCAGTGCTAAAAAAGCACTGATAAAGCATTTATAATCATAATTATAAATAAAAAAATTAAAATATTTATATATACTTACTAAATATATATAAATATAAATATTGTACATATATTCCTTTTAAAATATATTTATTATAATTTTATAATTATTTATTTATAATTATTAATTTATAATTAATTATTTATAATTAATTATTTATAATTATAGAAATGTTTTTAAAAAACAATATTTATATAATTATATATATATAATTATACATATATATATATATATATTTGAAAATGAGTGAAATTTAATAAATTAAGAATAAGTACACTTTAAAAATGTTGAAAAAATGGATAACTATTGTGTGTGTGAGTTGTATATAAAAATACATTAATTACATATATTTGAATTCAATATAACACAAATTTGATCTATATTAAATTTAAAAATAAAAAAACATTCAATTATATGTCAAGTTCTATACAATTAGTCAATATTTTTAATTCATATTAATTTTTAATTATAAACCATTATTAAATAAATATATAACTATTTAATGTAAAGAATATAAATATTTGGTAATATATAAATAATATTTATATACATTAAAATATATCTATATATTTAATATATACAATTTAATAAAATTAATTATCATAATTATCAAATTAATAAAATGTTTAATATTTAATAATGTATAATCAATCTATTAATTTTATAAATAATTATTAAATTAATAAAATATATAATATTTTTTTTAATAAACATATTTTTTATTTTCTATTTATTGAATTATTTCATTTTATTTATTCGGGCCTTTATCAACTCTAAAAATGCACTGATGAAATAAATATTTGTCAACGCTAAAAATAAAACGCTGATAAAGGGTACCTTTTATCAGTGCTAAAATGAAATCACTGATAGAGTTTTCCTTTATCAACGCTAAAAAGGTGCTGATAAAAGGTTTTTTTTATCATCGCTTTCTTTAGTACTGATAAATATTCCATTTAACAACGTTTTTTTCTAGCACTGATAAATACTACCTTTATTAAATGCGTGTTTTGTTGTAGTGATATATATATATATATATATCATGTTGCAGTACCCACTCCTTGGGTTTTGGATACTCTCCTTCCAAGAGAGGCGAAGACGCACGGGATTTCCCATATGATTTCCATGTCCATATTCTAATGGTTGGATGAGTCTACTCTCCCACTATAGGTAGAAAAGACTCGATGATAAGTTCATCTTCTCACCATTTCGAGCTCCTTGTGTTTGGATGAGTTCACTTTCACTCTTTTGGTAGGTTGAGTTGTACTCTTATACACTACCTTGTTCTATCTTTTGTCTTCCTCTTTAGTGTATCCCTTATTGCCCCCCCTTCTCCTTTTTGGGAAATCTTACTAAGTATTTTTATACTCACCCCATCATGGGCTTTACCCGCACATGTTGTTCCTTATGCAAACAACGGACAGGTTGGTTGTGACTTTAGAGGAGCTTAGGGATACGAGTACTTACACCATGTACGGTGGTCGTAGCTTGGGATCCAGAAGTGAGGATCTCTCAGTTGTTTTACTTTTTCACCTATACTGGGTTATGGAATGTTTCTAGTTGGGTTTTTATTTTTTTCCTTTTTTCCCTATCAATTTACATTACTGTACTCGTACTGTTTAGAGGTCCATGCATGCTTGGTTTTTTTTACAGCAGTGTAGCATCTTTTACTTCTTTCCCTTTACACTTATTCATTGAGTTGGTTGTGTGTGTGCTTTTATAGGTTCATGGTAAAAGGCCTCCCCGATTTTGTTGTGCCTTCGGCATTTGTCACCCCCCCTTGGCCTATAGAGGTGAGCTTAGGGTAGTTATTGCTCGAGATCCTGCATGGGTTGGGTCGTGATAGATTGGTATCAAAGAAAGTTCATTCATTGGGACATTGTTCGGATGTTTCCCCTTAAGAGGGTTGGTTGGGTTTAGGGAAATACTTTCAACATGTCTCAGGTGCGGCTCCCAGGCTATAGAGTCTGGTGATGGTGCGACGAATGACATAGCCACTCACTAGGACCCTAATCACCAGCTTGTTGAATCGGAATGCTGAGACATTTATTGTAGGGATCAATGGTACATGCATCATATAGGATCGACTCTTTGGCTGTCCTTCTTGAGTCAGCTCCCCAATGTGGTTATAAATATATATATATGTGCTCATCTGACCTCAGTACACCTTGATAACTTTTAAGATGCATTCATGACGACAACCATCTAGGATACTAGCTCTGGATCATGATGATGACCCTTTGAGCAACAAGGCCTTAGTCCAGGGTCCACCATGTGATCCCCTTCCTCTATGTGGGAAGGTAGAAACACCTCCACCTATTGAGCATCAGATATTCCTAGTAGAGTCGGATGAGGATGTGCTCAAGTTGAGCATACTATATGAGTTCCAGTGCTAGAGACCGCTGAGGTTCCGCGGTGGACCAGATCCTCAGGTAGTTGAGGATTGGCTAGAGTCAATGGTATGCCTCTTTAGGATTTTCCAGACACTAACGGATCAAATGGTGTCTTTTCCAACCAGTATTTTCCATGGAGCGGATGGGCATTGGTGGGTTCTGGTTACTCAAATGCATGATGAGTCGGCACTCTTGTGGGATGAGTTCAAGAAACTATTTCATGAGGGGTACTACCCCTCCTGTTTATGCTCCATTCAGAATTAGGAGCTTCTATAGATTCATTAGGGAGGGATAGCAGTGGTAGAGTATGTGGCTAGGTTGAAAAACCAAATTTGGTACTCTCTGTACATGATCCACGATGGTTACATCCGGGCATGGATGTTTGAGCATGGACTCCGCATAGAGAACTGTGATAGTGTAGTACCCTTGTGCATCCCCACCTATGTCGGGGTATGGTAGAGGTCCCTGGTGATAAATAGATTTCTATTATAGGGATTCCAGATAGTTTTTTTTGGAAGTAGGCACAATAGATCTAAGATGCCTTTGGTGGCTAGTAGACGTTGTTTGGAAGGGTATCAACACAGGAGGGATCCCAATGATTAGACTCAGGAACCTGGTCAAGTGGTACCGAGGTATTGGAGAGAATTGGGAAATCCTATAGAGGTATTTTGCTATTATTGTGATAGGTGATGTCACATGGCACAAGACTGTCCAACCAGACGTGCTGATCATCTCAGACAGATATCAGATAAACCACCATAGCAAAGACAGTGTCGTGATCAGGGATCTCCTAGGAGGGGACAAGTTGGTCCCCAATGAGGCATTAATGGAAGTGAAGGAGGATTTGTAGGTGGTTTATGATGCTACGAGATATTACCACCACCACCAGGAATCCAAAATCAGGCTTAGGGAGTTAACAGTCAAGGCTGCAATTAGCTGCATCCTTTGGATGTCTATGATCCTACAGCACCTGAGATGATAAGAGTTAAACTCTATGTCTCTTATACTTCTCATAGTATAAATTGTATGACACTGTGTGAGTACTATTTTATCCCCGCTTCCTTCTTGAGGTTTTATCAGGGTGACCCAGGGCATTGATGTAACCATTTGCTGGTGTTGTTCAATTTGCCTTTGAATGAACATGGAAGAGGGGTCCTTCCCCCACCAAGATTTTTTTTGTGACGCGAGAAAAACCATGACGGTGATTTAGTGTCGCCCAAAGCAGATAGTATTGTGGTTTGGTATATGAGTCCCTCATACTTGTGCATTCATGGAAGGGTTGTGTAGTGGAGTGTCAGATCAGGTCATGGAATTGGCAATTGAGTTTTTCTAATTGACTGCCTTTTACTTGGGATTCCACTAGTGGGTGTGGTGGATTGTTTGGTTTTGGGTTACTCTCCTCCTAAGAGAGTCGAAGTCACATGGGGTATGCCATGTGATTTCTGTGTCTAGCTTCTTATAGTTGGATGAGTTTACTCACCTTCCCTGTTCATTGGTACCTTTGTGTGCTCAACGTCAATATTGGTACCTTCTCCCTAAGAATGTGGAGATGCTACATTCTAGGAGAATGATTTGTGGTTTTCACAAACTACAGAGTATCAGGTACATCTTCACTCAGAAAGACATGAACCTAAGATAGAGACACTGGTTGGAATTCATGCAAGAATATGACTTTGAGATAGCCTATACTCTAGGAAAGGGTAATGATGTAGTAGATTCTCTTAGTAGGAAGTATCAGGATTGCGTAGTGTGGGAAGTTTCAAAGGAGCTAGCTTCCCTACAGTTAACCCCGGTTGATCAAGAGGGTACAGTTTTTCTTTAGTCGATGGTGTTGACTCATTCTCTTCTTGAGTGTGTGAGAGATTCATATCTATGAGACATTGATTGAGAGATCTTGTGTGACTCATATTTCCACAGGTGATTCACTAGATGGATATTCTGAAGGAGGTAATCATGATACCTTGTTCCAAGGACAAACAGTGGTTCTGGTTGCGATGCAAGAGGAGTTGATGTGAAAGTTCCACACTCCTCCCTTAGGTATACATCCCAGTGTGTGGAAGATGTACAGGGATATTTAGTTGTTTTTTTGGTGGTTCGGTGTGATATGAAGCATGGTTGATTTCATCTCAGGATTCCTCACCTGTCAGTGTGTAAAGGTTGAGCACTGAGTTATGGTAGGTTGTTGCAGCCTCTTGAAATCCCAGGATAGAAATGGGACGACATATCCAAGGACTTCGTCATAGGGCTTCCATGTATAGTGAAGGGACATGGCACCATCTAGATGATAGTAGATCAACTCATGGAGTCGGCACACTTCCTTTCTATTAGGGAGTAGAGTTCAGTGGAGTGTTTGGGATAGTTTTATATGTGGTAGATCATCTGCCTTCATGGGGTACCCTCAACGACTATATCTGATTCTGATGCGTAGTTTACACCATGATTGTGGAGAGTCCTAAAGGAGGTATTCAAGACCCAAATACGAATGAGTACATCCTTTTACCCCCAAATTGAAGGGCAGACTGAGTGAAATATCCAGGTGTTATAGGATATGTTGATGGATTTTTTGTTGGTTTCTATCCATATAGGTAAGCTATCCCCATGGTTCTTTATCCCATTCAAGATCATGCCGAGGGTTGGTGAGGTTGCCTACCACCTTTCCCTACACCTAAAGATGTAGCGGATGCATGATGTTTTCCATGTGTCACAGGTGGGGAGATACATGCATAATTTGACACGCGTCATCTATAGTAGAGGACTTTATGAGGACGGACCATCCCCTTGGTTTGCATGTTGTGGCAACACAGAAATGTGTAGGAGAGTTCTTGGGAGCGAGAGATCCAGGTGTGGGATCAGTATCCCGAGTTTTTTCTCTAGTTTTTATTTTGGGGGATGAACATATTGAAGTAGGTAATGATGTAGAGACTCTTTTCCCCTTTAAGACATTAGAATGTTTCTACATATATTTATAGAGCTAAGTGATGAGACGAAATGCAATTTTGAGGCCTGGAGTGTCCAAAATAAATTTATAAAAATATTAAGTATATTTTATACTATGCTCCCAAAGGAAGAGGGATAAATCTTAAACGGTAGCTTGGATCAGAAATCCAAGGGCACTGTTGATTCTGGAACATGGCATTTACCCAAGGTAAGACATAACTTTTGTCATCATGGGATTTCAATAGAAAAATCCACTAAGGGTAAAATCGTTAATAAAATAAATAAATTTAATTATTTTATCTTTTATGACATGTAAAATAGATTTTTAGTGGGTAATGTTATTGTAAATCCAATACTATCGTTGAGTTCATAATGGAGTGTTTTACATAAGTGTGGTATAAAGTGAAAGGGAACGGGATGTTCAGATCCTACAACCGTTGGTGGGAGACCTATTAAATTATATAAATAGGTGTTAATTGAAATGATCAAGGGTTTTGGATCATTTCCTCCCACAACTGATGGAGCTCCTCATCTCCTTCCCTTTGAAAATCAACATTGGATCTTTGATGGATTGCGATGCCGCTACAAATCCGAGCAAATCAGAGCATAGAAAATGTAACGAAGGATCGGAATCCAGGTAAGAATTTTCTTTTGGATTTTTCATCCCCAATTGAAATTATTGTTTCATAAATTTCATTGTGGTCAATTCTACTACTTTTAGAATCAACGATGACGGCCAAACTAAAATTCCTATTGATCGATCTCTGTTTTGAATCCCTTTTTTGTGCGTTCTTCATCCGTTCTACATAAATTTCATCATTAAATTTTTAGAATGTATAATCGTCAGTGAATCTTTGAGTGAAGCTTGAATCTATGAAGATTTAGAAACATGTTTTTTGAAACTGGTCTCGTTTCCAATTTTCCAGCACCAAAGGAGTCTCGATGGTCCGTGGAAGGGACCAATGGTGTTGATGGTGGCTGGTGGTGGCATGCGGCGACGACAGGACATGAGGTGACGGAAGCCGCGAGGCTAGCGGTAGAGCGAGATGCAGAGTGTGGGGTCTATGGTAGGTGGATATGCAGAGTAAGGGGTCAATGAGGTCAGTGGTAGGGTGGATGGAAGATCATGGGGCAGCGCAACTGAGGTGAGTCGGAGGAGATGAGGCCAACGGGGCTAGCCGGGCGGAGGAGCCGAGGCCAGTGGGGCCAACCAGGAGGAGGATCCAAGGTCGGTGGGGCCAGTAGGGAGGATGGTATAGTGAGGTAGGTCGGGCTAGGTGGAAGTATGCCAGACCAAGTGGAGTGGACTGGGCCCAGGCCAGAGTGGTTTGGGCCGGTCTTCAAGTGCAATTTTAAACCTATATATCTTCTAAACTAGGTGTCTATTTTACGTTTTGTCTATAGAAACATGATCCTCTCTTCAAGATGGACCTTTGAGTCTGTTTTGGGAATTTAATGTTTCAGGCTCATTGCTTGGTTACACAAAAAGCCTAAATATAATTATAGTATTCTTATTCTTATTCCTATGAAGGAATTTTGTTTCTGGCCAAACTCCTGCATAGGACGTCTGATTGATGCATCGCCAATGGTGTCGCAACCCTAGAATTGAGGTGGAGATTTCATGGTTCTTAAATTGAAACTGAGGTGTGAGCCCCATGAGGCATGGTTTGGGTGTTTTTGGTGAAATGTGACTTTTTCACAAGGTGTCTGTTTTGGATAGATGAATAGTTGATCCCTTGTGTTTTTCTATGAGGATCACAATGATGTTATCCGTATAATGGGTTTCAAGATCAACATTCAGGCCCCATGAATCACTATTGGTGTACGATGTTGAGACATGTAGCTTATTCATGAGGACTATGATTTGGGGAAATAAATAGTTGATCATGTGTACTTTTCCACAAGGATCGCAATGGTGTGATCCGTATGGTTATCTAGGGCCTCTCAATTTTTCTGATTATTATGATGTGTGGAGCCTTATTCTTGATCTTATTAAATGTGGAGACATGAAACGAATATTGGTGGAATATCCTTCTGATGTGTATGAAGATATGTGTTCAAAGCTTTTGAGGCTATTTAAGGTGTCATATTAGTATGTTTATGTCATTGCCCTTCAGAAAAAAGATGAGCATCATGCACTCGTCAGCCTTTTGGTCGGATGTGCCATGTACTCTGGGAGTGCAGTGTCATGCCTAGGGGTAATAATGCACAATTTAGTACATAAGTGTGGCTAGGCACATGTCCAGGCGAGGAGGAGGGGTCACACATCGTGTGGGCCCTACACGCACTGTGTACTGCATTGTGAATCTTCTACCTCTCGTATCTCCTTTTAGACTCAGATACCAGCCCACAAGTAGCTTATATTGATTTTTTTTCAATATATTGGATGATGGTTCCCTCTGTAGTGGCTTTTGAGATACGATGCGAGATGTTTCGGGCATGACGCATATTTGAGGTGATGCTCGATGTTCCAGGAATGACGCCTATATGAGGCGATACCCGATGTTTCGGGTGTAATGCCTATCTGAGGTGACACTCAATGTTACGAGTGTGACGCCTATCTGAGGTGATGCTCGATGATGACAGCGATCATACAAGATTACCAAATAAGTATCGAGCTTACCCTCCAACTGGGTTGGGCAGTGGAATACCCCAATGGCAGTACCAGGTATACCCTCCAGATGGGATGGACAATGGAATTCCCTAATGACCAGAGTGGAATCCCCCTAACGTACTAGGGTGTGGGTCCTATGTGACTACTTGTTGGGTAGTACCCTCTAGCTTATTACCCTTCAGTGATGTTGGGCAGTGGTTCCTCATTGAATCTCGGGTGTTGATCCCCCTGATGCACTAGGGTGAAGATCCCTAATGACTTGGAGTGGAATCCCCCTAACACACTAGGGTGATGGTCCTCTACAGATACTATTAGAATGGAATACCCCTAATGCATTGGGGAGTATTTCATCTACCTTTCGATTGGCACCCTCCAGCCAGACTGGGAATGGGTCCTCGATGACACTAGAGTGATACCCTCCATCTAGGCTGGGAATGGGTCTTCAACCTTGATACACCACCTCTATACTATGTGGATCAATGGTTTGACATATATTTGGACTCATGAGAAATAGGGATGTTTTCCCCACCAAGATGTTTCCTTGAGATGCGACCTAAAACCATGAGGGCGAGTCAGTACCGCACAAAAGTGGATAGTATAAAGGTGTGTTGATTGAGTCCCTTTGACTTTCATGTTCAGGGAAGACGTGAAGGATGTTGGGCATCGTTGGTGGTTACTTCTAGAATTGTTGGTGACTCTTTTTCTAGGATGATCTATGAGATGAAGATATCCTTACTCTGTCATTTAGGCTCCTTTTACTGAGAATACACACACACACACACACACACACACATATATATATATATATCCTATTACAGTACCCACTCCTTGGGTTTTGGATACTCTCCTTCCATGAGACACAAAGACGTGCGGGGTATTCCATGTGCTTTCCATGTCTAGATTCTCATGGTTGGATGAGTCTACTATCCTACTATAGGTAGAGAAGGCTAGATGAGAATTTAATATTATCATTGTTTCAATCACCTTGTGTTTGGATGAGTTCTCTTCCACTCTCTTGTTGAGTTAAGTTGTACTCTTATATTGTACCTTGTTCGATTCATTATCTTCCGCTTTAGTGTATCCCTTACTGCTCTCCCTTGTCCTTTTTGGGGCATCCTACTGAGTATTTTAATACTCACCGCTGTATGGGATTTTCCTGTGAAGGTTTTGGCTAACTATTATAGCATGTATGGGGCGTGCCTTATGAAGACAATAGACAGGTTGGTCATGACTTCAAAAAAGATTAGAGATACACGTGCTTTAACCACGTATGATGGTCATAGATTGGGATCCAGGAGTAGGGCTCCCTCATCTATTTTTCTTTTTCACCTAAGACAGGTTGGGGAACTTTTCTGGTTGGGTGTGTATTTTTTCCCATTTTCCCTTTCAATTTACATTAAATTACTCATACTATTTAGAGGTCCATGCATGATTGGTTTTTTTTATAATAGAGTATCATCTTTTACTTCTTTCCCTCTGCACTTTTGCATTGAGTTGGATATGTTCATGTGTACAGGTTCTTACGCAAAGGACTCCCAAATTTTCTTATCCCTTCGGCACTTATCGCCGCCCCCTGGCCTATGGAGGCGGGCTTGGGGTAGTTGCGGCTCGAGCCCCGGCATGGGTCAGGTCGTGACAATATGAGTATCTTTGATTGGATCAATTTTTACCATTTTTTATTACATACTATATATAAAGTTAATATTGGAATCTAGTCTAGAAGTGAATAAGGTGGAAGACTTTGTCTCCACCCCTATAGAAGCAAGCATGGAGGTTTCTTCCAAAACTATGAAAACTAGGAATAATAAAGAGGAAAATATATTTAGAAAAATATCAAAGGAAAATAAGGATCAATTACCATTTTATGTTGATCATGGTGATAATTTCTTATCTCCCAAATCTATTGATGGTAACCATTTTGAATAAACATGTTCAATATGTATAGAGTGTGATGAGTATATGAACACATTAAATCAATTGAAAACTTATACTCTCAATTTAAAAGGTATGTGAACAATGTTCCTTTTGAAGTAATCAGATATATACTTGGATTTGTGAAGGAACTTCTTGAAGACAAAGCATGGATAGAAAAAGTAGTTGAAAAAATGGAGTATACACTATAAAATAAATTAAAAAGGTTAAGTTCTCTCATGGAACTTTTTGGACCCAAATAGAAATCCATTAAACTTTGTAATGAAAATATTTCCTTGATTGAGGAATAAATTCAAAGTTCTTTTTGTGAGAATTTAGTGACATAAATTGTTCTGGAAGAAGTAATCCATGCATTGATAAATTTTCATAAAACCTCCTTGAATGTAAATGATTCACAAATAGAGGTAAAAATAAAAAATTAATTAAAGAGATTGATTATTCTTTACATGAATCAAGAAAAATGCAGAAATTTAATATTAAGAAACTAAAAAGGGAATGGGATGAAAATATTTGATCAGTTGAGTATGAGAAATATATTCTGAACATGAGATGTCTTGATCTCAAGATAAAAGTGAATTATTTGAAAACTACTCAAACTAGAACTTCCCAAATTTTTGAGAAAAGAAATACTACCACATAGGCTTTATAATAATAACTTAACCTAAAATAGTCTTATAATAGTGGAAAAAAGAACATAAAATCATCTAAATAAGAATCTGCTTTTAACTCTTTGAAACAATTTCCATCAAAGCCAAATTATTATTATCATTCTAAATATATTTGTTTTGATAGTGTAGGTTTTAAAGTAAAAATATATAGAAATGTATGAGGAAAATGATGATAATGTTGGGCATGTATTATATCAATAATACTCTATGAATCTTGTTGATTTCAATGCTTGAAAATACCCTTGTTTATTTTACTGATGAAATTAATTTATGTATTTTTCAGGATTATATTTATTGATAAATTTATCTTATTTATGGGTTAATGTTTTTTTTATAGTATTCTAGATATGTTTTTTATTAGTTTGGAAACATTGTCCATACCCTATGTTTTTTAGAGGAATGTATGGTTTTCAAACCATATGATTGGAGTAAATGTATAGATCAAATAACCTATGTTGTTGTAAAAGTATGGATCAAGAGCCATACTTTAGATAAGAAACCATACATTTGTGAAACTAATGTATTGTTCAAAAATCCAACATTTTGAAGTTAATCATACGTTGTCAACCATACTTTAAAAGTCAACCCTATGTTTGACTTGTTCAATTATAGAGTTTAAATTCAAGATAATTTTTTATATTTCTAAAACGGTATCTCTAGAATTAAATATCTTTTTAAAGATGCTTAAAGTATGATTCAAAGAATCATGTTCAATTGATTAAATTGTTTCTATTTATAAGGAATTCATGACTTTCTTTGAACATTTTAAATTCAAATACCTGTGATTTTTCAGGAGATGTTATTTTATCAATTTGACTAAAAGAAAATTTAGTTTCTCTTGTTAAATACCAAGAGTTATTTCATTCATAATAATAGTATCTTTTGAAAAGGATGAACGTATTTACTATTCTAAATAACTATTCCTTGGATACATACATGTTATGATCCTTTTTTGTTTAAATGTTGTTCTATTTTTGTTGTTTCTATTGTTTTATTGTTGTATTTATTGATGATCATTTTCAACGAGGATCTCTTAAAAGTTTTTCTTTCTTAAAGAATCTTATCTACAAAGATAAAGAACCATTATCTATTAGTTTTTTCTAAAAATGTGATCTAAATATATTTCTAAATCAAATCAACTAATCTTGATTTCTTTGAGTGTCGGCTACTCATACTCTGTCATTGGTGGAGTGTCAGCTTCTCATTCTAAGTTTTAGATATTTTGGTTCCCAATAAAAGAACCATAAGGTCCTATAAAATCATTATTGTAACTGTTTCAACTGCTTTCACTCAGTTGTTAAGGTATTACAATAAGATTATTTACTTAATAAAAATCACCAAGCTCACTAAGAGATCATTGATGGAGTGGACTGGGGGATCTTTGTGCCATGTACCACTATAAAAATGTTGTTTTCTTCTTCTTTATTTTTCTTCTTCATAACTTTCTTAACTAAAATAACACTTCATATCTTCATAACATACAAAGAGGGATGATATTTAAATTTTAAAGGTTTGAAAAAGGACATAATCCCCCACCCTCTAGTGTATCTTTATATTATTATGACCAAACAGAGAAGCCTATCACCATATAAAGGGTGAATATAAGAACATATGGAAGATCTATTTCCCTAATATAATCTTAGACTGTTAATAATAATTCAAAAATATAGTATTCTTCCAGTTCTAGAAGTTTTATACATCATGAACACCAAAGAAGAAGAAAATTTTGATTATTATTATTGGTATTGTTATAATTTTGGGCATAGAGAATTACATTTTTGGAATAATATATGAATCGATAAAGTTTAAATAATTCTTCAATTGAGGGGGAGTAGATTTGAAGCAATAATTACTCCAATTGTTCAAAGGTAGACTTCACAGATAACAAGGAATTTTTCATGTAAGAACAAATATGAATAGTTCGATGAATTATGTGATTTTTGTATCTTATATGGTCATTTTTATATGTATTTACTATTTTTCCTATTATAGACCAATCCATATATTGATAATAAAAGTGTAAAAAATAATTAAAGAAAAATTAATCAAATAATTTTGAGCCTTCCTTGGGAGAAAGACAAGTGAAAGTAGCAGTTCAACAAAGAAAAGAGCTGTAAAGAATTATCTCAAGAAGTTAAAATTGAAATCTATATAGGATGTCAGATCCTAATAGAGATTATTTTATTATGGTAACAGAGTCCACACTATGGATTATTGTAAACATACCATGGAAAACAAAAAACAAAAAAGTAAGTAGGAATCAAAGAGTGATTTAATCTAAGAAAGGGATAAAAGGGTTGGATTACTTAAAGATATCCTAGAAAAATAAGTGAAGGTTTCTTCACTACTTGGAAAAAAGACTATACCAATGGTTTGGTAACATTGGTATAGGCCCTGAAACTATTGTTATAGCCTATACCACCTAGAAAAATAAGTGAAGGTTTCTTCACTACTTTTAAAAAAAGACTACACCAATGGTTTGGTAACTTTGGTATAGGCCCTGAAACTATTTTTATAGCCTATACCAATGGTTTTATGAGTCATTGGGTGATTTGGTATCATTATAGACCTATACCAACAGTTTTAACAAATTGTTATTATATAAGGTTTATACCAATATTTTGAGAACCTATTGTATATTTAATTTAAAAGGAAATACCTAGTCCAACAATTTGGTCAAACTTATGGTAAAGGTATACTATTGAAAAAAATTACAACACTAGAATTTAATCCTAGGACCTCACTATTATTTTCAAAGGCTTTACCACTATGCTACATCCACATTTTTGTTCAAAAATACATAAATATATATATGTGTATTTATGTATAAAAATTGTTATTAATTTTAAAGTATGTATTAATATTAATAATATTACACATGAATAATGGTTGAACCTATACTAATGTTTTGGTCAAATAATGGGTATAGGTAACCTATACCAATGGTTTGACCAAACTATTGGTATAGGTGTCTGAAATAAAAACATATACCAATAGTTTTGTAAAAGAATTAGTATCTATGGATAAAAAACAAAACTATACCAATGGTTTGTTCAAACAGTTGGTATAGGTTTCTTGGTATAGGTCATGCTTTTAGTAGTGTTTCAAATATGGGTAACTCCAAGGATAAAAATATTCCATGTGATAATTCAAAACTTTGCTAATTTACCAAAATAATAACTAATGTTTTGGCTAGATTACTTGGAAAGATCAAGAAAGAAGAAGAATAAAAATACATGTAAAGTTATAAAGGAAATAAATTTTTTTAACATGAATAAAAACAAAAAATTAATGAGATATTGTCAATAGATGGAAACTCAAGTGTTTTATAAAATTGTGTGAATGGTGCAGCAGACAGGACATAATGTAAAAATTGTATGACTCTTTTTTGGTGCTCCCCTTTTCATAAATAAGGCCAAATATATTGAAGGAGGAGTGCCTCAAACACATAAAAAATCATAGGGAATTGCAATGAAATCTTCCCAAAAACCATTTAAGTGAACCCTGTGCATGGAAGTAGTGTGTCCAACATGTCACAAATCACTAGCATGAATAGCTAACTTGTGCAAGTCCAACCTAAGTGGCCACTAGTGATGTATCCCCCTTTTCCCAGGGTTTATAATTTTCTTATAAATATCACCCTTGGGCTCCTCATTTGTACCTTTTGGATGACAAAGAATCATCCTGAAGCACTAATTTCTGAACTCTCTCACCCAATTCCTCAAAACCCTTAGATAGCTTATTTAAGCTCTAAAATAAGAGGGAATTAACCAAAAGATTGGATATTTATGTTCCCCAAAGGTTTAAAACACCAAGAACCTTTATGAGGGGCCACTTACTCCCTATTTAAATAGAACTAGGGTAATGGACCCTTACATAACTGTAAACTTACGTACCATTATTACAAAAGAATCTGAAGAGACCCCCTATCATTAGGGTGAACATTCACCCGAGTGTTATTGCATGGATCATCACTTCACCTAAGTATCACATATAAAAATCCTCCATCACATCGCCTAAGTATCACTTGGGTGAATTCCATTTCATTACAAGATAGTATCATTTAGTAGAAGTCCCTTTCATTTTGTTGTAGTTTTATTTAGCTCAAGTCCCCTTCACTTCACCCAACTATAATCTGGGTGAATATCCTTGAATTTATCATGGTTCTACTTAGGAAAAACCTTTACACTCACCCTAATACCACCTAGTTGAATTCTCCTTGAATCTCTTTATATCATGACCTTTAATTATTCAATGATAGAGTGATCATTTAACCAATTTTACCCTATGGATATCCAATTATCAAGACCTCCTCAAAATCCATAAAACCTAAATAATCATGTTATAGAGCACACCAACATGTCCTTCTTTGATCATGTGTTCCCTTGGTAAAAGTTATCCCCTGCTTTTCCTCCCTGAGTGATAGGGTCCTTGGGGTGTTTGAGATTATGAATCTCCCAAGTAATGAGGGCCCCAATCCAAGAGGTAGTGGTGGTAATATATATGGATTAGGTTGTGACACTAATCTCATGTATATTTCTTGAAGCATGAATTGAGTTAGGAAACATATGTGCATTCTATTTTCCAATTAGTATATATGTATGCCCCAGACCTAGGTAAATATTTTGGCATGATATGCCACATGAAGAAAGGTCCTAGCCATTCTTGTAGGATGTTATATCCCTTTTCCCCTCCTTAGATCCTCCCTCATCTACTAGAAGACATAGAGTGAACTAGCCTTAGGAATATTCAATGTGTAATCCCCATTCAAACCCAATCATGTGTTTCTACAACATGATTGATTTTCTAGTGTTCCTTGTTTCTCATACAGAGAATGACTCATGTGGGCATAGGGACTCAAGTAGATCGTGTAACTAGAATAATCAAAATACCTCATCTTAGGCATCCCTCCTAGATTAAGCCCCCATAGTTTATTATTGGATTCTATACCCCTCCTACCTTCCATATCCCCTCCCTCATCCATCAATGGACGAGGAAGGAAATTCAACCCTGGGGTTCCATTTTAAGTGTAAGTCCCATCTAAATGTGATTATATGATATGTTGGATCTTCTATTATCTATTATTTCTCACACTACACATGACTCACATAGTATTAGAGATCAGTGATCATCGTTCAACTAGTGTAATCAAAATACCTCTTAATGGGCCTCCTTCTTAGGTATAAGCCCCAACCATACTATCATATTTATTAGTCTATATTCCTAGTAAAATTATTCCTCCATATATAAGGCTATAATACTTCCAAATACTTTCATGTCATACTCATCAATCCATACCCTCGATGGGGATCCATATTCACAGGGCCATATCCCTTGTAATTCTAACCCAATCTTGTCAGATCAAATTCCCTATGGGATAAACTATATAATAATACTCATATGTAAGTCCCATACTGGCATTTTTTAGTAACCTTTCACCAATATATCATTTTCATGTGAGGACGCCACACCATGGGTCCCAACTCTGGTCACCAAGATCGGAGTGCCCATGATAGCACTTCAAGGGAGGAAAATCATCAATAACTGGGAGTGATATCATGTTACCCTTTCCACTAAATAAGACCACAAATATGCTATGATGGAAACTTGTGAGTAGTAACACATCCCTATCCACACCCAACAATAATTCCAATACATTTTGGTATCACCCTAAAATATTTTCAGTATATCCTAAAAAAGGGGTAGGAACACATTCATTCCCACATGCATGTATATTGTTGGTATATCCTAGTGGGTACAGGAGGATGGGAGCATGCACATATTTCGTCTCCAACCAAATAATGGGAAAAAATTGTCATTCCAAAAATAGTTGTTTGTTATCATATCCTGGTGGTGATATAGGGGTAGGCATTAATCCTTTTCCACATTATATAAAGCTATCAAAATATCTTGGCAGTAGAAAAAGTCAGGGGGTAGGTATATGTTCTTGTCCCTACCATCAAAGTAGCTCATCAATATGATTCAAGGGTTACTTCGGAGTAGTCACACATTCCATCTCCCATAAAAAAGATTTATTGGAACACTCCCATGATAAATGGATAATAGGATTAGGCACACATTCCCATTCCAACTAAATATTTTTGGTCCATTCCAACATCAACTTCAAGGTAAGAACATATTCCTTCCATAAATATAGAAACTTATTGGAATATCCCGACAATATCATAAGATTCACCCACGTTAGCTCTCATACATGAAAGTCAATATTTACAACACGTGAATCCAGTTTCCCAATGGAGAGAATCTTTGTAAAAATCTCACCAAAGGAAATATGAAATCCAGAAGCAGACCCACATCCCTACTCTAATTAGCGATGGTGTCCTTAAGGTCCTCAAACACTTATAAATGTCATCTCATGATCTTGCTGACTCATTTTCAAACTAGGGAAGCAATATTTGTGGTTGTGAAGTTCCTCCCCCATAATTTTTATACTTATAACTATGGAGCTCCTCCCTAGAACATTTACCACAAAGTCTTCCTTTGTGGTCATACTAAGGTCGATCATGGGAATTTTTCACATGATGAGTACCAAAAAATCACTCTTAAAGATTAAAAGATCAAACAAAAATAAGGTCTTCCCCTTTCAATTTTCCACCCTAGAGTTACTCCCTAGGTAATATGATGTTGGAATCCTCCCTATGGATGGACAATGGGCCATGATGGTATTCCTCCCCATAATGGTGTTAAATATGAAGGCCCTCCCCACAATGATATTTCATTTTGATAAAAAATTCCTTTCTCATGTATAATCAACTATGAGAACACCCTTATATTGTGTGGCACTTGAGAAGATGAGGTCAGCTACTCTTGATGATTTTTTCTTGAAAAGTGACATTATTTATCAGAAGTAATATATCCCAGGGAAATGATCATAATTCATACAACCCTTGGACCGCTTATCTTTAACCACAATAGAGAAGATTCTTATCAACCCTACATTCTAGAATAAGATGGTTGTAAAATGACCACTTTGGTTAGACTGGGAAATGGAATCTCTCAAAGAATAAAAATATAACACCCTTATTTTAAGGAAATAAATAGACAAATATAATATAGCAATCATGTTTTGGTCCTTGGTCACCCCTCAGTATAGCATTTAGAAGACTTTTTCAGAGGAATGAATACATCATATTCATCTAAATATATGGATAACTCTTCACCACTTAAAATAAAATTTATTTCCTTATGAATGATAAGTGAATCACATCAAGGAAATATAAGATATTCTCTTTTAGATTGACTTGGCCAACCTATCATTCATATGAAACCCAAAATTTTGAAATAAGTATGAGAACCTTCAATGCACATGTCTTGATGCCTAGATAAATCTATATTGGCTGATTGCTTATGACCCATCTAGTGTCCATATTAGAGGGTGTGGAAAACATGGGATATTGTATTTAACCTCACTCCCTGATCAGTAATTCCTATCAGAAGTGACATCATGCAATGTCATTGCTCTAGATTGAATCTTAGAATCAAGATCTAAACTCGACGACTAGTATGCTCAGTGAAGAAAAACCATGACCAAATCTCAAAATCACTATAATAGACAAGAGAATCCCATCAAAAGGGTCTTAAATAAATCTTATGGAAATATTGAGTAAGCAGTCTATTTGAGTAAAACCAAGCCTCAAGCGATGAAATCACCCAAAATAGTTATAATTTCATTTTTAAAATATACATTGTTACTAGATCATACATGGAAAAAGATCCACAACATGAATAAGGTTGTAGAAATAACTTCAGCTACAATAATCTGGGTACATCTCTAGCATACATGGCTGGGGGAGATTTTTACCAGAACCACTTACCTCATGGAGATTGGTCTTTTCCCATTTAAGATGTACATCACAAAATGAGTCTTCATAGTTTTTCTAATTGTGTGACCTAGATTTCTCTTAGTGAATATGTATGAATAGTGTTTTTAGAGACTCTCTTCAAATTACCCTTCACAAAATAGCCTCAGGAGAATCCTATAAAGAAAAGATAAATCCCCATAGAGGTCGTAAGAAAAAGTGACCCATCAAGAGGGAATATACTCTCAAGGATTGTGACTTTTAACCTAATGGATACCCCAAGGGTTACCAATATTCCTATATTTTTTATGGTGATGTGATATCTAGAATTCACTATAAATTAATAAATTTCATCATCACTAGCTCTACAAATGCTACAGAACATGAAGACAATACAGGAGAACAAGAGGAGGATGTTTATGTTTGAAACATGGTCTACACTGAAATGACTGAAGTATATTTTCATTCCAGAAATCAAAGGTAGGATAAAATTTTGGGATCACTCTTGAATATTTAGTTACTACCTCCTCATTGGGTTTTTGAAAAATAAAAGGGAAAATGTGTGGCTATATTCCACCCATTACCTGAAGAAGTTGAACCACCTAAAATTGAGGGAAAAAATATCAGCATGAGGTGGAAATGAAAGAGTTTAAGAAACTAAATGTTGAGTTTCACATGGGAATTATCCTTAATAGGAAGACCTAGCCATGCGAACAAAAGTAGAGTTTGTTCATCCTCATAATCTGAGATCTAGAAAACTAATCTATATGGATTCAAAGATGGTAGGTTGTCAAGATTTCCTTACATTAGAATAGAATCCGTAACTATGTCAGGTGAACTATCTCAGGTTGTCCCATGTAAGTTTTAAGACACAAATACAATAAATCTTTCCATGTTGAAATATACCCATCTCTACCCCTACTCAAGTACCTACTCAGTCGATTGTCCCATTAAAACTCATTGACACTATTGAGTCACTAACAGCCTAACTAGAAGATATGGAAAGATGGTGTGCACCAGTATAGTCAGAGAGAAAGACTTACCTAAAATGGGTATATGTAACTCTTCCCAAACCCAATTTTGGGAACCCTTCATTTTCAAATTTCAATGGAATATGAGATCCAAAATAGAACTTGACAAATTGTATGTCTCAGTGTTGTCTCATAATGGGAACCCTTGAGAAGAAATAAGTATTCAAACCTAGATGTTTCATACAGACTCTGGAGGGACCATATTTCATTTAGTTTACCAATTTACCAGCCAGTTCGACCATAAGATAGAAATACCTATGTCTAAAATTTCTTTATTAATTCATCTCTAAAATGAAGAACAAAAAAAATACTAAACCTACCGAATTGAAAATAGTGTGATAATGATAGAGTATCAGATTTTATTACTGGATGGAAGGGTTTTACCTACTCCCTAAACCTACAACTTCCACAATAAGAGTTTTTAGGTCTCTGAATAGATAACCCCCATGAAAAGATACAAACGATACTTATTCTAGTGAAATATTCAGGTGGATTTTGTGAACTTGTTATAGTTTCAAAAATAATATAAGATTCTATTTGTAGAACCAAATCCAAGTCTCAACCAATGAAAAAATCTCAAGGAAAGAGAATTGGTAAAGTGGAAACCATAATCATCATAATTAAGCTAGCTCCTACACCAACCCCAGCTTCTAATCCCATGAAATACCACACATCACACCCTCATGAATGGAAACAACAATAGAAATATCCCCATCAGGATGGGAAAATATAACAAAATTGTCCACCATATGAAGATAAAAAAAATAGCGTTTATTCCTTATGAAATGATAAAATTATTGGTTACTTCATTTAAGCTATAGAGAATAATTTTTTGAGGTTTCTAAAGCCTAGAATGTCTAATCAGGTTGGTCATAGTGATCACCCAAATTATTTTCCCTTTCACTAAACATTTGGTTACATCATCAAAAAGTCATTTTTTAAGGATATCCCCCAAAATATAGTTGATTCGAGGTGAAATTAGGAAATCTACAAGGACAAGTGGGTTGTTTTTTCACCACTCTAAAGATATAAGTTAGATAGAAAGAAGTTATAATAAAAAGATTAAAAAATATTGGTAACTATATGAATATAAATACAATCAATCAAACTCATGTTATCCTTAGGGAACAGCTAAATGAACTAGTTATGCCCCAAATTTCTTCTGTTATGGTGTGACCAGCTTCATCAAAACCACCATCCTCCAAGATACAGTCTTCTAAAATTTGGTATAACTAGCATGGAAAGAATAAGGTACATAAAGATGAACCTATATCAATACCCATGAAAATTATGACCCTCTTAGATTTCATTCCTTTAGCACTGAAAGCAGGTACATCACCCCTCTAAATAGAATCCTCATCGAATGAAGATTTACTCTTAGGTTTTGATGATTTCATTCACTTAATGGACCCTTTATCAGATGATGTGTATGAAAATGAACTTGAGTTACCCATACATGACTAGGGATCCATAGGCAAAGGACACAGGATATGAGGAAATAGGGGAAGACATAGTCATGGTCAAGTCCAATATCCTAGATACATACCCACTAGGGTTATATACACAACCAAAACCCATAGGAAAGAACTTTAATGATCCTAGAAAAAGTATGGATACATTTTGAAATCTATTAAGAGTCATCTAAACCAAATTTTTTTGGAAGACTGATTGGTTTATAGACAACTATCAAACCATCCTAGGAAAGTGAGTAGACCAGTTCATCCTAATCCATTAGTGATAGGTGTTCCTTGAACTACTATTCAAGCACCTAATTCATCTTCTTCAATTCTCCTTCTCATAAAGCATGTTCCAAATATAAGTATCAACCACATAATTAGAAGTATAAACCTATTGCTCAAAAATATGATATATTGAAGTAGTTAGTAATGGTTACAGCTAATCTCTCAGTCCTAGATTCCCTAAATTTATCAAAAGAGATCTAAGAAGAACTTGGGGAGGATTTAATAATACCATGAGAGTTTGAAGATAAGGTTACCACAAATAAAGTGTATCATGTAGATAAAGATCCTATGGAATTTCATGCAATAATCTCTTTTACAGATTAGGATAGAAGAACTATTATGAAATGGAACATAAAACACTTTTATGTATCTAGAAAGATGGATAAAATTGATATCTAATTAGATTTCATTGAAAATGGGTCAAGAATTAACCTCATTCTAGTATAAACTCTCAATCGATTGGGTTATAGTGAAGACAATTTTTCTCCTTCTACTTTAACACTTCAAGGTTATGACAAGAGTGATAAAAACCCTCTTGCATGAATCAAAATCAGATCCCAATTTAGAGACTTTATCTCTATCTATGAATTTTTGGTTTTCCAATAGGATACATGTTTTAACATCCTATTGGAAGAACTTAGTTTCATCAATATGTGGTAGTTCCCTCATCATACTATCAATGTATCAAATATTTTTTTAATAGACAAATTGATACATTTCATTGTGATAGGGATTGATTTTAATCCTATGAATCTTAATACATCAATGTGGGATTCTACTAGAGAGAAGGAAAACAAGCCATGATTGATTATGTCATGATTTACTACTCCAAATGGTTTGGAAATGACCTTGGATAACACATTTAAAGAGTTTGGGGATGATTATACATTTCCCATCAATCAATTTGAAAACACAAGTTTGAATTTGGGTATGTATTCATCATCTCTCATGATATTATTCACATCATCCAAAACCAACAATGTTGAAGAAGTTTCTAATTTCCACAACAGTGGCAGAACCTTAGGTGAAAATTCCCTCGCTGTGTCCTCAAAGTCTCAAAAGACCACTGCATCATTAGTTTGATTAGAATAGGCTATCATATCACTAATAGAATGTAGTAACATCTCTATTATATTTCCAAAATGATGGGATATTTATTCCTCTTCCACCCCTAGTGACATTGAAGATGAGGAAAAAAGAATAATAGGATCCTAAAGATGCCCCTTCTGCGTTTTATGATGGTGTCCCCACTATTATTGATAAGCTTCGACAAATAAATATAGGTATAGAGAAAGATCAACAATCCACATTGATCAGTATATACATGATTTTTGAGGAACAATAGTATTATACCTATTTTCTATTAGAGGACTGAGATGTGTTTGCCTATAATTTCATAGAAATTCCAGTAATTGATCTCAATGTAGCTACCCACCACTTGGGCTAGCCAGACGATCACTATTGTTACAAGAAATGATCCAAGAGAACACATCCAAATCATGTTGATAAGGTTGAATCAAAAGTTGAGAATATTATCTAATAAAAATTCAATCGAGATGTCTAATACCTAAAATTTCTCTCTAATATTGTCTCTGTCAAAAAAATAATAGGAAAATTAGACTTTTCATTTACATTAGAGATCTCAATCGGCATTGTCTAAAAAATAATTTTCCATTCTGGATTACAAAACTTGTTATTGATGAAACTACTGAATATCAATCCATCTCTTTTATGGATGGATATATAGGATATAACCAAATTCAAATGTATCTTAAATATAGATAGGCAGAAGCTTTCAAGGAACCCTAAGCAATATACTATTATCAGGTTATGCCTTTTAGTTTGAATAACACTAAAAACACTTATCAATTAATCTCATATAGTATCTTCAAACCCTTCCTATGGAGGAACATTCAATGTTACCTTGAATATCTTCTGGTCAAATCCCAGTAGTTTCCTAGTCATCTTATTGATCTTGATATTATTTACAATATGATACACTAGCATGGGTTGAATAGGAACCCTTTAAATTGTGCTTTTGGGGTTACCTCCAGAAAGTTACTCTGTTTCTTGGTATGTTTCAGTGAAATTAAGGTTAATCCTAATAAAAATAATTCTATAATTAACATGCCACCTCCTTAAAACCTAAAATGGTTGAGAGGAGTTTAGGGATACCTCCCCTAAATTTGAAACTTCATAGCGAACCTTATAGGAAAATCTTTATCCTTAACGAGACTGATGAAGAAGGGAGTTACCTATAAATGGATCAATAACTGTTAAGAATATTTTAATAGTATTAGGAAATGTATTTTAATTCCAAAATTATTAATTCCTAGGTTAAATTAAATCCACTCATTCTATATTTGAAAGCCTTAGAGCAATCACTAGGCACTTTTATTGGACAGAATAATGACACATGGAATGAGAATAGTCTCTATTATCTTAGTATAACTATTCTTAGTACTAAGACACAATATTATGATATTGAAATAAATTCTCTTTCATTAATGTTTACATTCCTAAAACTGAGGCACAACATATAGCACCATGAATCTCATTTGGTATCTCACAATGACATGTTCGAATACATCCCCAGTCATCCCATGTGAACTGGACATTTGGCATGGTGGGTGGACATTTTACAATAGTTTGACATTCGATTCATACCTTAAAATGAAATAAAGGGACATGAATTATAATATTTTCTCACATATCATACTTCTATAGAAAATGCACCATTGGATACTGAGTTGCCCTATAAATAATTCTTCTCTGTAAAACATCCCCCAGACATGGGAGATGTATGTTGACAACATTTCCAAAAGAAAAATAGTGAAAAGAATGGAAGACCCCAAACATAACAGTTATGGTTTTTGAGTCATCCTTATCTATCAATCCAAGGTATTTATACCTTATTCATTCTTATTTTAAGAAGGAAACACCAATAACAAGGTAGAATTACAAGCCCTCATTGTAGATTTGGAATTGGAACTACAAATACCAGTAGCCCTCCTAAAAGTCAAAGGTGATTCTGAGTTGGTAGTCAAGCAGATCAACGATGACTATGCCATAAGAAAGGAAGATTTAATTCCCATACTTGATTATTAATGGGGGTTGATGGAAGAATTTTACTTAGATCCAACACTAAATTACATCAGGTACTCATAGAATACCTAAGTGTATGTATTAGTTAATGTGGCTACAATCCTAGTAGATTCAAACTTGGATGAAATAGTCATCAGCATTTCACATTACAGAATGGTGTCACCGTTCATTGGAAAAAACATTGAAGAGATCAACAAGGCTAATTCCTCTCTTGAAAAACATGATTCTGTAAATGCATTTATGTCACACATATTATACTACCTTCAAAACAGGATTCTTCTATTGCACATAGAAATAATAGATCAAATTTGACAACAAGAAGTTCACTTTATCCTTTATAATGTACCAAGTTCTCAAAAGGTCCTCTGCCTGAATGGCCCGAAGGCCTACTTTTTTATTTTCATTATAGATAACCCCCCTTTAAGGGATTAAGGGGAACCCCTACATGACTCGTAGGTCCAAGGCATAAGGCCTAACACGACCCAAAGGTCAATACATGACCCAAAGGACCAGAGGGAAAAAATGCCCCATTACATGACCCGTAGGCCCAACCCACTGGAACTGCCCCTCCCCAGCTCATGCGTCATTGATCGCCTAGCTTCCCACCTTTTCATTTCTGATCAACTAGTATTTTTCTGTGCAAAGTTGCACAGTGCCTGGTCCCAATGGTGGTTTCCATACCCTCTCATTCTTCCAATCTGGTTAGCTCTACATCATATGGCTATTACATGCTTTGATCCTCTTCTGGGGCCTGCTCTGTGTGAATTGGGCTACTCCACAGTCCATGTGTCCTGAAAGCCTTGTGGCCCAAAGGCCTTTGGTGGCCCGAATTCCCTGAGACCCTTAGGCCCAAACCGGTGTCCTAAAGGCCCAAATCGAGTGAATAGTTCCGGCTACTATAGTACCAAACAGTACCTGCTACAGTACTGCTACAGTAATCCCAAAATTCACCTCCACCTGGTTTCGAACCTGGGTCTCTTGGATTCCAAGCAGGAGCCCTTACCACTTGAGTACGAGCTCTTTGGCTCAAAAGGTCCTCTATAAATGAGGATTTGATGGATTTCTCCTGAGATGCATTAAAGTAGGGGAAACTCTTATTGTCATATAATAAGTTCATATAGCTGCCTATGGTTCTCATTAGTTAGGGACCAAGATTTCCCATTAGATTAGGAGGCTTGTATATATATTTTTTTGAAAATTATACATGCTTTTATGAAGTTCGCTAAGATATGTCATACTATTCATGGTTGTTTGTTATCTAGGGAATAGATTTCATAGGTCCATATCCCCTAGCAATATTTAGGTACTTTAAGTGCTTCCCTACTGTTGTTGACTTATTTTCCCAGTGGATAGAGTCTATATTTATTAAGTAAGTTGGGAAAAAGGCTATCATAGTTTTTTAAAGGAAAACAATATTACTAGATTTATTGTCCCTCATATAATATTGATGGATAACAGCACTAACTTATGCTCTTCCAAACAGAAAATGTTATATCAGCATTATGGTATTTAGTCTAACCACTCATCTCGATATCATACAGTGGAAAATGGAAAGATGGAGGCTTTAATAAAACTCTATAAAATATACTCTAAAATATGATGAACAAAGATAAGAAATTTTATCCTAATAAACTCTTGCATTCTATATGGTCATATTGCACCACAACCCACATGGAGAAATGGGTAACCCTATATTCCCTTTTCTATAAAATACAAGCAGTTTTACCTATAATGTTCCAATTACCTTTGCTTTGAATTTCCCTTTATGATCAGTTATCCATAGATGAGAAATCTCATAAGTGATTGTATGAGTTGGAAAGACTCAATGAGAAAAGGTTATATACCCTACACTATTTGTAGGTTTACTAAAACTGAGTAGTGTGATATTTCAATAAGAAATTTCAACTCCACTCATTCCTCTAAGGATAATTGGTATTAGCTCTAAATACATTGATGATACTTAGGAAGAAACCTCTAAAACTTGAAAAACAAAATTGGGAGGGACCTTTTTCCATAAATTAGTTCTACTCCCATGGAGCCTAATCCTTGGTCACAATGGATAGAGATTGAATCACATCCCTTACCAATTAATGGTTTCTCAAGAAATTCTTTGAACAATCTACATAATATACATATCACTTCAACATGATGTTAAAATGTATAACCAACGTCCTGGTCACATGATATTAAATTGTACAACATCATAGTTTGGGTTGTATGACTTTAAAATAACTAGAACAAGTCATGATGGTAAGACTTTAAACTATATAGAACTAATGTCCTAGTCGCATGATGTGAAACTAAAAGAAAACATCTCCACACAAGATAAAAAATCATGTGGTGTTCATAGAAAACAATCATTGGCTAATATCTTAATATAATATGGGTAATCTTCCAATTCCCTCTTATTTCTCACATCGAGCATGAATAATGTGCGCTTAAATATTTTGAGATGATTATTCCAATTTTCATGATTAATTTTCAACATGACTAAAGTCAAGGAATATTTTTTCTATCATGCATGACCTTAAACTACTTTGAATGGCCTCCCTCATATATCCTTATTCTCCTTTCATATGATCCAAATCTATATATGGAACTTATTTATAATGATATGTGTATTTATTCTCATTCTGATGAGATATGTAGTAACGCCTAGATCAATCATCCTAGGACCAAATGTGAGCAACAACAAAATTCCCTCTCCCTATATGTGTGCCAGGTCGTTACGGGGACTTTTCTTTTAATGAACTAAAAGTATCTTGATTCCCATTACTTTAGGATATATAGTAACATCTAGATATTTTCATCTAGGTGTAGCCAATAATTCTAGAAATAACTTATAATAATTTTTCCTTTTTTCACACCAAAATTTAATATTTCCTATCCTTTTCTTAGTACTTGATCCTTTGCTCAATTATGTTGGCTCTTTCCTTTAACCTGCAAAGAGAAAAGGTTCTTCCAATTTTTATGCAGATCAAAACCATGTAAAACCAAACATCTAAGTCATGGAATTAATACTTTAAACTACATATCACCTACATCCTAGTCACATGGAATTAAACTATAATAAAACATCATTAACATATGACGTTAAAATTAATGGTTATTGTCCATGCCACGTGAATTTAAAATGTGATGTGGAAGTTTATCCCACTTGGATATAAACTAATCAGGGTGACCCATTATCACATTTCACCCCTACATGTGAACTATATCCATGTATAAATATTTGTAACAAGACCCATTTGTGCCATAGGGAATTAATTCCCTTTCCTATACATGATCTAGATCTATATAGGGGATAATTTCTAAAAGAACTACATGTGTACTGATTCCTATTAGTACAAAATATGTAGTGATACTCAGATCCCCTATCTTGGGCCCAGCCATGATGTCTAAAAAAATCCATCCTCCCTACATATAAACTCTATCTATGTGGGGAATTATCTTATAGAGAATTGTCTGTGGATTAATTCTTATTCCAATGAGATATATAGTGATGCATGGACCCCTTATCCTAAGATCAGCCAAAAATAAAAAAATATCATTTTCATTGTATATGAGTCAGATGTATACAAGGAAATCCTTATGAGAGTTGAATTGAGTTTAATCCCAGCCTATCAATAAGATCATAATCACCCAATCATAGAAATATCAAATATAAATGCTCCCATCATGATTTATGGACATCTTATTTTCATAAACCACATTTCATGACTTGATAAACTTAGATAAACACAAACCTTCATTGGATATTAGTTAAAAAATAATCTGACTCCAAGGGAAAATTCAGTTTTGACTATGTATACTATTCCCTTGATTTGGCTCTGTATATGTGCCCCTGATATGGACCATCAAATAGAGGCATCTTCATCCTAAGGAGAAAATAACCATTTATTTGTATTCCCTAACAACATCACAATGGAATTCACCTTTCAAGCATGGTCTATTATCATTCCTTTTGTACCTTCCTTATGCCGCTACTTTATATTGGAGAGCCCTAAGTTATGATTTACAATGTCTCTCCCATGTTCAAGAGATATATTAGATAATTATTTTCCTATAGGCCCTAATTTGGTTTATTACTCTCATCTCATTGGCCCAAGCACCATGACCTTAAACGGTGTGAATTCTTTCATGGAATTAGTCACAAGAAATATCTACCCACCTTGGTGTTCCATACATAGTTATGAAATTACCAAGGTTTTTGAATAGTTCCTAAATAAGCATTTCTCTACAAACCTACTTCATGAAACAAGCATTTTAATCCTCACAAACCATTCATGCCTATTAGTGATAAGAGTCTCTAACTCCAAAAGATATATCAATTTTGACTATAAATACTATACCACTGATTTTTCTCTATATATGTTCCCCCGATATGGATCATCAACCAGAGCCATCTACGTATCAAGGATAAAATCATCTTGTCTTTGTATTCCTTGTCACCATTTTAATGGAATTAATCTTTAAAACATGGTTTGCAGTCATCCACATCATACATGTATCACCCCATAACAATTGATTTAAGATTATTTCATAATGATTAACATAATCCATAATCCAATTATTCAAGTAGATTCAACACCCTCGATGTTACACACTTGTATTATGCCCATTTCCAGGGTATATATTTGATGTTACACATGGTAGAACTTCATCATGTGACCTTAAATCATGTGATGCCATGGTCTAAGCTTTATGAACATAAATTGAATTTCACTTTCTCTGGTGTAGCCTGCTTCAGCATTAGTATTGTTAGATTTGGTGCCCAATAACCAACTTTTGTGTACTTTATGATAACTTGTATTCATAGTTTTTAATATTAATATACTTATTATCACATCATGATTTTTCTTCTACGTAACATAGTATGTGATAATTTCCCAAAAGTAGTTGTTGCACTAAAAGGTCATAACAATTCCCCACTATGATGAGAACCCAGAAGTGCTACGAAACTATTCTTAAATATATGTTCTATATGAAGATGATATCATTTGAGGGACACAAATGATACATGCTATCATGGGTGGAGACTCATAGAACTTTGAGGCACTTTCTTATAGTGTACTCTCTTGGTAATATTCATTGTAGGATATTATGGGAACGATACATGCCAGTAAGAAATCCACATTTATATGTGTCATTGGATATTCCTATCTACAGACATTTTTATTGATCCTTAGACTTTAATATTATTGTTAATGAGTATTATGAGTTATGTAATTTGATATATTGATGAAAACCATGATGAAATATGTTTGCAGTAAGGTATGATATGTTGAGTGCATCACAAGTAATATTGAATTAATGAATAATGTCATAAAGGATTTATTTCTTCTATTCTTTTATGGAAGTTGATATCTTAGTTCCTTTTAAGGAAATTATATAGCCTAAATAAATCTACGAACATGGTTTTCAATAGTCAAGTTTAATTTTCAGGAATTCAAAGAAAGAGACATCAAACACATATGTTGATGGCATCAGCATGTGACCTTATTGATTAGAGATATCATGATAAAGGGATTATATTACACAGTAACCATCTGTATGAGGTATTATGTCATTTTGGAATTAACTTCTTTCTATATGGGTGTCTTGGTATGTTGTTAGATGCTAACATTGGACTTTATGTTATTTTTCTTAATGCCGCTGAGAAAGAGGCCAAGTGGGTCACACACTAAGTGTATCCAAAATCTTAGTTAAATAATATATATTATTATTTATTATTTAACAAGTTGAACAAAAATTATTCCCACACATTGTTTGATAATTATTCATGTATGTTTGATCGCATATATTTCTTCACCAGTTATTCGAGAGAATATTATCTGAGAAGAATATTTAATAAATATTTATTTGTTATTTAGTGAATATAATATTTATTTATTTATTGGTGAATAATGTGGTGATATTTATTAATTATATAAATTGTCATTATTTAAGGCCTGATAAATATTATGGAGGAAATTTGGACCGATTTTAAATGGTTCGATGAGAAATAATAAATATTGAATATTATTTTATTAAATAATATTTAATTTAATTCTCAATTTATGCACATGTCGAGGAAATATTATTATTATTATTATAAAAATGGGGTTATAAAAGGGATTAAATAAATAATAATGGGTGCTTGTGCAATTATTTTATTTTAACCCAAGTGATATATAAACCCAATTATATTATTTTATAATATATCCAATTGATTTTGTTTGTTGTACACAACGAATTTGGAGAATGCTCTCAAGCCCTAGAGATCTCCCTTCTCCAAGAACGTTCCTAAGAATGAATATTTATCTTCCTCCACCTCACACTCTTGATTCAAGAGTGGTCCGGATAATCCTTTGGGAGTAATTATCAAGGTGATCAAAGGCGAATGATGCGGGTGATAGGATCTGTTGTGCTAGCACCCATAAATTCATATGGTGATGTTCAGAGATTTCTGGAACACATGTGGATTTCCACTAGAGGGAATATTCTCTTCATTACTACAATGAAATGATACAACAATACATTTCTGTTTTCAGATCCATCAACAAAGAAAGAATCCCAATAGTGTAATTATTTAATTAAATTAATTAATTATAAATCATATTTGATGATCCTCCCTCTAGTTCCTATGTTCTATCCCTTGTCTATTTTATTTTATTCAATTTTATAGATCACAACATTCATCGTCATATAGATCTCAGATTGATCATTGATTATGAAAAAAAGAAAATTTGGGCAAAACCCATCGTATGCTTCCATTGCACCGAGAACCTACAAGTGGTATCAAAGTAGTCGCATAATTATTTATAATTATTTAAAGATCGTTGATTGATTTAAGAATTTTTAATTTAGTTTTCAATTCAATTTTAATAATTATTTAAATCTTAATTATGATATCTATTTATTCCTCCTTCATTTCTCATAGATCTAATCAATTTGATTAATTTTATGAATGAAATAAAATCAAATACCTCATCTGAAGGTGCCAATGATTTTGGCCAGATAACACAGGAGTACACACCATGTAATTGGAGTTACATGTCGTGTACTTGTGTTCAATTCACCATGAATTAATTTATAATTAATTCAAAAATTGTGCATTGATTACACGTGGTGCATTAAATTTCTTACATCATGTTTTGAAAGGGCCATCCCAGCGCATGGTCAGTCGGAGTACATGCCATGTAATCTACATACATGGCATGTAGTCCTTTAAGTTATAAATAGGTCAGGTATTTCCATACATGACCTACTTGACTGGTGACCATGTAATTTAGAGACCACACACCAAGTAGTCCATTGTATAAGTCATGTACTCCATTTTTTATGAGTCACGATTTACACACTGAGTCCCTACGTGTGTGTATTGGATATATGGTGGGAGACGTACACGCCATGTAACTGTCCTAAACACATCGTGTACTTATACCAAATTATTCAAAGTTAAAATTAATTTATTTTACAGTGTAAACCTTACCTTCATGTTCTTTTTTTGGTCATTAATTTGATAGGACACATCATGTGATGAGTTTTAATATATATATAAATGTTTAATTAATTTCTACGTAATGTTCAGATCTTCATATCATGTGTGATTCATATTACAGTGATTACTCTACATGAATTGAAGCATAACACATGATCAAAAAATCATGTAATCCATGTAATCATTAAGTTGATACTACACATCAAGAAAGTACGCGATAGGTTGTGTATGAAATATGTCGTAAGAGTAAATAGTATATGACTATAATACATGTTAGGTTTATTCGGATTGGTATTCACCGTATTTCCTCTAAGGTACATTTATATACACAGTTAATTTTAAATAAATTTATTAAATTGGTTTAAAATTATTATGGATGATAATCTCAAGGTAATTAATATGAGAATAAAGATAAAATAATTGATTAATTAAATAAATTAATTAGTTTATTTGAGAATGATTTATCTTAAATAATAATGATTAAGAATTTAATTATAGTTTAATTAAATTCATAATTTGTTTCATGCATGTGGATTATCGTGATCACAGACCATGCCTTTTTATGTGATTGGTTTCATTTAATTTATTATAAAATTAAATTGTTGGCATGCCTGCCTTCTCTCCTCTTATTATGTAAGGGATTGAATTTCCATGGTTTCTTTTATATAAACTCTTTTTACCTCACCATCATGTGAGTAAAATAATATGTAATGGATGGAGATCCCAATATAGTGGAAGTGGTTCAAGTTTTGATCTGAGACAAAACTAATCCAAGAGAGATAGATAGGTGGAATGTTGTAACATGAACCTTAATTGGTTCAAGGTGTTTCTTCCATAGGTAAAAAGTTTGATTATCAACCACTAGATAAACTAACTATTAGTAAAATCTCATGATCATATCGCTTTATTATTTTACTTCTTTCAATTCAATATGTATGTTTTATCGTCATCACATGAATTAATGAATTAACAAGCATGCAAGATAGAACTAAAAAAAATTGTCTTATGCATAAATATTATCAAATAAATGGTTAACCACTTATGTAAATGAACTTAATATTAAAAACAATGTGATAAGGATGATAATTGGAAATTTATACATAAAAGGATAAAATCCCCCAATTATATATTAAGTCGGTATATCCTTCCACTATTTCAGTTAAAATCAAATCATAGTTCAAAGTGATTGACCAGGAAAAGTTAGGGTGCTTTAAATTATCAAATAATTATAATTTGAGGTTTTAGATTTAATTATAATAGTTCACATCAAGGGTTGACTGAAAAAGTAGGACTTGGTGTAACTGAGAGGTAATTCTTGAGGAAATCCAATTTAAGGATTTTAGGATCAGGGAGTCCACTCAACAGATCAAGGAACTGTGAGTTAATGCAGTTAGAATTTGGAATGCCTACATAAAACCATTCAAGTTTCTTTACCAACCAATGTTGGGGTAATGAGAAGGGGGATATGGATCCTTATCACTTAAATGTCCAAAAAATAGGATATTCTGAAGCCAATGGTGACAGATATTGGGTTTGGATAAAATAGTGGGAGATTAATAAATATAATATTTATTTATTTTTCAAAATTTTACCAGATAAAGAACTAAAATTATACTCATATTATTTTTTATAAAAAACATTAAAATGACTTCAAACATATCATTGTCATCCATACTTGAGAGGGATAATCTTATCACTGGCATAAATTTCCAAGAGTGGAAAAGGAACATATGCATTATCCTTCTCTATGAAAGAAAATTGTATGTACTGGAAGAACTAATTCCTGATATGCCTGGTAATGAGGCAAGTGATGAAGATTTATCACTCTATGAGAAACATTTAAATGATTACATAGGTTTTAAATGTTTCATTCTATCATCAATGACTAATTAGATTATGAAGAAACATGAGTACATGGATGTGTATATCATGATGTATCACCTTCTCGATCTCTATCAAGAGAAGGAAAGAAAAGAGAGCTACAAGATCTTCAATGTTTTTTTTACAACTAATATTGGAGAGTCTTCTTTAGTTGGGCCTCATGTAGTCAATATTATTGGCTATATTTAATGCTTATACATCTTAGGGATTAAATTCCTAGATGAGTTGCATAAAGATCTCATATTTTCATCACTACCCAAGAACTTTTCTAGTTTTATAATTAATTATAATATGAGATATAATGAGAAGAGTATTTTGTAACTTATTACTTTGATTCTCCAAGTGGATAAGGACATGGGTCATGATAAAATCACATTCGTTATGGTGAATAAGAAATGTAAGAATAAGGAAAAAGTTTTCAAGAATCACAATAAGTCTAAAGCTCTAGAGCACCATCCTTCCAAGAAGAAGAATATCCATAGGTAGGGAAATGAAAAGGATTTGGTATGTCTTTCATGTGGAAAACCAGGACACTAAAAGAGTAACTACACCCAAAAGAAATGGGAAGCTAGAGGTGTATTCATTATCAAGTGTAATATTTCAATATCTACACATTGGGAATTAGATACTGCTTCTGGTGCTCACATCTGTATCCAAATACAAGAACAAAGTAGATTCTGAAATATTTCTAGAGGATATGTGGATCTGAGAGCTATTAATGGTGTGTGGATAGCTACTCTATCCATTAGTGACTAACACCTTTAATTTCCAACATTAATGATTTTCATTTTAAAATATTTTTGTTATGTACTGAAGGTTACCAAGAACATAATTTATGTATAATTATTTGATACAGATGGGTTTATTTTCAATTTTGGAAATAAAAATTGTTTCTTTCATAAATAAAAAATATGTTTTGGTATGGAACATTTAAATAATGGTATTTATGTATTAAATTATGAAACCCAAGTATTGAAAATTGATAATGAATCATGTTTACATGACTCATATAACACCCAGCTATGGAATCACTGCCTTGGTTATGTAAATGAGAAGTGTTTGAAAAATATCTATCAAGATGGTTATTTAGACACATCTGAGATAAAACCACTTGAAATATTTCATTCTTGTTTGGAAAGAAAAATGAGCAAACCATCATTTGGTGGATAGGGTGAAAGGGCCACAAATCTTTTAGGATTGGTACACACTAATGTGTGTGGACCATTTTTGATAGAATCTAGAGGTGGGTTTTCTTACTTCATAATTTTTATTAATGACTTGAGTAGATACGGTTATATCTAATTGATGAGGTATAAGTCTGAGCCCTTTGAGAAATTCACGTAATTCAAGAATGAAGTAGAAAATAAACATGCAAATAAGATAAATAAGATTCGATCGGATCAAGGTGGTGAATATCTTAATCAAGATTTTATCAACTTTATATGGGAGTTTAGCATTCTATCTCAAGTCACTCTATCATATACACTACAGTGGAATGATGTTAGTGAAGGGAGAAATTCTACCTTGTTAGACATGGTAAGGTTGATAATGAGTCATGCATAACTTCCATTATCCTTTTATGGATATGCATTACAAACTGTGTCATACACATTAAATTGAGTACCAACTAAAGTGGAAAATGGAATTATCTTTGATTTATTGAGTGGAAAGAAACCATTTTTGCATCCATGTGTATGGGGTTCTAAGGTGTTTCTTAAGTACTTCTTAGGAAACAAACTAGCACCACATAGAACAAAGTGTATCTTTATAAGTTATCCTAAGGAAACAAAGGGAAACTACCTATTCAACCCCTCAGATAAGAAAGTGATTGTCACCAGGCAAGATATCGTTCTTAAGAGGGAGAACATTCTCAAAAAGGATAGTGGGAGAAAGATTGACTTTAATGGAGTTGATGATCAAGATACACAGGAGTTGGTAGAGGAACGGATTCCACAGTTCATCATGGAAGAAGTAGTTCCTAAAACACAAGTATTGTATAGGAGTATAAGATAGGTAAGAGAACTAAAGAGATATGGTTTTCTAGTAACTGGATATGGTGACTCATTATTGGTTGAAAATGATGAACCACCCTCCTAAAAAGAGGTAGTAGAGATATCGAAATCTATAAGATGGTAAGAATCCATGAATTTTAAAATGGATTCCATATATCCAAACCAAGTTTGGGTTCTGGTTGATGTGTTATTGGATGTAAATCTCATAGGATGAAAATGGGTATTCAAGAGGAAAGTGGACATGGAAGGTAAAGTAAATATGTATAAATCAAGGCTAGTGGTTAAATGGTTTAAACAACATCATGGAATTGACTATGATAAAACATCTTCATCAGTTTCCATGTTTAAATCCATCAAAATTATACTTGCTATAATAGCTTACCATGACTATGAGATTTGGCATATGGATGTCAAAACTGAATTCCTTAATGGGAACCTTCATGAAGATTTCTATATGACACAACCAGAAGGGTTTGTGACTCCATGTGATTTCAAAAGGATTTTAAATTTATAGAGATCCATTTATGGATTGAAATAATAATCTAGGTCATGGAACATTTGATTCAATAAAGCTATAAAATAATTTGTTTTCATTAAGAATTAATGTGACCCATGTGTTTAGAAGAGGTTTAGTGTAAATTAAGTCATTAACCTAGTCGTATATGTTGATAAAATATTACTTATTGGAAATGACATACTAGTCTTACAGTCTATTAAGGACAACTTAAACAAGTGTGTCTTCATGAAGGAATTAGGTTAAGTAGCCTATATTATAAGGATCAAGATCATTCATGATAGATACAAGAGGTTTCTTGGACTAATTCAAAGTACATATGTTGAAAATATACTAAAATGATTTAGTATGGAACAATCCAATAGGGGATTGGTTCTAGTGTCATATGGTTTAAATCTTTCTATGAAAATGTTTTCTCAGATACAGTAAGAGAAAGATAGAATGAGTAAGATCTTATATGCTTTGATGATAAGATCACTCATGTATGTCATGTTATGTACTTGACTTTATGTTTCCTATGTATTGATCATGGTAGGAAGATATCATGAAGATCTATGAGAATAGAATTGGTCTGTTATTAAGGAAATCCTCAAGTATCTGAGAAAATCTAAGGATATGTTCCTAGTGTATGGAGGATATGGGGAGCAAGTTATCAGGGGTTATACTGATGCTAGTTTTCAAACAGATCTGAGTTATCTGAATTCATAGTCAGGATATGTTTTCTATCTCAATGGAAGATCTGTGAGGTGGAAGAGTTTAAAGAAGCAAGTTTTCGATGATTCTACAGTGGATTCCAAGTATATAGTGTTATAATATGCATCAAACGAAGCCATTTGGATATAGAACTTTTTACAAGAGTTTTATGTGGTACCTAGAAGTAAATATCCTATCAAATTGTATTGTGATAATACTACAGTAGTGGATCTTTTAAAAGATCCAAGGTCACACCAACAGACAAATCACATACTTTCGAAGTATCACCTCTTTAGGTATTTTTATAAAAGGGGTGAATTTTTAGTAAGAAAATTACCCACGGAAGAGAACATGGTGGACCCCTTGACTAAAGGCCTATCTTAGCAGAATCATGAGTATCATGTGAGAACTAGTGAACTAAATCTTCTTAGCAGTTGGCTCTAGTGAATGTGGGAGTCTGTTGGAGTTTGTGCCCTAGAACATACTTCTGTGTACTTTATGATAACCTATATTAATATTTTTGAATATTAATATAATTATTATCACATCATGATTTTTCTTCTGTGTAACATGGTATATTATAATGTCCCAAGAGTAGTTGTTGCACTAAAAAGTCATATCAGTTCCCCACTATGATGAGAACCCAAAAGTGCTACGACACTATTCTTAAATATATGTTCTATAGCCTTGTTATATAATTTTAGGAACAAAAATGATATAGGCTATCATGGGTGGAGACTCATAGGACATTGAGGGACATTCTCATAGTGTACTCCCTTGGCAATATCCAGTGTAGGATATTATGAGAATGAGACCCGCTAGTAGGAAATCCACATTTATATGTGTCATTGGATGTTACTATCTATGGATGTGTGTATTGATCCTTATACTTTAAAATTATGATTAATGAGTGTTATAAGTCACGTACTTTAATGTATTGGTGAAAATTATGACAACATATGTTCTTGACAAGGTAGGATATGTTGGATGCATCATGATTAATATTACATTAATGGATATTGTGAGAAGGGATTTTTCCCTTCTGTTTTTTAATGGAAGTTGATATCTCAGGCCCTTTTATGGAAATTATATAGACTAAATAAATCCATTTCCATTATTTTCAATAGGAAATTTCAATTTTTTAGAAGCCAAAGAAATAGAAATCAAGCACATAGGTTAATGGCCCCAGCATGCAACATGTTAGATTAGAGATATCCTGATAAGGGGATTATATTTCACAGTAAGCAACTGTATGAGGTATTATTTCATTGTGGCCTTAAAGTCTTTCTCTATGAGTGACTTGGTGTGTTTCTAGATGCTAACTTTGTACTCCAAGCTACTTCGACTAATTCCACTGAGAAAGAGTCCTAGAAGGTCACACACTAAGTGTATCCAGAATCTAAGTAAAATAATATATATTATTATTTATTATTTAACAAGTTGAATAAATTTTATTCCCATGTGTAGTTTAATAATTATTCATTTATGCTTGATTTCAAACATTCCCTGACCATTTATACGAGAGAATATTATGTGATTAGAATATTTAATGAATATTTATTTTTTATTTAGTGAATATAATATTTATTTATTTATTGGAGATTAATGCAATGATATTTATTTATTAAATAAAAATTCATTATTCATGGCCTAATAGATATTGTGGAGGAATTAAAGACTGAGTTTAAATGGTCTAGTTATAAATAATAAATAATAAATATTATTTGATTAATATTTAATTTAATTCACAAGTTAAGTGCATGTCGAGGAAATATTATTATTATTATTATAGACATGGGGTTCCATAAGGGATTAAATAAATAATAAGGGGAACTTGTACACTTATTTTATTTTAACACTAGTGATATATAAACATAATTATATTATTTTATAAGAGAGACAATTCATTTTGTTTATTGTGCACAATGAATTTGGAGAATCCTCTCAAGCCCTAGAGAAATCACTTCTCCAAGAATGCTCCCAAGAAAAGAGAGTGATCTTCCTCCACCTCCCACTATCAAGTCAAGAGAGATCTATAAATCCTTTAGAAGCAATTCTCAATGTGATCAAAGGTGAATGACATAGGTGATAGTATCTGTCGTGCTAACACCCAGAGATTCCTATGGCGATATTCAGTAATTTTTGGAACGTGTGTGGATCACTAATAGAGGTAATCTGCTCTTGATTCCTACAATTAAACGACATAACAACACAGATCTTTTTTATATCCATCGATGAATAAATAATTCCAACAAGGTAATTATTTAATTAAATAAATTAATTATAAATAATATTTGATGATCCTCCCTCTGGTTCGGGTGTTCTATCCATTGTATGTTTTCTTTGATTCAATTTCATAGATCACAACATTTATCATTGTATAGATCGTTGATAGATCATCGATCATGATAAAAATAAATGTTTGGAAAACCCCATCACATGCTTCTTCTATGTCCATAACCTACAATATCACTATTCGCATCGAGTTTTGCCTTACCCTTGTTAGTGTAATTTCCCCATGTATTTGGTTAAAGTTATACAACCTAAAATTGCAGCAACCTTTAGTCAAAGTTTTCTGAACTAAAATACCAAAAATTATGGTTAATTTTGTTCAACCTTAAACATCAACTATGTTGGTTCAAATTGAAATACCTTAAACTACCTAAGGAAAGAGATATAGTATTTGCTAGACAGAAAACCCAAAAATAACAGTCTGGGGAAAATCAAGTCTTAGCTCACTGTACATGATCCTTTCATGATTCAAGAAAGATTGAGAATAAAAAAAAAGTAAAAAACTTTTTTGGTTGAGAACTATTAAAGGAAACTTAAGCAAGTTACAAGTCTCGCCTGATAAGATTTCTCAACATAGGGCTTAGGGAAAACTTAAGGTGACGAAAAGAGAAAAATTCACAAAGCCAGTTGGGTACACCATGAGGCCCTATTAAAATGAAATATATTCTTACTATAACCCTTGGCATAGGAAACATTTAGAGTATTATTTTTTTCCTTTTATCCCTATTTAATCTCAATGTCATAGCTTCATGGATCCTAAACCCTTTTGAACAATGGAGTCCACATCTCAAATTCCCTGTTTTGATCATTATCACATTCACTTAACTTATTTATCTTAGTGGATCAACTAAATTATTTCAATGATGAAACTTATTCCCATACCCATCCTTAAGCTATGACTAGGAGGAAATAATTTGACTTGAATGCTTGAGAATTATAATTATTCTTAAAAGAAAAGTAGAAATTGAAAAATTAACAATAAAAGAACAAATTATTTTCATGCATGGATAAAAATGAGAGAGTCATACATAAGTTAGAGTATCTTTCTTCATTATAGTGATACACAATAAAATTTCATCGACATAATAATGGAGTCTTTGGATCGATACTTGAGCCTCATCAACACTCAATTGAATCCCATTCTACTCTATAGTTTTATCGTCCTCAACAAGATGGAGATTTTTCCTCACCATAGAAACATCATCTTTCCTTCATGTTTGAATTTACTCGAATGACTGATGAAGCTATATTATGACCTCCTTGTCCACATCCAAATCTTGTTAGAGATGGATCACATGAATAGTTTTCTTGTCAACTGGTTGTTGGAATTTTTCTAACTCCTTTTAATGATTAAGTTCTACCTCAGACAATGTGGCTTTGATTTCAGTAGATTTTGTAAGTAATTTTACATTGATAAAAAGGTTTTATGATATTTTCTCTTATTCTAATCATCAAATTACCTCATTAATTATTTAATTAATATCACGATAATTGAAACCATTGTATTCTAGTGTGGGAAATATACTATGGAGTTTAAAAAGTTGTGAGGATAGGTCTTCCAGGGGTTCCTATGAAATTAGCTTCTATATACCCAACCAAAAAAAATCTGCACAACCCACTTACGTGAAAATATTATGCAGGATAGAAGTATGAACCAAAAACATGGTCGAATCTAATTATAGAGTAGAAATAACCCTCTTTCAAGAATTAATTCATGCTAGTGTGACTTTTAAATTAGGATTAAATCCTCCATATTCCAATTAGATCTAATCCTGAGGGGAGAATTTGTTGGCGATCGCCTTTTCATAAATAAATTTGAAGATCTTGAGGGAGGAATACCTCAAACACATGAAGAAAAATGCATAGGTATGGTAATATAATATTCTCTAAACCCCTTTATGTACCCCCAAGTGAACCCTACATGTCGAACTGGTGGAACCAGCACCATGAAAATCACTAGTGTAGTCAACTAACTCACTTAAGTCAGACCTATGTGGATCACTGGGGTGATATCCCCCCTTAAACTAAGGTCCCAAATTTTTCTATAAATAGCACCTTTGGGATCCTCATTTTTACCTTTTAGAAGACTGAAAGACTCCTGAAGCTTCACTTGACCTACTCTATCTACCAAGTCCTTAAAACCCTAGGGTAGGTTATTTATTCTCTAAAATAAGAGGCAATTAACCAAAATAGTGGGTATTTGATTTCTAAAAAGGATTAAAACACCAAGAACCTTTGAGAGGATCCACTTCCTCTCATGTCTAATAACACTAAGGCAAAGGACCCTTACCCAACCATACACTTGTGTTCAATTCCTCTAAAATCATCCAAGGGTACCCCCTATCATTAGTTTAAAGCTTCACCCATGTGATATTTCATGGTCATCACTTCACCCGTCTATCACTTGGGTAAAGTCCCCTTTATTTTTTCCTAATTTAATCTAGGAAAAGTTACCTTTATTTTTACCTAGGGTCGTTTGGGTGAAGTCCCCTTCACTTAAGCCAACTATCAACTAGGTTAATCTCCTTGAATCCTCCCTAGTCCTACTTGGGTGAAACCCTTCCAATATTCCTCATAACACCTAGGAGAAGTCTCCTCAAATTTCTTTAAATCATTTACTTTTATTATTCAATGATAGATCACTCATTTACATCAGTTTCCCATATAGATATCCAATTATCATGACCTCCCCCAAATCCACCAGACCCACATGATCAAGGTATGGATCATATCTGTGTGTTCTCCTTTGATCATGCATTCCATTAGTACAATTTATCACCCAATTTTACTCCTTAAATGATAGGGTCCTCAGGGTTTTTTTAATTATTTATCCCCTAGTAACAAGGGCCCCAATCTTGGAGGGAGTGATAGGAATTTATCAAACTTAATTGGTGTAACTAATCTAATGCATGTTGTCTAAAACATGAATCCATTTAGGAAACATTCAGGCATTCTTTTTTCAAATCAACTAATGTGTAATACCTAACCCTAGGGTTTAGAAATAGGCAGGTAGGGTATCCCACATGGAGAAATATCTTATACTTTCTTGTAGGATGTTATCTCACTCTTTACCTCTATAGATCCTCCCTTTTCTACTTGTGGACACATAATGAACTCACCTTAGGAAGCTTCAATGTGTGATCTCCAATCAAACCTAATCATGTGCTTGTGCAATGTGACCAATTTTCTAGTGTTCCTTATTTCTCTCAACAAGAATCACTCATATGGAATTAGGGACTAATGTAGGTCATGTCACTAGCATAATCCAAATTCCACATCTTTGGAATCCCACCTAGAGTAAGCTCTTATCCTTTCTTATAGGATATCATTCCCCTTATTCCTTTCATATCCCCTCCCTCATCCAACAATAGACAAGGAAGGAAGTTCAAACCTAGGCTTCTTGTTTAGGTGTAAATCCCATATGAATGTGATTATATGATGTGGTGGATCTTCCACTATCACTTCTTTCTCACACTAATCATGAATCACATGGGATTGGAGATTAGTGATGATCATTCCACTAGTGTAATCGAAATAGCTCTTAAAGGGACTCCTTCTTAGGGGTAATCCTAGAACATACTATTATCTTTATTAGTCCATATTCCTGATAATATTATTCCCTTTTCCAGATTGATACATTCCTTATGGATCCTTTCATTTCATCCTCGTCAGGCCATACCCCTGATGGGGAGCCATCTTCAGAGGGCCATACCCCTTGTGATGCCAACCCAATCTCATTAGGACACATTACTTATGGGTTGAACCACATAGGTTCACTCATGTCTATGTCCCATACTTGAGTTATTTAGAAACCTTTTTTCTAGATGTCCTTATTGCATGGAATTAAACTTCATGGTCTAGTCCTTGTCACATGACATTAAAAAGGTATGTTCTGTCCCATTATATGGCATCGAACTACGTGGGTTCTAATTTCTTTCATAAAGATATGTAAGAAACCTCATCATGGGCTTGATCCTAACATCAAAACAAATATCACCTCCCTATATGATGATAAATTCTAGAGTGTCCAATTGTTTGGATTTAAACCATAGCTACTTAAGGTAAGGCATCACAAAATAATAAGAAAACAAGATGAAGAACCTAAATTATATATATATAGTTCCATTGATGTAGAAACTATGATATATATAGATGGTTCCATTGAAATAGAATCTATTATACATACATAAGGTGTAATTGTAACACTCTGAGATTTTGTGATTTTTTTTTGAATTAATTTAATCTTTTTGATATTTTTCATTTCAAAAAACACTAAATATAGTTGTTGTTATATGAAAGAAATAAGTTTAGATTACATTATACCCAACATCATTTTAATCTTGAACTACAAGAAATAATTATATTATCTTTTTTGTACACACAACACTATGTTTGTCTTGTGTTACACACAATGCCGAATTTCTTCGATATCTTGCGTTACACACAAGACCGAGTTTTACCAAACTACAATATAAAATTATTATTGTTATTAAAGTATTATTATAGTTTACACCTAGCCTATGGAATGAAAATGACAAATAATATTAACTAAATTATGAAAATATGTTTTATACATGTATATATAATTAATTCCTTGGTGAATAATTAATTATAAATGAAAATAAAACCCTTTTTAAAATAAAAGGAAATGTTTTTATGGAAAACTATTCTAATGTACACAAGCATGTTTTAAACCAATAAATAAAAAAACCATATTTTTTAATTATAATATAATATTTAACATTCATATTATGTGTTTTCTATACATGATATAAAAACAAATCCAATTTTACGTATAAAAAATGTATTTTTCTAAAAAGACATTTTTGCCACCTTTTGATAGCGCAGCTGTTTTAAATATAGTTTTTGACACTTTTATAAATTACATTTGAAAAAATAAAATTCTTCTCTTAAATAGGAATATAAAAATTTACTTTGGTTTAATTTTTGGTATTTTTCTGATAAGTTTCATGTTTTGATGAATAGTGAAAAATACTGAATTTTAATTGAAAACTGTTTTTTCACCTAACTTATTTATATAGTTAAATTATGTTTTTGATTGGTTTTAAAGTATAATTAGTAAAATTTTATATGAATCAATACAATTTAGTTCATTTTAACCAATTTCACATTGAAATTGGATATAAAAACATTTCAAACTTTTCTACTTTTTCACTTTAAAAACCAATCGTCTCATTCTGTCTGTGTGATTAATTTTAAATTAATTTTCTGAATTTTTTTTGAATTTTATTTAGAAAAATAGATTCCATATTTGGACTCAAAATTTATAAATTTATTAATTACCACCATTTTATTTTTGGACAATATAAGTAGTAACTTTAGTAATTTTTATTACCACAATTAAGGGTAAAATGGGTAATTAAGGGTAAAAATCATATTATAAATATTATAAAATTACCCTAACACTTGAAAAAAAATTATTAGATGAATTTAATTTGACCCATACCACCTAATATTTTAAATTTAATTATTTAATGGACATTTTTTCATGAAAATTACTTAGATATTATTAAAATCAAAGAGAGTGACAAAATATCACACTCTTACTTTTAATAAGTATAATATTTTTAATATGAGGTAAAATAGAAGATATTAGAGACTATATATATTATTATGAATTATAAAATATTTATCTCCATCATGGAAATTTATTTTCAATTTTTAGTGAATAAATATTTACCATAAATAATTACACGATGATGATGCGATAATTATTCAATTAATGAAGAAGTCAATTAAATGATATTAAAAATATTAAAAGAAATGTAATTTTAATTAATTAAAGTTATCCATGAATTTTATAGGTTACTATGATATATTATGGTTGTATTAAATTATTTTTTTTTTGAAGTTATATTTCTTATTGATTTTCTTAAAGTCAAAGTAATAAATAGTGTTAAAAGTGACACTAATGATATTTTATGAAAATAATATTTTATTAAAATATTTAGAAATCATAAAAATATTAAATAATGACAAATGGGGTTATATATCATCTAAAATATCATAAATTAGACATGTATGGTCCAATTTACACTTTATATGTAAAAAATACTACCTTTTAATATTGAAAAAGTTCTTACCATGGTTAAAATTAAAATAGGTTAACTAAGGGTTAATAAAAACGATAAGGTTTAAAATATCACAAAAAAAATTATAAAATATATTTTTTGATGATATTAAAATATTATTATATCTTATATTCAAATAAATTTCCTTTTTGAGGTGTTTTTATTGAGATTAAATTTATTATAAATTTATATTTTTAGAAATTCCAAGAGTGATCTCCCCTCTCTTATAAAAGGGAACCTCTTATTCTATTTTCTTCATGATTTAAAACCTATTTTTCTCAGAAAAAACCTATCCAAATATATTCCAAAATTCCTTAAATTAATCCTATAATCCTTCCTTTTTTCGTAAATCTAACCAAGAAATTCCTTTGGTGAAAACCAAAAGGAGATACCCTAAAAAGAGGTAATGTTCATCAACAAACGTTTTTGTTTTATTTCTTCCTTAAAACCATTAAATTATTTTTATTTCAGGTTTATATAATAACCTAAGTATCTTAAATATACTTATATATTGTTATTATAAGTTTATAACCTACACTCACACATACTTCAATCAAATGGGATACACAATCATTGTTCGTGTGTTCGGCGGACTACCGCCTCACAAACCAATATCATTTGTTCTTCCATGTCCACCTTTCAAGGTTAAAAATAATGATAGAATTTATATTTTTAAATGATATATATGATAAATATGTTGTATTTATGCTTCTTTAATTATTATATGACACATACATTTAGGATTTCCATTTTGTGTAAATACGATAACTTCATTTCTGGACATGTGGACTACCGCCTCCTCAAAGCGATGTGATTCGTTCACACTTTACATGGAATGTATTAAAGAAGGGTTTAGTAAATGTATACAATATATATGAAATAATAATCATATTTTAATTTTAATATATATATAAATTTATTTCATTTACTTTATTTCTTTCAATATGATAAGAAAATAATAACAGCGTTCATGCGTACGTACGGCCTACCGACTCCATGAATGGTGTATTCCATTTCATATTCCTAACTTTTATATATTATTATAAATACATTTATAATGAATAAATATTATATTTATATAATATTATCACTCTATAGATGATGTAATCATGATATAAGTAAGAGGATGAAAAATATAACAAATCAAAACACATGCAAAAAAAAAGTGGCCATTACCCGAAACATAACATTAACATGGAATTGTTAATAAATAGGTAATGTAAGGTCATAAGAAAATAATATATGATAATATATTATTGAAAGAGGTTCTGTAATATATTTATAATAAACTTAAATTTTATACAGGATGTTTGAACGAGTATGAAGAGATTCAAGACATTAAGTACGGGTTTTTTCGTCTAACTTTTATTTCTATGAAACTTATGCCTTATTCACCGCTCATTTATTTTTGTGTGGTTTATATACTTCCCATGAATGTATTATATTATTATTATTCATAAATTTATTTTTATTTACATATCCATCTTATATGAGGTGTATATACTTCCCATTAATGTATTTTATGAGTATTATCCTTAATATTATGGTATTTAAATATCTAAATAATTTTATTTCTTTCATGGGGCATATGATTCAACTGATTGCAAAGTGGTAAGGGGATTTCTAGTCTAACTTTTATTTCTGTGAGACTTATTCCATATTCACCAATCATTTATTTTGTATGGTGTATATACTGAACATGAATGTAATCTATGATACTATTAATTAAATTTATGGGTATTTACATATCCTTTTGATGATATCTCTTTCATGGTATTTACGGTTCAAAAGTTACCAAATTGGTAAGGGAATTTTGTCTCAATTTTCCTTCTTTGAGACACATGTTATGTTATGCACCTATATCCTTTTATAATGTGTATACACTACCTTTTGACATTTTTTATCATTAATCTCCTTATTTTCATGATATTATAAGTTTCATGTAATTTTATTCTCTCTTTGGTCGGAAATATGTGTTCCTTCAAAATAATGTTTTCTAAAAATGTTTTAAAAGTGTTTTAAATGATCTTATATGAATTTTTAAGGAAAATTATTTCAAATATGTTTAAAATGGTTTTCAAATATTATTTAAAATTTTTAAAGGTTATGTTCAATAAAAAAGGTTTGATAAATGTTTTTATGATTTAAAAAGTGTCTTTTCAAAGCGGAAAGGATATTTTCCATAAGAATTATTTCAAATGATCTTTCAAAATCATTTTCTATTTAAGATAACATTATTTGATGTTAATTATGATTTATTAGGGTTATGATTCAAGGATACTATCCTTATTCATTCTATGGTTAGTTTATGTTTACGAATGATTTATGTTCTTGTGGCACACATATGTATGGTTTTCATTATCTAACAGGTGGGACCTATATCCCCCTCCAATGTATTGGGTAATGATTTATATCTCATGAGATAGACATGGATGAAATGGGGATTGAAACTGGTTTAGTAAAGTAATTTGTCCACTAAGATGGTTTTGGGAGTGAACATTGACTAATAATATGGTATTGGGAGTGAACCTTGACTACTAATATAGCATTGGGAGTGAACCTTGACTATTAAGATGGTATTGGGAGTTAACCTTGACTACTAATATTGTCTTGAGAGTGAACCTTGACTACTAAGATGGTCTTGGGAGTGAACTTTTACTGTTAAGATAGTCTTGGGAGTGAACCTTGACTAATAAGATGGTCTTCGAATCAAACCTTGACTACTAAGATGGCTTGGGGAGTAAACCCATTCCACTAAATAGCCTTGCACATGAGCCTTGACTACTATGAAAATCATTTTATATATTTATGTTTCTACCACAATTCCATGTCTTATTTCTATTTTATTCTTTCATGGATTATTCTCTTGACTCCCTTATGATTCATATTTTATGAACTGTCAATATTTATTACATGACTCATTTATATGGTCTTTTATATGTAAGGTATGATCTTCTAATGTTATTCTCAAGTTTTTATACCCTTATTTTCATAATTATGCTTTGTATCACCCTTTTTTACCCTTATTGAGCATCAGAGTTCACCCTTTTCTTATGTTTCCTTTTCCCTGGTTTATAAAGAAAGGTTTTGGGTGGGGTTACTAAAGTGGAAGATCTTTGTGGGATATACTGAATATCTTTCACCAAACTAGAAGTTTGTGTTCCAAGTTTCCAAAGGCACTAATATAATATGGTCTTTGGGAGTGTGTTTTTATATTCTAAAAAAATGATATAATGTCTATATACATTAATCCTAGGTCATTATATTTTTTATCTGAGTAATGGTTTATTCAACATTTGGAAACTCGAATGAGAAAATTTTAGTGAGATCCCTAGGGATATTTCTAAAGATATGTCTAGGGATGTCTCTAAGGATAAGCCTATGGTGTCATGGATTTAAAAGTAGGTGTCATGATTTAGGAATACTATAAGTAATTTTTCATGATTATGTGTTTTTCTTTAATGATAAGTGTTTCTCACACTATTCATTCTGGTCTTAGTAAATAGTCATAACTAAAAGGAACATGGTTAACATTGAATGTTTTAGATGTGTAAAGTATGAGCATTATGAAAATTGATGTCCTAAGTGGAAATCTCATGAAGAGAATCAGGAAGGTGGTACAAGTATTGGTTATGCTTCTAAGGATAAAGAGACTAAAAACAACATGTGAAAGGTATAATATGTTCTAACAGTATTGTTTACATTAAACATAAGAAGCATGATTAGGTTAGTGTTGAGGAACCTTAAGACATGATTCATATTTAATATTCTAGGAAAGAATAAGATGATTAATCCTGAGTAATGGTTTAATAATTAAGTTGGATGATTTAATTGTATATGTTTTCCAATTCAAAGATTCTGTTATATGAATCATGAAATATATAAGTATTATAGGGGATGCCCTCGGCTTGCACTATTTCCGACCCCCTGATTCTCGGGGTCCCTTGGTTGTTTTGGTTGTTTTGGTTGTTTTGGTTGTTTTGTTTTGTTTTGTTTTCTCTTTATTTGAATAAAAATTTGATTTGGATGGATGGTAAAGAAAGATCATAATATGTTCTTAATGTTGAGATAATTATGTTTGGATAAAGATATGTTCGATATGAATAAATAAATTAGACAATACTGATTACCTTGGAACTAGTTAAGGATTTTTTGAAAAGGTGTTTTATGCTATCATGGATGGAGTTTACGACATTTTAGACCTAAGGAATATATCCAATAATATTTGAAATAATAAATGATCATATTTTCAATAAGGATTTATGGTAATTACCATGTTTCAAGATAATACATTATAAAGGTATTCACATGTTTGGTACGTGACAAATAAGAGATACTTTATGATATAGGGGGGGTCAATTATAATATTTTTTTAGAAATTTAGTGACCTTATTTCTAAAGTTTTGGATTTTCATATTTTAGAAGGGTTATAAATTTAACCTTTTATAGAATGGTTTATATTAAACTTTGGATGAGGTTTTAGAGATTAAAGTATTATCTATCCATATGAAGATTTATGCATATTGGATAACTTATGCTAACCTTTTGTTGTGATAAATATAGATGGAATGACTTATCATTCTATTCATGGATCTCATGATCTGTTAGTTCTTCAAAAGTGACAAATTTACCTTCATTCCCTGGAGTAAGAGATGAAGTGGGAATTTATCAAGGCACAACCAATGGGTGAGATTGTGTATATAGAATAGAATGAATTCAAGTAAGTATATCTTCTTGTGAAAAATTCTTCAACTATAGTAAAATGATATTTAAAAATATTTATATCAATACCTTTGTTTCTATTAAATTGGTGGTTTTATAAATCATCATATATTTATGGTTTAGAGCCCCTAAACATTTCATTGATCATTCACTTGCTTATGATCAGTGTTCTTTATCACTCTATATAATTATTTACACTTTTCTTCCATGCCCAATCATCAATACCCACATATGTTCTCCTACATGGAAGCCTGGTCATGAGTTACTTTGGGTAACCATTAGGGTTCCAAATTTCCCTTTTTAAATGAAGTTTTAGTATTCATTTTTAAAATGTGGGTTTCTATAAAAGGAACTTTCAAGTATTAGACATTCGATAACCCAGATGAATTTCGAGGGAGAAATTCATTTTAAGGGGGGTAGAATGTAACACCCCTAGATTTTGTGGGAAATATTTTTTGAATTAATTTAATCTTTTCAATATTTTTCATTCCACACAACACTAAACATAGTCGTTATTATATGAAACAACTAGGTTTGGGTTTCGTTATACACAAAACCATGTTAATATTTTTCTACAAACAATAATTAGATTAACTTTTTGTACACAAAACACTATGTTTGTATTATGTTACACACAATGCTGATTTTCTTTGATAGCTTGTGTTACACACAAGACCGGGTTTTACCGAACTATAATATACTATTAATATTATTATTAAAATATTATTATAGATACCACCTATCCATTTGAATGGAAATTAAAAATAATATTAACTGACTTAATTAAATATGGTTTATACATTTATATATAATTAATTCTTTGGTGACTAATTAAATATAAATGAAAATAAAATCATTTTTAAAATAAAATGAAATGTTTTATGAAAAAAAATTAAAATTTGAACAAGTGTGTTATATACAAATAAAAAACTCTTTTTGAATTATATTCTAATATTTAACATTCATCTTATGTGTTTTCTATACATTATATAAAAACAAATCCAATTTTATACATAAAAATGTATTTTTCTAAAAAAATAATTTTTTTGTTTTAAATTTACTTTTTGAAACATTTATAAATTATAATTTAAAAAATGAACTTATTCTTTGAAAGTGGAATATAAAAATTTACTTTTTTTAAATTTTTGGTATTTTTATAATAATTTTCATGTTTTGATGAATAGTGAAAAATAATGAATTTTAATTGAAAACTGTTTTTTCATCTAACTTATTTATATAGTTAAATTATGTTTCGGATTGGTTTTTAAGTATAATTAGTTAAATTTTAAATAAATTAATCCAATTTAGGTCATTATAACCAATTTCACAATGAAATTGGATATAAAAACATTTCAAACTTTTAAACTTTTTCACTTTAAAAACCAGTTGCCTCATTCCGTCTGTGGGATTACTTTTAAATTAATTTTTTAAAACATATGTGAATTGAATTTTGAAAAATGGATTCCATATTTTCAGTCATGATATCCAAATTTATTATTTAGTTCCCTTTTATTTTTGTAAAATATGAATAGTAACTTTTGTAATATTTATTACCACGGTTAAGGGTAAATTGGATAATTAAGGGGAAAATATTATAAATATTATAAAATTAACATGAAACTCCCCAAAAGTTATTGGTTGAATTTAATTCTACCCTTAACACCTATGGTTATAATTTTAAATATTTAATGGGTACTTTTCCATGAAAATTATTTAAATATTATTAAAATCAAAGAGAGTGACAAAATGTCACACTCTTACTTTTAATAAGTATAATATTTTTAATTTGAGGTTAAATAGAAGATATGATTAACTTTATATATTATTCTAAAATATAATATTTTTATCTACATCATGGAAATTTATTTTTATTTTTTAGTGGATAAGTAATTATCATAAATAATTACACAATGATGTTGTAGTAATTATTCAATTAATAAAGAAATCAATTAAATGATATTAAAAATAATAAAAGAAATTTAATTTGAATTAATTAAAGTTATAAAAGAATTTTATAGGTTAATATGACATATTATGGGTTTATTAAATGATTTGGTTCAAATTTATCTTGTTGTATTTATTTTATTAAATTCAATGTAATGAATAGTGTCAAAATTGACACTAATGATATTTTATGAAAGTAATATTTTATTGAATTATTTTGAAATCATATAAAAAATAATTAAGAAAATATGGGGTGATTTATGGTATAAAATATCATAAATTGGACATTAATGGTCCAATTTACACTTTATATGTAAAAATTACTACCTTTTAATATTGAAAAAGTTGTTACCATAGTTAAAATTAAAATTTGTTAACTAAGGGTTAGTCAAAATGATAAGGTTTTAAATAACACCAAAACTTGTCTAAAATATATTGGTTGATGATATTAAAACCTTATAATATCTAATCTTAGAATAAATGGCCTTTTGTAGGTATTTTTATTGAGATTTAATTTATTATAAATTAATCTTTTGAGAAATTTCAAGAGTGCCCCTCCTCTCTCTTATAAAAGGGAACCTCTTATTCTCTTTTATTAACACTTTAAAACCTATTTGGTTCAGCCAAAACCTATCTAAATATATTCCCTAATTCCCTATATTCTTTCCTAGAATTCTTCCTTTGGTCATAAATCCAACCAAGGAAGTCCTTTGGTGCAAACCAAAAATAGATGCCCGAAAAATAGGTAAAGTTAATCAATGAATGTTTTTATTTTATTTCTTCCTTAAACCCATTAAATTATTTTTATTTCATGATTATATAATAACCTAAGTATCTTAAATACACTGATATGATGTTATTATAAGGGTATGACCTACACTCACACACACTTCCATCAAATGGGATATACAATCATCATTCGTGTGTACAACGAACTACAGCCTCACGAACTGATGTTGTTAGTTCTTCTATTTCCAACATTCAAGGTTGGAAATAATGATGTAATTTCTATTTTTATATGATATATATGATATATATGATATATATATATATGATATATGTGATATATATGATACATATGATATATATGATACATATGATACATATGATATATATGATACATATGATACATATGATATATATGATATATATGATATATATAATATATATGATATATATGATATATGTGATATATGTGATGTGTATGATGTATTTATGCCTTTGGAATTAGTATATAATGCATACCTCTGTGCTTTCCATTTTTTGTAAATACGATAACTTTGTTTGTGGGTGTGTGGTCTACCGCCTCCTCAAAGCGATGTGATTCATTCACACTTTACATGGAATGTATTAATGATGGGTTTAGTAAAAGTATATGATATATATGAAATAATAATGATATTTTAATGTTAATATATATACATATGTGTGTGTTTTATTTACTTTATTTCATTCAATACGACATTAAAATGGAAACAGGATTCATGCGTAAATACCATCTACCAAATCCATGAACAGTATATTCCATTTCATATTTCTATATTTTATATATTATTATAAATACATGTTTAATGAATATATATGATATTTATATTATGGTTATAATTCTGGATATTATGAAATTATCATATAAGTAAGAGGACAAGAAATATAGCAAATCAAAACACATGTGAAAAACAAAGTGGTTATTACCCAAAACGTAACTTTAACATGGAATTGTTAATAAATGGGTAATATAAGTTTATAATTAAATCATATATGGTATTATATAAATGAAAAATGTTCTGTAATAGATTTATAATATACTTATATTTTATACAGGAGGTTTTAACGAGTATGAAGAGAGTCAAGACATAAGGTAAGGGTTTTCTCATCTCATTTTTATTTCTATGAGACTTTTCATTATTCACCACTAATTTATTCGATGCGGTGTATATACTACCCATTAATTTATTCTATGATTAATATACTAAAATTTATGGGTATTTACATATTCATTTTATGATCTCTCTTTCATGTAATTTATGGTTCAAAAGTTACCCAAATCGGTAAGGGATTTCCATCTCACTTTTATTTTCTATGAGATACAGGCCATGTTCACCACCTATTTATTATATGTGGTTAATATAATACCCATGAATTTATTTTATGAGTTTTATCCTGAATATTATGTTATTTCAATATCCATATAATTTTATTTCTTTCATGGTGCACATGATTGGACTGATTACAAAGTGGTAAGGGGATTTCTAGTCTCACTTGTATTTCTGCAATACTTATTTTATATTGACCACTCGTTTATTTTATGCAGTGTATATACTACCCATGAATGTAATATATGATACTATTACATAAATTTATTTTTATTTACATATCCATTTGATGATCTATCTTTCATAGGATTTACGGTTCAAAAGATACCAAATTGGTAAGGGAATTTTTTCACAATTTTCTTTCTTTGAAACACATGTTATGTTATGAACTTATATCCTTTTACAAGGTGTATATACTGAATTTTTACATGTTTTATCATGAATATACTTACTTTCATGATATTATAAGTTTAATGAAATTTTATTTTCTCTTCGATTGGATATCTGTGTTCCTTCAAAACAATGTTTTCTAAAAATGTTTTAAAAGAGTTTTAAATGATCATAAATGAATTTTCAAGTAAAAGTATTTAAAATATGTTTAAAATGTTTTTAAAATATTCCTTTATAAATTTTAAAGGTTATTTTCAATGAAAAAAAACTTCTAAATGTTTTATGATTTATAAAGTGTTTTTTTAAGTGGAAAGTATATTTTCCTCAAAAATTATTTTAAATTATCTTTAAAAATAATTTTCCATTTAGGATAACATTATTTGATGTTACTTATGATTTAATGGGTTTATGAATCAAGGATATTATCCTTAATTCTTTATATTGTTAGTTTATGTTTATGAATTATTTATGTTCTTGTGGAACATATATGTATGGTTTTCATTATCTAACGGGTGGGACCTATATCTCCCTCCAATGCATTAGGTAATGATTTATATATCTTGAGATAGATATGGATGAAATGGGGAGTGAACCTAGTTTAGTAAATGTATTTTTCTCTAAGGTGGTCTTGGGATTGAACATTGACTACTAAGATGATCTTGGAAGTGAACCTTCACTACTAATATGGTCTTAGGAGTGAACCTTGACAACTAAGATGGTATTAAGAGTGAACCTTGACTACTACTTTGGTCTTGGGAGTGAACCTTGACTATTAATATAGTCTTGGTAGTGAACCTTTACTACTAAGATGGTTTGAGGAGTGAACCCATTCCACCAAATAGCCTTGGATGTGAGCCTTGACTAATATAGAAATCATTTTGTATATTTATGTGTTTACCATAATTCCATGTCTTATTTCTATGTTATGCTTTCATGGATTATTCTCTTGAATCCCTTATGATTCATGTATTATGAACTTCAAATATTTATGACATGACTCATGTATATAATATTTGATATGTAGGTTATGGTCTTATAATGTTATTCTCATGTTCTCATACCCTTATATTCATGATTATGCTTACATATCGCCCTTGTTTACCCTTATTAAGCATCTAATATCACACATTTCTGATGTTTTCTTTTCCCCAAGTTTTAAATAAATGGTTTAGGTTGGGTTACTAAATGGGAAGATCTTTGTGGGAAACTTTGAAGATCTCTCACTAGACTAAAATTTTGTGTTCCAAGTTTCCAAAGGCACTAAACTAATACAGTCTTTGGGCACGTGTTTGTGTATTCCACAAAAATGATGCAATCTATATATATGGTAATCCTGAGTCATTATAGCCATTGATATAGAACCTCTGATACATATAGATGTTCAAATCCACACATGTCAATAACTGATTGTAAACATGAGGGTGACCAGACCCATATTGGGATTTGGAAAGGATTCATGAGCATATATTAAATCTATAGGAGAGTCCCATAATAGTAAATAGTTTCCTCCAATAGGATGTGATGAGTCTGACCTCCCATACTATTAACTAATGTGGGTTCCCAAGATACAATGGTAAAATACCCCGGTAACAATCTACCTTTTGAAAGTAGGTATGTAGATTATCATATATATTCAATTCATTTGGTGTTTTAGGTTACATGAATAACCACATTGGAAACCATCTAAAGAGTGTAGGTAATTTCCTACATAATAATAACCACAATCCTTTAGGTTGAAACACTCTTCTACCTACTCAAGAAGAGATGATGAATAATTAAAATCAAGCACCATGAGAAATAACTACATTACTAGAATATGTGATGATGACAAATACACTCAAGTTGGATATTAATAAAAATAAAGATTCTATGCAGCCTAAGAAATCTCGATATTTAAAGCATAAAGCAGATAAAAACATGAAGAGCTCTATAAACTTTAGATCTATAAGAAAAGGAGTCTTTGGGTTGAGATAAAAATATCCTATATGTTGTTCTTATTAAGAAACTCATTAGATTTTCACCTTATTCCCTTACCATTTGTGTTGTATTTGTATGCTTACTATGTAGATAATTGAGGTGAAGTTGTTTCTCAAGTGGAAAACTAAATAATTAAAGTTGGAAAACTGCATGCAAAGGAGGAAGATGGAATAATTATTCAAGATATGATAAAATATTGAATTATTACATACTAGTTGATCATAAAAATGAATATATTGAAGTCTATCTGATGAAACTATTCACCATGATGATTCTAAAGTTAGAGGAATTTAACATGAAGGAGATTCTTATAAATCTTTTGTTATGAATATCAGATAATTCTTATCATCTCTATGAAAGTTGAAGTAAGAGGTAATCCAATCACACTTTTTACCCTTTTCTTGGTTATTTCAAACATATGTACAAAGGGGGACTTTTGGTTGATGAGTTGGATCATATAAAAGAGGATTGGATTATTTTTCACTTGAAATTTAATATATATTTATTTATTAGAGTATAGTGTATTTGATTCATGAAGAAATTAGTTTCACTACACCAAGTTTGAGAAGTTTAAAAATGGTGTCACATACTAAAATATTTCATATAATGAATTTATGTCTTAGTAAAATCACTTTTGTTTTCTATATCAAGTTAGACCATGTAGACTTATAGTTGACTAACTAAAGGCTTTTTGCAATGTTAACATGTGGTATAATTCCTCTCTATACAAGTGCATCAGATGAAAACTCGGAACAATAGAGATAAAAGAAATTATTCTGAATAAAATCCTTTTTATAAGAATAGTATGGAGAAAGGTAGTGTGATTTCCCCCATTCATATCCTTTTTATTTATTATCAATAAGGGGGGTAAGAACATTAACTTTATATAGTAAATTTGTATTAATAATAAATCTAAATGGGGGATTAAATCACCCATGTGGATGGCTGATAAGTAATGTTGTATTTTTTTTAAATATATCATGAGGAATAAAATTCAATGTATAAAGAATATGGAGTTCTTCATGACTATTGATTGTCATATAAAGATAAATTATGTAAATAGTTTAGAAACATTGACGAAGAAAAGTTCAACAATAACGATAACTCTTAGAGTATTTTTATGTATTCATTGTATTTCATGATTGATAAGATAATACACTCTTAATATGTATGATTTTAGAACTGGTCTCATAGTTATTAAGACATGATTTATTGGTATTTAGAAAAATAAAATTTATTACATCAAGTGAAGAAGTGAACATGAAAAGAAGATTTTAAGTGGAGTTATTCATTTGATGAAGTAAATTATTATGAGAAGAATTATAAAAGGATGAGGTTGAGTATTCATTTGAAAATATCTTACAAAGTATTTTATGATTGAGTATAAGGTTGTGGTGTTGAGTGCCTTGATATATGGTCTTAAGTGGAATTTATTTTACCAATTGATTTCCTTTGTGGATTTTATGAAAAAATATGCACTAAGTCTCAATTAAGCCGCCCAATCATCCCAGTACTAGACTATTCCAAGCTTAAGGGAAACCTTGCCAAGACCCGGTTGAGGATTGGAGAATAGGTGAGGTAGATCATGAATATGGGAGCATAGGTCAAGAATAAATCATGCAGGGTGGATAACATATGGATAGTGGATTTTAACCTCTAGCATGTGGGATAACACGAGAGGATGAGGGAGAACTCTGATACCCTTGTAAACTTGACCGGATGGCTTATGTAGTGTGTAGGTTAATAAAAAAATGGAATACAAAATAAAATATGATGTGGGATAGACACTTATGTAGGAAATGTTCACCTACCTTTAGAATATATACATAACATGTTGGAAATGGTGTTTTTAATGCAGCAACACTGTATCAAGTCGTCTTCAACAATGTATGTCAGGGTTTCTCAACTAAGATTCAAACCTCATTCTATGAATCTTATGTGGTCTTACAGAGATCTCCACAATTTTGAGATGCCAAAAATTAGATCATGAGATGTTGGAGAAGCTTGAAACATGGTAAAACTAGTTTTACATATCAAAAGATACTGTTAAATAACTCATGCACAAGACACCACAGATTCTTTTGGATATAATACATGAAGATATGTATGAGAGATGAATATAGTTTCATGTTCATAAATGTGAGGTTCAAGTTTTAAATGAAATTTTTTGGATTCTATGATAACAAATAAGACTGTTAAGTTGAGTATATAAAGTCTTGATTCCATGATTTTTGGTTTCGAATGGTGCAGTCTAAACAAATCATATATGCCATGAATTTCAACATCACATGAGGATGAGCGGCTCACTGTTTTTATCAAAATAAAATTTGATGCCAATTTTCTATAAATATTGAGGGAACATTATGTTTTTTTGTATGATGAATTATTAATAACTATATAGTTTCATACAAAATAGATATCATGTGGGAAAGTTCATATAAGTAAGAGGGAGAATAAAAACCATGTTAGTTTTTGTGAAGGAGAGAGTTTCAAAAGTACTCCATTTTGTGGAGAAGAATATAATTATCCCCACTTATTTTCATGAATAATAAACCATTCCACTATATTTCTAAAACTATAAAAAGGATGAGAATCAACATAATTGTTTGCATAAAAGAAAAAAGTGAGTCCCATATATTGAGTTTTATGCTATGTTAAGAAAAAGTGAGTTCTATGTAGTGAGAAAGTATGTAAATATCCTATACATGAAGTGATATGTGATATATTTTCATGTGAAGAAGACTGAGGGAGTTCAATTTACTATGTGTTTCATGAAGGGTAAGTATAATGAATTATGCACACTTTAGTTGTTTGAATAAGAAAGTAATATTTGAGTACTCCATGAATGTATATGTAGTATGAATAAGATGAATTAAGTAAATTTATAATTAATAATTTCATGCAAAGAATTATTATTTCATGAAGATAGTGTTGTGAAGAACTCTCAATGCTATAATTCTAGAGATATTTTGTGCATGTTGAAGAGAAATGTTCGGAAAGTGAGAGTAAGTAGAATAGAAGCCTTCTACAGGTTCATTCTAAAAGAAATAACATCTGTCAAATAAGTAGGAGAGAATATAATATATATGAGAAGGGATTGATGATGTTGTGTCTATTGAAGATCGTATTATTGATACCCTTATTGAGGAAAAAGGATGTTTTTTTTGTGTATGCAATCTCTCGTGCATGAATAGATTAACTTGAAGAGATTGATGTTTTTGTTATTGTTCATTATTTACATCGAGACTCTTAAAGATTAAAAACCAATATGAAATAAAATCATAGTGAGTCTGAGTAAAGAACAAGGATATCATACGTTACATTCAGTTGATTAGATCCCAATTCTTAAATTCTGGTTTGGTGGTTCAATAAGAAGTTTTGAATAATAGTAATTACCTATATAAATAATTTCATTGAAGAACTGTTGGTTCTAGTATAAACAACAATGTATTAGGGTAAGTGGATGATACTTATCTGACACTTGTGTGTGACTTGAATTGAACTTATAATCACTAAAATTCTGTAGTGATAATAAAATATGTAAACTCGATAAAATTCAAACATATTAAGGAGTAGGCTCTCACACATAAGTTGAACCTTGTAAAAATCTATGTGTGTTGTTATTTATTTTACTATCTATGGTACATGTGAATTTGATTATTGAGTGCGCATCATTTTATTCATTCCCCATAATTGGGGAATTGGTTTGAGTGTAATAGTGGTTAATTAAGAAGAATGTAAAATTTGGTAAATTTTAGGTATAGTGATTCACCACCTCCCCCTCTCAATGTACTTTCATTATCCACTAGACTCTACATTATTTTAAAATGTATATCAACATTCTATATATATACTAATAATACATGTATCAAATTTACATGAATCATATTCATGTATATTTTAATGCATAACCAACTATCTCCCACTTTCACTAAAATCTCATTGAGACTTAGTTCCAAACATTTCCACTCTTTATGAATTCGTCCAAACTCTTTTGGATGAGGTTTCATCAAGATCTCTTTATTTTGAAATAAATAATTTATCCAAAACTTTATCTTTATCCAAGGGCCAAACTGTTTGACCATATGGGCCTTAGCATCATTGAAAACAAATATGAAATCCATATTTCATAGATGTAAGAAAAGAGTGGCCTCTATAAAAGAATCGGTTTTACTCAAGATACTAAGTGATCTGGTGTGATCTCCATAAAATATACCCATATCTCTATACAAACATTTTCACCACAATATGTATCATATACATCATATGTATACTATATAATCCTTTTATCCATGATGTTGAGTGACCATTAGACATGGAACATGTCAATTTACTATAGGCCAACTTATATTTTCTTGATTCTATAAAATGGATAGACCAAGTTGATTAATAAATTACATGAAATTTATATAATGGATGATCACATCATATGGCATCCTGAATTTTTATCACATAAACTTTCATTACATTTTACAAAACCGAGGATCTTTAAGGTTTAGTGTCTTGGAAACCAAGAACTTAAAACATGAAAACAAAAAACATTCTTCATAAACACATGAAAGGATTCTTCTTATGTTCATCCTAGGTTCATTACTGCATCTCATAACCTGGGGACATACATCAAAAGAAAGGGTGAGCAGAAGTCCCAGTAAGGGAAACAAGGGAAACATTTAACATGTGAACTTGATATACATCAACACTGTCATGAAAAAGAACTTTAAGGAATGAAAAAGAAATCATGTGGAATATCATAATAAAAATAACGTATTTCATAACTTGAAGATGTGGCTACAACATTTAATATTGACAATAATTTCTGTTTCACCAAGGTCCATCCCCTAGGTGTCATTAAAAATTACCAAGGTTATTCACCAAGGCATCGTTAAAAATGGTCATCTATAGAGATTAAGTCTTTACCCAATGCATTGGAGCGCTATCAGGGTGCACCATTAATTTTTATTTATTATCATGTGAGCCACATATATCATCATCAATAATTTCATAAACAACCCATATAGCATAAAATAAATGGGTTTCATTTCATAATCATAACGTTTTAAAAACTGCTTTAAGGACATGATCATTATGTCACTTTAAACCCATGGAAAGGGAAAGCGGGTCTCATGTATGTAAATCCCATAATTTAAAATAGAACATTTTGGTATATATGTGAATACCCCTTTAGAATAAAGATATTTGAGTATTGACTTGATAAAATAAATGAATTTGAGAATAACAGAGAGACATTTTGAGACGGAAATTCTACGGCATAACGGCTATGTTACGAGGTTTTAGAAAACATTGAAAAGAGAGGGGACATGGGTCACCCACTCATAAATGATCCTTAAAATAGTAGGGGTACAGAATATAAAAGATTTAAGAACATGGTAATGAAATTTTAAAGATATACCATATGAAATGACGAACATGAAAGGAAGACAAAAATAAGATTTCTCTTATGAAAATTTGGCAGCCTAACGACGTCACTTAAACATCAAAAAAATGAATTGATGAGATCAAATAGGGTCTCTCATAATATCAACATAAAATATCATTATGATACATATAGAGATCATACCCCAACATAATAAAAAGTAACTTGAAAGACTTGACATCAAAGTAGAACTTTGAAAAAATGAGAAAGGAGAACGAATCCCTTAAAAATTCGGCAGCCTAACAGCGTCATTTAAACATTCTTAAAATGAATTAATGAGAGAAAGAGGGGGTATCTCATCATATTAACATGAAAATGTAAGTAAGAGGAAAATAAAAGAACATAATCCAACATAAGATCATGGATCATAAAATAAATGACATAAAGGAGATTACTTGAAAAGAAAGAGAGAGGTAGGATCTCTTACCTTAAAACGTAACTCCTAAAACTCAAAGGTTGGGACCTTGAGGGCATGGGGGCACCTTGGGAGGACTCCATGGGAGTTAAGGAGACCTGAACTTCTTTGAGGATGATTTTGTAATGAAAATGATGAGAGAATGGCTTGGTATTTATAGGGGAAGTGAGGGGACAAGGCATTAATGGCCAAGGGACAACTCATTGGTGGTATTGGAAAAACAAGTTGTATTTCCTCGTGGTATTGGACACTTGGGACACCTAATACCTTATCTCACTATTCAAAAGTCTACCATCCCTTAAAATATCTCATGACATCATCATGACACAGTTATTCTGTCATTAAACATACTGAAACCCTAAAACTGCATTTTTACTATTCACTGAAAATTCATCTTTCTCAAACAAATCCCAAAATTTCACCTTAACCAAATATCGATGCTCTGATTACAAATACGAACTCCATTTTATAAAAAAAATTCTAAATATTTTTAATTTAATTTTTAAAGAAATACACTATTCACTGAAAAATCATTTTTTTCAAAAAATTCCCCAAAAATTACTTTAGCATAATATCGATGTTCTGAATTCAAAAATAAAGTACATTTTATAAAAATAATTTTCTAAATATTTTTAATTTAATTTTTAAATAAAAAACACTATTCACCTGAAAAAACTAATACTTGACTAATAATTTATGAAACAGTTATTTAACCATTTTATTGAATCACATTAATTAATCAAGGTGCCTATATTATATTAATAATTTCTTTAAGTGAGATTACTAATCCATTTGGTCACATTACTAATCCTAAGCATAAAATCACTATTCATAATTTACTATTCATCAAAAATTAAGTTGATCTTATTAGACTCTAAATTTTGTATTGAACATAATTATAGAAGACCATTTTTTGAAAATCATTACACATTTTTAATTATTTAAGGTTTACATAAATATTTTTAAAATCTCCTTTCTCTAAAATTCATCAAAAATATGAATACTATATTTATCCGGACATTTGAAAATTCATAAACTTCATCATAAGAAGAAATAAAAATTTTTATTTAAAACAAAGGATTAAACAAGGCAGTTATGGCCTCCTTACATATCCCCTTATAACCCCAGCATAGGACCTAAGTGTAAGGTGTGCTAAGGTGAGACAATCTGAGGGCGGCTCAGCCAACATCGCACGAGTAGTAATTTCTATCAGTTTGAACTTCTCGTGAAGGTGACTCCATTCTAGCTTCACACGATGAAGTTCAGCTTGGGTTTGGTCCAGAGCAAAGCCCAGTGGTGCTACCTCCTTCCCATGTTCTATTAGATGGGCTTCGATCGGTCCAAGACTACTGGGTGAGGCCATCGAATTTTCTTTCTATATTAATTAACCAAGATCACTTGTATTTAGAGACAATAATTGAAACGTTTATTTTCCAGCGGTCATATTGACCAATGGTCATATAACAGTCAAAACCCAACGGTCTCATTTTAATTACACTCATGTTGTCAAATGAAACAGTTTTGTTGAGTATAAAAATAAAATAACACACAAAATTAGGAAATAAGATTTATTCAAAATTTCAGTTCATTACAATCTTCCCCCCTAAGAAATTACGTCCTCGCAATTTTTAAAATTGGGTTTTGAAATTTCATTAAATTTCCCACATCGAAAAAGGAGTCAGTAAAACTATTACTTTAAAAGAAAGAAAGAGAAGTACAAAGGTCACCTGAGTTAACCCACACTAGGATTCCATGTAGGAAAATATGGATATGGAAGAGAAAACAAAGGCTCAAGTTCTGATGGAGAGTGATAGAAAACATGATTAGGAGAAAGTTAACTATCAGAAAATCACAAACATATGATTGGTTAAACGGTATTTGATTTCCTAGTAGGAAACATTAACAGACAACGTTTTTGTTTTATGTTCCTTTTCATAATTTTGAGTAATTAATTTACTACATAGAATAAAAACACAAGGAAAAATACTTACATTTAAGTAGTGTTTCATCCTTTAATAAGTTTCTACCAAGCCTAATCTTTTCTCTAAACAATGAGCATTCAAAAACACTTGGTCTCATCAAAACACAAGAATCATCTTCTTCAGATTCACGTAATCCACAAAAGATTAACCATCAATTTCTTCTATCTTTAAACATTATCCCAAAAACAGAAAGGGTAAGACAAAACAACTCTTCAAAAGAAAGAATCCCATAGGAATGGAAACTACTTTTAAATCTTCAAAGTTCCATGGTACTACCCAAAGTTCATCATAGACCATTCCATAAATAACTTTCCTTAAAATTCCTCAAAATAAACCAAACTAAGATTGAAACCCAATTATAAGAACGATCTCATAACATAGTCTTCAAAGATAGACTTTATCATTCATCTCCAAACAACATCAACCACTCTTATCATCTTATAACAAAAGTAACTAACCTAATCACATTTTCCCCAAGATAGGTTAATCATTTCCATATGTAACCTAAATTACTATAATTTCGCCTTAAATTCATTGATTCTTCAAAATATAAGTCAAACTTTACTCCTCAAATAAAATACCGTAGTAATCTATTTACCTCGTTCATATAGGGTTCCCAAAATAGTGAACGTCTTCCAAAATAATAATCATATTTAAATCCCCTAATCACCATTTTTTTAAGAAGAACAGCTTCACTACATCAACATGTGGTACATAACAATAGATGTTTTCATTAATGATATAAAATCATCTTAGGTAGTGAATATATGATCTTAGAAAACATAAAAGATATGCTCATAGACCCCGAACTAAAATACAACATGACATAGACAATTATTGCGAAGAAGCTACATGTACTTCAGTCATCATGATCCATCTCAGCATAGGACTTGCATTATTCCCTTGTCCTCTAAGATTGTTAATGCTCATCATGCTTCTCACCCATTCCAAGAGAGCATTGCCTTGGATAATGTCTAACTTCTCCACATTTACGACATCAAAATGTATAAGGTACATTAGATCGAACCTTATCTCCATTCATCAAATTATCCATTTTTTTAAAGCAATTGGATACTTTATTCCCTATCTTCCCACACTAAAAACATCTCCCGATTCATTTGTGACATTCTCCTTGGTGCCTCTTCCCACACTTTTTTCAAAAAATAAATCCGGTCCTCTTTCCCTTATCAACTTTATCAGATGAACATCCTTGAGACTTTGTCTTCTTCTTCCTTGATGAATTTGGGCATTCAACTAGGTACCAATTATTAATTGTGATTTTTGATAGCTGGTTTGGCATAATCACAATATGTTCAACTTGATCTCTCGTCATCTCTGTCACATTAATAGGGAAATTTTCACATTTCCTATCACATTGGTTGCTGGGACATGTTCTTCCATTTCCCGCCATTCACTAAGAAAAGAAAGTATAATTAGGGGCTTAAATACTTAGCCAATAATCATTAAAAGGAAACTTTAACAATAGAAGGATAAACTTGTAGGAGAAAAGTATATCCTAACTTGTGATCCCCTAGGTTCCAATCTAGGTTATCCATGATCGTACATTCTTATGTGAATCTTTATTTTATTTTTATCTTTATTCCTTTAATAATGGTTCATACTAAGATTATAAATTAACCAAAGCATATCCCCCGGGAGTGTCGTAACCAAGAGTGCAGCAAGGCCCGTTGTCGTGTACCATTTCCCGTTCGAGTCTTGCTCAAAGCGGTGTTTTCGGGTTTTACCCCTATGTACATCTGTGCCAGAGCCACCTCTACCTGCTCTTATCCAGACAGGGATGTATTTTCTTGATAAACCACTTACACAATACTCACCAAAATACCAGGAAGATTTCCTTTATTTAAAATTTTCTATAGGGTTCTTCTTAGAGTTTTCATATCCTAATTTCCACAAATAACTAAACCATACTTTTATACCAACTATGGCGTCCCGACTTTTTATCACATAAACATTCATTACATTTTACAAAACCGAGGATCTTTAAGGTTTAGTGTCTTGGAAACCAGGAACTTAAAACATGAAAACATAAAACATTCTTCTTAAACACTTGAAAGGCTTATCCTTATGTTCATCCTAGGTTCATTACTACATCTCATAACATGGGGAAATACATCAAAAGAAAGGGTGAGCAGAAGTCCCAGTAAGGGAAACAAGGGAAACATTTAACATGTGAACTTGAGATACATCAACAATGTCATGAAAAAGAACTTTAAGGCATGAGAAAGAAATCATGTGGCATATCATAATAAAAATAACATATTTCATAAATTGAATATGTGGCTACAACATTTAATATTGACAATCATTTCTGTTTCACCATGGTCCATCCCCAAGGTGTAATTAAAAATTACCAAGGTTATTCACCAAGGTATCATTAAAAATGGTCATCTCTAGAGATTAAGTCTTTACCCAATGCATTGGAGCGCTATCAGGGCGCACCCTTAATTTGTCTTTATTATCATGTGAGCCACATATATCATCATAAATCATTTCATAAACAACCCATATAGCATAAAAGAAATGGGTTTCATTTCATAATCATAATGTTTTAAAAACTGCTTTAAAGACATGATCTTTATGTCACTTTAAACCCACAGAAAGGGAAAGCGGGTCTCATGTATGTAAATCCTAGAATTTAAAATAGAAAATTTTGGTATATATGTTAATACCCCTTTATAATAAAGAGATTTGAGTATTAACTTGATAAAATAAATGAATTTGAGAATAAGAGAGAGACATTTTGAGATGGAAATTCTGCGACATAATGGCTATGTTACGAGGTTTTAAAAAACATTGAAAAGAGAGGGGAAATGGGTCACCCACTAATAAATGATCCATAAAAGAGTATGGGGATAGAATATAAAGGATTTAAGAACATGTTAATGAAATTTTAAAGATATACCATATGAAATGACGAACATGAAAGGAAGAAAAAAATAAGATTTCTCTTATGAAAATTCTGAAGCCTAACGGCATCACTTAAACTTCAAAAAAATTAATTGACGAGATCAAATAGGGTCTCTAATCATATGAACATAAAATATTAGTATGATATATATAGATATAACACCCCAACATAATAAAAAAGGAACTTGAAAGACTTTACATGAAAGTATAACTTTGAAAAAATGAGAAAGGTGAATGAATCCCTTAAAAATTCGGCAGCCTAACGGCGTCATTTAAACTTTCTTAAAATGAATTGTTGAGAGAAAGAGGGGGTATCTAATCATATGAACATGAAAAGGGAAGTAAGAGGAATATAAAATAATATCCTCCAACATAAGAGCATGGAGCATAAAATAAATACCATAAAAGAGATTACTTAAAAAGAAAGAGAGAGGTAGGATCCCTTACCTTAAAACGTAACTCTTAAAAATAAAAGTTTGGGACCTTGAGGGCTTGGGAGCACCTTGGGGGGACTCCTTGGGATTTAAGAAGACCATAACTTCGTTGAGGATGATTTTGGAATGTAAATAATGAGAGAATGGCTTGGTATTTATAGGAGAAGTGAGGGGACAAGGCATTAATGGCCAAGGGACACCTCATTGGTGGTATTGGAAAAACAAGTGGTATTTCCTCATGGTATTGGCCACTTGGGACACCTCATACCTTATCTCATTATCCACAAGTCCAAAATCCCTTAAAATATCTCATGACATCATCATGACACAATTATGATGTCATTAAACATACCGAAACCCTAAAACTGCATTTTAACTATTCACTGAAAATTCATCTTTCTCAGAAAAATCCCAAAATTTCACCTTAAAAAAATATCAATGCTCTGATTACAAATATGAACTCCATTTTATAAAAATAATTTCCTAAATATTTTTAATTTAATTTTTAAATAAATACACTATTCACCGAAAATTCATTTTTTTCAGAAAATTCCCCTAAAATTACCTTAGCATAATATCGATGTTCTGAATTCAAAAATAAATTCCATTTTATAAAAAAAATTCTAAATATTTTTAATTAAATTTTTAATTAAAAAATACTATTCACCCAAAAAAACTAATACTTGACTAATAATTTATGAAACTGTTATTTAACCATTTTATTGAAACACGTTACTTAATCAAGGTGCCTAGATTATATTAATAATTTCTTTAAGTGAGATTACTAATCCATTTGGTCACATTACTAATCCTAAGCATAAAAACACTATTCATACTTTACTATTCATCAAAAATTAAGTTGATCTTATTAGAATCTAAATTTCATACTGAACATAATTGTAGAAGACCATTTTTTGAAAATCATTACACATTTTTAATTATTTAAGGTTTACATAAACATTTTTAAAATATCATTTCTTTAAAATTCATCAAAAATATGCATACTATATTTATCCGGACATTTGAAAATTCATAAACTTCATCATAAGAAGAAATAAAATTTTTTATTTAAAACAAAGGATTACACAAGGCAGTTACGGTCTCCTTACATAGCCCCTTATAACCCCAGCATAGGACCTAAGTGTAAGGTGTGCTAAGGTGAGAGAATCTGAGGGCGGCTCAGCCAACATCGCCTGAGTAGTAATTTCTATCAGTTTGAACTTCTCACAAAGGGGATTCCGTTCTAGCTTCACATGATGAAGTTCGGCTTGGGTTTGGTCCAGAGCAAAGCCCAGTGGTGCTACCTTCTTCCTAAGTTTTGTTAGATGGGCTTCGATCGGTCCAAGACTACTAGGTGAGGCCATTGAATCTTCTTTCTATATTAATTAACCAAGATCACTTGTATTTAGAGACAATAATTGAAAAGTTTAGTTTCCAGTGGTCATATTGACCAATGGTTATATAATAGTCAAAACCCAATGGTCTCATTTTAAATATACTCATGTTATCAAATGAAACAGTTTTGTTGAGTATAAAAATAAAATAACACGCAAAATTAGGAAACAAGATTTATTCAAAATTTCGGGTCGTTACACATCAAATGTGAAACACCACAAGATTTTATGATTATTTCTATTAAATTAAATTTAATGTGTTTACACGCAACAACTAGCCTAAACAAACCTCGATATATTATTGAAATATTATTGTTAAATGTGATTGCTATCAACTAGAAATTGGATTATTGGGTATTAATAGGGCTAAATAAATTATGAAAAATATTTATAAAATTTTTCCATAATGAAAATGTATTGATTAATTCCTAGGAAATAATTACTCAGTTTTAAATGTTAAAAATAGTGATGCAAAGCGGGCTCGCGGCCCGCGGGATTTGCGGGTATGGGGCGGATATGGGGCGGGGCGGGCCTGAAAATTTTGACCGTTTAGAGTTCGGGCCAATGCGGGTTGAGCCCGCGCAGGTGCGGGCTAATGCGGGTTGAGCCCGCGTGGGTACGGGCTTGCCCGCGGGCCTGATTTTAAAAAAATATATATTATTTTTACAATATATGTTTCTTTAACATTTTAATTTTTTTAATAAAAAAAATAATTGTTAAACGGTGACATATGATTTCTCACTGTAATGGTCATATTAATTCACCATTTATTCACATGTGAATTTTAAATAGACATATATTTATTGTTTTAATATGATATTATGTTATTTATATAGTATTTATTAACCATATTCACATAGTGTGTCAACCCATCTCTCAAAAAATGGAACTCATCGCCCCTGCGCATGGTTTCAATTCTATAAGAGTTATTATAATCATAATATTTTTTAGGTTGATTTAATTTTGTTATTATTTAATTTAATTTTGTTATTAATAGAATTGGATAGAAACTCGTGAAAACACTAATAGATTCCTCTGAAACTAATCATTACCTGGAGAAACTTCATCCATTCACTGGTTTAGTTGTTCACATCACCACACAACCAACATTATCATTCATTTTCCATCACCGATCACTCACCTACTTTCTATCGCAACAGTTCACCACCACATCAGCATTACCGCATGCCACCATTAACACACACAAAAATGTTCCATCACATTCTTTAAATCTCTAGTTATTTTTAATTCACACTTCTCCCCACAAATACCTTTAAGAATGATAAAAAATAGAGTATTTAAATGATTATAAATAGTATTTTTTTTGTAAAGGTGGGTAAGCCCGCGGGCAACCCGCGGGCAACCCGCGGGTTTATGCGGGGCGGGGCGGGCTTGAAATTTTTTGTTCACATTATATGTGGGCTTTTGAGGACAAACCCACGTGGACTCAAACCCGTGCGGGCTTGGCCCGCCCCGCCCCGGCCCGCCCGTTTCGCATTACTAGTTAAAAATGGTATCATTTTATATTAAAAGTTCAATTTTTCCAAGTATTGTATTTTTCTATATATTATGTATTTGGGTCACTAATAAACTATTATTTTGATGAAATATATTTTTATTGAATGTAAAAAAATTAATAATTATTCATACACTGATTATCAATTGGTTAGAAGTGAAGATAAAATCATTTGATGGTAAAAAAGTAATTTATCAGAATACTATATTTATGTGCATAAGGTATTTTTATCTTAGTAAATTAATTTAATAACTATTAATTAATGATTATATTTTAATTTATAGATAATTTATTAAATAAAATATATTAACAATGATTTAATGATTTTTACTTGGCAATGAATGAGAATAAAATCATTTTTATGCTTAAAAATACTTTTTCTCTAAAAATGGTTTTTACGCGATTTGTGAACGAATATTAAAATTAATTTCTTCCACTTATATGAATTTAATATTGATAAATTTATTCAATATTTTAAATAAAAAATTATTAATATTGGTTTATAATTTTAGCTTAATTTTTTTTATAATTAATAGTAACCATGGGAAAAATCTTATTACTACAGTAAGGCTTAAAAGGGTTAAAAGAGGGTTTAACTTAAGAGATAAGGTTCAAAATATCATAAAAAGATTGATTTAATTTGATTGGTTGATTTTATTTTGACCTTAACCTTCTTATTTTTGAATCTTTTGAAATTTTGAACCACTTTTCCATGCAAGTGACATTAATATATTTTAATGTTCTTAATATTTATAAGTTTTCCACCCATCTCACTTATAAAATGGAACCTCATCTTCTCACATATACACACCACATGATCCATTAATTTATACCAATATCCAAAAAAATACACTATAAAAATCCTTATAAATTAACTTGAGGTTCTTTTCTTCCCAAAAGACACATCCAAGAAGCCTTGAGGTTCATTTCAAAGGAGGATACCTGAAGAAGAGGTATATGTTCCTATAGATATTTTCCATATTTAGTTCTTCTTAAACCTCCTAAAAACATTATATAACAATATTAAAATTATTTATTCATTATATATAATATAAATATATGTTTTTATGTGAATTTTATATCCATTTTCTATCATCATCTCATCCATTGGGAAATGATAACGTCCCTCATGTGTACGTGTGGACTGCCACCTCCACAAGGATATGTGTTTAATTTTTCATTTCCTATTTTCATGGATGGTAGTAATGACATATTTAATGAATATATATGATATTTATGATATAAATATTATTTTTTAAAGTTAAATTATAATTTACTTTTATTTCATTCCATTCCTCAAAAAGTGAAAACATCACCTGTGTATACATATAGACTACCATCTCCATGTAGTGATGTAATTCATTATTCATAACCACTTTATATGAAGGGTTATGAAAGTGTATATAATGAATAAATACTTTAATTATCAAATTATTAATATTAAAAATATTCTGAAAACATGGTCAAGGTGTAAGGACTAGAACCATCGAAATAAAACATTCATGGAAAATAGACTAGTTTTCACGTGAATAATGATTTTAATAAAGAATTGTTATAAAAGGGGAATTAGAAATTATAAGGGAATTATATATAGTAATATTTATATGAATATTATTATATAATAGATTTATAATAAGTCTCTATTTATTATACAGGAGGTTTGAACATGTTTGAATAAGGATGGGACCAAAGGTAAGGGTTCTTCACCTCAATATTGTTTCTTTGAAATGTGATTCATGTTGTGAACCTATTTGTGTTTATATGGTGTATAAATTTCCCCTTCGAAATATTATATCATAAATATATTTATATTCATGTTATTTAATGTTTATATTGAATTTATTTCTTTTAATGTGATTATGATTCAAAAGTTACTAAAGTGGTAAGGGTTTATGTTACAATCTCGTTTCTTTTTAAGATTTTCTATGTTAAATTTAAATTAAGTGAAATTATATAATAATTATCATTTAAAACTCATATATTTTCTTTTACATTGGTTATTTCTATAATTTTTAAGTATTAGTATCAATTTTATCTTTTTGGTACTTAAAATAATTGAGAAAATGTTTTTAAGAAAAACCAACCTTATTTCATTGTTAGTCGATGAACTTTTTCTTCTATCTCCATGTTATTAAAAATGTTTTATGGAGGTTTTTTTCTATTCATAAATGTTTAATAAAGATTAATTTTTCTTCCGTTAACTTTCTTTATAAATTATTTAAATGAATCTTTTAAAAAAATTACATACGACTCACTTTTGACTTTTTACGAAAGTATGAAAGGAATGTTCTCTTTTAACAAATATGGCAAAACAACTTTTCCCATCATCATGCTCATTATTTTATATGAATAATTTTTTATAAGTATCCATAGTTATTTTCAAAGAAAATAATTTTTTGGATATTATTAGAATTTTTATCTTTTAAATATACTGATAGAAAAGGATATTTTACTTATTTTAAAATAAATGTTCAAATGTTCTTTTAATGGTATTTTTCATCTATGTAAACATCATTTAAGGAATGTTATAAGTTAATGGGTATATATTCTTATGATACCATCCACTTAATTTCTATGGATGTCTTGTGGTAATGATGTTTTAAGAATGTTTTTATGAAACATGTTTCTTTCCACATGTTAATTAAGTTATGATGAAATTTTTATGAAATCTATTTCTTTTCCATGGGTTATTTTATGATGAATTGATGAATGTTTTTATGATCTTATGGTACACTTATATATAGTTTTCATTATGTTGTTAGTGGACCCATAATTATATATCCCTATAAAGAATTAGGTAATTATTGATATCTAATGATAAAATATGGACTATAATGGGGAATGAACCCAGTTTAGTAAGGGACTCGGTCCACTATAATAGTCGTGGGAGTGAAAATAAACTAATGAAATTATGGAATGGGGAGTTAACCCAATCCAATATGATAATTTTTTCACTATGATAGTCTTTCAAGTGAACATTGACTAAGGAAATGATTTTCTATGCTTTTATGTATGATAAAAATTTTGTCCTTGTACTTATTATATGTTCTCAACGATCATGATTAATTATTAATGATTCTACACTCTTATGACTTATGTTTTTTGTTGTGAAAAATCCTTAATCTGTGACTCATGATTAATGATCTTTGACTGATTATGTATGACTTTAATATGTTTTGATAATGTTCTCTTACCCTTATGCTTGTCTTATGCTCACTTATGATCATTGATTGATATCTCATATGATTACCGTTACTGAGCATCTAATATCACCCTTTATTATGTTTTGGAGAAAGGTTTTAAGTGGGGTATATCTATGAATGGTGATATGTATGAATAAATGTGTGGAATATGTTGAATATTATTCATGAAATAATTTAATTATGTATCTGGTATCTAAAGACACTAAACCATTATGGTTTCAGGGTGTGTGTTATTATAAGATGTATTGAATATTAATATCAAATTATGTAATGTTTATATATGTAATTCTTTGGTCACCTTAGTTGGTATCAGATTAGAGTTTAGTTATTTTTCGATATTGGGCTTATAAACATTATTAAAAACCCTAGAGATAATCCTAAGTATAGGATAACATCTTAAAGTTTTGGTAAAGTGTAGATTGTGTGGTTTCCTAGAAATTAAATCCTTGTATTGATATAAACAAGTGGATACAGGATCTAGAATAAATTAACTTAGAGTTAATATGCCTAAAAATGTTGGTTGGGTATAAACTTGATCTTCATTTAGTGCACAAAAAAGAGGCCTAATTTCAAACCTGATTTGAAACTCCCTAGGTAAATGCATTGGTTAATTCACATTCTCTTTATGAACCATTATGATGAATGAGGGGATAGATTCTATAAAAATATATAATAAGTGATAATGATATTAGATGAACTTAAAATTTCATGGGTTTAAATAAGGTTTCATAATAGAGGACATCATATTAATGATTTTCATAATCCTATGATTGCTTACTCAGATTACTGATATTTGATACTCACACTAAGATTTTTGGATTTATCTAGTGGCTAGAACTAGGAGGAATCATGTGAACAAGAAATGTAATGACCAATGAAATGGATATCCTAATAAGAAACCAAATAAAATGGGAGTTGGGATGAAAAATCTTGCATTTATGCTCATCTAACCTCTCAAGCTATAACTGATAGCATGAATCATGATGAACTTACAAATAGAAAAATGAAAAATCACCATTGAGTCTTTTAGGTGACAATATCCACTATCTTTAAGTGGTTCCCTTGATCCACTTATTGTTGAAAAATGGATTAATTATATATAAAATATATTCTCTGTTATTCAATTCTTAGACCATGAGATGGTTATTTTGGTTGTGTGTTATTTAGAAGGTTAAGTTGATCAATGGTGGAATCTTAACAAGAATACAAGGTAAAGGGATGAAATTGACTCCATGACATGGGAAAAGTTTAAGAAGGTATTTTTAATAAGTATTTCCCCCAAAATATTTACACTTAGATAGATAGGTTATTTCATGAATTTAATTAAAGGGATGGTGAATTAATTAGTACCTATGGGGTAAATTTCTCCAAACGTGCAATATACACATCAGGTTTTATGATTGACCCTGAAAGAACAGTTGTTCGGTTATTTAGTGGCTTAAGACCAAATCTCTAAATGGAATAGCCTGCAAGATACTTTGATAGCTATGAAGAAATCATTCGATGTGCTCTCAATCTAGAAATAGAGATTAGATACTCTCACTATTCTAATGGTTTTGGGGATAAGAAGAGAATAATGGAATTTTTAGTAAATTTTAATAACAAGACCCATGGAGGAAAGAAAATTAATCTTCCTTAATATGATAATTATAGAAGGAATCCTAGGGTAAATTTCCTTATGGGGTCTAGTAAATGTTTTAAGAGTACAAAAGAAGTTCATAGAACAAAAGAATGTTGAAATAATGGAAGGTGTCTAGTTGGTGAAATGAATGGAGAGAAAGTTGAACCAAATGTTTCATCCACTCTCAAATGTTATAATTATAAGAAGTATAGACATTATGCCAATTAGTGCATGAATCTGAGGGTAAATTATGGCAATCATTATTAATAACCTCTTAATCCAAGAGACAAAGGGAAAGATCTGGTGATCGTAACTTTCGAAGTGGGTCATGGGAATGATATGGTGAAAGGTAAACATACCATCAACACTTGAACTGAAAATGTCTTATTTGATTCTGGATCTACCCACTCTTTTATATCTAAATAATTTTCGAAGGGTATCACCTCACCACCTCAATAATTATATATTTACTTAGCAATAAAAAATTATAATGGTATGACGATTTCATATCATGTATATAGTTCTACTCTAATAGAAATTTGTGGGAATGTGCTTCCTGTAAATATTTGTATTCCCTCTATAGTTGAATTTGATGTTATTTTGGGCATAGATTGGCTCTCTTATTATAATTCCCATATAAATTTATAAGGGAAGTCAAATTTGGTATACTAAATCAGCCTATGATCATCTTTTGATGTGAGGATGAATATGAACTTCCAATAGAAATTACTTCCATTGTATGGGTCTCACTACCTATTCATGAGGAATGTGTATATCAAATGGTTAGGAAGAAATTAAATATTTAAGAGGTTCCTATTGATGAGGAATATTTTGAATTATTTTTTTAATATTTTCCTAGCCTCCCCCCAAATTGTGAATTTGAGTTTTCAATATAACTCATACCTAGTGATACACATATTTCAAAGAATCCATATACAACAACCCTAATTAAGTTCTAGGAATTGAAGAAGAAAATCTAAGAAGATTTGGATAAGAGATCTATATAACCTAGTGCATCACTATGGGGTCCAACCATTATTTTTATTACAAATAAATATAGTTCAATGTGTCTTTTTATTAATTATCGGGAACTTAACAAGATCACTATTAAGAGAAACTATCCTCTACCCTACATCGATGATCTATTTGATAAATTTTGAGGAGATCAATATTTTTCCAAGATTGATCTTCAATTTGGATATCATAATTTTAAGTTCAAAGAGAAGGATATACATCAACAAGGTCATTTGTATGAGGTATAGACATTATAAATTTATAGGGATTTTATTTGGACTTACCAATTCCTTTGTTATCTTCATGGATTTAATGAATAGTCTTTATAGATTAACTTGATTATTTTTTAATAGTCTTTATAGATGATATTACTATATATTTTAAAAGTAAAGAATAGAATGAAGATCATTTTAGGATTTTATTGAAGACCTTGGTAAAGGAGAAGTTGTATTCCAAATTTAGAAAGTGTGAATTTTGGTTATAGAAATTTACATTCTTGGGTTATATAATCTCAAGTGCGGGTATATCGGTGGATCCTTTAAATATTTATGTTATTAATAAATGGTCATGTCATGACCCCCTCCCTCCAAAGATGTCCCTCCTGGGTTGGAAATGAAGAAATGGATATAATGACCCACCGTGTCCCATCTCCAGTAGGCCCCGGGTTGGAGACTAGCACCAAGGGTGTACAAATCTCACAATATGGAAGTCATTACCCTTATAAGGAAAAAAATATTGGGAGATAATATGAATCATCCACAAAAACTCCAAGAAATATATAAAAAAACCAAAAACCATCCCAAAATGCATGTGTAAATAAAACTAATACAAATACAATAAAGTCTCTAAAGTAAATACCCAAAAGTAAAGCTAAAGCAGCGACACAATAGCTGTCAAGGAATCTGTAGGCGATGGGTGCGGTATTGGTTAAGCTTCTTGGGCTCCCTTTACCCTTTCATAATCCTTTGATTCTGGAGGGGATGAGTGGTATTGTAGGGAGATTTTTCTGTGTGGACGAGAGCACGAAGGGGCGGTTGGATGCCTCCAATCCCTGTGTTTGCATTGAGATAGATCTCTTGGTGAATTTCCGATCACGGATCCTTTTTCAGTCGACGGAGGGATTCAGGTGGTGGAAACGTTTGGTGTATCAAGATCCTCCCAGTTTTTGTTCTTCATGTGGGTTCCAAGGGCATGCGGTGGATTTCTGTAGAAAAGGGAAGGGTCGAGCTCGGAGTAGGGGGTCCAATATCACGCAGGGCCCTTGCAGGGTGTCCCATGGATCGGATTTTATGAGCGGAACTGGGGACTCGGTTAGGGTGCAAGGTTGTTTTGGTGCGGCGGTGATGGCTAGGGCATGTACTTCGGCGTCTTCCTCGGTGGTGGGTAAAGTCAACGATTTGACAGCGTCCTCAGGATTCTCAAATGTTGTTGGACACAAAGTGGTAAAGGGAGTCACCTTTTCTGAAAAGGTGCAGGAGGCCAGCTTTTCAGCAGGGGTTTTCATCCAATAAGCAAGGCTACCGTTGGTTTTTGTGGGGAACTTTTCGGTAGAGGTAGAGGGTTTCTCATCTACGTGAGGGGTGTCGGCGGTGTTTTTGAAGCTGCACAAGGGGAAAGGTCAGCTCACTGCTACGTTGATTCCTGGCATTCCAAGACAGTTAGCGCCCCATGTTTCAGAGGTACGTATCTCTTCTAGAATGTCTTTGGAAGTGTTAAAGTTTTCTTTTTTGGGGTCGGTGGTACTTGATAAGGATGCGTCATTGAGCTCCATGAAGTGGGATTTCCTAGATGGGGTGGCGAGGGAGATCGCGGCGGCTCACAAATCTCCACCCCGGTTGGTGTTGGCTGCATTTCAGGAGGAGACGAACCCATTGTCACCGCCTACCTCATTGGGGAACAGGTTATCGTTGTAGGAAGATTGTGACAGTCCCTTGAAGAAGAGGATTCTGGTGCCAAGGAAGGGGTGTTTTTCAGAGGGCTCTTCTAGACCAGTGACACGCTTGATGTCTAGGGAGAAGTTTGGTAGGGAGTTATTTATTCCGAGAATAGGTAGCAATGCCTGAAGGGCTGGAAGTCTCATTCATTAATTTCTTCTCTAATCATATGGAACGCGCGTGGCTTGGGGGTGTAGGAAAAAAGTGCTTTCTTGGCTGCTGAGGCAAGGAGATGTAGATTTTCTTTGGTGGTTATTTTGGAACTGAAGCAAGACCATGGCAAGATCAGGGGTTTTTCTAGGAATTTAGGGTTCAGTTTTAGCCTGTATGGTCATCCAGTGAACAAGCATATATGGGTTTTTTGGAAGAACCCTCTTTAGGTGGAGATGGTACAGGTGGAAGAGTAGTGTATAACGACGAAGCTCGAGTTCAGTGGTATCTAAGTCTTGTCCTCCTTCATCTATGCCAGCAATGATGTTGTGGACGAAGGAATCTATGGGAGTGTCTTGGAAATGTCAATGTAGCTGGTTTACCATGGTTTGTTGGAGGTTATTTTAATGTGATTATGGATGTTTCAGAGAAGAAAGGTGGCACAATGGATTGCAATAATAGTATGCTGGATTTTAATGAGTTCATTTCTAGGAAAGGACTTCTGGATTTGGGTTTTAATTGGAGAAAATTTACCTAGTTTAATAACAGGAGAGGCGGTAATCACATCTAGAGTAGACTGTATAGATTCCTTACTAACATTCAAGGTCTTGAGGCCTTCTCAAAGACCTCGGTTACGCACTTGTCCCAAGCTCTCTCCGATCATGAACCACTGTTGGTGGAGCTGAAGCATGGGAGTTCAAATAGTAAGGCTTTCTTCTATTCAATTATTTGGAACTCTATGGATGGGTTCATGCAGATGATGAGGAACTCCTAGGTGTAGGAGATGGATGGTAGATCCTGGGTTGGTTTATCTAGGTGGCTCAAACGGCTCAAGGGTGACATTAACAAGTGGGTCGCAAATAAAACAGCAGTGGTAGGGTCTGTGGAGGCGCTTCAAGAGGAAATTGGTAGGTTGGAAGAGAGGATTCAACATAGCTGGGACGACTCCTCCTTCATCCTATTATGTGACAAACGCTCGTTCCTATCACAACATTTTTTGGAGGTGGAGAGGGACTTCAGACAAAGCTCCAGGGTCATGTGGCTGAAGGAAGGTGAGAGAAATAGTGGTTTTTTCCACGCTTGCATGAAGGAGCGTCAAAACTTGAAGATCAATTTTAAGCTTGAGGACAGGTCATTATCCTCTGATATCTAGGTCACTGGTATGATAGATTTGGAACACTTTCAATCTTTGCTTACAGAGGATCTCCCAGGGCATTTGGGGGAGGCGAACATAGAACTTGAGCAGGAGGTATTCATGGGTTGTATTTCCAGAAGGGTTGATAATGAGGATAATGTCTTTGCGTGGTGTACCATCTGACGATGAGGTGTTGGAGGTTGTTCGTAGAATGCCGAGGGAGAGAGCTCCCGGCCCAGATGGCTTTCTGGATTCGTTTTATGTGGCAGCGTGGGATTTTGTGGGGGTTGGGGTCATTGATGCGGTACAGGACTTCTTTCGGGGGTGCCATTGATAAAAGTTCATGTTCCTCTAGGGTAGTTTTGTTACCCAAAGTTAAAGACCCCTTCTCCATTAATCACTATAGTCCGATCTGTCTTTGCAACGTATCATATAAGATTTTAGAAGGTTTTTTGGCTAGGAGACTCAGAAGTTTGGTTGTGAGAGTCATCTCACAGGAGTAGCACAGATTCATCCAAGGTAGGGGTATCCAGGGGCGGTTGGAGTCGCACAAGAAATTGTGATGGATTTAAATAAGAAATTGGTCGGGTCCAATGTGATAATCCAGGTGGACATGGATAAGGCATATGATAAACTGGAATGGAGCTTCATCATTAGGGTTATGAAGAATCTTGGTTTTCAGGAATGGGTGTCTGATCTGTGCTACCGTTGTTACTCCTCGCTGTGGCTCACTATTTCTATTTTGGGGAAGAGATTTGGTTTTTTCAATAATGTGAGGGGGGGTTTGCCAGGGGGATCCTTTGTTCCCAATGATGCTTATTATTTCCCAGGAAGATCTCTCTCAGAATCTTCACAGAATCTTGAGGGATTGGGGGATGATGCCTTATCGTGCTAGAGGATCGGATGGATCCTTCTCACATATTATGTTTGCAGATGACATACTCATTTTTTGTGAATGGTAGGAGATCATCCCTGGTTAATTTCATGCGTTTAATGAGGTTATATGGTGAGCTTAGTGGTCAACAGATCAATTCTATGAAGAGCAACATCTTTGTAGCCAACAGATGTTCTAGAAGGAGGAGAAAGGTAATACAAGACATCCTCAGAATGCAGTGGAAACAGATTCCAACGGTTTATCTTGGGGAACCCATTTCTACTAGTCGGGTGAAGAAATACTTCTTTGAAGACATCATAAACAGAATGCTTGGAAGGATTTTGAACTGGAAAAACATGTTCCTCTCATTTGGGGGTCGAGTGGCATTGATTAATAGTGTGTTTTCTTCTATCCCAATGCATGTTATATCTGTTATCACTCATCCAAAAGTAATAATTTCTTCTATGGAATAGTTGAAGAACAAGTTTTTATAGGATTCCATCATGTAGGGCTCATTGGGATGCATGGAACCGGGTGGCCAAACCAGTTGAGCAGGGAGGGGTCAGTATTAGGGACATTGTTGTCGCCATGTAGACCATGCAAGCCCGATTGGCATGGGACTTTATGATTGTGAAATCAATGTGGGCCAGAATTCTTGGTTTGAAATATGGAAGAAATTGGGAGGAGTGGGACAGCAGAAAGCTGTCCAGACTGGGGAAGATGATGGTTTATCATTTTGAAATTCTTCAGGATTCTTCTCAATGGCTTGTGGGAAGAGGTGAGATTAATTTATGGAGTGAAAACTAGACTGGTCAGAAGATATTTTTTCCATTGTGTCCTAGACCAGACATGTCGGTTAGGGAGGCCAACCACTAACCAATGTTGATGGAAGTTATCCTGAGCCCGGACTAGATGGAACTTTTCAAAGAAGTTGTGTTTTCTGAGGAGGAGGACAGATGTTGTTTCACAAAGTCGAACTCAGGGTATTTTAATGGGTCCGATTATTGGGGCCTAATATGTCAGGAAGGGGAGCGGGATCAATGGGGGGAACGTTTATGGTGCAAGGAGGTCCCCATGAAGATGTGCTTTCTCGTGTGGAGGGATCGCCACCAAGAAATTCTCACAGAGGACAACATACAGAAGAAAGGAATACAGCTAGCATCCCGATGCTACTGTTGCTCAAACCCTCAGGCGGAGACAGTGGTACATCTTTTTATCATGAGTGAATGGGCTACCTATTTATGGTCGAGTATTGATGGAGGGGGAGCTATGATGGAGAGTGCTCATCCATGCAGGGGTTTCTTGCGAACTGGTTTAGGGGATTGGAGAAGTAGGGCATGGAAAATAAGAGGAGGAGCATCATGGTTACTGCTATCTTCTAGACACTATGGGAGGCCCAGAACAAGCCCAGGATAGAGGCACGTCTGATGGTCTTGTTTCTCTAGGTGCGTATGAAGTTGTTGATGTAGGAACTGGGCTCGCTGGTGAAGGGGATTCAGCGCTGTATTTTTTTGGGTAATATCATGAACAACCAAGCTTCTCGTCCGACACCCTAGGGCTGTTGGGTACGATGGAGCCCACCATTGAATGGATTTAAACTCAATGTAGATATCTCTTTAATGTGGGGATATGTGTGGTTGAGGTCTGGTTCGGGACAAGAATGGTTCAGTTTTAATTGCCTTCAGTAGCTTCCATGGTTCGGGGAGTTCGGTGGGTGCAGAAGTAAGAGCATTGCACACAGGTTTAATGTTATGAAAAAGGTTATCAGTGGGGTTATTGGAGGTGGAATCTGACTCTGAGGTGTTCATTAGGGCCTTGCAGGGGAAAGTTAAGCTGCCATGGAGCGTGACATACCTTATACGCAACTGCACCTCAGAGATCGCTAGAGGATGTTCAATTCGGCATATTCATAGAGAGGGGAACTTCACGGAAGATGCTTTGTCTAGAGGGGGTCATCCTGAGGACCCCCTTTTGGTCTTTTCTCATTTGGGGTTGCTCCCACAAGAATGAATCAGTTTTTTTCTTGGGGAAACACTTGGGCTTCATCACTTTCGGCCTCCTTGAGTGCTTCTATTAGGGGAAGGGTGTTCTCCCATCATTTGTTCAATAAAATAAAAATGCAATTATCATCAGTCATTATTTGATGATATATTCAGCTTGAAAAAAAAATAGTTGTCAAGGATCTGAACTAGTAATGTCATGCACGGTCCACAAAATCCTCCAAGAAACCTGAAAACAGTTTTATATATGTAGGGTGAGAAAACAAGCATACTCATTAGAAAAAACTCAAGTCTCTCATGCAGATGTGAAAGAATCATACTAATGCACCTATGAGAAAACAAAAAAAACGAACATAACCTAAATAGGTATACCAACCAAACCCAACCTCACCAAGGCATGCTCACCAAATAACACAAGTTGAGTAATATAATATAACATGATCACATCTATAAGATTACCCTGCACCACTTTCCCACTAGTATGAAACTCTCAACCAATGTCATACATCCTGGAATTCTCATCCCTTCTGTATACCACACCGCCCCATAAGCATGGTCACAACACACCTCGCCTACAAACACCTGGGCTCACGGCCCCACAAGCACAGCCACATCACATCTTGTCTAAAGACACATGGGCTATCACATCTCACCTGAAGAATCTTGGGCTATCAAAACCACCATCTAATGCACTAACAGACCTCCGGACATCACAACCTGTGCAATACCTACATTTCTTGGAAGAGAGAATGAGAAATAGTGGGTATGCATCCATCTATACTCCTCACCTAATATTGGGAAAAACACCACCCTACGTGACTATGAGGGTGTCGGAAAATATTTCTTGACATGGGTGGGGTGCATATTGAAAATCACAAGAATATACAAGGTATATATATATAGTATCAAACACTCATGCCCAACCTATGGGTTCACAAAAAAACTAACCAACTCACAACACTGTCACTTTTTTCCACCTCTAAATGCATAACACCAAACAACATGCCACAAACCCATTTCACATTTCCAACCAATTCCATTTAATCATCCCATTAATCTCATTATTTATCAACAACAACATTTTACCACACATCCCACCATTTAATCATTCATTATCGATTTCCAACCCATTAACCAAACCAATCCAAGCCATTCCAAACATTATTAAACAATTATCTATTTATTCCATCACCACTCAGGAACCTAGCATAAAGCAACCCCCACCTCACCACCCCAAAATCACAACCAAACCAACCACCTCCTCACCACCCCAAAAACTTGGACAAACCAACCACCACCTCACCACCCCAAAAGCACGGCCAAACAAACCACCTCCTCACCGCCCCAAAAGCAAGACCAAACCAAACACCTCCTTGCCACACCAAAAAAATGGCCAAACCAACCACCTCCTCACCTCCCCAAAAGTACGGCCAAACAAACCACACATCATCCCACACCCCATTGCAACCACACATTGCCATCCCACAATCACAGCCACACATCTCAACAAATCAATATAATTTTTATAGATTTACAAAGGGGATTTTATCACATTCCACTTTATTTTAGGGGAATTATCACACAACCAAAATCCTAGGGAAACCATTTCATTAGACAAGTATAGGTAATTAACCAATTTCCATTTAGGTTGATATCATAACAATAATCACAATAGATATATCCAGTATAAACAAAACCCCCAACGGCCACAATTTTCAATGGGGCATCAAGACCAAAAAATCACAATATCACAATCATATCAAGGCTGTAAAAAAATACAAAGCATACCCCTTTACCTTTCAATTTAAATTGAAAAATTATTTATCTTTGATTCATCCGACACAACCATAACCTATAGATAAACAAAATTAAACCCCTCCCGCATGATACACAATAAGGAGAAATGAGGGAATCCCTACCTTAAAGATGCTTTCCAACTTGATGCACACTGCAAAGTGAAGAATAATGCCTGTGAAACACAACCATGCCATGAGAACTACGGATCAACCTATATCACACCAAGGATATATCAAAAAAACCCAAACACACAACCCAAACTAAACTGCACCATCGTAACAAAACTCTAAAGAAGAATGAAAGGGAACAGATCAGAATGAAAGGAGAACTCACCATGGAATGAAGACAAAATCCCAAGGATTTATCCCTCTCGAAAGAAATCACAAAATGCAGAAGGATAAGGTCGTCAGATGGCTAGAATGAGAGAAGACCAACTGCCTTAGGGTTTTAGAAATAACTCGAGTAGCTAAAACCTTTAAAATTGTATAGCATCGGGGAATTACACGACATGTAATCCCCTTTAATGTTATGTAATCCAGGGATTCCAAGTTCTTCCAAAAAACACATCGCCTTTTTATTATTTAACCCCAAAAAAATACATGTCATGAACCGGCCCTAGGAAAGCCATGAAACCAACTTTCATATCATGTAATACACTTACACGGCGTGTATTTATTATATTAGTTCTACTACACCTCAAGATTTCACTAAAAACTCCCAGTACCTCCCCTAAACTCCTCTAAAACTCAAAAATGGCAAAGTAATGGACTGAGAAGGAACAAATCATTACATCAGATACCTATCAAATGATTCTCACCCTTGAGAATACAAAACCAATCCCAAAAGAAAAAGAGGTCTGAACATCTAACCCGTGAGATACCTCTCAAGGATCTCTTCATACCTCTAATGCTATCACCATCCTAACATGCCTAACCAAATGACCATAAAATGCATTGAACAACCATATCACCATAACTAAAAACTGCCTTCTCTCACACGACCACACTGCCACATAACCATTGTACAACTAACTAATTTCACCATACTGAACACACGAATCAGGGAATTCTATCCTCTATGTCAAGATACTATCTGATCTGGGCAACACTGACTCACCCACATGGGTTTAATCACATCGTAGTTAATGTGTCTCGATTAGGAACTAGGTCATCCCCTTTTCATATGTTATGAATTTATCACACATCACACCACACACATCAAAAATCAAGGAAAATATCTCATCTTATAAAATAATATGGTCTCAAACATCACATCACATGGTAAAACAGAGCAAAGAAAAACTCAAAACAACTCCAGGTACAGGACACGCATTTGCGTCTCTTGCTCCCAAGTAATCTCCTCCTAGCCACAATGCCTCCACAATACATGAACCAAAGAAATGGTTTGTTCATGAAGCACCTTCTCTTAGTCATCCTGGATATCTAATAGCTAATCTAAAAATGTTATGTCATCCTCGATATCCAACTCTCCCTAGTAAATGACATGGGAGTCATCATGAAAAAACCAAATAATCTAAGAGACATGGAAGACGTCGTGGATCCTCTCAAACCATTTTATAAATTCCAACTGATACGCCACTTCGCCAACTCATCCCAACACCTCAAAAGACCCAAAAAACCTAGAATAAAGCTTACTCCCTCTTCCAAACCTCTGATTCCCACATCGAGGGGAAAACTTTAAGAACACATGGTCCACAACCTAAAACTCAAAGGGCCTCATCCTATGATCGTCATAAGACTTATGATGTTTCTTCACTTCTCTCATCCTCTCACAAACCAGATGAACCTTTTCTGTCGCGCTCTACACTACATCGGGACCAAGAACAATTGTCTTCCAAACCTCCATCCAGTACAACGGTGAGCGACATGGTCTTCCGTAAAAAGCCTCAAATAGAGCCATGCCTATGGAAGAGTGATGGATATTATTATAAGAAAACTCTGCAAAGGGAATGTGTCAAACCTAAGATCCACTAAAGTCCAAGACACACAACCACAACATATCCTCCATGTCTGGATAGTCTGTTCTATCTGTCCATCTATCTAAGGGTGGAAAGTAGGGCTAAGGCATAACTGAGTTATAAAATCATGATACAATCCCCTCCAAAATCGTGAGGTAAAACGTGCTTCCCTATCTAAGATAATGGACCTCGTAACTCCATTCAATTGTAACACCTCATCCATGTACCTCTTATCCAAATAATCCATTGAGCCTGATTCTTTTATCACTAAGAAGTGGGATGATTTCATCAATTGATGAACTATCACCTAGATATAATCACAACCACCCTAAGTTTTGGGTAATCTTGTGCAGAAATCCATCAAGATGTCATCCCATTTCCACTTGAGGACATCCAAGTATTACAACAAACCACTAGGAACATGATGTTCATCCTTTACCTGCTGGAAAACCAAGCACTTCTCCACAAACTCCGCCACTTCCCATTTCATCTTGGGCTACCAAAATTGAGTCCTTAAACCCCAATACATCTAATAAATTCACAGGTGTACCACCAAAGGTGATCTATGGAACTCACGAAGAACTCCCTCACATATTTCTACTAGAAAAAACAGCCTCCCATGAAACAACATCCAGTTCTGACTATCCTCCAACCATCCCTCTAAAGCATCATCATAGCCAACATGATCATGCATCCCCTCTACATTTGAGTCTCCCCAATAAGACTCCTCCACCTGCTACATCATAGAATATAGAACCTTCATTTGAAATGAACATACTCTACCACCATCCACCCTTGTATCCATGTATAGGCTAGAAACTCCTCCATTTCTCTCCAAGAAACCCCAGACTCCTAAACAACACCATTCCATGACTTTCTAATCAAAGCATTGGCCAAAACATTTCTCTTTACTAAGGTGTAGGAGATCTCAAAATCATATTACTAAAGAAACTGCATCCACCTTTGCTACTGAAAGTTCATATCGCACTGGGAAAAGTTATACCTCAAGATCTTATGATCTATGAAGACCACAAAACACTTCCCAATGAGGTAATGGCGCCACAACTTCAGTGAAAATACAATTTCTTCTAGCTCTAGATCTTGGGTGGAATAGTTATTCTCATGGGGATGTAACTGACTAGAACCATAAGATATCATCGCATGTTGCTGCATTAACACACATCCCAATCCCATATGGGAAGCATCACAAAATACCTCAAACATCACTCCTTCCTCTGGTAGCTAAAGCACTGGAGCACTGACCAACTTCCTTTCAGGTAACTAAATGTTGCTTGGTGCTGATCACTCCACACAAAATCTTGGTCTTTCCTAGTCAAATCTATCAATGGGGATGCAAATCAACATAAATAAGACAAAAACCTCTGATAATATCCTATAAGACCAAGAAAACGGTGAACTTCTGCCGCATTCTTGGGTGCTTCCCAAGAAAAAAATGCTTTGACCTTCAACAGGTCTACTACCACACCCTACTAAGACACCACATGCCTGAGGAAATGTATCTCTCATGTATAGAACTTACACTTGGTCAAATTTCCATAGAGTTGGTGGCATCGAAGAACATGAAAGAAAGTTCTGATATGATCAGCATTCTCCTCCTATGACTTCAAGTAGATTAAGATTTCATCAATGGATATAGTGACAAACCAATCTAGGAACCCATGGAACATGGAGTTCATAATCCCCATGAACTTGTCTGGTGTGTTCATAACATTGAATGGCATGACTACAAACTCTAAGTGTCCATACCTGCATCTGAAGGCAGTATTTGGGATATCACCCTCTTTCACACTCAACTAGTGATATCCAGACCGTATATTGATCTTAGAAAACCAACTCACCCATATAATCTTGTCAAAAAGATCATCTATCCTTGGAAGAGGGTTACGGTTCTTGAGCATAACCTGATTCAATCATTGGTAGTCTATACACAACCTCAGACCACCATCCTCCTTGGAAAACAACACTGGAGAACCATACAATGACACACCTGGTCGGGTAAAACCCTACTACATCAAACCATCTATCTGAACCCTCAACTCCCGTAACTCATAAGGTTTCATTCAATAAGGATCCATCAAAATTGGAAAAGCACCAGGTTGTAAGTCTATCCAGAACTCAACATCACATCGAGGGGGTGGCATCACAACCTCCTCAGGAAAAACATCCAGGAACTCACCAACAACCCTGGAAACCTCTACCATCTCATTGTACACTGATTCCAAAAACAACTCAACCAAAAAGGAAAGAAGGGGCTCCACACAGTGACGTCCCACCTGAAAACTCCACTCACTGAAGAAAACTGCATGCTGACCATCCACATCCAAAAACATAACTCTCCTCCAGAATTAGTTGATAACCGAACCTATGGAATATGACCAGTTGACGTTGAGGATGACATCATATGACCGCATTTGTAGTAATAAAGGATCCCCACGGGACTGATATAGACCCATCATCAGTCTACACCCTCGGCACACATCAGACAAGTTGGTATAGATTCTGACTGGTGTATTCAACACCAAGGGTATGGGAATCCTCTCTACATATAGTCCGAGAGCATGGGATAGTGTGGGAAATAAAAGGATTTCGAATCTCTCAAATCAAACAATTCACAAACAAGAGTACCAAAAAATTGATCATACCTCTCATGATCTCCTTCCCCTCTGGAACTGATGCCTCCACTACATGCAACTGACCACACCTAGCTCCTCTAACTCTCTGCTGATGAACACCTCCACAATCATGCTCAGGTCATGGTCCCTAAACACGAGGAACATTCTGAGGTCGGCATCTACCTACTCCATCTCCCATCATCAGAGCATAAACTTACTTCCCCTACTGTTGAAATAGTCTCACTGGAAACTACTACTGAGGATGGCGTTGAACCTGTCCACCTCCACCAAACTGAGCTCAGGGAACCATCAAGCACTGGTTATAGTGATTTCCATGAATCCCACAACCAAAACACACTGGTAAAAACCTCCTTGAAAAATCATGGGAACCATTGCCACCATAAGATAGGAAAGGAAGCTGCTAAGGTCAACTCTCTATCGGTCAAAACCTCGAAGGTCCTATTGCATGAGACCTACCACTGAAAACTCTACCCCTTGAGTAACCCTATTGTTTTCCTTCTCTCTGTAAACCTCCTTGCGAGTGAATCTGCTCGATCACCTCTACCTTATTTTGAGCCTCAAGATACATTGTCAACATAAAATGAGTAACTGCATACTAGATAGAAGGATTAAGGGCCTCCTTAAGACATCTCAGATGAGACTCCTTGTCTGGAAAAAGATCTGGGGAAAATGTAGAAGATCCTTGAACTTAACTCCCAACTCCCAAACTGACATGATCCCCTACTAAATAGAAATAATCTTCTACCTCTTTAATACCTTTATGGTCGATGAAAGGAATTCTGTTCGAAACTCTTTTTGGAATTCGACCCACAAGACATATTCCTCCTTCTGCTCTCTCTAATACACTGTCCACCACTGATGTGAAACTCCTCCCATTTGACTAACTACCAAAGGGACTCAGTACTCTGTAGGGTCCTGGATCAAACTAAAAGAGATCCCAAACTCCTCTAGTCATCTCTCTGTTTCCACATCTAAATCACTTCCCTCATACTTCCCAAAAGATTTTTGCTGGAAATCACACAACGTCCTCTGCCACTGATCATCCTCCTCAACCAGATCAAACTTCCATCAATCAACTGGGTTGGCCTGCTGAACCTCTACTTCCTAAGCTACACACAGACAACGACTAAGATCCATAGATGAAAGGAAAAAAAATAACTTCCTAAGCCCGGTAGTGTGGAATTTCATTATGATAAATTTTAATTAACTTTAATTGATTTACTCCATTTTATTCATTTTTACTTTTCCCCAAAACAAACCAATTGAAAGATGAAGAAAAGTTATCATGATGCATGTACCTTTCCTAAGTCTCTGCCCTGCAAGTAGTGTAGCATTACTTGGTCATTCTGTAGGTTCATATTCATTTCATCGGATCACATGGGGGCCCTAAAATCCTATATCCTAGTTGGTATTCTCTGGCTTATGTTAGGAACCAATATAATCTGACATTATTGTTCTACCAACCCATGCAAACCTCATTGTTCCAAACTCCAAACTTCATCCTGTCTCTCAACCACTCCTTTGATACCACTGTGTCATGACCCCCTCCCTCCAAAGATTCCCCTGCTTGGAAGGAAATGAAGAAAGGGTCATAATGACCCCCAAGTCCCACCTTAAGTAGGTCTCAAGTTAGTGACTAGCACTAAGGGTGTACAAATCTCACAATATGGTAGGAATTACCCTTATAAGGAAACAAGATCGGTAGATAAGATGAATCATCCACAACAACTCCAAGATATATATATAAGAAAATGAAAAACCATACCATAATACATGTGTAAATATAACTGATAAAAATAAAATAAATTCTCTAAATTAAATACCAAAAAGTAAAGTTAAAGAAGTTGCAAAACAACTGTCAAGGATCTGAACTAGTAATGTTCATCACAGTCCACGAAAATCTCCTGGAAACCTGAAAACAGATTTATATATGTAGGGTGATCTTAAAAGTATACTCATTAGGAAAAACTCAACTCTCTCGTGAACATGTGAAATAATCATACTAATACACCTATACGAAATCAGTAGAACTAAACAGCACCTAACCAGGTATACTAACAAAACCTAACCTCACCATGGCATGCTCACCAAATAATGCAAGTCAAGTGTTATAATATAACATTATCACATTGATAAGGGTAACCTACACCAATTTCCTATTGGTATACTACTCTCACCAAACATCGTACATACTGGCACTCCCATCCCATCTGTATACCAAATTGCCCCATAAGAACGGTCACATCAAGCCTCACCCATAGACACCTAGGCTCACCACCCCACAAGCATGGTCATATCACATATTTTCTAAAGACACCTAGGCTATCACATCTCGCTCGAAGATACCTGGGCTATCACAACCACTATCTAATTCACTAAAAAACCTCTAACCATCACAACTTGTGCAATACCTACCCTACCTGGAACAGAGAGCATGAAAGAGCGGGTACCCATCCATCTGTACTCCTCACCAGATGTCAGGAAAAATACCACCTCGCATGACTATGTAGGTGTCGGAACATAGTACTCGACATGGGTGGGGTGTGTATAGAAAATCACAAGAATATACAAGGTATATATATATATATATAGTATCAAACACACACATCCAACCTATGGGCTCATAAACAAACCAACCAACTCACAACTCTGTCACTTTTGTTGCCACCTATAAATGCATAACACCAAACAATAAACCACAAGCCCATTTCACATTTCCAACCAATTCAATTTAATCATCCCATTAATCTCATTATTTATCAACAACTATGTTTTACCACACATCCCACCATTTATTTATTAATTATCCATTTCCAACCCATTTACCAAACAAACCCAATCCATTCTAAACATTATTAAAAAATTATCTATTTATTCCATCACTACTCAGGCACCTAGAAAAAAGAAACCACATCCTATTTGCCCCAAAATCACAACCAAACAAACTACCTCCTATCCACTCCAAAATCACGGCCAAACCAACCACCACCTCACCGCCCCAAAAGCACGGCCAAACCAACCACCTCATCACTGCCCCAAAAGCACAGCCAAACCAACCACCTCATCGCCACCCCAAAAGTATGGCCAAACCAACCACCTCTTCACCACCACAAAATCACGGCCAAAAAAATCATACATTTACCCACACCCCATTAAAACCACACATCATCATCCCACAAGCACGACCAGACATCAAAACACATCAATATCATTTTTAAAAATTTAGAAAGAGGATTTTATCACATTCCACTTTATTTTAGGGGAATTATCACACAACCAAAATCATGGGGCAACCATTTCATTATCCAAGTATATGTAATTAACTAATTTCCATTTAGGGTGATATCACAAAAATCATAATAGTCATAATACATATATCCAGTGCAAAAAAATAACCCCAACGACCATAATTTTCAGCAGGGCATCAAGCCCGAATAATCACAATATCACAATCATATCAAGGCAATAAAAACATACAAAGCATAACCCTTACCCTTAAATTTCAATTAACCAGTTATTTATCTTTGATTAAACTAGAAAAAAAAAAGAATCTTTCCAACATGCTACGCACCGTAGGGAGAAGAAGAATGCTTGTGAACCACAACCGCACCATGAGAACACCGAATTAATCTATACCACACCAAGGATCCATCAAAATGAAACCCAAACACACAACCCAAACCTAACCACACCACTGTAGTGAAACCCCAAAGAATAAAGAAAGGGAATGGATGATAATGAAAGGAGAACTCACCATGGATCGAAGACAGAATCCCAATGATCGATCCTTATCGAAAGGAATCTCCAAACGTGGAAGGAGAAGGTCATCAGACACCTAGAAAGAGAGAAGAGTTGTTGCCATAGGGTTTGAGAAATATCCGAAGAATATAAAACCTTTAAAATTTTACAAAATCAGGGATTTTCATGATGTGTAATCCACTTTCACATTGTATAATCCTAGAATTTTTGGTTCCTCCAAAAAATGTGTCGCCTTTTTATTATTTAACCCTGAAAAACTACACATCATGAACCGGCCCTATGAAAGTTGTGAAACCAACTTTGATGTCATGTAATACACTTACACAATGTGTATTTATTGTATCATTTCTAATTCACCTCCATCTTCCACCAAAAACTCCCAACACCTCCAATGAACACCTCTAGCACTCAAAACCAGCAAAGTAATCGGCCGGGAAGGCATAGATCATTACAGGTCCAGAAAAACATAGTGACCGAGATCTATAGTTTTCTTAGGTTGGTTGGATACTATTGACACTTTATGGGAAATTTTTCAAGGATATAAAAACCAATAATCAAGTTTAATCAGATGGGATCCAAGTTCCATTAGATAGATAAATGGGATGAAAATTTCAAGGATTTGAAAAGAAGGTTAGTTTGTAAACCTTTTCTCACGCTGCCATGTAGTAGAGAAGAGTTTGTGATCTATAGTGATTCATAAAAGAAGGAAATTAGTTGCATCCTCCTAAATAATGATATAGTGATATCTTATGATTCATTATAATGTAAAATTCATGACAAAAATTACCCGAGTTGTGATTTGGAGTTGGAAATAGTAATTTTTCATTGAAAATATAAAGGTGTTTTCTTTATGGTGAAAGATATTATATATATATATATATATATATTAATCATAAAATATTGAAATATTTATTCACACAAAAAGAGTGAATATGATCCAAATGATATGGTTGGAGTTGGTTAAATATTATGATTGCTCAATACATTACCACCCTGGGAAGGCAACCAAGGTGGATGATGCTTTGAGTCAGAAGGACCATGCTAGTTTGTCCATGATGGGGATTAGAAGAGATCAAAAACTTATGGATATATATAATATGGATCTTGAAATAATTATAAAAGGGGAAATATTGTATATTTCTCATATGAATGTTCAAACATCCATCCATGTGAGGATTAAAGAGGCACATAAGGAAGATATGGAACTATAGAAGAATGTGGGGAATGTTCCTGAGTTCAACCATGATTGTTATGGATTGATAAGGTTGAGAAACCGATTATATGTCTTGTCAATAAAATATTTAAAGAATGAGATATTGGATAAATGTTATAGTTCATAATTCTATATTAATACTAAAAGTATAAAGATGTATAGGGATTTTGAAGAGTATTTCTGGTGGGATGACATGAAAAGGGATATTACAGCCTATGTATCTTGTTTCTTGGTATGTTAAAAAGTTAATTCTGGGAGATAAAAGTTTAATGGGATGACAAAACCATTACCCATACCCGAATGGAAATGGGAAAAAATCACCATGGATTTTATCATTGGACTCCCAAAAACATCTAAAGTACATAATGTTATTTGGGTTATAGTCGATCACATAACAAATTTGACACATTTCATTACTATCGAATAATATTTCACTCATTATTATCTTTTCGGGATATATATTATGGAAGTGGTAAGGTTTTATTGAGTAACATATTATATTATATCTAATTAGTAACTAAGGTTTAATTCAATGTTCTAGAGAAGTATTTTGTGGGATTTGAATATAAAGTTAAATTTTATCACTTCATATCATCCTCAAACAGATGGTAAGTCTCAGAGGACATTCAAACCCTAGAATATTTTTTGAGAACTTTTTCTATGGATTTCAAAGTGGTTGGTATAAATATCATCCTTTATACAAATTTTATTACAATAATACATTTTACTCAATCATTTGGATGGCTCCTTATAAATCCCTTTATGGTAGGAAGTGTAGAACTCCAACATAATGGGATGAAGTTGGAGAAAGAAATATATTGGGACCTGATCTATCTAAGAAAATTTCATAGAAGGTTAGAGCCATTTAGTATCACATTAGGAAAAATATGGGATGATAAAAGAGTTATTATGAAAATAATCGATGAGATATAGAGTTAAAAGTTGGTGACATGGTATTATTATAAATATATCCTTATAAAAAAGTTTTTATATTTGGAAAAAGGGAAGTTGATCCCTAGATATATCGATCCCTTTGAGATTATTAATCATATCAGGATTGTAGACTATCATATGGTGCCTCCACAAAACCTCTCTCAATGTAATGATGTGTTCCGTGTATCTCTTCTAGGGAAGTACTATAAGAAACCCACCCAATTCAACCCATAACATCACCTGAATTGGCCTATAACAAGTCCTGAAGAATGTTCTCGGTCGCCACGAGCTGGAGACAAGAACTAGGGTATCATACAAGAAAGGATAGGAATGATTTCACCCTTAACAAACATATGAGATAGAAAAAAATAGAGTATCACAGTAGATAACTAGAACATATCATATTCCAAACACCAAAAACATAAAGGTAACATAAAACAACTAGATATCATGGTCACAATGAACAAATGAAAGACCACCAAAACATAGAACCTGAAACAACCCATGGTTCCATCTCCATGTGACTATATTCACCACTATCCCAACCCATCATAAAGGAAACATGATCTAGAAGATTCAACCTCTACATGGCGCTCTTCCCTTTACCTATATCCTACAAAACCAATACTACAAACACCCAAAGGAAAGAGTAGGGTGTGAGAATCAAAGCTCTGTAGGGTGGAACCAAAGAATATATAAAATATATATCCATGTTCATCTATTAGTTAATTTATAAAAATTATTTCTATAACATTTCAAAAGAAATCATTTTCCATTTAAAAAATCCTTTGGTTTTCCATTTCAAAAACATGTCATATTCTAATAATCAAATAAATATTGTCCCAAACCAACCCAGGTCGACCCCGAACTGATCACTTGAGCTGACCCATGACATCCTTGAGGCATGTTCCTGATTACCATAGGGTGGTGACAAGAACCAGGGAATCACATAGTAATGGTGGGAACTATTTTATCTAAGATAAATAAAAAAATATGTGGAAAGATAAACAAGAAACCCAATATAAAATAAAATAAAATAAAATAAAAGAACAAAAAAATAACAAAAAATAAAGAAAATACAAACCAGATGACCAAAAAATCTTTATGTGACCCCATAGGTTACTCACTAAACCCAAAACCCAACATCGATCCATGGAGATCGAAAGTAAGCTAGAACCAGTACCTGAAGCTAAAAAAATGTAGACATATATGCGTGAGTATTAAAACTCAATAGGCATGCCCAAGTAAAACTATTCCCTATGAATTTATTTTAAATAAAATATTCATTTACTATAAATTTTAAATACAATAATATAAACATAGGTTTTTCATCCATTCAATTTAAAAACAAATCAAAATATGTTTCCCTGTTTATTTATAACAGGTTTTTCAAAAAAAAGGAGGTTTGATAATTTTAAAAGAAAGGGGAAGAGGGATATATAAAGAGTGTGTGAATGATCTTCCAAAACATTTTTCATAAAAACATTTAAGAAAACCAAACATTTATTTTTTACAAGGGTCAAACATCACCAAAGGATAGAAATGGAGATAGTGTTATATAGTGGGAAATGGGAAAGTGGTACATAAGTAACCAAACCAGATGAGGCACCTATATTATCTACCGTAGATAAAAAAGTTTCAGGGAATATGGGAATACCTGGGAGCTTAGGGTAAAATCAAGAACATCCTATAACCTTATTTTTCATGTCATCATGCCTAATGAAATCAAACATCCCTAATTCTTGGTCATACCCTACCTGGCCTAACTAAGGGGTATCATCCCAAAGCTGAGAAAAGTCCATACAAAGGAGAATTAGTCAGACTTCCAATGAAATATTTCTATAAGGGAATCTAATCTTGATTTCATCTCTTTAATTTCATTATCATTATCCCCATGTTGTTTTCTTTTCTCAAAATATGTTTAAGGTCTCACCCCAAAACTCACACCTATGACGCGACCATACTGTTTTGGCCATTTCAAGGCCACTGATAGTAGGTGTTCATCGGGTACAGGTTATAATGATTAATGTTTCTAAGTTATATATAAAATATAATAAAATAAGTAATCATTGTTATGTAATAGTGATTTAAAGAAAAAAAATATTATGGCATACTTCACATATTTCCCACACTTTTAGTGTGTTTTCATCTATTAGTATCCCATCTTTATTTATATGTGCCTCCTTTCATAGAAGATGATGTGGGGAAGAAGTCTATTTGGATTTGGATTCATCAATATGCATATAAATAGAGTGACATAATTATATTTTTATTTCATGTCATATAAAAGTATTATGAAAGATTTAAAATATGTACCAATTTTTTTTCAAGTGAAGTGTACTCTATCCTTTCTTTACAGTAGGCATACATTGGTTTTGTTGATCATTCCATATTTTTAGCACTCAGTTTTTGTTTTATAAATAAAAAGTTCTCAATCAAAGTTATGAATACACATATTTTCAAACAATGTATTTCCAAAAACAATGTACCTAAAAATATATCTCGGCATGATGACTAGTAAACACATCCCACACTGATTGTCTTATCAGGTGTGCATACATAAGTGGTGGGTGTGGGTTTATTTTCCCTTCAGAATCTTTAAGATGAAATATCATTAGAATTTCATGAAATCCTCTATTAATACTTTTAGAAATTATTAATATATATTTCTTGTGGGATTCATCTAAAATAAATTCACTTTGCAAGCGATGATGAAGAGTAAGTCAATATTTTATTATTTTATTTTTTAGTAAAATAAAGAAAGGATCTTATAATGTTACTATAATATCTTCCCAAATCAGTGTCTTAAGTATGGGAACAACATGGTGCCATGAATCTATATCAATCAGCACGAGCTGCTAAGTGATGTGCCCAATGTAACTAATAAACATGGCCTTGTTGGGGTTAACAAGCTGGTCACATTCATTTCATCCGACCTCGAATTTGATGCCTTTTCTTTTCACCTTAATAATTTTTGTTAACATTTTAATGCTATGGCGCTCCTATTTTTTCTACAGAATCGTTTCTTTGATATCTACCATTTACTAATATTCAGCATAATCAATATGTTGTTCCTCTAGATTAGTAGCATTAGCATGTGCATAAGGTCATTGTTCTTTTGTATTGGGACAAAAAACAGGATGAGAAACCTATTGTTCCAAGGGATTGGGAGCATCATCTCATGAAAAAGTAATTTTTTGTAGAATTGGGTTAATATTTAATTTGGATTACATAAATGCAGTAGTGAACAAATAATAACATGAGGTAACTCAATGTATATTATAAAAAATTATAACCTGATTATTGGACCCTCTTTTTTTAAAATGTTGAAGGGATTTCACCCCACTATCGAGTATCTAAATCCCTTCATTATGGTCTCCTCTAACATAAAAAACACCTTCTACATTGGGACCACTATGAAATGATTGCGACATCCCAATGAAAGGGTCATCCTCAGATGAATTCTCATTTGGCCCTTTAGTGGTCTTGGTCGATAACATAACAATTGGATACCATCGATTTGTGGGATCTAGAACATAAAATACTTATACGTCCTATGATTCTATTATAAATGGTTTTTCTTTGTACCCTTCTATACTAAAATCCAATTTCAAGAATCCCAATTCATCTATTTTAATAACAGTCCAATTATTAACCCACTTGCATTAAAAAATCATCACTTTGAATTTTGTATAATACAACTTCCATATTTGTTTAATGATGCCAAAGTATGACATATTCACATAAATTGGATTTCTATCCATATTATCAGAAACATGCATTGCTTCAGATACAAGTGTAACTCCAATATTTTGCATGGTACTGTCTTTATCATGTTCATTTGTATATAACATATAATAATTAATTACATAACCATTGTAATATAACACATACACAATTGGTCCTATGTTTATCCATTGAAGTCATTCTGAAATTGAATCCATATTTTCATCTGACTACTCAAAAATATGTCCTTAAAACCACCCTATAAACTGTTGATTATGTGTATTTGATATCTAGTTTTCAACCCTTGATTGATTTAAATGCCTAAGAATTTCTTTGTGGGTTTCAACATATGGGGAAACCTTTAAACTATTATGAAAAATGTAAATGTGGGCCTGCTCCCAATCTATAATATTTATTGTGAAAACATGTATTCTATAAATTCCTTCACCCACAATCCACCCAGTGTGATGAGATTTTGATAGACTAATTCTTCCCACACTGGATATATAGTCAGTACAGAATTCAACAATTTCCTCAACAATATATCACTCTATAATAAAACCCTCTTACTAACTTCTATTTTTGAAAATCCCTTCTAAAATATTCATATATTGTTCAATGGGGAACATCCATCTATAATTTATAAGACCACATAGTCAAATATCTCTCACCAAGTGAACCATCAAGTGAACCATCAAGTGAACCATCATATCAAAGAATGTTGGTGAGAAGAACATTTCAAATTCACATAATATAATGGTAATTTCCTTTTCCATAGTTAAAAATTTTATTTATTCTATAACTATGTTGCATATAGAATTGAAAAAGAAAAAGATCTTGGTTAAAGTATGACAAACATTCTTGATTAAAATGCAACGCAAAGCTATAGGAATTAGATATTGCATCAAAACATGACAGTCATGTGATTTCTGACCCTTTAACTTTAAATCATTCATTGACATGATATTCTTGATATTTGATGAATACCACTTTGAAACCTGTACATCATTCAAGAAGTTTCAAAATAGATATCTCTCCTTCTTGGAAAGAGTGTAAGCAGCTGGAGGAAGAAAAGTTCATTTTTCACCATTCACTGGAACCAACTCTTCCCATATTCTAATGTCAATCATGTCCAATCTAGACTTAATTCTATCCTTTATTTTTTTAGTTGTATTTAGTAATGCGCTAATGACACTATCATATACATTTTTTTCAATATGTATAACATAAATAAAATTTCTGACATACAGACAATTCCGGTATAGTAATTCAAGAAAAACTTATCTCTTTTTCCAACTAATTTTCATAATGTTTTTCAAAAAAGGTTTACCAAAATCAGTTTCAATATCTTTTACTTTCACAAATAGTTGATCATCTGTTAGTGGAGATGGTGTTGTAAATTCTTATGAAATTATATAAAATGATTTCATCTAAGATAGGTACTTATTTCACTAGGGTAGAAATATGGGAAGTATTAGAAACACATTCTTCGATGAATGTTTCAACCTAATTTATTGTGTAACTTTTTCTCAAATGGGAAACCCTTGAGTTCCTTTAATGCTATATATTGAAAATTTTATATAAGTATAAAGTCATTAATCATCCCATACAACATGGATATCAATGTGAAATCTTCATTTTTGTAAGAATCATACAATGTAACATTTGAATCTCATAATAATTTCAAATCTTTGATCAATGGAGCCAAATAAACATCAATATCATTACCCAGTTGTTTTGGTCCTAATATAAGCATAGATAACATAATGTATTTTCATTTCATGCATAACCACGGTTGAAAATTATAATTTACCAACATAATTGGCCATGTACTATGAGTGCTGCATTGAAAACCAAAAGGATTCACTCCATTTGTAGATAAAACAAGATGAAGGTTTCTCGACTCATTTCCAAATTCAGGATACTCATGATCAATTCTCTTCTACTGGGGAGATTTTATCGAGTGATGAAGTTTCTCATCTTTATTTCTCATATCTGCATACTACATCAATTGTCTTGAAGTATACTCACTTCCATATAGCTAGCTAAGCCTTGGAATGATTGGAAAGTACCATACAAATTTCATAGGACCCGATTCATCTTTATTTTATCGAGAAACACCACACTTTGGGCATTCTTTAAGTGATTTTTGGTCCTTTAGAAATAGTATACAGTCATTTATACATGCATGTATTCTTTTAGAGATCATACCCATCAAACATAGCATTAGTTTAGAATCATATGTTCAGATAGAGAGCTCATTATCTTCTAGGATCATATCATTCAAGAGAGCAAGTTGTTTAGTAAAACTAGAATCATTCCATCTATTTCCATAATTTAAATTATACTGCTTTAGTATGGCTTACAATGATGTATATTTAGTGAAACCTTCATCCAATGGAATTTTTTCACAACTCTTTAACTTATCAAACAATTTTTGAAAATCACGAATATCATCTTCAACTGTCATTGTCATTTCCTCAATACGATAGTCATCATCATTCACACTTGTAATCGCATCCTTGATACAGTCTTCTTCATTTTCCTCACTTGTAATCATATCAAATGGTCCATAAAATGTAGTGTTATCCCAGTCACTAGAAACATTTGTTTTTTCCCTGTGTTTATTCCAACATTTATAACTTCGATCTATTCCATGATGGATCAAGTGTTCTTTCAACTCCTCTGGACTAGTTAGTCTTGAATAACAATAGCGTAAACACAGACAAAGGATTTTAGAAGATTCATATGCACTCTATTTTGGAAACTTGATGTACGCTTTCGCCCTATCTTTATACACCTTTTCCATATGATTGGCATCCATCCATTCTCTATTCATATCCATCCTATTTGATTCAGTAATATTAATATCTAACAAATAAATACACAAAAATGGGCCTTTTAAATAAGGGGAACCCAAAATCTCAATGTTTCAAATAATTTCATCATGCTTTGAATTGAATGGGTAATTGAATTTAATAAAATAATTACTTCATTAGTGGTAGGTGTTATCCTCGGAATTCATCCAATAGAGATAGGGGATGAGTCTTAGAAAACAAAATGCAATAATAACTATTTGGGAGATGAATCTAATGTGGATGATAGTTATTATTTCATTTTATTTCCTGATACTCATCCCATTAGAAGCTAACACCAAATTAGAGAGAAGATGTAGTTGTGGAGGACTCCTCTAATTTAAACCATTCAGGTGATGTTGGATGAAAAGTAGGTTTATGAGTTGCAATGAGGTTAAACATTAATTCATCTTTTGTAGGAGTGAGTTCATAATGGATATTATATGGGTTGGATAGAGTTAGTGAAATTCCCTTTCCATGGTGTTATTATCAATCTATATTATGTAGGAGGTGATATTTTGTGTATTTATGAGGCCTCTAAAAGTTAATATGATCATATAAATATAGATAGTTCTCTTTATGAGTAAATCATGGTCTACTGATGCATTTATAAAAAGGTATTGAATAATTTCCCCCTTAGATACATTGTTGAACATGAAATCTAAAAAAACAAAGCGAATTTTGAAACTCATTCAACACTTAATTAAAAGCATACATCCAACCTCTATCTATTATGATTTAAAATATAAAATATTTCATATAATAACATAAATCTTAATAAGACAAATGAATTTGTTAGAAAAATAATAATCATATTATAAAATTATAAAAAATATAAATGTATAATTTATAGAAATAAATTTTATGAGAGTATAAAAGTATTAAACTATTGATAAATTGAAAAAAGTATATATGTATAAAAGTATAAATTAAAAATGTATATATATTTATATCAATATATAAAATTATAGACATATATAGAAGTATAAAATTTTATATAATTTATACAAGAATATATGTTTTAAAGAAATATACATAATTTATAAGTGTATGTAAATTTATAAAACTATATAAAAGTACATATATGTTAGAAGTATACAGTTTTACAAATTTAAAAAATTATAAAATTATAATATATAAAAGTAGAATTTATGAAATTATCAAAGTATAATAATTTATAATGAATAAAACTATATTTATATATTAATTAATAAATCTAGAAAACTATAAAAGTATAAACAATTAATAAAATTTTATATTTAAACTATATATGAAAATATGATATACTATAAAATTTATAAAATTATTTAAATTTATAAATGAATAAAACAATAAAACTATAAATATTTATTAAAAATATTATTTAATTATATTAGAATAATATGATATTGTATAAAATTTATAAAGGTAATTAAATTTAAAATAGTATAAAACTATAAAATTTTAAACTTGAAACATTGTGAATATGTCAAAATACATTTCCATACCATGTATTTTTAGTGATACCTATAATTTTTTTAAAAAAATTCTGATATATGGGTATAGAATAATTATTAATGTTCTTCCTTATCAAATTTATTTTAGTTAAAATGTTTAACAGTTTATTTATATACATTGATTACAAAATGTGTATATAATTTAAATAAAAATAATATATTAATATTTAATTTAAATATTTATATAATATATAAATGAATATATTTATTTAGATATATAATTTTTAAATGTATTGATTTATAATCATAATTATTACTAAATAAATACATATTTAAATAAAATATATATTCATTATATTTATAATTATATATAAATACTTTTTAAATATATTTATTTATAATTATAATTGTAAATAAATAAATAAATATATATTTATAATTTTAATTATAAATATATATATATATATATATATTATATATATATTTTTATAAATATATATAATAATATATATAAATTATTAATATTAGACCTTTATCAATGATTTTTTAGAGGTGATAAAGATAACACTTTATTAGTGCTAAAAAATGCTGATAAAGGTTAGTTTTATCAACAGTTCCTATTTTAATTCTAATAAAACTGACCTTTATCAGTGCTTTTTTGGAAATCGCTGATAAAAACCTTAAGAGTTCTTATAAATAAAACCCTAACAGAACCCTACCCCCACTCACACCTCAAGATTTCACAGAACCAGAGCTCTGTCGTTGCTACCGCCAGACCCTACTACTACCACCAATATACATTCTCATCAAATAAATCTCTCCAAATCTAAGGTATGTGTGAATTTATCTTGTTAGCACCTACGACAACACTATTTTTTCAGTCACACTTCTCCTGTGCATGTCTTTACTTCTTCTCGATGAACTGAACGAATAGCCCCCATCCTTGTTGTATCTGGTTTGACTAAGAGTCTTCTATATCCCCCATTCTATTGTCTTCTCTTTCTTGATGTTCTAGCTTTAGATCAAGTGGAAATTTTATTGCTAACGATACTAGTTTGTGGTCAAAGGTCTTTGACAGTGGTATGTGGTACCATCTCCACTTTAAATCTAGTTTTTTATATTAAATCTGATCTGCCCTTTTTTCAACTGTGGTCTATGGCGTGTCAGGAGATTATTGTCTTTGAGGAACTGTGGAATAGGAAGTGTCCCTCTTACCAGATCGCTTGAACTTACTCTACTCCTCCTAAGACCAATCATTCCCTAAACTAATCCTAAAATTTGAAGTTCTAGTCATTGCACTCAGTCAGGTCACTTCTTCTTACAACTAATTAGACCAGGGAGACTGAATTTATCCTAGCATTTTAAGGAACAACTTATCGAACATTTTTTTAACATTTTAACATGTAGTTCTTATCATGCCATTTTTCTTATTTGCTGCTTTTTCAATAGTGTTGTGTGGTACTATCTCCAAAGGGGGTAGCTCACCCATCAAGCCTTATTTATTTAGTATATGAATCGTAGTCCCGGTGAACATGAAGCTCATTACATGGCCTGAAATCCCAGTGCACCATCCTACATGCATCATCCTACCTCCATCACCAGGCCTTCATCTTGCATCTGTCACTGCCTACCTACGTCATTATCTGCGTCACTGCCTACATAGTACTGAATAGTACCTATGCCCAACAAGGCTTGATCCTAGGACCTCATGGATGACAAGCAGGTTCTTTTAACACTTGGGTATAGGCTCGTTGTCTTTATATAATTATATATATTTATAAAATTATAAATATAATAAATGTATTTATTATAATTTTAGAATTATTTAAATATATATATATATATATATATAATTATAATTATATATTTATTTATTTATTTATTTATTTATAACTATAATTATAAATAAATATATTTAAAAATATTTGTATGTAGTTATAAATATATTTATATATTTATATAATTATATTTATTTATTTATTAATATTTAAATATATATATTTATTAATTTATAATAAATATATTTATTGTAATTTTATAATTATTTAAATATATATATTTATTTATTTATATTTATAATTATAATTAAATATATTTAAAACATATTTCTATATAATTATAAATATATTTATATAATTATAAATAATTATATTTAAACATATTTCTATATAATTATAAATATATTTATATAATTATACCTCATGGTCTGCACCGCTTTGGAATATTTATATAATTATATATATTTATATTAATATATAATTATATATAATTATAAATATAATAACTATATTTATTATTTAAATATATTTATTATAATTTTATAATTATTTAAATATATATATTTATAATTATAATTATAAATAAATTTATTTAAAAAGTATTTATATATAATTATAAATATAATAAATATATTTATTATTTAATTATATTTATTTTAATTTTATAATTATTTATGAAAACATAAATAAGTTCATGGGTATAACAAGAATGAAAAGTATAGATCATAAAAAATGAATCATCACATACATAAAAAAATGAATGTGTGTCAATGTATACATGAACATTTCATGGGTCATGAATACATAATATATGCATTTGTGTCATCATAATAATAGGTAATCTAACATTTGGAACATATATAGTGACCCGCAATCATGTCCACAAATAAACTTATGATCATAGCTAGTGTCAATTATACTCACGCATCAAATATATGAACATAAACATGTCTATGAATATCATCATTATCTCATGATATATATATATATATATATTTATTTATTTATTTATTTGTATATTTATTTGTTCATTTATTTATTTATTTATTTATTGACCAAATTCATTAGAGATAAATATTTTTTTAAATATAAATAAATATATTTAAAAAGTGTTTATATATAATTATAAATATATATTTATAAATATAATAAATATATTTATTATTTTAAAATATTTATTATAATTTTATAATTATTTAAATATATATATAAATTTATTTATAATCTTATAAATACATTTTTTAAACATTATAAATATATATATATATATATATATATATATATGAGTTATTAAAATATATATATTAATATATCATATTTATATTAATTATAAACATGCATTTTTTTAATTAATGTATATAAATAAACATTATTTCTTAATATAAATATAATGATTTTATATAATAATATTTCTTATTAGAAACTTTTATCAGTTCTTTCTTTTTAGTGTTGATAAAAGAAGGCGCTTCCCTTGAGCCGATTTGTGGTAGTGTTAGTTGATGAGTAGGATTAGAGAAATGAGGAGTATATTATTTTTCACTTGAAATTTATGATGTGTTTATTTAGTAGAGTGTGAGTTATTTGATTCATGAAGAAATTGGTTTCACTACCCCAAGTTTGAGAACATTAAAAATGGTATCACATACTAAAATATTTAATGGATATAACTGATGACTTAATGAAATCATTCTTGTTTTCTATATCATGTAATCCCATGTAGACTTAGATTTGACTAACTGAAGGCTCGTTATTATGGTAACATGTGGTATAATGTTTCTCTATACAAGTGGATCAGATGAAAACCCAAAAACAATGGAGTGAGAAGAAATTATTCTGAATAAAATACTTTTTATAAGAAGAGTAAGGAGAATGGGAGTGTGATTTCACACCTTCATATCCTGTGCATTTATTGTCAATAATGGGGATAAGAACATTAAATTTATATAGTGAACTGGTATTGATAATAAATCCAAAGGGGGGATTAAAGAACCCATGTGGATGACTGATAAGTAATTTTGTGTTTTTTTTCAATATATCATGAGGAATAAAATTCAATGTAAAAGGAATATGGAGTTCTCCATGATTAATGATTATCATGGAAAGAGAAATTATGGAATGAGTTTAGAAACATTTAGGAAGAAGAGTTCAACAAGAATGATGATGCATATAGGATTGTTATGTATTCATTGAATGTCATGCTTGTTAAGAAAATCCACTCTTAATATGTGATGATTGTAGAAATGGTCACATAATTATTAAGACACGTTTTAATGGTATTTAGAGAAATCAAACTATCTGCATCATGTGAAGAAGTGAACATGAAAAGAAGAGTTTAAGTGGAGTTATTCAATTCATGAAGTAAAAGATTATGAGAATAATTATAAAAGTATGAGGTTGAGTTTTAATTTGAAAGTTTCTTACAAAGTCTTTTATGATTGAGCAGAAGGTTGTGGTGTTGAGTCCCTTGGTATATGGTCTTATGTGGATTTTATTTTACCAGTTTTTTCCTCTATGTAGTTTACTAAAAAATATGCACTAAGTCTCACCTAAGCTGCCCAAGCAGCACAGTACTAGACCATTCCAAGATTAAGGGAAACCTTTCCAAGACCTGGTTGGGGATAGGAGCACAGGTGGGGCAAAGCATGCACAGGGGAGCATAGGTCAAGCATAAATCACGTAGGGTGGAGAACCACTACCACAAAAATAGCTTTATGCAGTGCCACCCTTTAACAATGCTAAAAAAATCACTGATAAAGATACCCCCTTTATCAGCGCTTTTTTAGCGCTCTTAAAGGTACCATATTTATCAGTGCTTTTTTAGTAGCGTTGATAAAGGGATTTTCTTTATCAATGCTTTTTTACTCGAGCCTATAAAAAGTAAATTTTATAAAAAAAAATATAAATCATTAAAAATAATATATTGACATAAAAATATATTTATATTGATATATATTTAATATATTTTATATATTTTATTAAATATGATTTATATAATGCTAAATACACATTTACACTTAATATATAAGATATTTAGTGAAAAATGAATTATAAAATAATTAAAATAATAAGAATAATAAATAATTTGCTAATTATTATCATGTAATATTCATTTAATAACAATTTGAAGATAGAAAAAATCAAAAAATTTAATAAACACTCTAAAATAAGTTGAAAACATGACTCAAACTTCAAACGGTAATAATTTTTGATCTGGGTGTCTGTTTGAGCTCTGCTGCATATCAAATCAAATCCTATAACAATCTCTATTCACTAGTGACATGGGGGAACCACCTGTCACATTTTTTGAGCCTAAAAAAGGCCTAGAAGGACTCCAAAACTGAGTTTTTAGTCGAGGTATCCCAATTTTTTAACATTTGATGAAAGTTCAGCCTCATTTAAGGGGGGCTTCTTATCTTTTTTTGGTAGAGACTCAATTAATTTTCAAGAATTAAACTCATAAGGATATTATGACTTTCAAATTTTGTCATTTTTTATAATGTGTTGTTATTTATAATTAAGTATATACACATATATACATATTTTTATATATTTATACATAAAATTTTAATTTTATAAATAAATATTTAAACATATTTACATATAAAATATCTTTATAAATATATAAATCATATCTAAATAAAAACTAATTTCCATTTTATTTAAAATAAAAATATGTGTATATTTATATACCTATATAGTGTGTGTGTGTGTGTGTGTGTCTGTATTAACAAACTGATATATATTATCTATATATTCTAATATATGTATATAATATATGTAAATAAATAAAAAAATGTATAATTATATTTATAGTTACACATATATATAATATATATGTATATATGTTGTATATATTTATGTATTTATTTATTTATTTATAAACACACACACACACACACAAAACATATTTTATAAATTCATTTAAAAATAATCATATAAATATATATTAATATATGAATAAATATATGAATAAAAAATATAACTAGATATATATAGATATATATATATATCATAAAATAGAGGGAAATACATAGAGGAGTGCTAAGGGTGCAGACGCGCAGGGGAGATGTCTCGGGTTTGAATCCAAAGGGAGGAAAGTACATATCGGTGGGTGAAGGGTCTTATTAGCACTATTAAAGTGGGCATGAAAACCTAGCACTGTTAAAGGGGGCATGCCTAGCACTGTTAAAGGAGGCTTCGAACGTTGATAAAAGGGGGGTATCCACCTCCAATTTTTTTTAATTTGAAGAATTTTTTTAAATTATAATTGACTTTTATCAGTGCTTTTTTTGGGCTGATAAAAGGAGAATTTATCAGCTCTTTTTTAACACTAATTAAAGGGACCCCTTTTAATAGCGTTGATGACAATAGTTGTTTTTTAGCACTATAAATTCCCTTTTTTTGCATTGTTAAAGGGCCAATATGTAGTCGTGCACATATGGATAGTGGAGTTTAGCCTCTCACATGTGGGGCAGAGCATAGGAGGATGAAAGAAAACTCTGATACCCTTGTGGACTTGACTAGATGGCTTAAGCAACATGTATGTTAATAAACCAAAATGGAATAAAAAATACAATCTGATGTGGGATAGACACTTATGTAGTATATTTTCACCCGCCTTAAGAAGATAGAAATAACACGTTGGCATTGGTAAAGGTGTGGATTGGGAAGGATTTCCCAACAGTTTGAAGAAACCATTGGGAAATCCATACTTTTCCCAACAGTTTTTAATAACCATTGGGAAATCCATGCTTTTCCCAATTGTTTTTAATAACCGTTGGGAAATCCCCCCCCCCCAAATTCACTTAAACAGAACCCCGACTCCCAGAAGTGCCTGCACAGGTGAACCTCTTCCATCTTATCAATTATAACTCCCCCATTCAGGTTAGACTCCTTCAACCTATTCTCATATTAGCTAAGGATATCCTTATATTCTCAAAATTTCTCCATTTATTTCACTATTTGGAAAGATCATGTCATTTTTCCCTATTTCTAGGGATTTTGTAAAATTTTATGATTCACTACTCCCTTCATGAATTGTGTACTCAAATCACTACATCAATGTACACATTTTCTAGTTAATGTTTTCATTACACATCTACATTTATAAGGGCATGGTCTTTTTTTTAAAGGTAATGTCTTGGCCAAAGACCAAGATGCAATTTATTAATAAATAAGGGGACTACAAAAGTCTGAAACATAGGATTTTATTACAATCTCTTTCTTAGAGAGGCATAAGGTAAATCGGAAGATTATCAAACCAAATAACACCCTGATTGATACCTTTGTTAGCGAGAGCATCAGCTACCATGTTTGCTTCTCGATAAGCATGAGTAGCTATATAAAGAATATCCCGGAGAGAATCCATACATATCATCTAGCGAGATGTAAGAGTCCAGGAAAGGTGGATCACACCATTCCAAATTGCATGGATGATGGAGGTAGAATCACTTTCAATCCATATGTTGTTCCAGCCCTTCTTTTGAACAAATTCAACAGCATGGATAACTGCCATCATCTCAGCTTATAAGGAAGTGGAGAAGGCGCAACCACCAAAGAAACACCCATGACATTGACCCAGATAATCCCTGTAGATAGCTCCAAAACCTTCTAGACCAGGGTTCCCTTTTGAAGCTCCATCCATGTTTATTTTGATCCAGCCAAGAATAGAGGGTTTTCCATAACACCTCAATTGAATAACATGGTTTTTTGTAGAGGCCAACCACCCTGAGACGCCTGAGAATCATGAAGTCTTCCACTGAATTGTTGAAGCAGTGTTTTTTAATCGAGGCAGCCTCCCTGATAGTAGTAAGAATTCTCGAACGACCTGCATTGAGATTAAGTGAGTGCCTGTTATGAAAAATATCATTACGATCATACCAAATAATGTGAAAGAGCTCAGCGACAACTGCAAGAAAGAGGTTCTTGATTTTCTTTGATGCATTGAGCTCCACACAACTTCTCAGATGAGTAATAATTGACTCAGAACAAATCCATCTACAATCAAACATGTCAGTAATAAAGTTCCATAGAGCAGCAGCAGTGGCACATGAAAGAAAGAGATGATTGGTATCCTCGCGATGTTGATGACATATATGACATTTAGAGAAAAGTTGGATACCAAAGGCTTGAAGGAAAACATCATTAGGGACACGATTATGTGCAATCCTCCAGATAAAATAAAGTCTATAGGGATTGATCCAATGATTATCAAAATGTTTGAGCCACCCAAAAGGATTTTTAGAAGAGGAAAAATTATGATGATAGTAGGCTTTGGAATCCAAGATACCATTATGAGAAGGTTCCCAAACAAGGAAATCATCCTCATTAGTGAAGGTATGTCTCTCAACCACCTGCAAAATAGCCTTCGGGAGATTAGGACAATGATCATCCATAACCTCTTGAATAGAGAGATTAATGGTATCTAGAAGAGAGTGAGGAGAAAGCATGGAGATCAGGGGGGAGCCCGACCAATTATCAAGACAAAAATTTAAAGAGGAATTTTTACTGACCAGCCATCTAGAGTTATGCATAATGTTGTGAAAGGAGTCTCTAATGGATGTCCATATAGAGGAACTAATATAACTCAAGTTTCATTTTTTGATCTTGTCTAAGAATCTTTTACGCAAAAAATCAGAAGCAATAGAGTTTTGGTTAATTAGGTTCCAAGTGAGTTTGTCTTGAAGCGCCTCACTAAAAAGTCTTATATTCTTAATGCCAAGACCACCCTTTTCCAAAGGTTTGCAACACGTTGACCAGGGAAAAGTAACAAGATTTCTCTCTAATGTGCTGCCAGACCAAACAAAGTTCTTGATTTATCTATTAATTCGATTAAGAAGAGAGATTGGAAATTTTTAAATCATTAGAGAGTAGACCAGTTTGGCTCTAATGGTCGATTTAACAAGGAAAATTCTACCAGCCATGGAAATAGATTTTCCCTTCCAGGAAGAGAGATGGTGAAGGATCTGATCAACCACAGAAGATAAATACATGGCTTTAGGTTTTCCCCAAAATAGGGGAACACCTAAATAGGTGAAAGGTAATGTACCTTCCTTAATTCCAAGGTTTTCAATGATGTTGATTTTACGGTTTGCAAGAAAACTTTTCCCGAATAAGATAAAGGACTTGCTCCATCTCACCACTTGACCAGATACCTCCTCATAATGAGATAAAGAATTCTTAAGGTTCAGAATATTTCTTTTACTTCCATTTAAAAGTAGGATGATATCATCCGCATATAGAAGATGGGTCAGAGCATTTAGACCGCGAGCATCCTGAATCGGTTTCAATTTATTTTGAGAAACCAACTTGGTGAGGAGTCTACTAATATAGTCTTCCTCAATGGAAAACATGATGGTGGATAAAGTATCACCTTGTCGGACACCCTTTTTTCATTTAAAATATCCTTTGGGGGAGCCATTGACCAGGATAGAAATAGGCAAGGAAGTGAACAAAGTGTGAATCCTATTAATAAACACTTCATTAAAACCAAAATGACGCAGAACCTTAAAGATAAAGTTCTAGTAAATGGTATCAAAGTCTTTTTTAATGTCAATATTAATGGCTACTTTTCCTCCTCTAGAAGTTTTATTAAGGATATTGGTACATTCATAGGCACGGAAGATGCAATCTTGAATGGATCTTCCTTTAATGAATCCAAATTGGTTCCAAGAAATAATTTTGTTACATAGGAGAGAAAGCCGGTTAGCCAAAATCTTAGTAATAATTTTATAGAGAGAGTTAATGAGAGCAATAGGCCGGAAAAGATGAATTTTTGAAGCATTAGGAACTTTAGGAATCAAAGTAAGGAATTGGGAATTAAGACTATGGGGTAAGTGACCATGAGAGAAGAAAGCTTTGACAAGCCTACAAACATCAGCATTGATCATGTCCCAATGATGTTGGTAAAAACCATTATTGAACCCATCTGGACCCAGAGCACTGTCATCATTGAGACCAAACACTGTGTCTTTGATTTCATGATCAAGGGGGATACCCAGAAGAGAACGATTGTCCTCCTCATCAAAAATAGTATGAACAATATCAGTAATGAGATCTTTATTAATGAGCAGACCATTAAAAATATTTTCAAAGTTAGATACAACATGATCAGCCATGGTCGCCTCAGTATCCAAAAAAAAATCATTATCCTTGAGGAATAAAAGAGGTCTAGACACTTTCCTAACACGTTGCAAGGCATTATAGAATTTGGTATTTCTATCCCCATCCGTAAGACATTTCGTTTTAAAGAATTGTTTATGAATGTTATCTTTGAGCACAAGGAGGGCATTCAGCTTCATAGAAATTTTGATTTCATTCTGAGGGTCTAAAGTTAAGTCAGCATTAGTGGAAATGTTTTGAATGAGGTTGAGCTCAGCTTCTAATGAGACAATATCTTTGTCAATTTGTTTAGTTTTAGATGCACACCAACTTTTTGAGATTTTTCTTCAGATTTTTGAGTTTAATAATACAGGCAACGGCATCAGACTGGTGGCTCATGGAATCCCAAAAATTTTGGATAAGAGTGGAATAGTTTAGATCTGAAGACCAAGCATTATTAAATTTGAAGGGAATGTTGGGTTTGGGGCTCTTAGGAAGAAGACTCAGAAGGATAGGATGATGATCCGAATTTAACTTAGGTAAAGTAGTACTGGAAATAGTGTCCCAAGTGTCTAAAGAGGGTATGTTTACGAAAGCTCTATCAAGTTTACTAGCAACAGTCCTATTGTAATTCTGACGGTACAAAGTGAACTTAGCAATAGTCAGATTGGCTTGAATTAAATTGAAATCTTCTATTGCAGCCCTGAATTCACTAGAGGCAGTGTACGAATGCATTGGGCCAATTTTTTCACTAGGGGGAAGAATATCATTAATTCCCCTATAACTAGCCAAGGGTCATGTGTGGAGGAGGCCAACACATGAAGATCTTTCCAAAGAGGATGACGATCTTGGTATCTATTCTTTGCATAAATAAAATAACAATAAATATGTTTTCCATCAAAGTTAAATTCACAAGAGAGTAGTTGCTCAGAAATATTGAAGGTTTTAATGTCCTGCAAAGAACTATGATAAAAAAAACCCAAAGGGAATCAGTAGGAGAATCATTCTTGCAAGCACCTAGAAAAGAGTAACCAGAAAAAGAAAAATGCATATATTGTCTGGTGAAACAAATTTTAGGTTCAGCAATTGCAAATAGTTTTGGTTTATGGATTAAGACAAGTCTCTTAAGCATGAAAATGGTGCCAGGGTTTGCTACACCCTGGAATTTCCAAAAGATAATATCCATTAAAACCTTGATTTGGAGCCACCGCTCCTCTTCTTCTTTTTAGAGCCCCCGAGCCTTTTTTCCTCTTAGATCTTCTGATCATAGAGGCCGAGGCTGGAGAGGATTTCAAAACCTGTTTACTCAATAAGTCAACAGCATTTTTGTTATCAGCAATAGATACAATAGTAATTGATCCTTTATTATCAGTGTTACTTTAAACTAAATTATTCACAGTTGCATTACTTAATGCAACTGGAGTTTGTGGGGCAGTAGCTGTTGTGAGTAGGTCTACTGCTCCATTCGATTCACTGCCTTTAATATTTTCTAGCGAAACCACAGAGGCAGTATGGGGGTTATCAGGTGTCAAAACTGGAAGCACAACTACTAATCTATTAGTACCTGTATTAGCAGGCAGCATCACTAGAGAAGAGGATTCCTCAGTCGCCAGAGGTGATGTTCCTGCACTAATTGAAGCCAAAATAGTAGAAGCTGGTAAATTCAAATGCTTATCTGCTACATCACAAACAAGAGAAGGCGTGTGTGTTGCATCAATAGTAGCTGAGGAAATTTCCCTAGACAACACCGAAGGTTGGCCGACATCCTGAATAGAAGTGTCCAGATCAAGCTCACAAGTTCCCAACACAAGCTTTTCGATGTCTTCGAGAATGATTTGATCATGCATCATGGATTCTTCTTCCTCAACCTGGACGGCCCCTGAGGTATTAGAGGATTTACCAATGATTAGTGGTTTCTTGACCCAGACATCAGTGGGTTTTTTCAGCGGAATTGGTTTTTCAGAACCCACCACTTTGTTCTTCTTCTTCAGCTTGACCTCGTCCCAACCATCATCCACCGATGGAGTCACCTTGATTTTGATTACTCTGCATTTCAACAGGGAGTGCCCTACGATTTTAAAGAGCTCACAAAATGGAGGCATTCTCTCGCATTCCACCCGAATCTCTGTTTTTTGCTCATTGGCATTGAAAATAATAGATTCAGTAATTTTGGATTCCATATCAACCTCCACCATCACACTGGCATATAGACCCAGTTCCACAATGAGAGTGCACTAGTCAATCTTGAGCGGTGTCCGGATACAAGAAGCAATATCATCTAGAATCTTTGGATGCCAGAAAAACCAGTTAAGACCGTGCAGGAAAACCCAAATCTAAACCAGGGTGTTGCGAGTATTGAGAGGGTTGAAGTTAAGATCCCATTCCGAGATGCGAAGAGCCCCCAGTTTGAGTTGAAGATTACCCATCCGCCAAACTCGATCAAGATCCTCCTGAGATTTCAAGAGAAAATGATATTAACCATTACCGATTGGAACTAATTTCCAATCGGTGAAACCCCAAATGTGTGAGATGTGAATTTTCAGGTCCGTGTTTGACCATAGTTTATCACCTTTGAGGTAATAGATTCGAGCCATGGCTGAAAACTTATAGAGATCTATTTGATGTTGCAGTGCATCCGGATCGGCATCGACTGAATAACGCCCATCGTCAAGACTCTTGCAAATAGAGGCCCTCGAGGATACCTCTATGCTCTGGTTAACTCTTTTAAGAGCCTCAAAAAATTATATACCTCTCGGTTTGTCGAGTATAATGGGTTCGACTGTAGGTTTTTTCCGCACAGAGGCGAATTCTGCCTCTAGATCAAAACCTGCCATGTGCAGTAGGAGGGAAGAATCAATCAGTGTAGCCAAGATCAAAGATCCGAGAAAACCCTAGGGTTTCCGGCGACTTCGACGAGAGGACCATATTCCATCCCATTCTCAAATATTGTTTAATGGTTCCAGGTCATGGTCTCTTTCTTGTGTTCTAATTTTAAAGATGCATAGTTATTTTTTTAATCTCAATGCTCCAAATATTATAGCTTCATGTATATGAACTCATAATAAATTGTTTTTAATATTTATTCATAGTATTTCATGAAAATCACTCCTTTCATTAAGATCATATCAAACATGAAGATCTTATTCATCTTGATTTTTGTACACTATGTGTGTTACATAACAAGTATGTATCGTGTTTCTATCAAAATATTTATATATATATAATGACACATTGTTCACTTATCCTTTGCACAATAGAACACATGGAGTATCTTATTCAACTTTTCAAAATAGTATGTGGTCCCTAATTATTCTTCACAGAAGAAATAATAAATACTTAACCGTACAATCCAATGTTATTTATGAATAAAATATCTACAAAGGGAACTCTCGGTGGGACCTCTCCTTCTCCCATGTAGTACTTCTTCCTTCTTCATGAAACTAAGTCACAGAATGTCAAATTCGCAATATTAATGAATATTAGTTTTCCTAATATAAGCATTAATCATTCTTCCTTCAACATCATACATGAGTTATTAAATAACCTTTTTAAAACACAATGAACATTTTCACTAATTTGGGGTTCCTCAAAATGCCTGGGAAAATCAGAAAAACACATGTATTGAATCATGCTTATCATATTGTTTCATGGATACAAGTTCATCTCGAAAATCATGACTGCATGGTTCAAATATCAAGATGAACATGGGATTATTATTCTTCACACAAATGAAGTTGTTTTGATCTCTTCCTTTTGTGAACACAAAGCTCATGATCCACTCTATTTCACTCCCAAAAATCATTATTCTTATGTGAGATAAAACACAATAGAACTTGTATGGAATGGACAGATATGGTACTTTCTATGATCTATGTCCCCAAACCTAGGATCATTTAATCCATGGTTAAGGTGAAACTTGATGAGGCCATAACTACTTTTGATGTCATCCTCATCCTACTCCTCATCCTGGTCTCCCTGAAGAAGTTAAAGTATAAAACTCATATACTCCCAACAAGACCCTTAAGAATTATGTATTCCTTGATCTCCTTCCAATATCTTACTGGGAAATCCTTGAATATAGGCATTAGAGATTTTTTATCTTATTTTCTTATATACACTGTATTTTTTTTTGTTTCTTAATATGATTCTCATATAGAGTAATTTGTTAGATATGATTTTATATAAAGTAATCAATTTTAATTTACCTAAATATTTTTTTGATTGAACTTCAATATTATTGAATTGCTTTGAAATGAATTATTGAAATTTTTTTACAGAATGGATAGAAGTTGGATGTATGAAACTGATTGAATTTCAACTGATTTTCAAAATAATTTGAACATATTTTTATATTTTGCTTTTGACAAGGATTCAGATAGTGGTCGCATACACTGCCCATGTTCTAATTGTGTTGGAAGACCTTGGTTGAGTCGTGAAGCAGTTAGCTATCATATAAACAAATATGGTTTCCAAACAAACTATTATGTGTGGTATCAAAATGGAGAGAAAATTTAATCTCAAAATGTTGATGATCCAAATGATAGGACTAAATTGGAGAGATTGATATATGATCAGTTTCCATTTATTCGACATCATGAGACGGAAAGGATGTCCAGCCAACAAGATTTTGATACAAGCACACATGATGCGTCCAATGAAAATGATGATGTTGATAGGGTGAAAAAATTGAATGATGTTGCGATGACTCCATTATATCATCAATGTGGTAAAATGAAAAAGTTGGAATTTTTAATCCGATTGTTTCACGGGAAAACTATGTATGGGATTTCAAATACTTCAATCGATTACATTCTTACCTTCTTGAAGGACTTACTTCCAGATGATGCAGATATTCCCTAAAACCACTATATGGCATAGAAGTTAGTTGATGAACTTGGATTCTCAAAAAAAATCATGCTTGCCCGAATGATTGCAGCTTATTTTTGGAGGAAACTGCTGAAAGAAATGATTGTATCAAATGTGGAACCTCCCGATGGAAGCCAAAAGATGATGGAACACCATCTCATGTGCCACAAAAAGCAATGTGTCACTTTCCATTGATCCCCATATTATAGAACATTTTCATGTCTGATGAAATATCAGTAAAAATGTGATGGCATGACACCGAAAAAGAATAATAAAGAGTTGGTTCACCCTACAGATAGATTTTCATGGCAGAGATTTGATGCTCGATATCCTGAATTTGCAGACGATGTGCGTAATGTGAGACTGGGTCTTTCATGTGATAGTTTTAATCCATTTGGGAAGATGCTTATTTCGCACAGCACATGGCCGGTTTTCCTACACATTTATAACCTTCCCCCATGGTTGTGTATGAAAAATCCTTACACTTTCTTGGGTATACTAATATATGGCCCTCCTAATCCCGGAAATGATATAGATGTATACATGAAACCTTTAATAAAATAGTTGAAACTTATTTGGGATGTGGGTGTGCCCACATACGATACATGTTCAAAAGACATATTTCAGATGAGTGTTGCGCTTATGTGGATGATCAATGATTTTCCTGCTTATGCAATGATGTCTGCATGAAGCACAAAAGGAAAATTTTCATGTCCTATTTGTATGAATAATACTCGATCGAGAGGACTAAAATATCATCGTAGTTTTAGTTTTATGGTACATCGACAATTATTTCCAATGATCCATCCATATAGAAACAATCGTCGAATATTTGATAATACCATAGAGACCGATGATCCACCTCAGTGTATGTTTGGAACTGATATTCTTAATGAATTGAAAGATTTCAGTTATTCATTTGGGAAGGGTGTAATGAAATATAGAAAGATGAAAAATGTTTCCAATGATACTTGTTACAATTGGAAGAAGAAGAGTATATTCTTTTATTTTTCGTATTGGTCGACCAACTTGTAACGTCATTGCATAGACGTAATGCACATTGAAAAGAATATATGTGAAATGTTGATTTCAATTCTTCTAAATGTCAAGGGGAATAAAAAAGATGATTTACGATCTCGGCATGACTTGGTAGATTGGGGGATCAGGCCAAAATTTCATCTTGTCTGTATCAGTGAAAATAAATTGCAAGTTCTATGTGCTTATTTTGTGACGACACCTGCTGAAAAAAATCAATTTCTGGAAGTGCTAGAGACTATTAAAGTTCCTGATGTATATTCAAGAAATATATCAAAACGGTTCAACAGAAAAGAGTTGAAGCTGAAATCTTTGAAGACCCATGATTATCACGTCCTTTTTTATGAGTTGATTCCAATAGAAATCTATCATCTACTGTCCAATAATGTAAGAGTCTCAGTTATTCAGTTGTGCTATTTGTTTATATATCTTTTTGCTAAGAAGTTTTCCAAATACTTCTTGCAAAAACTATTGGCAGAGACACCATTAATTTTGTGTGAGTTAGAGAAAATATTCCCTCCATCATTTTTTACATGCATGTTGCATCTGACTGTCCATCTTCTGACCGAAATACTTCTTTGAGGACCTGTTGCTTTCCGTTGGATGTATCCAACTGAAAGAAACATGTACACATTGAAATCATATGTTCGTAATAAGAATTTTCCTAAAGGTTCTATTGTGAACGGTTACTTGGATCAAGAATGTATGGATTTCTGCTCAATGTATTTGCCTGATCTTACTACGAGAATAAATATTCCAATGAGAAATGAAGAAGAATAGTATAAGAAAATTGAACCCAGTTTTCCATCACTTCCTCAGACAGGAGTAATTCCGGGATCATATACATTGACGACATTAATCCTTGAAGAGCGAGAGATGGCACAATGCACAGTGTTGTTCAATTGTGATTTTTTCAATGAGTATATCAAGTAAGTAAATTGTACATGTATCTCTTATCTTATCTCTTGTAATTTTAAATATTTGTTAAAATATTATTATTTTTTATCTATAGGGAACATAAATAATTAATATATAGAAAGCATCTTTATTTATCTTTGAGAAGGAAAGATACTTTTCATAGCAAAGGGTTTTCTATTTGGTTGAAGGTAAAAATATTTCTTTAATAACTAAATAAAAATAATATTTAATTAAGTTTACTATTTTTTTATATTTCAGGTATCGAGTTTTCCTGTAGACTCTGTTTCTGAGGAAATAAGAGCTTTGGATTTTGGTCCTAATACCATGGTTCATGCTTGTAAATCACTTGTGATCAATGGATACAAATTTATTATCACTGAACGAGCTAGGAACATGAGAACACAGCATGATGGTGTTATGCTAACTGCCACAATAGACTGTTATGCTAGTTCATCGGATAATAGACCTCGTTCTGAAAATGTATCTTATTATGGAGTCATGGAGAAAATAATAATTTTTTATTATTACTCGCATGGTCGAGTAATGATGATGAAATGTCAATGGTTTGATTCAATGATGAGGCAAGGCACCTTTATTGATGATTGTGGATTTTGGTTTATTACTATTACTTGCACTCTTTCCACCGATGAACCATATGTATTGGCATCAATGGTGAAACAAGTTTTTTATGTCAAAGATCATCGTCATCCTAAATTCGGTGTAATTATTGAAGTAAATCCCAGACATGTTTTTGATGATGGTGATGATGAAGTTGACACTATACCTACAGCAATTGGAAGTAATCCATTTATTACTTATGATGACTCCAATAGCTCAATTGTCAGAGTTGATTTTGAACCTGAAGTTGTGGTGGGAAATATATAGAATCATACAGTCGTGTTCTCACTTACATGTTTTGCCTACATCATTAAAAGTGTGTATCCTAGTACTTACCTTCAAACCACCATAAATCTTCTGTTTCTTTATGTTTTTTTATCAGAATGGTTTTTCTATATTTTGTTTTTTGAGTTACACATTAGTTATCTATTTTTAATTACTTCCATATTTGTTTTCATTGTAGGAAATGACACCAAGAGATGCGGTGGAAAAGGATGACAGAAAATAATCGTCGCATGACACGGATGGGAATTCCTCCACTCATCCCTGTTGTGTGTATTTTATTTAAAATATATATTTCAATAACTTATAATATCATGTGTTTACTTTTATGTTAAACTTTTATTCAGGATCCACCCCCTAGATGATAGATATCTGACGAGGAGCCTGATATTTCTCCCAGTACAGAGGCTGGTGGTAGGAGGGGGTGGTTTCAGAGTTAGACGATCATCTGGTGGTCCTGGTACTGAGGCCAGTGGTATGAGGGCTTGTGGTGCAAGAGTTAGATGATCCACTGGTCGTACCCAATTGGACTATGCCCCTACCACAGACGTATCTTCTATTCCCCATTTTGATCCTGGTGTGTCTTTAGGGACACACGAGATATTTAGGCCTCCGATGTTTACACTACCAATTAGCAAGACGTCTGTACCATCATATTTTTCTTCTAGATCATTATCTCCGAGATATTATACTCCACCTTCTTCGACTCCTACTCCGACACAGTATGTGGCTGAGGAGTGTACACTGAGGGACACTCCACCTGTATAGGATATTCCTTCAGCTTCTTCACATCCAATGATACCCATTTATCTGACTACCACAGGTATATTTATATAACTCTAACAAATTTTTATACCAAAATTTATTTTTATTATAACTTGTACTGATATTTTTTTTCATTAATAATAGATTCATCTACTGATAGGAGGCAGGGGAGGGGGCGTACTTTCTTGTGTGCGGTATGGAACTGCCAGACACAGTTGATGCTTGAATACAATGATGATGGAAAGATGATTGATAAACTTGGGAAGGAATGTCAGGGTTTTTTGGCGATGCTAGCCAAATACTCCGACATCATTCCGGTCAGCCCTCTCTCTTGGAGACATCTTCCACAAGAAGTCAAGGAAAATGCGTGGGCACAAATATGGGTAAAAATATATATTGGATTTAATGTAGTATTTTTTTGTATTTATATGAATTAATCTATTGGGTTTTAGCTTCGGTTTAACATCCCTGGTGGAAAGGGTGCATGACCATCACGTTTAAAGGATCTAAGAGATATTTGGAGAGCTTATAAGCATGAGTTGTATGTTGGCTGGTGTGATAGAGTGGGCACGGAGTTGGAGACAGTACCTATTGTGGATGACTGCCCGATAGAGCAATATCACCAAATGATTACCCATTGGGAGACTGCCAAATTTAAGCTATTAATCCCATTTGAGGTATTTAAATGATAGTTTTCATATTTTTCATTAATATTATCTTATTTATTATTAAAAATTATTTAGGAATCTTCTGAAAAAAAAACAAAAAAAATATTGATTCAAAGCAATACCTCCACACTTTGGGGTGCACTACTATGTCAGATCATGAGAGGCAGCTGGTACGATATAGTTGTTTATAATTTTTCTTCAGGACTTTCCCTTTTTATTGTTTCCTACATAAATTATGTGATTTATTGAATATTGAATATATGATTATACTTGAACTTTATATTATTTCAATGTCATTATAGAAGCACAAATTGAATATTGAAGGACGTCTCCCTCGAGAAAAATTGTTTTGCTCGAGTGGAAGGAAAAAAGATGGAACTACAGTTAATGAACTGACACAAGAAAATATTGTAAGTTTTAATTTGTTTATTTCAATGTTTAATATCTATTTTGAAATTTAATAATCTATTAATATTTTTAACAGGCTACTTTAGTGGCCCTTGATGCCCAGGAGCCTGACAATTTAGGGCCACATGATCATTTATATCATGTTTTGGGTGATGAGCACTCTGGTCGAGTACACTGTCGACCTGGTAATAATATAGTCTTGATGAGGTATTGGTCTTCTCCAGGTATCCATTCTAGTACCACCGAGTTGGAACAGGTCAAGGAGCATGCAAGACAGTCTGATAAAAGGGTCATAGAGTTGGAAGAACAGGTTCAAACGAGGGAGAAAGAATTTATGAAACTGGTCAAATCTTTATCTTCATCACTTCCACTAGAGGCTAGTGCATCTTGTCAGACATATATGTCGTCTGTGGGTGTATTATCCAATGCACCAGGCGGTATTTCTAGTGTCGGTCGAGATGATGACGTTCCTGGTGATGACGAGGATGCTGAAGAGGATGAGGGAGAGGATGAGGATGAGGACGAGGATGAGGATGGGGCCAAGGGTGAGGATGGGGCCGAGGATGAGCATGGGGATGATGACAAGGATGACGATGAGGACAGAGATGGCGGTGAGGATGAGGCTGATGATGACAGTGGTGATGGTGATGGTGATCAGCGGCAGATTGATCCATTACATTTTTGAATTCAGTATAACTCTTTATTTTTTAACCTGGTTTTTCACTCTGGTATGGATATTTTTGAATTCAGCATAACTCTTTATTTTTTACCAAATATGGAAGCCTAATGATGTTATAATGGTTTATGGGGCTTCTGGGGCTTGTTTGGAGCTCGAAACCCCGGTCGGCGTAGAAAAACACTATGCCTCACGGTTAGTAAAAAATTTAAGTCCATCCCACAAGGTATATACCTAACATATAAAGATATATATTACAAGAAATGTGCATGATTTTCCCTAACCATGCACCAGGGGATGCACATCATGCACAATGTCTATAGTTTTAGTATAAGATATTATTACTCTTGTTGTACAATTTGCCTAACTGGCATACGGAAAACTAACCAAACGCATTCAAATTATGTTGATACTTTAGGAAAACGATCCATGAGTCATATGTGACATGTACGAGTCAGCTCTGCCTTGATACAAGTCATGGTGTGGCCGGTATCACTCAAAGTGTCTCTCTTTTGGTTAAAATGGACACCCTTTTAAGTAAAAACAACTGGCATACAGAAAATTGACCAAATGTATTTGGATTGTGTTGATACTTTAAAAAAACGATCCATGGGTCATATTTGATGTGTATGACCCAACTCCGCCTCAATCTAAGGCACGGTGTGGCCGGTACCACTCAAAGTGTCTCACTTTTATTTGAAATGGATAACATTTTAAGTGAAAACAACAACTGACATACGGAAAATAAACCAAACGTATTCGGATTATATTGATACTTTATAATAATAATCCATGGGAAATTTATGATATGTAGGAGTCAACCCCGTATCAATCTGAGGCATGGTGTGGGCAGTACCACTCAAAGTGTCTCACATTTATTTGAAATGATCAACATTTTAAGTGAAAACAACAACGGGCGTACGAAAAACCAACCAAACACAATCGTATTATGTTGACACTTTAGGAAAATGATCCATGGGACATTTGTGACATGTACGAGTAAACCTTGCATCAATATGAGGCACAGTGTGGCCGGTACCACTCTAAGTGTCTCTCTTTTGTTTAAAATGGACAATGTTTTAAGTAAAAACAACTGACATATGGAAAATTGACCAAACGTATTCATATTGTGTTGATACTTTAGTACAACAATCCATGGGACATTTGTGACATTTAAAAGTCAACCCCGCATCAATCCGAGGTGCGATGTGTCCAGTACCACTCTAAATGTCTCTCTTTTGTTTAAAATAGACATCATTTTAAGTGAAAATAACAACTGGCATACAGAAAACCAACCAAACGCATTCATATTGTGTTGATACTTTAGGAAAAATATCTATGGGAAATTTTTGACATGTACGAGTCAACCTCGCATCAATCTGAGGCATGGTAAGGCTAGTACTACTCTAAATGTATCTCTTTTGTTTAAAATGGACATCATTTTACGTGAAAACAATAACTGGCATACGGAAAACTAACCAAAAGCATTCATATTGTATTTATACTTTATAAAAATGATCCATGAGTCATATGTGACATGTACAAGTCAACCCCGCCTCAATTCGAGGCACGGTGTGGCTGGTATCACTCAAAGTGTCTCTCTTTTGTTTAAAAAGGACATTGCCTTAAGTAAAAACAACTGGCATACAGAAACCAAATGTATTTGGATTGTGTTGATACTTTAGGAAAACAATCCATTGGTCATATGTTATGTGTAAGACTCAAACCCACATCAATTTGAGGTGCGGTGTGGCCGGTACCACTCAAAGTGTCTCACTTTTATTTGAAATGGACAACATTTTAAGTGAAAACAACAACTGGCATACGGAAAACAAACAAACGCATTCGTATTATGTTGATACTTTAGTAAAATGATCCACGGGACATTTTTGATGTGTAAGAGTCAACCCCACATCAATATGAGGCACGGTGTGGCTGGTACCACTCTAAATGTCTCTCTTTTGTTTAAAATGGACATCATTTAAAATGAAAACAACAACTGGCATACGGAAAAAAGACCAAATGTATTTGGATTATATTGATACCTTTGGAAAACGATCCATTAGTCATTTTTGATGTGTACGAGTCAACTCCACCTCAATCTGAGGTGCGGTGTAGCCGGTACCACTCAAAGTGTCTCACCTTTATTTGGAATGATCAAAATTTTAAATGAAAACAACAACTGAAATACAGAAAACCGACCAAACACATTCGGATTGTGTTGATACATCAGGAAAATGATCCATTGGTCATTTTTGATGTGTAAGAGTCAACCCCGCTCCAATCTGAGGCACAATGTGTCTAGTAGCACTCTAAGTGTCTCTCTTTTGTTTAAAATGGACATTGTTTTATATAAAAACAACTGACATACGGAAAACTGACCAAACATATTCGGATTGTGTTGATACTTTAAAAAAACAATCCATGGGTCATTTATGATGTGTAAGAGTAAACTGAGCCTCAATCTGAGGCCCGATGTTTCCGGTACCACTCAAAGTGTCTCACTTTTATTTAAATGGACAACATTTTAAGTGAAAACAACAACTGGAATACGGAAAACCAACCAAACGCATTCATATTGTATTGATACTTTAGGAAAATTATCTATAGGTCATATGTGACGTGTATGAGTCAACCCTGCCTCAATCTAAGGCATGGTGTGGCCGGTATCACTCTAACTGTCTCTCTTTTGTTTAAAATGAACATCATTTTAAGTAAAAACAACTAGCATACATAAAACTGACCAAACGTATTTTGATTGTGTTGATACTTTAGCACAATGATATATGGTCTAGCCTCACACAATCCACTTCTCATGTGAGGAACTCCTACCCCTATTATAAAACACATGACATTTAATATTCCAAGGACAACTATATTCCCTAAGTCACACAAGCTCATTGATACACACCCATTATCATCATCACTAAGTTCAAAGACACCCACACCAAACCATGACATTACATTTTTGTTTGGTTGAATTCATTTATTCATTTCCTTTTTTTGGGTTATTAGCTTCTAATTTCTGAATTTAATCGTGTATGTGTTATAAAAAATGAAATTTTGTATGTATTATTAATTCTGTATCACATATAATTACATACTCAGTTTTTAATGTATTGTATTCATAATTTATTTTTAAATTATGTATCCTTATAATTATCATCTTTTAATTATGTATCCTTAATATGTATTGAATTGTATGTATTCTGTATAATTCACATAGTAGCACACAGAGCAGGGTGTTGTGTGAATTGTACAGCAAAGCCTATACCGATGGTTTTAAACCGTTGGTATAGGTTCTGTATGTATTTTTTACCAACGGTTCAGAACCGTTGGTACAAGAACATTACCAACGGTTTAAACCGTTGGTATAGGGGTGAATGGAAGACTAAAAAAGATATGCCAACAGTTTTAAAACCGTTGTCATATGTGTTGTATAAGAACTTTATGCCAATGATTTTATAAAATCGTTGGTATAGAGTAGATTTCTTCACATATACCAACGGTTTATCTCAAACCGTTGGTATATGTCTATTGTCACCACTTACTGGGCTACGGTTTCTAAAACCATTGGTATAATTTATACCAACGGTTCTCCACCCTACACCAACGGTTTTCAACCTTTGGTCTACCTTAAATTTCTAGTAGTGCATCAAACATAGCATTAGTTTAGAATCATATGTTCAGCTAGGGAGCTTGTTATCTTCTAGGAGCATATAATTCAAGAGAGTAAGTTGTTCAGTAAAACTGGAATCATTCCATCTGTTTCCATCTTTTAAATTATACTGCTTCAATATGGCATACAATGATGTATATTTAGTGAAACCATCATATAATGGCTTTTTTTTCAAAACTCTTTAACTTATCAAACAATTATTGAAAATCATGAATATCATCTTCAACTGTCATTGTCATTTCCTCAATATGATAGTCATCGTCATTCACACTTGTAATCACATCCTCGATATGATCTTCTTCATTTTCCACACTTGTAATCATATCAAATGGTCCATAAAATGTAGTCTTATCCCAGTCACTAGATACATTTGTTTTTTACCTGTGTTTATTCCAACATTTATAACTTCGATCTATTCCATGACAGATCAAGAGTTCCTTCAACTCCTATGGACTAATTAGTCTTGAATAACAATGGTGTAAACACGGACAAAGGATTTTAGAAGATTCATATGCACTCTATTTTGCAAAATTGATGTACTCTTTCACCCCATCTTCATACTCTTTTGTCATACGATTAGAATCCATCCATTCTCTATTCATATCCATCCCAAAATTTAAATGTTTCAAATAATTTCATCATTCTTTAAATTAAATGGGTAATTGAATTTAAGAAAAGAATTACTCCATTAGTGGTAGGTGTTATCCTCTAGATTCATCCAGTAGAGATAGGGGATGAGTCTTAGGCAACAAAATGAAATTATAACTATTTGGGAGATGAATCTAATGAGGATGATAGTTATTATTTCATTTTATTTCCTGATACTCATCCCCTTAGAATCTAACACTAAATTAGAGAGAAGATGTAGTTATGGAGGACTCCTCCAATTTAAACCACGCAGGTGATGTTGGATGAAAAGTAGGTTTAGGAGTTACAATGAGGTTAAATATTAATTCACCTTTTTTAGGAGTGAGTTCGTAATGGATATTATATGGGTTGTATAGAGTTAGTGACATGCCCTTTCCACGGTGTTATTATTAATATATATTATGTAGGAGGTGAGATTTTGTGTATTTACGAGGCCTCTAAAAGTTAATATGATCATATAAATATAGATAGTTCCCTTTATGAGTAAATCATAGTCTACTGATGCAGTTATAAAAAGTAATTGAATAAGTTCCCCCTCAGATACATCGTTGGACATGAAATCTAAAAAAACAAAGCTAATTTTGAAACTCATTCAACACTTAATTAAAAGCATACATCCATCTTCTATCTATTATGATTTAAAATATAAAATATTTCATATAATAAAATAAATCTTAATTAGCCAAATGTATTTGTTGAAAAAATAATAATCATATTATAAAATTATAAAAAATATAAATGTATAATTTATAAAAATAAATTTTATGAGAGTATAAAAGTATTAAACTATTGATAAATTGAAAAAATTATATAGGTATAAAAGTATAAATTACAAATGTATATATATTTATATCAATATATAAAATTATAGACATATATAGAAGTATAAAATTTTATATAATTTATACAAGAATATATGTTTTAAAGAAATATACATAATTTATAAGTTTATATAAATTTATAAAACTATATAAAAGTACATATATGTTAGAAGTATATAGTTTTACAAATTTATAGAATTATAAAATTATAATATATAAAAGTAAAATTTATGAAATTATCAAAGTATAATAATTTATAATGAATAAAATTATAATTATATATTAATTTATAAATCTAGAAAAATATAAAAGTATAAATAATTAATAAAATTTTATATTTAAACTATATATGTAAATATGATATATTATAAAATTTATAAAATTATTTAAATTTATAAATGAATAAAACAATAAAAGTATAAATATTTATTAAAAATATTATTAAATTATATTAGAATAATACGATATAGTATAAATTTATGAAGGTATTTCAATTTAAAATAGTATAAAACTATAAAATTTTAAACATGAAACATTGTGAATATATCAAAATACATTTCCATACCATGTATTTTTAGTGATTTCTATAATTTTTTTTAAAAAAAATCTGATATAGGGTCTATAGAATAATTATTAATGTTCTTCCTTATTAAATGCATATAAAATACTTTAATTGAAAATTGGTTGTTGTGAAAAATTAATTCATTAATAAAAAATGAGTTTTCTATGAATTATGGATAATGAAAATATATTCATTGTAATCTAAAACTATATTATTAATAAAAAATTATAAAATAACAATATTATATATATTGAATTTCTATCCTTCAAAAAATCTATATGAAATAAACTTCTATGGAGAGAGTGATATTGGTAATGAACTATATAAAATATACTGGTGGATTAAAAATTAAAATATAAATTATATTTTTAATGATTTTTATTATTGAAATTTCATATTCTACTTTATTGGTCCCTCATGATATATTTAATTTAAAAAATACCATGATTTCTAATAATGAAAAAAAAATAGAAATATTTAAAATTTAATAATTGATCTATAAAATTATATGAGATATATTTTAGTCGTTTTTCATTATCAAAATTTTTGTAATAAAAAAAATTGTATCCTTTGAAAATACAAGTATGAGCCAATTTTCTATTATAAATCACAATCACATTCATATATCTATTCCTTAAAATATTATGAAATTTTCATTTGTGATTCTATGTCAAATGGAAGTTCTATCAGACCCATGAAGGGGTTCTACTTAATATCAAACATGCTACATATTCACCATACATTACATACTAGTACTTTCTATTTAAATCAAAACCACTAAAGAGAGAAATACCTTAATATGATATGAAAATGATTGAATAAATATAGGAAAACATAAAAACAAGAATAATTACATAAATATAATGCATATGGAATCATTGGAAATGTTCATAAATGAAAATAAGAAAACAACACATAAGAAAAAATGGCATGATAAGAACTATAGGTCAAAATGTTAAAAAAATATTGCATAAGTTTTTCTTTAAAATGTTAGGATAAATTCGGTCTCCCTAGCCTAGTTAGTTGTAAGGATAAGTGATCTACCCGAGTGAAATCACTAAAACTTCAAATTTTAGGATTTGTTTGGGGAATGATTGGTCTGAGAAGGAGTAGAGTAAGTTTGAGACGTCTAGTTAGAGGGCCATTTCATATTCCACAATTCCTCAAAGACAAGCATCTCCTCACACGCCATTGACCACGGTTGACAAAAAATGGGTAGGATCAGATTTAATACAAACAAAACTAGATTTAAAGTGGAGATTGTACCACACAACACTATTGAAAAAATAGAACATAAGAAAAAATGGCATGATAAGAACTACAAGTTAAAATGTTAAAAAAATGTTTCATAAGTTGTTCTTTAAAATGCTAGGATAAATTCAGTCTCCCTGGTCTAATTAGTTGTAAGAAGAAGTGACATGACTGAGTGCAATGACTAGAACTTCAAATTTTAGGATTAGTTTAGGGAATGATTGGTCTTAGGAGGAGTAGAGTAAGTTCGAACCATCCGGTAAGAGGGACACTTCCTATTCCACAGTTCCTCAAAGACAACAATCTCCTCACACGCCATAGACCACAGTTGAAAAAAAATGTATAGATCAGATTTAATATAAAAAGACTAGATTTAAAGTGGAGATGGTACCACACACCACTGTCAAAGACCTTTGACCACAAACTAGTGTCGTTAGCAATAAAATTTTCACTTGATATAAAGCTAGAACATAAAGAAGCGAAGACAATAGAATGAGGAATATAGAAGACTCTTAGTCAAACTATATACAACAAGGATGGGAGCTATTCGCTCAGTTCATCGAGAAGAAGTGAAGACATGCATAGGAGAAGTGTGACTAAAAAAAATAGTGTTTTCGTAGGCGCCAACAGGATAAATCAACACATACCTTAGATTTGGAGAGACTGATTTGATGAGAATGTATATTGGCGGTAGCAGTAGGGTCTGGCGGCAGCAACGACAAAGCTCTGGTTCTGCGAAATCTTGAGGGGTGAGTGGCGGTAGGGTTCTGTTAGGGTTTTATTTATAAGAACTCGTAAGGCTTTTATCAGCGATTTCCAAAAAAATCACTGATAAAGGTCGGTTTTATTAGCGTTAAAATAGGAACTGCCGATAAAACTAACTTTTATCAGTGTTTTTTTAGCGCTGATAAAGTGTTGTCTTTATCACCTCTAAAAAGCATTGATAAAGGTCTAATCTTAATAATTTATATATATTATTATATATATTTATAAAATTATATATATAATAAATATATATTTATTTATTTATAATTAAATTTATAAATATTTATTTATTTATTTATTTATTTATTTATTTACAATTATAATTATAAATAAATATATTTAAAAAGTATTTATATATAATTATAAATATAATGAATATATTTATTATTTAAATTTGTGTTTATTTAGAAATAATTATGATTATAAATCAATATATTTAAAAATTATATATCTAAATAAATATATTCATTTATATATTATATAACTGTTTAAATAAAATATTAAAATATTGTTTTTATTTAAATTATATACACATTTTGTAATCAATGTATATAAATAAACCATTAAACATTTTAACTAAAATAAATTTGATAATTTTTTATATAAAAAATTATTTACGAATATATATATATATAATTATAATTAAAAATTAATATATTTATAAATATTTATTTATAATTATAAATATATTTATATAATTATATATATATTAGGATTCTGGGGGTACAATTACATTTAAACATACACACACAACACACACAGAGGCCGGAGAGGCAGGTCATAACCCTCCAAAAGGGATAGCTCACCCATCAAACCTTATTTATTTAGTATATGACTCGTAGGCCTAGTGGACATGAAGCTCATTACATGGCCTAAAATCCCAGTACACCATCCTACATGCATCATCCTGCCTCCATCACTAGGCCTTCATCTTGCATCTGTCACCGCCTACTTGCGTCATTATCTGCGTCACTGCCTACATAGTACTGAATAGTACCTGCGCCCAACAAGGATTGATCCTAGGACCTCATGGATGACAAGTAGGTTCTTTTACCACTTGGGTATAGGCTCGTTGGCTTTATATAATTATATATATTTATAAAATTATAAATATAATAAATGTATTTATTATAATTTTATAATTATTTAAATATATATATATAACTATTATTATAAATATTTATTTATTTATTTATAATTATAATTATAAATAAATATATTCAAAAATATTTCTATGTAGTTATAAATATATTTATATATTTATATAATTATTTAAATTTATTTATTAATATTTAAATATATATATTTATTAAGTTATAATAAATATACTTATTATAATTTTATAATTTTTAAAATATATATATTTTTTATATTTATAATAATAATTAAATATATTTAAAAAAATATTTCTATATAATTATAAATATATTTATATAATTATAAATAAATATATTTAAACATATTTCTATATAATTATAAATATATTTATATAATTACACCTCATGGTCTACCCCACTTTAGCATATTTATATAATTATATATATTTATATAAATATATATAATTATAAATATAATAACTATATTTATTATTTAAATATATTTATTATAATTTTATAATTATTTAAATATATGTATATATATATATTTATAATTATAATTATAAATAAATTTATTTAAAAAGTATTTATATATAATTATAAATATAATAAATATATTTATTATTTAATTATATTTATTTTGATTTTATAATTATTTATTAGAACATAAATAAGTTCATGGGTATAACAAGAATGAAAAGTATAGATCATAAAAAATGAATCATCACATACATAAAAGCGTGAATGTGGGTCAATGTATAGATGAACATTTCATGAGTCATGAATACATAATATATTCATATGTGTCATCATAATAATAGGTAATCTAACATTTAGAACATATATAGTGACCCGCAATCATGTCCACAAATAAACTTATGATCATAACTAGTGTCAATTATACTCACGCATCAAATATATGGACATAAACATGTATATGAATATCATCATTATCTCATGATATTTATTTATTTATTTATTTATTTATTTATTTATTTATTTATTTATTTATTTATTTATTTATTTATTTATTTATTGACCCAATTCATTAGAGACAAATATTTGTTTAAATATAAATAAATATATTTTAAAAATGTTTATATATAACTATAATTATATAATTATAAATATAATAAATAAATTTATTATTTTAAAAAAATTATCATAATTTTATAATTATTTAAATATATATATAAATTTATTTATAATCTTATAAATACATTTTTTAAACATTATAAATATATATATATATATATATTTGAATTATTAAAATATATATATTAATATATCATATTTATATTAATTATAAACATGAGTTTTTTTAATTAATGTATATAAATAAACATTGTTTTTTAATATAAATATAATGATTTTATATAATAATATTTTTTATGAAAAACTTTTATTAGTTATTTCTTTTTAGTGTTGATAAAATCAGGTGCTTCCCTTGCGTCGATTTGTGGTAGTGTTAGTTGATGAGTAGGATTAGAGAAATGAGGAGTATATTATTTTGCACTTGAAATTTATGATGTATTTATTTAGTAGTGTGTGGGGTATTTGATTCATGAAGAAATTGGTTTCACTACCCCAAGTTTGAGAACTTTAAAAATGGTATCACAGACTAAAATATTTAATGGATAGAACTGATGTCTTAATGAAATCATTCTTGTTTTCTATATCAAGTTATCCCATGTAGACTTAGATTTGACTAACTAAAGGCTCGTTATTATGATAACATGTGGTATAATGTTTCTCTATACAAGTGGATCAAATGAACACCCAAAAACAATGGAGTGAGAAGAAATTATTCTGAATAAAATACTTTTTATAAGAAGAGTAAGGAGAATGGGAGTGTGATTTCACACCTTCATATCCATTGCATTTATTTTCAATAAGGGGGATAAGAACATTAAATTTATATATTGAACTGGTATTGATAATAAATCCAAAGGGGGGATTAAAGAACCCATGTGGATGGCTGATAAGTAATTTTGTGTTTTTTTCAATATATCATGAGGAATAAAATTCAATGTATAAGGAATATAGAGTTCTCCATGATTAATGATTATCATGGAAAGAGAAATTATGGAATGAGTTGAGAAATATTTAGTAAGAAGAGTTCAACAAGAATGATGATGCTTATAGGATTGTTATGTATTCATTTGATGTCATGCTTGTTAAGAAAATCCACTCTTAATATGTGATGATTGTCGAAATGGTCTCATGATTATTAAGACATGTTTTAATGTTATTTAGAGAAATAAAACTATCTATATCATGTAAATAAGTGAACATGAAAAGAAGAGTTGAAGTGGAGTTATTCAATTAATGAAGTAAAAGATTATGAAAATAATTATAAAAGTATGAGGTTGATTATTAATTTGAAAATCTCTTACAAAGTATTTTATGATTGAGCAGAAGGTTGTGGTGTTGATTCCCTTGGTATATGGTCTTAAGTGGAATTTATTTTACCAGTTTTTTTCCTCTGTGTAGTTTACTAAAAAATATGCACTAAGTCTCACCTAAGCCGCCCAAGTAGCATAGTACTAGGCTATTCCAAGATTAAGGGAAACCATTCCAAGACCCGGTTGAGGATAGAAGTATAGGTGGGGCAAAGCATGCACAGGGGAGCATGGTTCAAGCATAAATCATTTAGGGTGGAGAACCACTACCACAAAAATAGCTTTACGCAGTGCCACCCTTTAACAATGATAAAAAAATCACTGATAAAGATACCCCCTTTATAAGCGCTTTTTTTAGCGCTCTTAAAGGTACCATATTTATCAGTTCTTTTTTAGTATCGCTGATAAAGTGATGGTCTTTATCAATGCTTTTTTACTAGATCCTATAAAGGGTAAATTTTATAAAAAAAATTATAAATCATTAAAAATAATATATTAACAGAAAAATATATTTATATTGATATATATTTAATATATTTTATTAAATATGATTTATATAATACTAAATACGCATTTACACTTAATATATATGATATTTAGTGAAAAATGAATTATAATATAATTGAAATAATAATAATAATTAATAATTTTCTAATTATTATAATGTAATATTCATTTATTAACAATTTAAAGATAGAAAAAAATCAAAAAATTAATAAACGCTCTAAAATAAGTTGAAAACATGACTCAAACTTCAAAAAGTAATAACTTTTGATATGGGTGTCTGTTTTGAGTTCTACCGCATATCAAATCAAATCCTCTAACAATCTCTATGCACTAGTGATATGGGGGAACCACCAGTCACATTTTTTGAGGCCAAAAAAGGCCTAGAAGGACTCCAAAACGGAGTTTTTAATCGGGCTATCCCAATTTCTTAACATTCGATGGAATTTCAGCCTTATTTAAGGGGGCCTTCTTATCTTTTTTTGTTAGAGACTCAATTCATTTTCAAGAATTACACTCATAAGGATATTATGACTTTCAAATTTTGTCATTTTTCATAATGTGTTGTTATTTATAATTAAGTATATACACATATATACATATTTTTATATATTTATTCATAAAATTTTAATTTTATAAATAAATATTTAAACATATTTACATATAAAATAACTTTATAAATATATAAATCATATCTAAATAAAAAATAATATCCATTTTATTTAAAATAAAAATATGTGAATATTTATATACCTATATAGTGTGTGTGTGTGTGTGTGTTTGTGTGTGTGTGTGTTAACAAACTGATATATATTATCTATATATTCTAATATATGTATATAATATGTGTAAATAAATAAAAATATGTATAATTATATTTATAGTTACACCTATATATAATATATATGTATATATGGATTTATTTATTTATAAACACACACACACACACAAAACATATTTTATAAATTCATTTAAAAATAATCATATAAATATATATTAATATATGAATAAATATATGGATAAAAAAATATAACTAGATATATATATATATATATATCACAAAATGGAGGACAAAAAAACATAGAGGAGTGGTAAGGGTGCAGACGCGCAGGGGAGATGTCTCAGTTTTGAATCCAAAGGGAGGCAGGCACACATCGATGGGTGAACGGTCTTATTAGCACTGTTAAAGTGGGTGTGAAAACCTAGCACTGTTAAAGGGGGCATGCCTAGAACTATTAAAGGAGGCTTCGAACGTTGATAAAAAGGGGGTATCCACCTCTGAATTTTTTTAATTTAGATAATTTTTTTAAATTATAATTGAATTTTATCAATGCTTTTTTTAGGGCTGATAAAAGAAGAATTTATCAGCTCTTTTTTAACACTAAATAAAGGGACCCCTTTTAATAGTGCTGATGAAAATAGTTGTTTTTTAGCACTATAAATTCCCTTTTTGCGCATTGTTAAAGGGAAGATATGTATTCATGAACATATGGATAGTGGATTTTAGCCTCTCACATGTGGGGAAGCATTGGAGGACAAGGAAAAACTCTGATACCCTTGTGGACTTGACTAGATGGCTTAAGAAACATGTAGGTTAATAAACCAAAATGGAATAAAAAATACAATCTGATGTGGGATAGACACTTATGTAGGATATGTTCATCTGCCTTAAGAATATAGACATAACACGTTTTCATTGGTGTTTTTAATGAGGTGACACCGTATCGAGTCATCTTCAACATTGTATGTTAGGGTTTCTCAACAAAGACACAAACCTAACGCGATGAATCTTATGTGGTCTTACCGAGCTCTCCATAATGTCGATATGACTCATATGTGATCCTAAGATTTTGGAGAATATTGAAACGTGGTAAATGCAGTTTTACATATCAAAAGATACTATAAAATAACTCATTAAAAAGAGGCCACAAATTCTTTTGGATACAATACATAAAGATGTGTTTGATAGATGAATATAGTTACATGTGCATACATTTGAGGTTCAAGTTTTAAAGGAAATTTTTCGGATTATATATTAACAAATAGGACCATGAATTTGAGTATGTAAAGGCTTGATGCCATAATTTTCTATTTCACATGGTGATGTCTAAAAAAATAAGAGATGCCTTGAATTTTAGCATCATGTGAGGATGAGTGGCTCACTATTTTTATCAAAATCAAAGTCGATGAAAATTTTCTATAAATATTGAGGGAATATTGAACTTTGTTGCATGATTAATTATTAATAACTCTCTAGTTTCATAAAAAATAGATATCATGTGGTCAATTTCACATTAGGAAGAGGGATAAGACGAACCATGATAGTTTGTGTGAAAGATAGAGTTTGCAAAGTATTTTATTTTTTGAATAAGAATAGAATTATTCTCACTTATTTTCAGGAATAATAAAATACTCCACTATCATTCTGAAACTATGTGAAGGAGGAGAATCAACATACTTGTTTTCAAAAAGGCAAAAATTGTGTACCATATATTGAGTTTTATGGTATGTGAAGAAAAAGTGAGTTCTATGTGGTGAGGAAGTATGTGAATCTCTTATATGTGAAGTGCAATGTGATCTAATTTCATGTGAAGAAGATTGAGGGATTTCAATTTACTGTGTGTTTTGTTAAGATTAAGTACATTGAATATGCACACTTTAGTTGTGTGAAGAAGAAAGTAGTACTTGAGTACTCCATGAATGTCTATGCAGTATGCATAAGGTTAATTAAGTAAATTTAAAATTAATAATTCATTCAAATAATTATTATTTAATGAGGACAGTGTTGTGAAGAACTCTCAATGCTGCAATTCTAGAGATATTCTATACAGGTTGAAGAACAAAGTTCAAAAATGAGAGGAAATAGAAGAGAAGCCTTCTACAGGTGCATTCTAAAAGGAATAACATCTGTCAAAGAAGTAGGAGAGAATATAATATAGATGATAATGGATTTATGATGTTGTGTCAATTGAATATCATATTATTGATACCATTATTGAGGAGAAAGGAGGTTGTGTTTTTGTATGAAATCTCTCATGAATGAATATATTAACTTGAAGAGATTGATGTTGTTGTTTTTGTTTATTATTTGCATTGAGAATCTTTGAGATTAGAGAACCACTATGAAATAAAATCATAGTGAGTTTGATTAAAGAACAAGGAGAGTGTGCATTACATTCACTTGATCAGATCCTGGTTGTTGAAGTCCTGTTTGGTGGTTCAGGAAGGATTTTTGAAGAATGGTAAGTTCCTATATAAATAATTTCATTTAAGAACCGGTGGTTCTAGTATAAAAAATAATGTATTAGGGTAAGTGGATGATAATTATTCAACACTTTTGTGTGACTTTAACTACACTTGTAATAAATGAAATTCTATAGTGATAATAAAATTTGTACACTCGACAAAAGTCAAACACGGTAAGGAGTAGGGTCTCACACGGAAGTTGAACCTTGTAAAAATCTATGTGTGTTGTTTTTTATTTTTATATCTGTGGTACATGTGAATTTTATTATTGAGTGAACATTGGTTTATTCATTCCACTTAAGTGGGGAACTAGTTTGAGTGTAAGAGTGGTTAATTAAGAAGAATGTAAACTTTAGTAAAATTTAGGTATAGTGATTCACCCCCTCCCCCTCTCGGTGTACCTGCACGATCTACTAGACTCATTGATATTTATATATAATATTATATAATGTATATAAACATAATATATATATACTAATAATATATATATCCAATTTACATGAATCATATTCATGTATATTTTAATGCACAACCAATTATCTCCCACTCTCACTAAAATCTCATTGAGACTTAATGCCAAACATCTACACTCTTTATGAATTCATCCAAACTCTTTAAAATTTTGTTTCATCAAGATCTCTTTATTTTTTAATAAACATTTTATCCAAAACTCTTTCTTTATCCAAGGGACTTACTATTTGACCCAATGGGACTTATCAGTATTGAAAACAAATATGAAATCCAAATATCATAGATATAAGAAAAGAGTTTTCTTTATCAAATAATTGATTTTACTCAAGATGTTAAGGGGTCTGGTGTGATCTCCATAAAATATACCCATATCTCTATAAAAAATCACCATAAGGTGTATCATATGCATCATATGTATACTATATAATCATTTTATCCATGATATCGAGTGACCATTAGACATGGAACATGTCAAACTAGTATAGGCCAACTCATATTTTCTTGATTATATAAAATGGATAGACCAAGTCGATGAATACATTACATGAAATTTATATAATTTATGATCACATCACATGTGTAACACCACAATATTTTAATATTATTTACATTAAAATATATTTGATGTGTTTACACGCAATAATGAGCCTAAACAAACCTTGATATATTATTTAAATATTATTATTAAATGTGATTATTATCAACTAGCAATTAGATTTGTGGGTATGGATAGGGATAACTAAATTATAAAAAAATATTTATAAAATTTTTCAATAATGAAAATGTATTGATTAATTCCTATTAAATAAGTCCACAATTTTAAATGTTAAAAATGGTATCATTTTATATTAAAAGACCAATTTTTCAAAGTATTGTATTTTTATATATATTATGTATTTTGATCACTAATAAACTATAATTCTGATAAAATATATTGGTATTTAATGTAAAAAAATTAATAATTATTAATACTTTGATTATCAATTGGTTATAATTGAAGATAAAATCATTTAATGGTAAAAAAGTATTTTATCATAAAACTATATTTATGTGCATAATGTATTTTTATCTTAGTAAATTAATTTAATAAATATTTATGAATGATTTTAATGTGATGTATAGATAATTTATTCAATGAAATATATTAACAATAATCTAATGATTTTTACTTGAAAATGAATGAGAATAAAATCATTTTTATGCTTAAAAATACTTTTTATCTAAAAATGGTTTTTACGCATTTTGTGAATGAATATTAAAATTAATTTCTTCCACTAATATGAATTTAGTATTGGTAAATGGATTCCATATTTTTAATAAAAAATTATTAATATTTTTTTATAAGTTCAACTTTATTCTTGGTCATAATTGATAGTAACCATGGAAAAAATCTTGTTACCATGGTATGGCATAAAAGGGTTAAAAGAGGGTTTATCCTAAGAGATAAGGTTTAAAATATCATAAAACACTTGATTTAATTTTATTGGTTGATTTTATTTTGAACTTAACCTTCTTGTATTTAAATATTTGTAAATTTTGATCCACTTTCCCATGCGAGTGACATTAATATATTTTAATTTTCTTAATATTTATATGTTTTCCACCCACCTCACTCATAAAATGAAACCTCCTCTTATCACTTCTCCACACCACTTGATCCATTAATTTATAACAATATCTATCTAAATAAACTCTCAAAATATTTATAAATGACCATGATGTGATTTTATTTCCAAAATACACATCCAAGAAGCCTTAAGTTTCTTTTCAATGAAGGATATCTAAAGAAGAGGTATATGTTCTTACCGATATTTTCCATATTTATTTCTTCTTAAACCTCCTAAAAATGTTATATAAAAATATTAAAACTATTTAATAAGTATATTTTTTATAAATATATGTTTTATGTTAATTTTATATCCATTTTATATCTTCTTCCCATCCATTGGAAAATGATAATGTTGCTCATGTGTACGTGTGAACTACAACCTTCACAAGGCAATGTGATTCATTTTTTATTTCCTATTTTAATAGATGATAATAAGGATGTATTTAATTAATATATATGATATGTATGATATAATTATTATTTTTTAAAGTTAAATTATTATGTACCTTTATTTCATTCCATCCCTAAAAAATTGAAAACATCACCCATGTATACGTACAGACTACCGTCTCCATGAAGTGATGTAATTCATTCTTCAACCACTTTATATGAACAGTTATAAAAGTGAATATAATGAAAAAATATTATACTTATTAAATTATTAATATTAAGAATATTTTAAAACCACAACCAAGTTGTAAGGACCAGAACCATCAAACTAAAACATTCGTGGAAAACGAACTAGTTTTCACATGAATAATGATTTTAATGAATAATTGTTAATAAAAGGGTAATTTGAAATTATAAGGTAATGATTTATATTAATATGTATATCAATATGGTTATATTATAGATTTATAATAATTTTATGTTTATTATATAGGATGTTTGAACATTTATTAATAAAGACGAGACCTAAGGTAAGGGTTCTTCACCTCAATATTATTTCTTTGAGAAATGATTCATGTTATGAACCTATTTGTGTTTATATGGTGTATAAATTTCCACTTTGAAATATTATATCATAGATATATTTTTATTAATTTTATTGAAAGTTTCTATTGAATATATTTCATTTAATTGGATTATGATTCAAAAGTTACTAAATTGGTAAGGGTTTATGTTACAATCTCATTTCTTTTTAAGTTTGTCTATGTTAAATTTTCATCAATTGAAATTATATGATTATTATCATTTAAACCCCATATATTTTCTTATATAGTGTTTATTTATATAATTTTCATGAACAATTATCATTGTCCTCTTTTTGGTACTTAAAATGATTGAGAAAATTAGTTTAAGAAAAGTCAACCTTATTTCATTGTTAGTCGATGAACTTTTCCTTCCATGTCCATGTTCTTCAAAATGATTTATGGAGGTTTTTATCTATACATAAATGTTTTATAAAGATTAATTTTACTTCATTTAACTTTCTTTACAAATTATTTAAAGGAATCTTTTCAAATTTTTTATGTACGACCCATTTTTGCCTTTTAACAAAAGTATGAAAAAATGTTCTATTTTAACGTATATGGCATGAAAAACTTTAACCACTATCATGATCATTATTCTATTTGAAGAATAATTTACAAGTTTATATAGTTATTTTCAAAGAAAATAATTTTCTCAATATTCTTGGAATTTTTATCTTTTAAATATATTGATATAAAATTATATTTTAATTATTTTCAAATAAATGTTCAAATTATCTTTTAATGGTATTTTTAATCTATGTAGACATCCTTTAATAAATGTTATACTTTAATAGGGATATATTATTATTATACCATCCACTTCCTTTCACTAGATAGCTTATGATAACGATGTTTTAAGAATGTTTTTATAAAACATGTTTCTGTCTATGTGTTAATTAAGTTATAATAAAATATTTATGAAATCCATTTATTTTCAATGGGTTATGCTATGATGAATTGATGAATGTTTTTATGATCTTGTGGTACACTTATATATAGTTTTCATTATGTGGTGAGGGGAACTAGAATTATATATCCCTATACATAATTGGGTAGTTGTTGATATCTCATGAGAAAATATGGAGTGTAATTGGGAATGAACTCTATTCAGTAAGGGAATCGGTCTACTATGATAGTCTTGGGAGTGAAAATTGACTAAGGAAATGATGGAATGGGGAGTGATCCCAGTTCAATATGGTAATTTTTTCACTAAGATAGTCTTGGAAGTGAACATTAACTAAGGAAATGATTTTCTATTCTTATATATATGGTAAAAATTTAGGTATTGTGCTTATTATATTTTCTCATTGCTCATGATTTATTATTGATGATTCTGAAATCATATGATTATGTATTTTGTTTTTAAAAAATAATTAATCCATGACTCATGATTAATGATCTTTGACTAATTATTTATGAATTTTATATGTTTCAATCATGTTCTCTTACCCTTATTCTTGTCTAATTCTTACTTTTACCCTGACTGAGAATATGATCTCACCATTTCTTATGTTTCTACTTCCCTAGGTTATTAAGAAAGGTTTTAATTAGGGTGCTATGTAAGAATAAATGTGTGGAAGATTTTGAAGATCATTCATGAAATAAGTTAATTATGTATCTGGTCTCTAAAGACACTAAACCTTTATGGTTTCGGGGTGTGTATTATTATAAGATATATTGAATATTCATCTCAAATAATGTAATATTTATATATGTAATTCTTGGGTCACCTCAGTTGGTATCAGAGTAGGTTTTAGTTATTTTTGGATATTGGGATTAGAAAACATTATTGAAAACACTAAAGATAAGCCTACGTATAGGATGACATCTTGAAGTTTTAGTAAAGTATAGATTGTGTGGTTTCCTAGAAATGAAATCCTTATTTAGATATAAACAAGTGTATATAGGATCTAGAATAAATGCACTTGGGGATAATAACCCTGAAAAGGATGGTTGGTTATAAACTTGATCTTCACCTGGTGCACAAAAAATGGGCCTAATTTCAAACCTGGTTTGAAACTCCCTAGGTATATGCATTGGTTAATTCACATTATCTTTATGAACCATTATTATGAATAATGGGATAGATTCTATAACAACCTATGATAATCCATAGTGATTTGAGATAAACATAAAGTGTCATGGTTATAAATAAGGTTTCATAATTGAGAAAATCATATGAATTATTTTCATAACCATATTATTGATTACTCTGATTATTGATGTTTGATACTCACACTAAGATTTTTGGATTTATTCAGTGGCTAGAACTAGGAGGAATCATGTGAACAAAAAATGTAATGACCAATGAAATGAATATCTTAATAAGGAACCAAATGAAATGGGATATGGGATGAAAAATATTGTAGTTATACTCACATAACCTCTCAAACTATAAATGATAACTTGAATCATGATGAACTTACAAATGGCCAAAGTAAGGAACAACTCACCACTGAGTCTTTTATGTGAAACAATCTACCATCATTAAGTGGTTCCCTCAATCTAATTATTATTGAGTAATGGATTAATGATATAGAAAATATACTATCTGTTATTCTATTCTCTTACCATGATAAGGTTATTTTGGGTGTGTATTATTTAGAAGGTGAAGTTGATGAATGGTGGAATCTTATCAAGAATACAAGGTAAAATGTGGAAATTGACTCCATGATATGAGAATAGTTTAGTAAGGTATTTTTAATAAGAATTTCCCCCAAAATATTAATAATTATATATAGAGTTTATTTAATTAAATGAATTATAGGGATAGTGAATTAATTAGTACCTATGGGTTAAATTTCACCAAACATGCAATATACACTTCAGGTTTTATCATTGACCCTGAAATAAAAGTTTTTGATTTTTTAGTGGCTTAATAAAAACTATCTAAATGGATATGGCTACAAGATACTTTGGTAGCTATGAAGAAATCATTTTATTTTCTCTCAATATTGAAATGGATATTAGAGACTCTCATTATTCTCATAGTTTTTGGGATAAGAAAAGAATTGTGTAATTTTGAGTAAATTTTAATAATAAGACCCATTGAAGAAAGAAAATTAATCTTTCTAAATACTATAATTATAGAAGGAATCATGGGATAATTTCCTTATGGGTTCTAGTAAATGTTTTAAGTGTAAAAAATAATGTCATCAAACAAAATAGTGTTGAAATAATAGAAAGTGTCTTATCAGTGAAATGAATGGAGAAAAATCTCAACCAAATATTTAACCCACTCTAAAATGTTATAATTGTAAGAAGTATAGATATTATGCTAATCAGTGCATTAATCTGAGGGTAACTGATGGAAATTGGCATCGAGAATCTCTGAAGACAAGAGAAAAGGGGAAAGCTCATGTGATCGCAACTTTCGAAGTGGGTCCTGGGAATGAGATGGTGAAAGGTAAACTTACCATCCACTCTTGAATTGAAAATGTATTATTTGATTTTGCCTCTACCCACTCCTTTATATATAAATAATTTTATAAGGTTATCTCCTCACCACATCAATAATTATATATTGAGATATAAGTAAAAAAATTCTAATGGTATGATGATCTCATCTCATGTCTATAGTTCCACTCTAATAGAAATTTGTGGGAATGTGCTTCCTATAAATTTTTTTATTCCCTCTATAGTTGAATTTGATATTATTTTAGGCATGGATTAGCTCTCTTTTTATAGTTCCCATATAAATTTCTAATTAATTTAATTCATATTTGGTAAACTATATCAACTTATTATCATATTTCTATGTGATAATGAATATGAACTTCCAATGGAAATTACTTCCATTGTATGGGTCTCACTACCTATTCATAAGAAATATGTATCTAAAATTGTTAGGGAGAAATTAAATATCAAAGAGATTCCTATTGATCAAGAATATTCTGAGGTATTTCTTCAAGATTTTTCTAGACACCCCCCAAATTGTGAATTTGATTTTTCAATATAACTTTTACCTAGTGATACACATATTTCAAAGAATCCATATAGAATAGACCTGATTGAGTTGTATGAATTGAAGAAGAAACTCTAGTATAATATAGATAAAGGATATATATATATATATACCCTAGTTCATCACTATGGGGTTAAACTATTCTTTCTATTATGAAGAAATATAGTTCAATGTGTCTTTGCATTAATTATCGGGAACTTAACATGATCACTATTAAGAAAAACTATCCTCTACCCTACATAGATGATCTATTTGATCAATTATGAAGAGCTATATATATTTTCCAAGATTGATCTTCAATATGGATATCATCATTTGAGGGTCAAAGAGAAGGATATACCTCAATACGGTCATTCTTATGAGGTATAGACATTATAATTTTTTAGTGATGTCATTTGGACTTATCAATTCCTTTGTTATCTTCATGGATTTAATGAATAGTCTTTATATATTACCTTAGTTAGTTTGTGATAGTCTTTATAGATGATATTACTATATATTTTAAGAGAAAGGAAGAGAATGGAGATAATTTTAGTATTATTTTTTTTTGAAGACCTTGATGAAGGATAAGCTGTATTCCAAATTTAGAAAGTGTAAATTATAGCTATAGAAAGTTTCATTCTTGGGTTATATAATCTCAAGTGAGGGTATATCGGTGGATCCTTTAAATATTTATGTTATTGAGTAATGGTCTAAACCAAACATGGTGACCAAGATCTATATTTTTCTTAGGTCGGTTGGATACTATCAACACTTTATGGTAAATTTCTTAAGGCTATAAAAACCAATAATAAATTTGACTCAGATGGGAGCCAAGTTCCTTTGGATAGATAAATAGGAGGAAAAATTCAAGGAGTTGAAAAGAAGGTTAATTTGTAAAATCGTCCTCACACTTCCATGTAGTGGAGAAGAGTTTGTGATATATATTGATGGATAAAATAAGTGAATGAGTTTTATCCTCCTACGGGATGATAAGGTGGTAGATTATGATTCATTGTAATAGAAAATTCATGAAAAAAATTACCCGTCTCGTGATTTGGAGTTAGAAATAGTAATTTTTTCATTGAAAATATAGAGGCATTATCTTTTTTGTGAAATATGTTATATATATATAATGATCATAAAATATTGAAATATTTATTCACACAAAAAGAGTAAATATGATCCAAATGATATGGTTGGAGTTTATTAAAGATTATGACTGCCCAATGCATTACCACCCAGGGAAGGCAAACAAGTTAGATGATTCTTTGAGTCAGAAGGACCATGCTAGTTTATCCATGATGAGTACTCGAAGAGATCAAATACTTATGGATTTACATAATATGGATCTTGAAATCATAATGAAATGGGAAATATCATATCTTTCTCAGATAAATGTTTAAGCATCCATCCATTTGAGGATTAAAAAGGCACAAAAGGAATATGTGGAACTATAAAATAATGCAAGGAATGTTCCTGAGTTCAATCATGATTATTATGGAATTATAAGGTTTGGAAATTTAGTATGTATCTTATCAATACTATATTTAAAGAATGATCTATTGGATAAATCTTTTAGTTCATTGTTATCTATTAATCCTAAAAGTATGAAGATGTATAGGGATTTGAAAGAGTATTTATGGTGGGACAACATGAAAAGGGATATTGCAGCATATGTATCTCGTTGCTTTGTATGTCAAAAAGTTAAGGTTGGGAGATAAAATTTTAATGGGATGACACAACTATTACCTATACTATAATGGAAATGGTAAAAATCACCATGTATTTTATCATTATCCTCCCCAAAACATCTAAAGTACATAATCTTATTTGAATTATAGTCGATCACCTAACAAATTCGGAACATTTCACTGCTATTGGAGAATATTTATATCTTGATCATCTTTTCAAGATATATATTAAGGAATTAGTAAGGTTTCATAGAGTATAAAATTCTATTATATCTTCTTAGGATATTAAGTTTAACTCAAATTTATATAGATGTGTTTGGTGAGATTTTAATATAGAGTTAAAATTTATCACTTCATATCATCCTCAAATAGATGGTCAGTCCGAGATACATTCAAACCTTAAAAGATTTTTTGAGAACTTGTTCAATGGATTTCAAAGGTGGTTGGGATAAATACCTTCCTCTATTAAAATTTTAATATAATAATATATTTCAATCAATGAATTGGATGGATCCTTATGAATCCCTCTATGTTAGGAAGTGCAGAACTCCAACATGACGGGATAAATTTGAAGAAAGAAAGCTATCAAGGCCTGATCTATCTGAGTAAATGTCATATAAGGTTAGATCCATTTAGTAGCACATCAAGGATAATCAGGGATGATAGAAGAGTTATTATGACAATCATCGATGAGATCTAGAGTTCAATGTTGGAGACAAGGTATTCTTATGAATATTTCCTTGGAAAATGTTTTTTATGTTTGGAAAGAATGGAAAATTGCTCCCTACATATATTGATCCCTTTGACATTCTTAATTATATTGGGATTTTAGCTTATCCTATGGTGCCTCCACCAAACCTCACTCAATTTAACGATATGTTCCGTGTATCTCTCTTGGGGAATTACTATAACAAACCCTCCCAGTTCAACCCATAACATTACCCAAATTGGTCTATCCTAAGACCTAAAGAACGTTCTCGATCGCCATGAGCTGGTGACAAGCAATGGGGTATCATACAAGGATAGGAATGATTTCACCCTCAACATACATATGATATAGACAAAAATAGAGTATCATAATAGATAACTAGAACATGTCATATGCCAAACACCAAAACCATAAAGGTAACATCCAAAAACAAGACAACATGGTCTCAAAAAACAACTAGAAGACCACCAAAACATAGAACTTGAAACAACCCATGGGTTTATCTCTAAGTGACCATATTCACCAAAGTCCCAACCCATCAGAAATGCAACATGATCTAGGAGAGTCATCCTATACATGATCCTCTTCCCTTTACCTGTATCCTACAAAACCAATACTACAACCTACCAAAGGAAAAATTAGGGTGTGAGAAATAAAGATCTATAGGATGGAATCAAAGAATCTATACAATGTACATCCATGTGCATCTGTTAGTTCTTTTATAAAACTAATTTATGATATATTTCAAAAGAAAACATTTTCCATATAAAACATCCTTTGGTTTTTTATTTCAAAAAACATGTCATATTATAATAATCAATTCAATATTGTAACAAACCAACCCTGGTCAACCCCAAACCGATCACTCAATCTGGCCCGTGACATCCTCGAGGTGCATACCCAATTACCTCTAGGTGGTGACAAGCACCAGGGAATCATAGATTAATTGTGTGAATGATTTCATCAAAGATAAATAAAAAATGTAGTGGAAAGATAAACAACCAACCTAATATAAAATAAAATAAAATAAACAACAAGAATAAAAAACATAATGTAAAAATAAAACAAAGTTGAACTTGATGACCAAAATAATCTTCGTGTGACCTAGAAAGTCACTCACCAAATCCAAAACCCAAAATCACTCCACTAAGATCAAAACCAATATAGAACTAGTAACTAAATCTAAAAAAAGGTAGGCATATAGGTGTGAGTATTAAAACTCAGTAGGTGTTCCCAATTAAAACTATTCCCTATGAATTTCCTTTAAATAAAATATTCATTTACTAAAAGTTTTAAATACAACAATATAAACATAGATTTTTCATCCATTCAATTTCAAAACAAATCACAATCCATTTCCCTCTTTATTTAGAACAAGTTTTTCTAAAAAAGAGAGGTTTTAGAATTTTAAAATAAAGGGGGAGAGGGAGATAGAGAGAGTGTGTGAATAATCTTCTAAAACATTTTTCATGAAAACATTTAAGTAAAACAAACTTTCAATTTTAGAAAGGGTTAAACATAACCAAAGGAAATAAATAGATATAATACTATATAGAGGTAAATGGGAAAGTAGTACACAAGTAACTGATGAGATGCCTATATTATCCGTTGTAGATACACAAGTGTTAGGGGACATGGGAATACCTAGGATATCAGGGTAAAATCAAGTACATATTGAAACCTGATATGTCATGTTGGAAAACCTAATGCAATAAAATAGCCCAAATTCTTGGTCTTACCCTACTGTTTCGAACCGGTTTGGCGGGACGACCGATGTGCCCGACGGTCGATCTTACGGAGGGTTGATCTCTGCTCAATCACTCAAATTGGGTATATCGGTCTTCGTTTCAAAATGCCCAATGGTTCCATATCCAACTATCCATGGACCTGCTTTCCAAAGGTAGGTGTTCACTGGGCGATTCAGCCAGTGATGCTTAAGAACTCATATTGGTCGAGAGGATGGGAAGTCAGGCTCATCACACCCCTTTTTGGGGGGAATTATTTCCTGTTTCGGGACTCTCTTATATATTTAATACGTATTCATATGTTCATGAAAATTTGGTTTATCCCCAAGTATAGTATCCACGGATTACCCCTTAGTTGGAAATGATCAACTGAACGCAAGGATGCAGAGTCATTTAGGCACAAGGTTTACCATCCCTGATTGGGATTAATGACTCCGAGGAGTTTGAACTCATTGAGATGGAACGGGTTTGAAGCCTCATAACTGGGCGCTCTGGAGTTTATAGTCATCCAGGGGGGATAGATAATGACTTGAGCATTTGGATCGAACTCGTGATATGGGCTTCCTACGTATCCTCATGAGAGGAATCAGAATCCACGTAGTTTGGTTCCACTTGACGGGACACATCATCTTTTAAGGTCATGCGACAAGCACCCAACTGTACAGTTTAACATCTTGTGGCAAGGACAACTGGGCGAGAGATTCCTGGTCAAAGTTGGTGCAGGACTTACGCCGAAGCGGCCTGAAAGACCCAAGGGAGGCGATTTCCTAGGCCTAGATACGGTCTTGATAGGGTCATGAGGACATGGTATAAAAGTGATGGATGTGTATTGGACTTAGATATCAAGCTTGCACCTCGAGGATGATTCCTACGTATCCCGGTTGGTTGGGGATCAAATTTCACATAGTTCTGGGATATTAGGGCTTACACGTTAGAGTTTCCTATTGTTGGGATTGAACCTCGAGGAGGCGTCCTACATACCCTATTTAGGAAATAGGGATCAAAACCCACATAGTTCATTTTGAGGGGCATGATTGGGACTTACACATGGTTAGTGGACCGAATTGGGATTGAACCTCGGGGAGGCGTCCTACATACCCTATTTAGGAAATAGGGATCAAAACCCACGTAGTTCATTCTGACCACCTTCGTTGTGCGGATGTCATGACCATCACAAATCTATAAGCTCACGTGAGTCATGCTCGGTGTGAGAAATAAGACAATTCAATAGACTTGGCAAGCCTCGCACATTCTCCCTACCGAGTGAAGTGGAGGAAGATGAAGAGCGGAGGAAAAGGTTGGGACCACTGGACTCTCCTTCTCCCTGATGTTGTAGGAAGGTAGGAGTCACGCAGCAGAGAAATGATCCTTCCATGATGAAAGGGGAGGGGCCATTGGCTTCCTGTGAGAATGGTGTGGGGCTTACTCCAGGAGGGATGCCCAGTAGGGGGTGTAGGTTTACTACAGTTTAAAGTCATATAGATGGGAAAATGGAATCACAGTTTAATGTCATGTTGCAGAGACTATTTCCATATAGTTTAACATCATATGGATAGGATGAGGGCCATACAGTTTAAGGTCATGTGGTCAGGACGACTAGGTAAGAGATACCTAGCAATGGTTGGTGTGGGACTTATGCAAGGGCGGCCCTTTTTGGATGAACCTAGAAAAAGGATCTAGGTAATGGGGTTATAGGAGAGTCATGAGGAGTAGCTTGACTCATGGCATGTATAGAATAGATGTTACAGCAGCATAAGATTGCAATAGAAAATATTGTTGACCCACCCTGAAAAGTTCACGATGCAACTCTCCATTTTTCATGGGGGTCATTGACGATAGCGAAGGGACCGGCCCAGAGGGCCGGGAATACAGCCCGGCACTGAGCCCAAGCTGGGGTGCGGGGGAGCAGCCCCCGCGGTATGGACCAGCGAGTGCATTGGGTTTTCCGTATGGGCCAGGCCATGTAGGAGCTGGCTTCGGAGAGCTGGCCACGAGGGACTGGCCACGAGAGACTTGCCGTGAGGGACTGGCTGCGGTGGAGCTGGCCGCGTAGGGTTTCCGCGAAGGAGTGAGCTGAGTAGAAGCTGTCCGCATAGGAAATGGCCATAGAGGGTATCTGCGGAGGAGCTGGCCATGTAGGGTGTCTGCGGAGGAGCAAGCCGCGTAGGAGCTGGCCGTGTAGGAGCAACCACGGAGAGGCTGTCTGTGAAGGGTGTCTGCCAAGGGTGTCTTTGAAGGGTGTCCGCGAATGAGATGGTCACGGAGGAGGCGGGCCATGTAGGATGTCCGTGAAGTAAATGGCCGCTAAGGGCTAGCCGCGGAGGAGCTAGCGGCATGTGGTTCGTGTTTTGGTTTCTCCTCTATGCGAAAAAGTTCATCCACGAACGGTATGGGGTCCATGGATGGTCGTGGAACTTTACCGCTGGGAGCGATTTCTCCAGCGTCTCCCCATGGGTTTTCACCCATCCTTTCATCCCTGCATTTTTGGAACCACTCAGTGACTATTTATAGAGTCTCGAAGAGGCTGTATTGATGGGAACATGACACTTTTTGTGGAATCCCATGAAGGAATCCCCACCCACAAACGACTCAGTCAACCGGGGATTTTTGGAACCGAGATTTGCGGGATTTCTTCCACGGCAGCATACTTCTCTTCCCCTATTCCGCGAGCAACGAGGTCCACGCTGGTGGAATGGGCCGGCTCCATCGGCGGTCTTCCTGGTTCACTCCCGTGTAGGCTCTCTTCCCCCATTTCACGAATGACACCATCTGCGGGAGGGCGGTTCACCGAACCAGCCGCGTACTATTGCTGAGAGCCAGTACGCGGACCAGTTCGGTCCTTTTCCAAGTTTTGGGGTAATTGGATTTCCCCTTTGCGGAATTTTCAAGACCCTACAAATTCCCCCCATCGGAATGGGGTCTGATCAGAATGAAGAGGAGGCTATTCCGATGTAGAGTGGTCCTGAATATCGATGAGTGATTGGAAAATGCTCTAAATTTTTCCTGATCCAAGGGACTCAGTGAGCATAGTTTGACTTTTTCTAAGGTTTTGTAGAAAAAACCCTAAAAACTTTTTTTCTTTTCCATCAATACCCTAATTTTTCCTGGGCCCATTTGGTGTGGACCTATCGGGTATGTCTCGGCTCTTACTTAGGTCGCCCTTTTCGGGTTTTCGGCCTAACGGGATTTGTGCCTCTTTTTGTGAACGGTTTAATGTCCCGCCGACAAGACTATCATTACTGATGTTTTAGGTCAAACAGCTTTGACCAGATATGGTGGGGCTAAGACCCTGATGGGATTTGGTTGATTAAGAGATTCCTTAATAACTTTCAAACACACATGAGGAGAAATGTTTAAATTTGAGCAACATGCAGGGCATGTCTCAAGGCATAGGATCCGTGTCGGCATACAGAGGTAGGAAAAGAATCGCCTAAGGAAGACTTGCCTTTGTTAGATGGTCCATGGGCGATCAATATGCATAGTCACTGAGGGAATGTTATGCATAGTCGTGAAAAGGTATCCTTAAGTCAAGGACTGTCCATTTCTGATGGCCTAAGGAATTCATGGAAGCTCGGATTATGGAAACCACCATGGGTGGCTTGGAGAATTATGAAAACCACCATGGGTGGCTTGAACAGGCATGTGATGTCTGAAAGGGTTTGGGAACATCTGTATTAATCAATAGTGTGGACGAAGGGTCCCTTTCCTACGCATTTAGTTAGTGTAAAGGATGGTTGGAGCTTGACACAGTTTAAAGTCATGAAGCTAGGACATTCTTTTTATCAAATGGAATGGCTTCCCCTGGTTCTTGGTAATCTAACCAGAGACGTTCCACCATACTTAGGCAGGGTTGTGAAGAAATGTTGGTAAACTGCAGCTCAGAGGGTTTCCGAATCCCGGGATGGACATGGGGGCTCAGAGGCCAAGAGGCATACAGAGAGAAGCATTGCCTAAGGAAATATTGCCTTTGGTAGACGGGCTAGGGGAGATAAATATGCAGAGCCACTGAGGGCATGGTATGGATATTCATGCAAAGGTGTCCTTAGTTCAATGATTGTATTCTCCCGATAGCCGGGAAACTTCAGGGAAGTTGAGATTCGGGACCACCAGGGGAGGATTACAAGAGTTCGGATTTTTATGAGTACAGATTATGGTTTATGAAAAGAGGGTGCCTAGTTATGGGAGAAACATCTAGGATAAACTTCCCAGGAATGGGTGAAGTCATCCCTTCTCAAGATGGTGTGAGACGGTGGTTTGTGCAGGTATGGCCCGTTCACTGAGGGACAAAGGAAGGCCTCCATTCCTGACTAAACCCATAACAGGTTTGACCGTGCAGTTTAACATCATGCAGTGAGGACGTCTTCCATGCAGTTTAACATCATGCGGTAAAGATGGTTTCTGTGCAGTTTAACATCATGCGATAAAGATGGTTTCCATGCAGTTTAATGTCATGTGGTAAAGACAGTTTCCATGTAGTTTAACATCATACGGTGAGGACGGAGGGTATTATTACTATTTAATACTATGCAGTTTATTGTCATGCAGTAAGGACGTATGAGTATTTTAAATTCCGTGCAGTTTAGCATCATGCGGCGAGGAAAGGGAGAATTATTAAAGATGTTGTGCAGTTTAAAGTCATGCAGTGATGACGGGGGGCAATTTTAAATCAGTGAAAATGCTTGTAGTTGGAGGCATTTCCCTGGATGTTTAATGTTTGGTCTTTACAGCTTCATGCCAAGCGGCAAAGAAATGTTCTGTGTAGTTTTAATCATCATGCGGTAAGGATGTAGTTTCAAAGGCCGCTCTTGATTAGAATGTAACTGGGATGGAATATCTCGGCATGTCCAAGACGTTGAGAGGGGTTGATGGTGTAAATTTTGGTTCCAAGACTTCTTGGATCAGGAGAGATGATATGGGGGCTCTGAGGCCGATAAGCGTACGAAGCTTGGAAGAGTATCGCCTGAGGAAATCTTGTCTTTGGTAGATGGGCCAAGGGCTATCAATATGCAGAGCCACTAAAGTCATGGTATGCATAGTCATGCAAAGGTGTCCACGGGTCAATGAATTTCCACTTCTGATGGCCATGAAAGATTATGAGGATCTGTGATTGTCCGGGCCACGAAGTATGTCATTTGGTAAGGAAATATCTGTACATGTCGGGGATGTTCGTTCCTGGTTGTTGTTAAAACTGAAAGAGTTCCCTACGCTGATTTATCTTGTGCATGGGGTGTACCTTTACTCCATGCAGTTTAACGTCGTGCGGTAAGGATGAAGTACTCTTAGTTTATCGGTCATAGAGTTCGGACCATTGGTTGACTATTGCTACAGTCACTCGGAGGGCAATTGAGTTAGGATTCTCTGGTATACTCTAAACAAGTGTGAGGGAATGAGGGTGTAAATTGTAACTCTGGGGTTTCCCAGATCAGGAGATATGGTGTGGGGCTCTGAAGCCGGTAAGTGTACGTAGATAGGAAGAGTATCGCCTGAGGAAATATTGCCTTTGGTAGACGGGCCAGGGGTTATCAATATGCAGAGCCACTAAGGGCATGGTATGCATAGTCATACTAAGGTGTCCTTGGGTCGATAACTCTCAACTTTCGATGGCCATGGATGATTATGAAAAATCGGGATTTCTCATAGCACAGAGTTCAGCATATGGGGATAATGGTGTCAAAGCATACAAGAAGCATCTTCACCACAATTTCCCATTGAGTAAAAGTAGCCTAGACCTGGCTTGATGTTTGTAGGTGTAGATCGTCATGTGAACCAAGGGCGGATACATAAGCTAAACAGGTAGGGATACCCTGGAAACATTTGTATGTGAGAGGGGAATGAACTTGTAAACCACTACTCCATAAATTTTTTGGATCGGGAGATATGATATAGGGGCTCTGAGGTCGGTAAGCGTACGGAGATAGGAAGAGTATCGCCTAAGGAAATATTTCCTTCGGTAGATGGGCCAGGGGCTATAAATATGTAGAGTCGCTGAGGGCATGGTATGCATAGTCATACAAAGGTGTCCACGGGTCGATAACTTCCCACTTCTGATGGCCATGGGTGTTTATGAAGATCCACAATTATCCGGGTTGCAGAATATGATGTATGGAGAGGATGCATCCAAATGTGCAAGGAGTATTCCCATCCTTTTTCGACGTATATCTTGGATGGGTCACGATGAAGTCCATGCATTTTATCATCATGCGGTGAGGACACAGTCTGTGCAGTTTAACGTCGTGCGGTGAGGACACAGTCCGTGCAGTTTTAATTTTTTGAGGTGAGGATGAAGACGAACCAACGTGAAAAGGGGATTCCATGCAGTTTAACGTCGTTCGGTAAGGACACTGGACTGTGCAATTTAACGTTGTGCAGTAAGGACGAGGGGTATATATACTCGTGTTTTCTTTTATCGATTGTTGGGCCAGGAGATAAGATCTCGGCATCGCTACGTATCCTACGAAGTCAGGAATCAAGCCACGCGTAGTTATTTTTGGATTACACCCCATGTAGGTCTGGTCCTTACACGGGGGGAAGGGGGCATATTTATTTTTTGGGTCCATTCAGTTTAACGTCATATGATAAGGGCGAAGAGAATTTTTTTAGGGCGGCTGGGCTAGGATACAGAATCCAAGCATCGCTACGTATCCTGCGAGGGCAGGAATAAAGCCACACATAGTTATTTTAGGAATACACCTCGTGCAGGTCTGGTCTGTACATGGGGAAAGGGAATTTTTTTTAAAATCCGTGCAGTTTAACGTCATGCGGTATGGATGAGGAATACACCCCGCGCAGGTCTGGTCCTTACACGGGGGAAAGGGTGTATTTCTAGCTTCATTTGGGGATGGATGGGCCAGGATGTGGAATCCTGGCATCGCTACGTATCCTACAAAGTTAGGAATCAAGTCGTACGTAGTTCCCTATAAGGGATGCACCCTGTGCAGGGTTAGCCCGTACACGGGGGAAAAGGGAATTTTTAATCTTCATTCAGGGGTGGTTGGGTCAGGATGTGGGATCCTGAAGTCGCTACATATCCTACAAAGGCGGGAATTAAGACGTACATAGTTCTCTTAAAGGGATACACCCCGTGTAGGGTTGGTCTGTAGATGGGGGAAGAGGGAATTTTTTTTTTTTTTGAAATCATTTGGGGGTGGCTGGGCCAGGATATAGAATCCTGGTGTCGCTATGTATCCTGTAAGGGTAGGAATCAAGTCGTACATAGTTCTCTAAAATCCGTGCAGTTTAACGTCATGCGGTGAGGAAAAAATACTCTTATTTTAGGTTCATAGAGTTTGGACCATTGTGGATTGGCCGTTTAACATCCTGCAGCTCGGAAGATAACTACTTTTGATTATGCGAAATACTTCTTCAGAAATATCGCATTCGTAGGAGTGATAGTGAACTGCCCATCCATGGATATCAGGGCATATTCTCCATTGGAGTAGACCTTGTGTATAACATATGGTCCCTTCCACTTGGGCTCCAGCTTTGGAGGTTTCTTTCTGGATATCATTAGGGTTCGGAGGACCAACACCAATTCTCCTTCCAGGAAAGACTGAAGACGAACCTTTTTATTTAAGGATCATGTGATCCGGTTCTGATATACTTCCAGATGGTGAAAAGTGTGCAACCGCTTCTCATACGGCTGTTCTAATTCACCTATCCATTTTTCTGATTGCTCATCATTGGATAACTGATCACAAATGGAAACACAGAGTGAGGGAAACTAGAGCTCAATGGGTAGGGCCGCTTCTGTTCTGTATACTAATGAGTACGGAGTATCCCGAGTAGCGGGGCAGATTGTGGTTTGATAATCCCAAAATGCATGAAGGAGTTTATCCGGCCATGATTTCTTGTCTTTGTCCACTATTTTATGGAGTATGTTGGAAAGGTTCTTCTTGAAGGCCTCTATCTGTCTGTTGGTCGCTGCATGGTAGAGGGATGAGTGGTTAGCCTTGATACCATATTCTTGGTACAGTTTCTCCAATTCATCCAAGCAGAAGTTGGTGTCGTTATCTGTCAGTATGGTATGAGGGACGCCAAATTTGGTGATGATATTGGCTTTCACAAAGCTGACAATGTTTCTTGCCTCGACTTCCTTGAGGGGTACAACTTATGCCCATTTGGAAAAGAAGTCGGTTTCTATGAGGATATACTTCAATTGTTTGGCCGTGGTAGGAGGATATGGTCCCATGACATCCATTCCCCAGATGACGAATGGCCAGGAGTACTTGGCTTGATGAAGTAACTCTGGGGGCTGATGAATGGAGTTGGCATGAATTTGGAAGGAGTGGCATTTTGTGGTAAAGTGCTCACAATCTCATGCCATGGTGGGCCAATAGTACCCAAGCCTTCGAACCTGATAGGAAAGCTTAAACCCTGACTGATGTGATCCACATACTCCGGCATGTACTTCATTTATGATAGCAGTGGTTTCTTCTCCATCAATGCATCTGAGGAGGACTCCGTCAAGGCCTCATTTGTAAAGGACCTCTTGTTGACCTGTGCTGCTATATAGGACAAAATTGATTGGCCTTCTCCATATTTTCTCTCGTTCAGCCCTGTCTGATGGAAGTTCTCCCATTTGAAGGTACTTTGAAATGGGGGTCATCTAGCCAGTGTTAGGAGCATATGGCTCAGGGATAGGACTGACTTTGTTGATTTCTTCCATCTTAATCTGAACAAACGGAAAGACCATTCGACGGTGAGAAATACTGATAATTTTTTCATCCTAGTATGGGTTAGCTAGGGCTATGGCCGCATTAGCTAATTCATCGGCCTGGGCATTCCGAGACTGGGGAATATAGGTCAATTTTGGTTCTGTGGAGAATTCCGCCATTATCCATTGAACATGGTCAAACAGGTGAATCATCTCCTCCTTTTTAATAGCATAGTCACCATTGACTTGCTTGATGACCAGTTCCGAGTCACCTTTTACCTTAAGGTGTTGTAATTGTGTTTGGAGTGCGATCTCTAGGCCTACAATGAGGGCTTGATACTCCGCCTCATTGTTCATACATCCTTCTGAAAGGAGGAAGGAATATGGCAAGACTGCCTTTTCTGGGGACGTGATTATGATCCCCAAACCCACCTTATTAAATTTGGGATCCTCCATCCTCTTCCCTTTCAGGCTTCGGGATGTACCGTCTAAGTACATTTCCCATTTTGGGAACTCCTATTGAATCGAGAAGATGTCTTCATCATGTAGCTCGTCATCCGGTGCGGTTGTCCCTGCCAAGGGGTGCTCTGCCAGAAAATCTGCTAATGTCTGGCCTTTGATGGCTTTCTAAGGCACAAACCAGATGTCAAACTATTGCAGGATGACTTCCCATCGGGATAAGCGACCGGTCAGCATCGGGCGGCTGAGGAAGTACTTGAGAAGGTTACTGCGCGAGACCAAATGGACTTCATGGTGTTGCAGATAATGTCGCAATTTTTTGAAATGTGAAGACCAAGGCCAAAAAACTCTTCTCAATATTTGAGTATCGAGTTTTAGTGTCAATCATGGTTTGACTGAGGTAATAGAGAATGTTTTCACTACTGGCGTCATTTTTCTGTGCGAGGAAGGCTCCCAGTGACCGCTCTAAGGCCGTCATGTATAGGATAAGAGGTCTTCCTTCAATCAGGGTCATGAGCACTGGTGAGATTAAGAGGTACTTCTTTAGGGTGTCGAATTCCTCTTGAAAATCATCTATCCATTGGTACGTAACCCCCTTTTTCATTAACCCGGTGAAGGGAAAACATTTACCCACCAGGTTGGCTATGAACCACCTGATGTAGGCTAGGTGTCCTTGGAATCCTCTCAACTCAGTGAGATTGATGGGAGGTGGTAAACCAAGGATTGCCTTTGTCTTTTTAGGGTCTCCTTCAATACCATGATGGCGTACGACGAAGCCAAGGAATTTCCTCGAGGTAACCCCGAAGGCGCATTTCAAGGGGTTCATCTTCTGGCTATGTTGTCGAAGTTTATTGAAGAAAGTTTCAAAATCTAACAGGTGATCTGAGCGCTGTCTCGATTTGAACACCAAGTCATCTACGTAGCATTCGACGAATCTCCCCAAGAATGGTTTAAAGATACGATGCATGGTGCGTTGATATGTGGCGTCAGCGTTCTTGAGACCAAAGAGAATAACCCTGTAATAGAATACTTCTTGTGGGGCCCTGAAGGTAGTGGATTCTTCATATTCCCGGGCCATCCTGATTTTATTATACCCATAATAACCTTCCATGAAGGAGATATACTCATACCCATCCGTTGCGTCAATTAATAACTCAGTGATCGGGACCGGGAAATCATCTTTCGGGCAATGCTGATTGAGATCTCTGAAATCGATGCAGACGTGGATTTGTCCATTCTTTTTCTTGACAGGGACAATGTTTGCTAGACATATGGGGTATTGGACATCCCGAATGAATCCTACTTTAATAATATTATCGACTTCAGACTCTATCTTGGTAATATGTGTGGGGTGCGTCCTTTTGGAGGCTTGTTTATAGCCCCGGTGGTCTTTTGGAATACCTAAGTGGTGCGTCACCACTTCAGGATCTAGTCCTGACATTTCTGTGTAATTCCAAGAAAAAACATCTCGATGCTACCTCATAAAATAGGTATATATCTTATGCTCCTCAGGAGACATGGTTGTACTAATGAGAATGGGCCTCGGGTCTTCCTCAGTACCCAGGTTTATTTCCCTGAGCTCATCCACAGTGTTGGAGATACCTACCTCAAATGCGGGAGGTGCATCCCTGAGATCTTCCCCCTCTTCTTCCCCTACATTCTCATACTCTTGATCCGATGGGGGGAGAGTTCTCATCACGGGCTCTTGGGATTCTAGAGGCGAGGCATTGTTGGTGTCCTCGCTCAAGTATTCACCCCCAAATTGAGGGTTAGCGGTCGTTTCTGCACTACTATGCTCGGGCGTCATGGATGAAGTCATGAGGATAGCTGAGTACATGTCTGGACTTGAACTCATTCTCTCAAAATGGTTGATGGGCAGTACGTAGTCTTTTCCAAGCTGCTTGAGGGGTTCATAAGGAACCATCTCCAGGCCATTTGGAGCGGGGATCCAGTCGATACCATCGATCGAAGACTTCTTCTTCTTTTTCTCATAAAACCCGATGTCAATGTAGTGTGACTCGGAGATATCTAAAGGGTCCTTGTTAGCATGAAATGTTCTACCTTTTCCATTGATGCAATACTTAATACACTAGTGGTAGGATGAAGGAATGGCAATGTGCTTATGGAGCCATGACCTTCCCAGCAGGGCATTGAATGTTATGTTCTACCGGACCACTAGGAATTCTGAGTATGCCACAAGGTCACCAAAATGGGTTTTTATCTTGATTTGTCCCATTGGCTTCTGTTTACTCTTGTCGTAACCCAACAAAGTTGTGGATGAGGGTATTAGATCTTCCTCACTGTATCCCAACTTACAGAGTATCCATAGGGGAAGGAGGTTAAATCCAGAGCAGTTTTCAATAAAGAATTTCCGGATCCCGACATCATTTAGTGTTCCGGACATATATAGTGGCTTGATGTGTCCTTTCATGATCGCATCTTCATCCTGGTCGGTGAAGGAAATCACTGCATTGCATTCAGTCGGGCCAGTCTCCATCCGGTAAATCTCGGCGGTGGATACCTCGGCTTGAAACTCCTGGGGGATGAGAAAGTCTTCTATAAGTGCCTCCCTGAGATCTTCTGACAAACTCAGGGCATCCAGGATTGACAGTTTGTCTGGTACTGACACCAAGTGCTTAAGGATGTCGTATTTCGGCTCCAGCGGCCGATGCTTCTCCATTGGCAGGAGAGTCTTAGCAGGCACATTGGGAGCTAAAGTATGTGACGAGGAGGGACCGGCTGCGGGTTCAGATGTCGATGGTGTTCCCACATTCTGGGGACTCGGCCTGGCCGGTTTCTTTATGTGCACTAGGTGGTTAGACACTTGTTCTTCCTCTGATGGGTACCACAGAATGACGGGGCCAGAGTGGTTGCTTGTGGAGGTGGAGGGATATTCTTTCTCCTATTGATTCCGTCGAAGGGATCTCCCACGGATTTCCACGATATTAACAGTTTGGTCTTGGGTAAAACCATAGGGTTTGTTTCGGTCGTGACTATGCCTCCCCTGGTATCCCCTGATTCTGCGATTCCTCCTCTCGATCCCTTGTGTCGGGAACTCGGGTTCGTAACCATACCCTTCGTCAGGGAATGATTCCATTAGATGGACGACGTTGATGGAACCAAAGATTATCACCTCGTCCTGTGGCAGGTCAACCTGGTCGGTTGTCCCTGATGGTGTCATTTGGTGGGTCGGTGCTCATGGCACCAAGTTTGAGGGCATAAAGTCTGACAGTGTCGGGGCTAACTTCAGCCTCGTTGCAGACTTCTCCTCTTGCGCTTGTCTCCTCCCTTTTCGATTACGCCTGGATGACCGGCTTGTGGAGGGTTGTAAGGCCGATATTATACGTTGTGCAGCATTAGGGGCTGTTGGTGGCAACACCGGATGCTGTAGTTGAGCTCGGAGTATTACCTAAGCTCGATTGACAGTCTTCTGATTCATCCAGTCATCAAATTTCTACCCCTTATTTCTAGTGACTTCCTGCCACCCCTCCCCTTTGTCGGAGTCGGTGGTAGAAATATATGTCACATGTGTTGGGGGTGGTCCCATCTCAATCTTCCCAGAGTCTACCATCCTTTGTAGGAGGTCCTTGATGACAAATCATTCATGGATATTGTGACCCAAAATTCGATGGTAGGGACAGTAATTTGACCTATCATCGCGGCCGATTCTTTGAGCTTACCTGGCTCTGGGAGGTGGAGAGAATTGAAATTCATGGCGGCGATGAAGTAGCTGTGGACTTGGTCCTCCCAAAACGAGTATACTTTGTGTCTTCGTTCCTCAAACTGGTTCTGCTTCGATCCTCTCTGATCATCCCGCTTGGGTGGAGGCAGTCGACGATATGTAGGGGGCCCTTGATGATTTGGTGGAGGCCTAGGTGGTGGAGAAGGCGCAGGGGCTAGCTTGAGCGTGACAGAGGACGCTTCATCTCTAACTACTCTCTTTTCAAGAGCCTGTGAGGCTATTCGGGACTTCATATTAGTCTGCTGCAGGGAGTCCTCAATTATCTGGGTGATGGAAGAGAGATTGCAGAAGCCAGTGGTGCACTCCACTAGTATGAGCGGTGTTTGCAGCTCATCTCGAAGGTTATTGATGCATATGGAAAGCATCTCATCTTGGGGCATTGGCCTGTTCAGAGAGTAGGTTAGACCCTTCCATCTGGTGATGAAATCTGAAACCCTATCATTCTCCCTCTATTTTCAATTCATGAGGTCGCTGACCATTGTTTTAGGCAACGTTGAGCTGAAGTGGAACAGGAACTACTGTCGAAGGTCTTCCCATATTTTTGTTGACTGAGCTGGCAGGTTCGTATACCAGACGAAGGCAGAACCTTGCAAGGTCCGCACGAAGCATCTGAGTTTCACTGCTTCTTGTTGTTCCGAAGTTCCCATCATGGGGTCGCAATAAGACATGTAGTGCATCAAATGTTTTTCTGGATCGCCCGATCCATTGAAAATAGGGAATACAGGGCTCTCAAAATTGGGTGGAGGAGGCGTGTTGCTCACCAAATCCGGGTAGGGCATTCACTCTAGATGTACTAGATCACATCGGCCTTCCATTGCTTCCAATCAAGCTGACAGTGCCTCGATGGTGTTGGTGAGACCCTGGTTTACATCTTGTTGGGCCCGGTCTTGGGCAGGTGTAGCACGAGGCATTGCTTGAGGATCCGGCCCAGTAAGCACCAAGGGTCCATATTCTGTTTGTGACACCTTCGGAGGGTTCAAACGTACTCGTTATAGTTGCTTCCTAAGTGGAGGGAAGTCTTGGTGTTCATCTGAATCCATGTTCAGGTAGTTGGACGGGCCGGGCTCCGCATTGGGAAAGATCCCTGACCGCGCTTCATTTTCCAGAGCAAACCTTGGCCTTTGGGGTGTACTTTTTGGGAGTGCAAGGTGTGGCTCTTCTTGGGAAGCGCTTTCAATAAGACGATTCCTCTGGATTAGATCGGCGTTAATCCACCTCAATTCTTTCATTTCCTCTTCCTGTCGAGTGAATCTATCTTCGAGCGTAAGTGGATCATTTTTATTCAGAGAAGGAGGTGGGTTAAGGGTAACCAGCCCTTTTTTCTTCTCCTTGTTGGAAGCTCGCAGGGTAAGCGGAGGAGGGTTAGCTGGATGGGCGGCCATATTTAGGGAATCCCTCTGGTTCTGGGTGTGCACACCTGATGGTTCGTTGTGAATCACAGCCTGAACGGAACTGTTGTCTCCCGATCCATCCGGATTTGCATCATCTTCAGTGTCAGTCGTGGGTTTAACCTCTATGGTGTTTATGGATGCATACCGCGGGGTGGAGGAGGTGTCATCTTCCAAATAGTAAGAGGAACTACCGCGCCTTTTACTGGTCTTCCCCTTCCTTGTCTCGGGATTTCTTTCGGACTCCTTGACGAATGGTGACGCGGAGAGTTCTTTGATGCGACCTTACGGTATGCCTCCCTCTTGGAGGGGATGATGATTCAAAGGATAGGATAGGGCAGGAACCTCCTCTTCTGACTGTCCTCCCTAGACGAGAGAATACTGATTCTCATGGGGGAGGTTGTTGTTGAGGTGGTAAAAATGACCCCAGCCCTGAGGGTTGGGGTTGGCTCCATTCCTTGTACATTGAGTCTCTTCCCGTTTTATTGGTCTTACAGGGGCATTTGTTGTTAAAAATTCCCCCAGCCCTGTAGGCTGGGGTTGACCCTAGATTGCGGAAGTGGCTGCTGCTATCGTTACCTGCCTAATCTTGTGCGCCCCCATTCATGGGTGAACTAGATTTGATGTCGAGTTCACCTGTGAATCAATCCCCTCTAGGGAGGTAAGTAGTGACTGCTGATTGGCCTCTCTTAGGCGAGAGGCCACTTGTATGCTTTCGATGGCATGATTCATGAGTTCTTGAAAGGCATGTTCTCGTCGGGCCTGACGCTTATGGGACTTACTCAAGGACTATCTCTGTTGGGTGTGTCGCCTTTCCTGAACAGGGACCCCACTCAATTTTTGTCTTGACGTGATGACTTTTCAAGTCATTACGCCGAACGGGTTCTTCTGGACGGGGAGCAGAGTGAAATGCAGAGCTCCATGTTCTCCCCATCCTCTGATATGGACTCACGTCGGAGCGTCACCAATGAGGCAGTGCAACTGGTGCAGTGCACGGAAGCAGGCTAACTCAAGGTTTCCTTTATGCCTCTCAGGTCGCGGTTGTCGTGCCGAAGGAAGAGATTCCAGGTCGATGTGATGCATGAGGCCTCCTATTGTCTTGACATAGCCTACATACCCATCGTAGGGAAGGAATATTGATTTCAGCTGGCGTAGGGTTGTCCATATATTGGAGTGCATGTCATGCACACATTATTCTGGAAACTTTATGGGTATGACGAATTGAGAGGTGGTCGTGGGCCAAAACATAACTGGTACATCATTGTTGGACAGTCTTTTCCTTAGGTGAAACATGCCGGCATACTCCTCTGCTAGTGATTCCTCTACCTGGTCGGACCAACTGAGACGCTCACCGATAGTGTGGTCAGAGGTAGTGGGGCCAGTAGGTATTGAATTATCATGCAGGCGATTCCGAGGTGGTTCAGAAGATGAACATGGCCCCGGACCATCTCATGATTGGAGAAGGGTGTCATTGGTGACTAGCTGAGAATCTGACATGCTTGATCCCATCCCTCTGAGTTCCTCGGCATATGAGGGATTTTCTGTGCTTGATTCGGCAGGGGGAGGACCTTCCTTTCAATATGATATTTCACTGTGGGGAGGACCTTTGCAATGGCAGCTGCAATGGCGAGGGCTACCATTACAACTGTCGCAGGGAGAGAACCTACGGGGTACACCCTGGGGAGGGACTTCATAATGTACCACAATGAGAGGAGGCCCTTCTCGTTGCTCGGCGTCTAGGCATGGAGGGCCTTCGCTATCCGTGTCGTAATGTAGAGGGCTACCATTACTGCTTGAAGCCTCTCTTCATAGAGGAATTTTGTAGTGCATACCCTTGGGAGGACCTCCAAGGCATGTCGTGGAAAGGGGAGGACCTTCTAGATGTGTAGAATTGTTACGGGGAGGGCCTTCGCAACAACTTCCATCATGGTGAGGATGACCATCATGGTTTGACATTCGATGGGTATCCTGGGGAGGACCTTCAAGACACACTAAGATAAGGGGAGGACCTTCTTGTTGCTTGGGGTCATTGCAGGGAGGACCTTCGCAATGGCGGTCATGGTGGTGAGGACTACCATCACAGCTACTGTAGGGAGAATTTCTATGGGGTACACCATGGGGAGGGCCTTCAGAATGTACCGCAACAAGGGGAGGGCCTTCTCATTGCTTGACGTCTCTATGGGGAGGACCTCTGTTATCAGAGTGGCGAGGACTACCATTGTGATATGATGTCTGGATGTGCGGAGTGTCATTGCAACGTAACACCTGGGGAGGACCTTCAGGGTAGGCCACAACAAGGGGAGGGCCTTCTTGTCATGATGAGATGTCATTGTGGGGAGGGCCTCTATAGTTGCGACTACGATAGCGAGGACTACTATCATAATCTGTGGTCCCACTACACAGAGAGTGTTTGTAGTGTATACCCTGGGGAGGACCTTCAGGGTGGATCGTAGTAAGTGGAGGGCCTTCTTGCTGCTCGATCTTCTGGTCATGCGAAGGGCTTACGTGACTCACATCAAAAGAGAATCTCTCGTGATTGATCATTATATTCCTGTGGGGGAGGCCCCTGCGGGTGCTCTGTGGAGGACCTTCAGAGCTACTGGTAGTGACATTGCGGGGAGGACCTTCTCAACTTCTACTGATACTCCCATAATATGGTAATGGGTGGGCAGAGTTCTGAGCCTTCGATATGTTTTTAGAGGCATTGGGAACCCTAGCTTCCATCAGAACAGAGTCATGAACCCGTTCTTTATTTTCCGGTTGTCTTTGGTGCATTTGGGGTGCTTTCTTGCGGGCAGTGGGGACCGTCTGCTGTTGATAATGGCCTCACCTTTGGGTCCCTTTCTAATTGGGTCCCTTGATGCTATCAAGATATGGAAACGAATATCTTGACCTTTAGCAGGAATATATGCCTGCTCTGGAGCATCCACCGTGATGGACGGGTGTCCCCCAGTTGGAACGAGTGAAGCTACTCGATCCGGTTTCCCTTGTATCGTAGAATATGTCTGACGACCCTCCTAGGAGGAAGCAGGGAAGCAGATCTACTCTAAGGTTTCTATCTCATCTCTTAGATGAGTCGCCTCAATTGGAGAGACGGGATCACGGACCCGAGTCCTTGCTATTTCTACTGATGCAATTACATTCTGTCAAGTCTGCAAGATATGATCTTTGATCAATACCTGCTCCTCCATCATTTCCAAGATATGAAGAGAGATGTCTTTGGATGGAATGGGTATGAAGGCCCATTCCGATATCAGATTAGGAATATCCTGCTTCGGTCCTCTGGTGGTCAGTGGGTACTGAGAATTCTCCTATATCAGGGCAGGTGAACGAGTCTTCCCCTGTGTCGGGATATGCCGGCTTATCTCTTCATTTTTCACCACATCGGGATGGTGGACTTTACTTGCATCCGTAGGGAGTTGGCCCTGCATATGTTGGTTCCCCGCCATATCGAGTCGGTGGCATTTTTTGGCAGGGAGACATGCCCACCTATTAATTGCCACCACATCTGGATGGCGGGCTTTGTTGATCGCCACCACATCGGGATGGTAAGCGTCAGGAGCATCTTCCAGGAACTGGTCCTGCAAATGCTGGGTTTCCACCACGTCTGGTTGGTGGGCTTCATGACCCTGGTCAGGGAGAGGTTCATGTCGGGTAGGTGTCTTCCTGTGTGAGTGATGGGTTTGATGGATCTTGACGGGGATGTGCGCCTACTCGTATGATGCTGCCATGTCTGGATGGCGGACTTTGGAGGAGTGGGTAGGTGTATGTGCCTGCTCGCAATATGTCTCTGTGACTGGGCAGCGGAGCTCCTCAGGGACAAGGGTGATGACCGGTCCCTGGTTGTACATTTTCCGCCCTCGTCGGGCGGTCCAAGGGGCCGGAGCTCAGGGAGCATGGTCTTGGATCCTCAGGGTGACATCCTCCTTAGCGTGAGGATATTGAGTAGCGGCGTAACTGTGACGACGTCTTCTGGTGGGGGCCTTAGAGCGGAACCCTCATTCAGTAGGGATGAAGTCCTCAGTGTCGACCTCATCTACCTCCCTAAGATAAGGGAGGTACGTGTTTTCTCATTCTGGGGATAGACTCCCAAAATGGTTTGAGATAGAAACAGGAGACATCTGGATCTGCTTTCACAGCCGTTGCTGGGCAGGCGACCGGCGGGTCTTGGCAGTTTGGGGGGCGTGCATGGCTGCCTCCACCGTCGGAAGAGTACCGTTCAAGTGGTACTCTCAGATCAACGCATCTGAGACCCAACGTTAAAGACGCTGAGTAGGTGATGGAGTCCTTCATTGGTGAGGATGTCCAGTCATTTCATTGCTTGAAGTATGCGTTTGTGAGTTCCTCCGTGATTCCATTGGATCAAAGGGAGTTCTGATTGGTACCTGTAAAATATTTTAACAAATGCAAACAGCAAACCCATCAAAGTAGCATCTCATAATCCCATGCATAATAAATGACCTTGCTTGGCCCTCCTTATGGGTATAAGGGGGAACAGAGTGGGATTAGGTTAAATCTATCATGTTTGGTTAAAGATTCACATTGGGTTCACCATTTTTGTTTCGAACCGGTTTGGTGGGAGGACCGACGCACCCGATGGTCGATCTTACAGAGGACCGAGCTCCTCTTAATCACTCAGGTCGGGTATATCGGTCTTCGTTTCGAAATTCCCAACGGTTCTATATCCAACTATCCATGGACCTGCTTTCCAAAGGCAGGCGTTCGTTGGGCGATTCGGCCAGTGATGCTTAAGAACTCACATTGGTCGAGAGGATGGGAAGTCGGGCTCATCGCACCCCTTTTTGGGGGGAATTATTTCCAGTTCTAGGACTCTCTTATAGATTTAAGATGTATTCATATGTTCGCTAATCTTTGGTTTATCCCAAAGCATAGTATCCACGGATTACCCCTTAGTTGGCAATGATAAATTGAATGTAGGGATGCTGAGTCATTTAGGCCCGAGGTTTACCATCCCTCATTGGGATTAATGACTCTGAGGAGTTTGAACTCATTGAGACGGCACGGGTTTGAAGCCCCATAACTGGGTGCTCTGGAGTTTATTGTCATCCAGGGGGGATAGATAATGACTTGAGCGTTTGGATCGAACCCGTGATACGGGCTTCCTACGTATCCTCATGAGAGGAATAAGAATCCATGTAGTTTGGTTCCACTTGATGGGACACATCACCTTTTAAGTTCGTGTGACAAGGACCCAACCGTATAGTTTAACATCTTGTGGCAAGGACACCCGGGCGAGAGATGCCCGGTCAAAGTTGGTGTTGGACTTACACTAAAGCGGCCCGGAAGACCCAAGGGAGATGATTTCCTGGGCCTAGATACGGTCCTGCTGGGGTCATGAGGACATGGTCTGAAAGTGACAGATGTGTATCAGACTTAGATATCGGGCTTGCACCTCGGGGAGGTTTCTTACGTATCCCGGTTGGTCGGGGATCAAAGTTCACGTAGTTTTTGGAGATTAGGGCTTACATGTGAGAGTTGCCTATTGTTGGGATTGAACCTTGAGGAGGTGTCCTACGTACCCTGTTTAGGAAATAGGGATCAAAACCTACTTAGTTCATTTTGATGGGCATGATTGGGACTTATACATGTTTAGTGTCCCAAATTGGGATTGAACCTCGGGGAGGCATCCTACGTACCCTGTTTTGGAAACAGGGATCAAAACCCACATAGTTCATTCTTACCATCGTCATTGTGTGGACGACGTGACCATCACAAATATCTATGCTCACGTGAGTCATGCTCGGTGTGAGAAACAAGAGAATGCAACAGACATGGCAAGCCTCACACATTCTCCCAACCGAGTGAAGGGGAGGAAGACGACGAGCGGAGGAAAAGGACGGGACCACTGGACTCTCCTTCTCCATGATGTTGGAGGAAGGTAGGAGTCGCGTAGCAGAGCAATGAACCTTCCGTGATGAAAGGGGAAGGGCCATTGGCTTCTGGCAAGGATGGTGTGGGGATTACTCTAGGAGGGATGCCCAGTATGGGGTATAGGTGTACTACAGTTTAAAGTCATATAGTTGGGACAATGGAATCACAGTTTAATTTCATGTTGTAGGGACTATTTCCATATAGTTTAATGTCATGTGGATAGGATGAGGGTCATATAGTTTAACGTCATGTGGTCAGGACGACTAGGTGGGAGATACCTAGTAATGGTTGGTGTGGGACTTACACAAGGGCGGCCCTTTCTGGATGAACCTAGCAAAAGGAGCTAGGTAATGCGGTTATAGGAGAGTTATGAGGAGTAGCTAGACTCATGGAATGTATAGGACGGATGTTGCAGCGGCATAAGGGTGCAATAGAAAATATTTTTGACCCACCCCGAAAAGTTCGTGGTGCGACTCTGCATTTTTCATGGGGGTCAGTGACGGTAGCGAAGGGACCGGCCCAGAGGGTCGGGACCGCAGCCCAGCACTAAACCCGAGCTAGGGTACGGGGGCGCAGCCCCCACGGTATGGACTAGTGAGTGCATGAGGTTTTCCACATGGGGCGGGCCGCGTAGGAGCTGGCTGCAGAGAGCTGGCCGTGAAGGACTGGCCGCGAGGGACTGGCCGCGGTGGAGCTGGCCGCGTAGGGTGTTTGCGGAGGAGCGAGCCGCGTAGGAGCTGGCCGCATAGGAGATGGTCGCGGAGGGTATCTGCGGAGGATCTATCCATGTAGGGTTTCCACGGAGGAGCGAGCCGCGTAAGAGCTGTCCATGTAGGAGCAGCCGTAGAGAGGCTGTTCGCGAAGGGTGTCCGTGAAGGGTGTCCGCGAAGGGTGTCCGCGGATGAGATGGTAGTGGAGGAGGCAGGCCGCGTAGGATGTCCGTGAAGGAAATAGCCACTAAGGGATGGCCGCGGAGGAGATGGCCGTATGTGGTTCATGGTTTGGTTTCTCCTCTATATGGAAGAGTGCATCCGCGGACGATATGGGGTCCGTGGATAGTCACGGAACTTTACTGTTAGGAGTGATTTCTCTAGCGTCTCCCCCCGGGTTTTCACCCGTCCTTTCATCCCTGCATTTTTTGTGCCCCTTAGTGACTATTTATAGAGTCGTGAAGAGGATGTATTGATAGTCACACGGCACTTTTTGCGGAATCCCATGAAGGAATCCCCACCTACGAACGACTCGGTCAACCAGGGATTTTTGGAACTGAGATTCGCAGGATTGCTTCCACGGCAGCATACTTCTCCGCCCCTATTCCGTGAGCAATGAGGTCTGTGATGGTGGAACGGGCTGACTCCATCGGCGATCTTCCTGGTTCACGCCCTTGTATGCGCTCCGCCTCCGTTTTGCGAACGACGGTGTCTGCAGGAGGGCAGCTTGCTGAACCGGCCACGTACTATTGCTGGGAGCCGGTACGCGGACCGGTTCGGTCCTTTTCCAAGTTTTGGGGTAATTGGATTTCCCCTTTTTAGAATTTTCAGGACCCTACACATACCTAACCTAACTGAGGGGCATCATCCCAAATCAAAGCAAAGTCCATACTAAGGGTCACTAGCCAGAGCATAATCATAAACTACTGTAGCAAGCATTCTCGAAAAATCCACTAGTTATGCGAGGTTCCCATGTTATGTCTAAAATGGGGGTGTTCTAAGGAGTATCAAGAAATCAATCACATATATATATATATAAATAATAAATTCAAGCCACATAGACACAATAATCACCCCTAAATCACACCAGGGAGTAATCCCCTTTCCTTACAACCATTAATGAATAAGGGAATTCCCATACCAAGGACCTCCCATTTCCTTTAATTACAAACATGTAAAGAGATATCTCCTAAGGAGAGTTTTCCAAATAAAACTTGTTTTCAGAAGTGTAAACCAAGACTCGCAAATTATTTAGGTGTTAAACCATTTAGAAAGGGACAAACACACCACTTGTAAATCAAAAATCTATTTATAAATCCTCTTGAAAACTTAAATCTCCATTTAAAAAATCAAAACTCATATATAAATTCCAACTATTCGTTTTGATAAACCATTGGTGTGTGGATCTCAATAAAATAATTTCATGAAATTTAATTCAAATAGAAAACCACTTGATTTCATTCCAAATAATTATTTGAAATATTATATATCACTAATTTGTATCAAAACATGCTGTGAACATCAAGCAATCAATAATTCTTAAATTTAAAGGCCAATCCATGGAGATACCTACCTCAATCAAAGATGCCTTTGATGATGACCACTTCACACTTGCATGAACATACAACTTTATATATATATATATATATAACCCTTGATCCAATACACATATTCCCCTCACTATGAGAGAATATGTACAATGAGGGTATATATATACATACCTATGTATATGTCTGCAAGTCATCTTTAAGTGTCCACAATGTGTTATCTTCAACGAACGCCACAACAACGGACCTAAAACTTACCCTCACATACCCTAAGAACCAAGAACCAACCAAAACATACACCCATTTGGGGTTAGGGTTCACCAAAATCATGAACAACACAAGGGAGAAAATATACTAAGAAATAGGGGGAAAGAAGGAGATGGAGAGAGGGGGAGCCTTATTAAATTTGATCGTATAGGAATTCGGAAGGAAAAGCAGCTCAATGGAGAGGTGGGAGGTGTGACGCATGGCCAGGAGCCCCTTCTAGGTGTGGTTCGAGTGAGAGAGTGGGGGATAATGGGGATCATGTGTGTAATGGGTGAGGGGTGTTATATTAGGTTTTTATTTTGTTTTTATTTTTAGTTTTACTTTAAATTATTTTATTTATTCTTTTGAAAAAAGACAGAGTGCATGGTTTAGAAAACTATGCGGACTCTATTAGGATCATGGAGAACACCACATGGTCTAGCCACACAATTTGTAAAACCATGCACCAACCATGTGTTTGGCTCTATCAAATATTATAGAAGTTTTCACATAGTTACCACATGATTTGAAAAACGTGTGCCTTAATCGTGTGACTTTCTCTACATGCCCAAAACTCCCAATTTCAAAGGAAAAACACTCAGAATAGAAGATAAATAAATAGTAACTCAAAAATAATTAAATTAAAGAATAGTTTTAGGTATGGCTGTGAAAATTCTCCCCACCATGACACTTTATTTCCCTAGAAAGTCCCAAGATACTTGGTTGATCAAGACCAAAGCAAAGATGAACTACGACCCAAGGCAGGACCTGAAAACTCAAAGACCGAAGAACCAACACTTGCTTCCATTCAAAACCCTGAACTATGAAATCTCAAAAGAAACTACAAGACCATACTCAAAATAATTCAAGCATCCAAGGATGACATCTCATAAGAACAAAGAAATTGAAAAAATAATGAATGGATTATGAAGAGGAGGCTTGCTATCTTCCAAAAAAATCCAACAAGGAAAAATTGGAACCCTAACATAGAAACTATCAAAGAAACTTGTTGTGGTCTATTCTGGATCTCCATGGGCATCCATCACACAACCCACTATCCAATCTAACCAACTACTTTGATTAGGGTTGGGTGGGGAATAAATAAGAAAGTTCCCCATCAAGAACACCTATAATTTGGGTTCATCATTGGCTCATCCTATGGAAGCCTCCCCACCATATTAAGACTCCATAAAAATATTTATTTCCCAATTCAGAATAACTCTCGAATCCTAAAAAACCAAAAACTAAGGGGAATGATGCTTGGATATAATAATTCCACCATCCAACCATAACAAGATTCAAAATTTTCCCAAAAAGGTGCTTACATTAAGAACATAATTCCAAAAAGTACACAACCTCATTCTCCATCCCCAAATAAAATAAGGCATCACTAAACACCACACCCAAAATAGAAATCATTTTCAACAAAATAAACTTTAAAATAATCCCAAATCATCACCCTACTCCTATAAATAGGATGGAGGTCTTTTGGAGGGGTGGACCTAGCTCCACATAGCTTCCTAGAAACACCCCGTAAAAAATGTTGCTAGTGACCCAATAATCCATAGATATGAAAGGTATTTGTTTCTTATAGACAAGATAGATTCTTGTGACCCTACTTTCCATATTGATGACACACCAGGGTCTTATTCCCAGAAAAAATCTGATGAAATATTAGAAGGCCCTTTAATTCCACCACCATCATAATCAACTTTAGGCCGCTTTCCCATATCTTTACTGGAATTCCCTTAACTGTTTCTAGAGATTGAAAGAGGATTGTATACCTCGAGCACCCTTGATAACATATCCTTGACCCGAAAAGCTTTCCTGACCACATCAGAAAATGTGGTTAGACCAAATTCTAACACCCATGACTAAAGGTCAGGATGAAGTCCATTTTAAAAATGTAAAGCTTTAAAAGAACCATACCCAAACAACTCTAGGATTTATGGAACTATATCCACAAAATGACAGATTAATTCCAACATTGATCCATCACTTTGTTGAAGGCATCACATCTCCATCTCCCTTGCCTCCTTCTTAGCCTCAAAGAAGTATTGTCGGATGAACGATGCCTTGAATAATTCCTAGGAGAGGTTTTCTCAAATCTTGGTCCCAATGAATGATTTACACCACTTCAAACTCAAACCATTGATCATAAAGGTAGTGAAATTAACCTTTAAAGACTCAAAAAACTCAAGGAAACCAAATATGCTTTCAATTTCTCACATCCATTCTTCTACTTCAAAGGGATTTGTTTGACTATAAAAGAGAGTAGGGTTCAACTTATGAAACTCAAGGAGTAATTATTTAGGTTGATAAACTGGAGGGTTCACTAATGGTTAACTACTCATAGCTGCACCTCAAATATCCATCAATTATTTGGTGGGGACGTACTCCAAATAACAAGAAATAAGAACTCAATCAAAGCTAACTCACTGTCAAGAAATTTCCATAATTAAACACCAAACATAAAAGGAAACCAACTCACAAATTTCCCAAAGCTTTTTAAAAAATATTGTTAAACACAATTTAAAAAACCATTTTAAAACTCCACACCCTAATCCATTTCATTCCACAAAAATCCCTTGAATTCAATCGATAAATCTGACCTTCTTTCCATTAAAACTCCTTCTCATTTTAAAACAAGCCCCAACTACCCCTTTGAAATATCTCAAACCAGATTTTAAAATTAATAGTGAGAAATGAAACCATTTTTTAAAACCCTTCCTATCAAAATTCATTTAAATTCGAAATCCATTTTCCAATACATTTATTAAATAGGTTTGAAAAACTCGTTTATCTTTTTGGAAAACCAACACACCGTGATTTGAAATTCCGGTTTTATAATTAAAAACAAGGTTTTCAAAGTAATTTTAAAATTAGGAAGACCTAAAATAAATTCACAGGGGACTAGTAACAATTAGTGAATTGGAAATATGATTGCAATTCATATTAAAATCACACCACTACCACAGATATTCATTTAGTACCACATCCTTAGGACCACTTGGATTGTTATGCCCTATTAGATCACTAAAAACCACTGGTCCAACTCTCATTTTGTTCCCCAAAAACAAAACATATCATAAAAAATCTACAAAAACTAATTAAAAAAACACTATAAACCAATTCCAAGTATAATACTATGAAAATAACAAGTAAATAATATCAAAAATAAAATCCCAAATCCCAATGTCCCATGGTAACACAAGGTTTTTCATAGAAAGTGTTGTCCAAACACTTCCTCATACCTACACCCCAAGTCTTGATAATCGTACTCCTTATACCTTGACAACCCAAATAATAAAATTGTGATCTAAAATTAAGGTCCTCTAAATAACCTAGGCTATCATACCATTTTTTCATGAACCAACTCAGGTTGACCCCAAACCGATCACCTGAGTCGGCCTGTGACATCCCCGAGGCATGTTCTTGATCACCTCAAGATGGTGAAAATCACTAGGGCATCATAGAGTAATGATGGGAATGATTTCACCAAAGATAAATAAACAAAAGTAGTGGAAATATAAACAATCATCCAAATATAAAATAAAATAAAATAAATAGCAAGAACAAAAAGATATAAACTAAAAATAAAACAAAGTTGAACCTAATGACCAAACAGATCTATGTGTGACCTTGAGGGTCACTCAATGAACCTAAAACCCAACATCACTCTATAGAGATCGAAACCAATATGGAACAGTACATAGAGATAAATACAAAGGTATACTAATGGGTGTGAGTATTAAAATTTAGTAGACATTCCCAAGTAAAACTATTCCCTATGCATTTCCTTTAAATAAAATATTCTTTTATTGTAAGTTTGAAATACAATAATATAAACATAGTTTTTCATCCATTAAATTTAAAAATAACTCATAGTCCATTTTCCTCTTTATTTAGAGCAATTTTTCGAAAAAGGAAAGGTTTGATAATTTTAAAAGAAAGGGGAAGAGGTAGATGGAGAGAGTGTGTGAATAATCTTCCAAAACATTTTTCATGAAAAAATTTAAGAAAAAAACATTCAATTTTCATAAGGGTTAGATAATACTATATAGCGGGTAATGGGAAAGAAGTAAACAAGTAACCAAACTAGATGAAGCACCAAGATTATCCACCACAGATAAAAAAATGTTGGGGAACATGGGAATACTTTGGAGCTTAGGGGAAAATCTAGAACATACTGTAACCTGATCCATTCTATCGACGCGCCTAATGCAATCCAATAGCCCTAACAATCGCTCATACCCTACTTAGCCTAACCAAGGTAAATCATCCCAAAGTAGAGTAAATTCTATACTAAGGGCCACTAGCTAAAGCGTAATCCTAAACTAGTGCAGCAAGCATTCTCAAAAAATCAACTAGCAATGCTAGGTTCCCATGTTATATCTAAAATGGAGATGAGCCAAGGAGTATGAAGAAATAAATCATATATATAAATATAAAGAATAAACACAAGACACATACACACAAGAATCACCATTGAGTCACCCCAGGGAGTAATCCCCTTTCCCTCCAACCATTAGTGTATAAGGGAAGTCCCATGCTAAGGACCTCCCATTTCCTTAAATGATAAACAAGGAAAGAGACATCTCACAAGGGGGGTTTACCAAATAAAACCTTTTTCCAAAAGTTACAACTAGTCCTCACACATTTTTTGGGTGTTAAACCATTTAAAAATGTCCAAACATGCCACTTATAAATCCAAAATCCATTTAGAAGTCATCTTAAAAACCCAAATCGCCATTTAGAAAATCAAAACTCACTTACAAGGATTTAATTCAAAGAGAAAACCGAATTATTTCATTCCAAATAATTATTATAAATATTATATATCACTAATTTTTATAAAAATATGGTTCAAGCATCGAGCAATCAATAATTCTTAAATTTAAAGGCCAATTCATAGGGATACTTACCTTAATCCAAGACGGCTTTGACGACGACCACTTCACACTTGCACACACATACACTTTTATATATATATATATATACACACACCCATTGACCCAATGCACATATTCCCCTCACCATGATGGAATACGTACAAGGAGGGTATATATATATATATACCAATGTATATGTATGTAATTTGTCTTCAAGTGGCCACAACATGTCGCCTTCAATGAATGCTGCAAAACAGACCTTAATCTGGCCCTCAAGAACCCTAATAAATAAGAAACAACCAAAAAAAACGCCCATTTTGGGTTAGGTTTTACCAAAATAGAGTTCAACACAAGGTATAAAAGAAGTCCGAGAAATAGGTGGGAAATAAATAGAAGGATGGGAGGAGAACCTTACCGGAGTTGATCGCATCAGAGATCAAAAGCAAAAACAACTCAACGGAGGGAGGAGGGGAGGTGTAATGTGTAGGAAGGAGCCCCTCCTAGGCATGGTTTGAGAAATATAGGGGGTATAAGGGGGTCACATGGGTAAGGGGGAGAGGTGTTAGATTAGGTTTTTATTTTATTTTATTTATAATGTTTCTTTTAATTAATTTAATTTTGTTTTAAAAGATAGGGCACGCGGTTTAGGTCACATGGTTTGGAAAACCATGTACCCTTTACTGGGATCCTGTAGAACCCCACACAGACTGACTGCATGGTTTAGAAAACTATGCACCAACTATGTGTTTGACTCTATCAAAGATTAAAAAGTTATCGCATGGTTATCGCACGGTTTGTAAAATTGTGTGTCTTAACTGTGTGGCATGCTTTGCATGCCCAAAATTCCCAATTTCCAGGGGTAAACACCTAGAAGAGAAGATAAATAAATAGGGACTCAAAAATAATCTAATTAAAGAATAGTTTTGGGTCAGGGTGTTACATATACGACATACATAGGTATCTAGATGCATGAACATATACTTAAAATAGTTTTCAATCCTCAAAATCCATATGAAGATCAGTTGGGAAAATAAGAATATAGAAAGATCATGCACATAATGTATCCACAAATAACCAAAGATAATTCATGACAAGATGGTGTACACAACTAATACAAACCTGAAACACTAGCCAGTATAAGTGAATCCTAATTTTCGGAAACCTCAATCCCTTATAAATGCTACCCACTAGAACCATGGAATCATGATAACCTACCCTAGTGAAAGCTAACTCCACTAGGGCTTATATATTTCTATCTTTTTTCCACACCCTAAGGTCTCCCAATATGCTATTACATTATCATTATATTAACGAAAAAAACCATGTTTCATAAAACATTTTCCATGGAAAATCCCCCTTTAAATTCATTCCCACATTTTCATAAAACAATTTCAATAGTGATTCCACACCACTTCCATTCTTGAAAAATCACTTTCATTTCAAATTAATCTTTGAGGTATTTCAACAAATACATCAGGTGCATGGATCATGTTTTCAAATATGACATGTTTTGAAAAACATCCCATTTCCACAAAATATTAAATCTAATTTCAATATTCAATTTCATAAATAAAACCAAAGTAAAGCATCATAAGAACCATAATATCAATAAGGTATAGACCATAGGATATAGAAACTTTCCTCAAGAATGATGGAAACCTCATCACCTCATAGACCAATGATGGGAGAAGAAGATATTAAGTTCTCAAAAACCAAGATCTGATTGAAAAAATATCAATTATACATCTTCATGATAGATCTAGTGAACTAATCTCATATGGAATAAAATGCATGGATAGTAAGATAAGAAACATATAAAAAGGATCTACTTACTGGATTACACCCAAAAAATATCTAGGCATTCAATTGGCATCAATATCTATCAATGAGAAGTGAGGAAGGTCTAAATTCAACACCAAGGACACTCTAAACTGAGGAAAAACAAATTAGGGTAGAGGGAGTAGGATTAGAGAATTAAAATAATTATTTCAGTTGAAAATGAGATTTTCACCCTTACTAAACTGTATGCCCAATGGAATTACTGGATAGACACTGAGCCTCACTAGCTAGCTAGTGGTCCGCTATCATATTATTGATAGACCATTGGTTGGATGGTGGGTACAAGTAGAATTCCTATAACTCTAGTTCCTCCACTGAATGTTTGGTGTAATTCCATCAACTGGCCAATGGAACCTATAGATGTGGAAGTGCTCTACTAGACAACATAGGCTAGTTTGTTCCCTCCACTAACTAGTCGGCATCCTCATAATACTACCAAATACCAATAACTCCTCTCATGATCTATGAATGACTCAAAACTCAAAAAAGAAAAATACAAAAAAAATCATTGTTCCTGGTTCTATATATTGGGGTGTGGCAATTCTCCCCACCATAAAAGCTTTTTGTCCCTAGAAAGGCTCAGGATAACAAACCCAATGAGAGATAATACCATTTTTGCATCATCAAGGCCCCATTATCCTATTTATCATGGTTTTACTTACCACATAGTCATCTCACTCAAATCAATGGGATCATCTTTCCATGAAACACCTTATCCTATCAGTCCAATATCTGCACATTCATTTTAATCACAGAGGTGTTGAGTTCAATCTCAACATCTTCCCACTCAATCATATGGGATAGATCTAGATGATATTTATTAAGTTGGGAAACATGGAACATGTAATGGATAGAATTCAAACAATCTAGTAAGTCTAGACGATAAGCTTCCCTCCCAAGTCTCTCTATAATCTCAAATGAGATAACATGACGAGGTGTTAACTTACCCTACATCCCCAAACATTTATGTCCCAACCAAGTTGAAACACTAAGGAAAATATAATCACCCACCACAAACTTTAATGGATGATCATGTTGATCAACATATGATTTCTAGTGACTCTAAGTTATTGCTATCCTTTTCTTGATCAATTTCATTAAATCTTACATCTCTTGAATGATGCTTGGTCTAACCAAAGACCATTCTCCAACCTCTACCCAATAAAGAGTCAATATGCAAGGCCTCCCATAAAATTCCTCAAAAGGAACTATTCAGATCAAATCCTGATAACTATTGTTATAAAAAAATACACTAAGGGTAGATGTTTCTCCCATGATTCAATGAAGTTAAGAATGCATGTTAAAAGCATGCCTTTAAGAATTTGGATGGGTCTCTTACTCTGGCCATATTTTTGGGGATGATAAGTTATGATTAAATTAAACTAAGAACTCATAACTACCTAAAATCCACTCCAAAACCAAGATATTAATTGAGGGTCCCTATTAGAGATGATAGAAAATAGCACACCATTAAGTCCTATAATCTCCTTCATATAAAATTTCTCGAGGTCCTATACCTTTTTTGACTCCTTGGTAGGTAGTAAATGCACTGATTTCATGAGTCGATCAATAATCACCCATATCGTATCCTTGCCACTAAGTGTTTGAGGTATCCCAATCATGAATTCAATGGCTATATCATACCATTTTCATACCAGAATAGGTAAAGGTTGCAGAAAACCAATAGGCCTCTAATATTATGCCTTAATTCTCTAACATGTGAGGAAAGGAACACAAAACCCACAATCAATCATCTAATTCTTAGCCACCAGTAGTGACATCTCAAGTCATGGTACATCTTGGTAGCTCCAGGGTGCACAAACCAACTTTATTGGTGTCTATTATCCAATAATTCCTACCTCAAGTATATCAAAAGAACTATCCTATATCTAAAGCGAAAAAACCCATCAGAAGATCAAGAACACTCACTTGAGGTCTCCCGACCATAAATATTCCTACAAAATCATTAACACTCTACATCCTTAGTCTATACAAGTCAAATCTGATCATCCATAAATGATTCATCTCAAGAAAAATATATGAATACATATCTCTCGTCTCTCCCTTCATCCAAGTGAATCTTAGTAAACAAGCACATCAAGCACCAATCTTCAACTAATTCCTTTACTACCTGAGGAGACTTATTAGGGATTGGGGATAATCCTAGGATAATTCTCTCTGCCTCTCCTCAGTGATGACGAATGCAACAGCTCTGGTCCCTCATCCCCCAGTGGAGGAGGGATCTCCGGCATCCAACAGGATAGCAGGGCCTTCTTTCCGCCCCTTTTCTAACCCCGACTAACTCCCTCCCTTCTCGAAATCTTCACTAATTAAAAAGGTTGTGGATATCATCAACAGTCTCCCCAATATCCATATTTCATCTTCAGAGTTCGCAGAAACCATTGTGCTCTTGAACCTAACACTGGTGGCTCAGTTTAGATAGAGGAGACCTTCGGTTGATTCCTTCGATAGGTTCGTCTTCACCTCTTGGAATCTTTATGAGAGGGTGACAGTGGGTTTGTTCGAAAACCAACATATTATGATCTTATTTTCTTCTGAGGTGGACCTCATCAAAGAATGGTTGAGTTCCCCTCGTAGTGTTGACAATTTTCAATTCTTCGTATTTTGTTGGTCTTTCGAATTCCACATGAAGTGGGATCTGCCTTTGGCTACGGTTTGGGTAAGTTTTCCAAATCTTCCTTTTCCATTTCAAAATACATCCATTATTAGGATGATTGGTAATCTAGTTGGTATATTTCTATATTTTGATAATTTTACTAAGGCGGTTTGTCGCCCTTTCAACCCTCAAGTTTTTGTGGAAGTGGAACCATCCCGAACTTCTTTTCATTATGTATGGATTTCAATTAGTGAGGAATATAGGTGTAAGAAGCATGTTATTTATGAAAACTGGATTGATTTCTGCTCTACCTACAAGAGTTTGGGGAACTCCTCAAATGATTGTTGTTGGAGTTCTATAATAAGAAGGGGCAGGGGAATTGGCAACGAAGTCTACTCGATGTGAAACATACTGGTCCACTCGATGGAGGTTTGTATCTAGGGAGTCCAGACCATGATAAGGATGAAGGATGGTAGCAGGGGTAATGTTCCAAAGAAATGTGAGGAGGATGGCCTGGATCAGTCGACAATGGGTATAGAGGGGGGAGGTCAGGGACCTCAAGTGTTACGAATGGTGGAGGAAGAGCAACTCAATAGTACTTCAGTGGAATGTAATATTGAGGGGATTTCTATCATGGATCAAGTGAAGAAGACCTCGGTCTCTCAGGTTAACCCAAAGGTGTCTAAGGTGTTCCGCATGCTGAAGTTGGATCTGGTTAGACCTTTCATTAGTAGGCCGAAGGATGATGGTCTGGTACCGCATGAGGCTGCTCAAATGGAAAACTAGTCGAATGGGTGTACTGCGGTTATGGTGCAGGTGGTTAGTGGGGAGGAGGTTGCATCTATAACTCCTTACACCGAAGTGTTAGGGCCAAGCAGTGGAGAGGTTTATAAGGTAAGATAGGAGGTTGCTACTGAAATGGTTAATTCAACCAGAACTGGAATTCTAGGGGGTTCAGATTATTTGATCAACACTCCTATTCACTTGAGTAAAAAATTTGAAGGTCTTTTCGAGGTTGGTTTTAGTTCAGATCCATCCTTCCTAGTTCAAGATGACAGGGTCTCTGGGAAGGATACCAATGAAAGTGAACATGAGATCTTAGAAGATAAATCATTAAGACCGAAGATTAATCAGAGTCTTAAGAGGAGGAAGGGGAGGAAGGATTACTCCTCCTTATCACCTCCTATGGAGACTCGTTCTTTGAAAAATACAAATGCCAAAAAGATGGGCATTGAGATTCTGAACAACCAGAAACCAGGAGACCGGGGAATTGAATCTTTGGATTTACTTTTATTATCTGAAGAAGAAGTGATTGAGAAGTCTCTACTTCTTAATTCAACGAAAGAGGAGGCTGCTAAAATGATGGGGAGGTCACTAAGGGTGACTCTTAATGAGGAACAATACTCATGGATTAACAAACATGATCTAATTATGGTGGGGGTTTCAACAAAGGCAAGATTAACATCGAGGAATACATTCATTCCTGGGATCACCTCACTTCTAATTTTGAAAAGTGAATGATGGAGGATCCAGGTACATAGGTTTCTTCTTTATCTTGGAAATTTTTTAGGGAAACAGACTCTAGTAAGCTCAAGTGGATTTTTAATGACTCTGTTTAAGCTGATGTTTTGGTGGGTTATTTTGTGAGGATTGCTTGTTAGGGATATCTGGCCTTGGACCACTACTCTGTTTGTTTTGTGGTGGTTTTTTAGAGATGCTTTAGATAGGGACCAGAGCAGTAAGCCTTCATTGGTGCATGTCATTCGGATTGGGATGATTGAGAGGGTATGTCTATGCCATCTGTTCTATTCCTGTGCTCCTACGCACAGGACAACTAGCCAAATGTCATGCTTTGGTGAAGGCTTATTATCACGGTTCAATTTCTGGGGAGGGGAAGCTCCGGTTTTCAGGTTTTTCTTTATTATGTTTATTTTCTTTGTTGTAATGCTGAACATGTGGTTTATCACTTTCCCTTAAAAGTGTTTTGATAGTAAAAAAATAATTTTCAGTCCTTTACTGCCTGAGTTAGTAACTTTCTTCTTAAATAATATGAGATCACATTCTATTTTTTGGGGGTATAAGAAATAATAAAATAAAAGGTATGAAGTTAATCTACACAATGTTTTTATCTCAAGTTCAGATCCGTTTGAGTAAAGACATCCTTCAAAAACTTATGGTCTGAATACACTGTAAAATAAGGTTGGGGAATAAAGTCTTAAGACTGTGCATAACTGCCTCCAACTCGAGAATATAAATGGGGTAGTTCTTTTCATGAGGGTGTAAATAATTAGATCCATAATATACTACTTGTATCCCCTACATCAGAAAACAACTCAAACCCATACCTGATCCATCATAGTATACATCATAACTAGAACCCAACTCAGGAAGAATCTAGACTGGAGTTGAAGTCAATCTCACTTTCAACTCCTAAAAATATTTATGGCACCGAACACTCCAAACAAAATTTACACCCTTATGATCAACTCTGTCATAGGAGATGAAATTTTGGAGAAGTCCTGAACAAATCACCTATAATAACTATAAAATTATAAGAAACATTGAATCTAAAAAACATTTTTGGGCTCCTCCCAATACATCACTACCTGTATATTTTCATGATCCACTAAGACACCCTTCTAAGAAATCACATGGACCATAAATTACACTTATTTAATCCATGCAATGCCCTGACCCCAGTTACCCAGAGTCGGTGCATTATTATATAACATTGTCATGATACAATAAATCATGTCCCAAAAGACCGATCAGTTTAGTAGCCTTGGAAGTACTAGATACATACATATGTTTTACATTACATTATGAAATAAAAAAACAACATTGTGTCTTCGTAGAACATACTCATATCCCTTAGCCTATCCCTACAGTTTAATCATAATATACTTCTTCACATCCTGGGAAAAATAAAACATAATAAAGGGGTGAGCTCAGATGCTCAGTAAAGATAACAATATAGCGGAAACTTTCATAAATAAGCATAAACATTTAAGGTAATGTATAAGACTAAAACACAATCCTTTTAAACTTAAACTTCAGCATAATATGGAAAGGATGAATCAAATAATTCCATTTACTTATTTACATGAATATTCTACAAGTCAAATAATCACATTTAATATCAATAGATAATTTCATAATGATAGAATTTATAATGTCGGACATCATAACTGCATAGTCAAGGCCTCTTGCCAAGACTGTAAATAAAACTTTCCTCAAGACCTTGTTCCAAGACACTAATTTTTCTTATGAGACCTATTGATGCATCGAGGAGCTATATTAGTCTTCACCCGTCACTTACTAAGTCCAATGCATTCCTCATATGAAAAGTTTGAAACATAATATAAACATTCATATTAAAACTAGCATACGAAATGTCAATAATTTAACCATAAATCATGAATGGTATAAAAATAGAACATTCATAGTCAAACATATCACAAAACTTTCAATACAATATGGAAGATTTTATCATAATAAATCAACTTCAAACAAACGTAAAATCTAACGAAGGATGTTGACATAGATGAAATCAATCCAAAAATTATTTGAGTGACATATCTCTTTCTACATTGAAATCATTCAAAAGTAAAGAAAAAATTTATTTTGAAAATATTCTTATAAGCTTTTAAGGGAGGATTTGAAGTTGTTATAATGGTGGAAAATATCTGCACCCGCCATATAAGTTAAGAAAACATTCTTTTCTTAATTTTTTGAAAAGTTCATAAAGTACCTTGTTTGGAAAACGACTGAATGATACCTTTCAAACCATTTTATAAAAATTCAAACAAGGGTATAAATGAATTTAACCCATAGTCTAGTAAATAGTAAAAAAAATTGAAATTCATTTTCAAGCAACACGGATATGGATGATAAAGAGGTCCCAATAGATACTCACGTATAAACAACCTTAGATAATAAAGAGATTGTAAAATTAACCCTTACCTTATATTCTTCCTTAGTCAAGGGTACGTTAACCTCCTATATAATGGTTAAATAATTTTTATTAAATTATAAAATAATCCACATACATAAATATGATATCATATATGATCTTCTAATATTGCTTTTTAAATAATATTTCAGTAGTATCATTGTTTCGGGTGTTAACTGGTTCATTTTTCTTTATATGTTTTGTTATGTAAGTCATGTTTATTATGAATAGGATGTATTTTATTTATATCTATAATGATATTAAGTTCTTAAACATTATTTTTAATCATCAAATGAAAATTATTCTTGAATGGTTATAATGGGGAATGAAATCTCATCGCGTCGTGGAGACGGTAAGTCGTACGTATGCACGAGAGACAATATCATTATATTGATGGTGAAATCATATGTACTTGGATGGTATATTATATATGAAGAATCATTAACATTTTATATTTATTATTTACATTAATTATACTCATTATTATACCCATCCAAATAATGAAGTGTTGAATAATAAACTACACCACAACGTGAGACGGTAAGTCGTACGTACGCACATATGGTGACCTTGTCATTCATAGGATGGATAGAATAATGAATATGGTTGTAGCATATTTATAATAAAATCTAGGTATGTATAAGGTATTGGATTTATTATTTTAGTATGGAAACAGTAAATAAAGACGAAGTGTAAGAAGAAAATAACTTTGAAATAGGTGATTAAATAATTACCTCTTTTTTGGGTTTTTCCTTTTGATTTGAACAAAAGGGATCCTTAGGTTGGATTTATAATAAAATTAATGCCTCTAGGTAGAATTGAGGGTATTTGGAAGGATATTTGAGTAGGTTTTTTCCGATCAAAATGGCTTTGGAGGTGTGAAATTAAGAGAAGGGGAAGTACCCCTTTATAAGAGAGGTGAGGGTCACTTTAGGAAAAGCTTGAAATATTATTTTATTATAAAATAATTTTTGGTTTTTAATGGCTCAAAATGAATTTATTTCAAGGATAAGGTTTTTATTGGTCAAAATATTCTCAACCAATGGGTTTTAGAAAAGTTTAGGTCACCATATTAACCTTATCTTTTAGATTTAACTCTTAGTTAAATAGTTTTACTTTTATCATGTCTTCTTGTATTTTTATATTACATGGTTAATAAACTTACTATAAAATGCAAATATACCCTCAAGTGGTTAATTAATTATATATATATCATTATATAAGTCCTTTGGCCTAATCTTATATCTTTAGGAATATTATATCATTTAATAATATAGTATTTGTTTTAAAAACTCATTTATGTCAATTTTGACACTATTTAGTATTTGGTTTTTGTGAAAGCCAAAAAATCTTGATTACTTTGAAAAAAAATACATTAAATAAACCCTAACATGTCATATTCACCTATAAAATTCTTCGATGGAATCAAAAGTATCAATTTACATTTATTTTGATATTTATAATATCAATTATTTTAATCTTTTATTAATAAGGTAATTACTGCATCATCATTGTGTCATAAATAAATTTAATTATTTAATATCTAAAAATTATAAATGAAATACCATGATGTATGAAATATTTTTATCTTTCTAATGAATATTTATAGTCAAAATTATCTTCTGTATAACTCTATATTAAAAATGTTTTATTTATTAAAATTTAAATTTTACACTTTTAACTCTTCTTTAAATAAAATAATAATAAATGTCCTAAACTAATCCAAGTGGATTAAAAAGGATAATATTTTATTCCTAAGGTTTATTTTGGTCTAAATAATCTTATCCAATATAATTAGGACATATGTTATGGTAATTATAATATCATTTTTACCTTTAATTACCCTATTTACTTTCAACCATGGTAAATAAAATTCAAAAATTACTATTCACAAAAAATTATTTTCATCCTATTGAAATATATTTTACTTAATAATGTCAACTGTGTCTCTAAGATTTTTTAAATTCAATTCAGAGAAGTGTTAAAATTACGTTTTATGTAAATTTGCAAATGTGCCTAAAAGGTGGGTAAAAGACGTTAAAAAGTTCAATAAAATTTTATATATCTAATCTTATTATAAAATGACTCAAATGAATTATATTGGACTAATATAGGTATTATATATCTATTTTTAATTTAAAATAAATTTAAATAAAAATAATAATTATTTAAATAAAAGTCGGTTTTAAACAATAACGTAGTGTTTTTCACTATTCATCAAAAATTGAAAATTTTCAGAAAAATACCAAAAATTCACCCTAAACTAATTTTGATATTCCAAATCCAAAAATAAAGTCCATTTTAAAAAATAAAATTTTAAAATTTCAAAATGTGTGTATTACTATTCATAGCTGCTTTTTAAACGGTTAGTTTCATTAGTCGTGGTGTGCTAGAACTCGAAGTTGCATACAGCGCAAGCTATTGTATTATTCAAAGAGAAGCGTACCGTGGAAGCTTAGTGTGTTAAAATCTAGAACTGAAATTTATATAGATTATCATATAGAATATACACTCTCAAGGTTCCAAGAACAACATTCAAATTCTCGATATGATCCTTCTCTAATCATGAATAAATAAGAATATCTTCCACAAAGACAACAACAAAATAATCCAAGATCTAATGGAAGATCTAATTCATCAAATCCATAAACACTACGGGATAATTTTTAAGTCCAAATAGGATGAACTGATACTCATAATTCACATTCCAACTCTTGGATGTCGTCTTAGGAATATCTTCCTCTCGGACCATCAGCTGGTGGTACGTCGATCTTAGATTAATTTTTAAAAAACATTAAGCTCCCTTGAGCTAATAAAAAATGTCATCAGTCCTAGGGAAGGGATATTTGTTCTTCAATGTCACTTGGTTGAGTTTCTGGTAATCAACACAAATTCATATGCCTTCTTTATAAAGATCACTAGAGATTCCCAAGGTGAAATGCTAGGATTAATAAATCTTTTAGACTCAATATCCTAAAGATGAAACTTTAATTATTTCAATTTAGTGAGTTCCATATGATTTGAAGGTAAAGATATGGGTCTCATCCCAAGAATCAAGTCTATGAAGAACTCAACTTCTCTTTGAGGTGGTAACTTGGATAAATCATCTGAAAAAATGTCAGTATATTCACTCATTATCACTCTAATAGGACCACTAAGACATAAATAAACAACATCAAGGAACAACTTTGAAAACTATTAGGTTATAACCTCAGCACTAGGAGCAACAGGACCTACTCTACCAGATCTTAGATCCCACTCACCCTAGAATACATGAGTGAATTCATTCAAAGAAAGAAACTATACCTAATAATTATGGCAATAAATATGGGATTTATAGCTAATCATATAGTCTAGGATAATGATAAGATCAAAGATATCAAGATCAAGAACTAAAAATCCTCATACGGTTTTGTGGTCAGTGATCATCACCCAACACTCATGACATTTAAATCCCTACTCTGGCTTCTTTCCCAAAGGAGTGGAAAGAGTCATCAAGAAAGGCATAAGCTATGAACACAAGCCCAGTGTATTGATAATGATGTATGTGATAAAGGAATGAGTTTCACAAATATCAAACAAATATATAACCATGGAATATGAAATGAACACCATACATCTCATGTTAGTCGGTCTTTCCTATGACTCCTCTAGAGCATACTCACTATATAAAGACATCTAACATCATCATGTGATCTCTTCACCACCTGAGCATCACCCTTGGTATGAGGTTGATATCCCAACCCTTTTGTTATGATAGATCTAAACTAAGATCCCTTGGTGAAGGTGGATCCATCTCTACTGCACCAAGATGCTCTATCAAAGAATCATTGAAGATGAACAGATTGCCCACATGAGTTACTTGCCCTAGGTTTTGTCTTACAATCTGGTTTGAGGTGTACCTTTTTCCCACATAGGTAATAGACCACCTAACTCTTCCCTAATGGTTGTTGTACACTCCTTCCATCACCTTAATGATAGTCATCCCATTACCTTTTCTGATCTAAAAGCAAATTCTAGTTACCTTCTACTATCACTGATGCTCAAAATAGTCCTATCTTACTAGATATAGTTGTCTTGTCCATAGTTTCCTTGTCTACAACCTCTTTATAGGTGGTTAGGAACATAAGAATTAACATAGAGAGAATATCAGGATTTAAACCCATATCAAACCTTCATTACTTGAGATGGTCATTAGAAACAATCTATAGAGACATGTTCACCACTTCGGAAAACCTAGTAGTATATTCTACGATAGAAAGATCTCCCTATTATAAAGTAATGAACTTTAGTTCCTTCATTCCATTGTTAGTGTATCGGGATATAAATTTTGATTTAAGGATTTATTTAAGGTATTCTATGTGAGATCCTCATGAAACATAGCTTTCACAATTGATTCCCCCCACTTCCTTCATAGACCTTCAAGTATATAAGTGAAAAAACCAGATTTGGAGTCTTTCAGAGTTTTCAAGAAGTGGAATATACTTTTAATCCTCTCAATCCATTCTTCTTATTTCTATGGACCCTTATCCTCATAAAAGGTTGGTGGATACTACTTAGTGAATTTTGAATCATGTTCTACCTTTAATTTCGGTTTAGTATTTGTAACCTTTCCCAAGGATTGAATTGTTTAGACTATAGTTTCCATCAAAATTGAATCAACCAGTGGATTCATTTGTGGGGATTCCTCCATATCTTCCTCTCTAACATGTTGGGACGTTTTTCTTGGAGGATCCATAATATATAAAACAAGATAACAAAAACCATTTAGAATATAATTTGATTCCTTTATCATAAACCAAATTTAAAGAATTGGAACCAAGAGACAAAAACTATAAACATGAATGTTAAACAACCTTAGAATTCCAATGGAAACATGAGTCTTTTCATGAAAGTAAGGAAGAGCCAAATTTATCACCAAAGAGCCTCTAAAACAAAAGAAATAAAATTAGGGTTGAGGGAAGAGGATTAGTAAGGTTAAATAATTATTTCAAGTGAAAATGAAAATTTTACCCTTACTAAACCGCATGCCCAATGGTATCATCGGCTAGACACTGGACCTCACCTACTGGCAAGTGGTCCACTAGATGGATGATGATATCCTACAGTCTATATAATGGCTACTGGTAGAATGTTTGTACCTCTAGTTCCTCTATCAGTTAGTCGGTAGATTCTTATTGGATGGCTAGTGGCACCTTCAGATATGCAAGTGTTCTACTATCCAACACCAGCTATTCAGTGTCCTCCTGCAACCACCCACTACCAAGAACCCCTCTCATGACCAATTAATGACACTAAAATCAAAAATGTAAAGACAAAAAGAAGTTTCAGTCCTAGTTCCACATATCGGGGTGTGAAAAGTACATACCTAATCATTTACATGTACTCAACTCAAAGTTCATGACAATGGAGCATGATCTATCATATGAGTAACAACTAGTGGAGATTCTATATTGAAGATAGAAAGTGATATGGAACAAGACCACTTACCTGGTCAATGTTTTGTAGTAAAGCCATAAATTTTATGAAGTTACACGGAAACCTGAGGATGCGATGAGGTAGAAGTATTCTCATTTTTTTGTATTGGAGTAACATAATTTTGAGGGAAAAATTATTATAAGGGATAGAATGTAACCCTGTGATTTTATGGAACACGTAGTCTTGACCCAAATCTCACAATTCCTTCTTCATTAATATTGAACTCTGAGGATTTCCATTTTCTTATAGTTTCCACTTTCTTCTGAATTCCCACATCATCTTTTTTAGCATCCTTTAACATTTCCAAAAGAGATGGTTGAGAAATAATTTGTGAAATGATTAATGATGTTCCTTTATTTATGATTCTCATGTCCATTTTCTTCAAATATAAGAACATTGGATCCTTCTCAATTCTCATTGATGATAGAATTACTAGATCCTTTCTACTTAGAGCATCTGCCACTTTGTTCACTTTCCCATGATGGTAGTGGATTGAGCAGTCATAATCCTTTATGAGCTCTAACCATCTTCGATGGTGCATATAATGCTATTTTTTGTGAATATATATTTGAGGTTCTTGTGATCAGTATATATCTCACACTTTTCCCTATAGAGATAATGATGCTATATTTTCAACACAAAGATCATAACTGCTAACTCTAGATGATGTGTGGGATGGTTTTTCTCATGAATTTTAAACTACCTTAAGGTATAGGAAATGACTTTTTCATTTAGTATCAACACACATCCCAATAATTTCTTCAAAGTATCATTGAATATTATGAAAAGTTACCCACTTTTGGGTAGTGTGAGCACAGGGAAAGTGATAAGCCTTCTTTTCAACTCCATGAACCTTTCTTCACATTCACCATTCCAAGAAAACTTGACTCCCTTCCAAGTTATCTTTGTAAGAGGGTTTTAAAATCATGATAAATTTCTTAAAAATTGTAAATAATGCCCAACTAAACCAAGGAGGCTATAGATATTTGTCACTAATGTTGGCCTTGTCCATCCCTCAATTGTTTTTGTCATTGAAGGATCCACAGATATCACATTGCTTGTGATGATATGCCCCAATAATGAGACTTCCTTAAACTAAAACTCACACTTACTGTACTTGGAATAAATCTTCTCCTTTTTTATGGTCTTTAGAATAGTGTTCAAATACTCCTCATGGTCATCCTTGGTTTTGGAATATATTCGAATATCTTTATAAAGACTACCACAAATTTGATGAGGTAATCTCTAAAGACTCTATTCATCAATTACATGAATATTATTAGAGAATTAGTGAGTCTGAAAGGAATCACTTTGAACTCATAGTTCCTATACCTTGTAAGAAAATTGGTCTTCAGGATATCTTCATTCTTCACCCTTGCTTGATAATATCCTGATGAAAGATCCACTTTGGAGAAGTATTGTGCTCCACATATTTGATCGAACAAGTCATCAATCCATGATAGAGGATAATTTTTCTTTATTATGATCTTGTTAAGCTCATAATAATCAATGCAAAGGCACATTGAGCCATCCTTCTTCTTGATGAAGAGGACTGGTGTACCCCATGGTGAAGCACTTGGGCGTATGAACCCTTTATCCAGATTCTCCAGTATTTGTTTCTTCAACTCCTCAAGTTCCACAATAGACATCTTATATGGAGTCTTGGATATTTTAAATTCCATGAGTATGAGATAAATTGAAAATTTGACCTCCCGGATAGGAGGAAGATCAGGAAATTCCTCAGGAAAGACATTAGCATATTCCCTCGCAATTGGCATGTCTTAAAGGATGGTTCTTTTCTTAGGCTGAGTCATTTGAGCAAGATATGCTTGCTCATAGGGTAGTAATATTCATGCCTGAGATGATGGTTCTAAATAAGATCCATCATCCTACTTTAACTTGTACAGAATTGGGGGCCGATTTTCCATATGGAGAGTGATTTCCTTCTCGCAACATTTTATGTTGGATCTATATAAGGAAATCCCATCCATGCCTAGAATTGCATCAAATTCCAAAAAAAAGTAGTATGATAAGATTCTATGGGAAGTTCATACCACAAATATTGATAGGGGATGAGTTATATACTTGGGATGCAATAATTTTCCAATTGTAATTTTTCACTAACATCTCCACTTTAACGCTTTGCAGTGATGTTTGAATGGTTTTACAAAAAATTTGTGATATAAAGGAATGCGTAGAACTATGAATGATAACCCTACCTTTCACTTTTTTATTCTGGTTCTACTTATTTATATCATCTAAAATATACTTAGGGATGAATATATTAAAACTATTAAATGCATAAAGGGGAATCTAATGGAATTAAAGGGATAACATCTAAATTATAAGTATTTCCTTAACTTATGAATTTCTAGGTTTCAATATATGTTATCCATGATCTAATTCCTATCATATATTCTTATGGAAATTTTTTTCTTTGTTCCCTTAATAATGGTTTGTAACAATCTTATGAATTTATCAAAGCATATCCCCTGAGAGTGTCAAACCAGGTGCGCAGAAAGTCTCATTATCGTTTACCTAATTACCCTGAGTTGGGATCAAAACATCTTGTCAAAGTTATTACTCATAGGTACATCTATGCCAGAACCACGTCCACTTATAGTATCCAGATAGGGATGTATTTTCTTGATAAACCACTTACTCTATGCTTACCAAAATTTAGGGATGTTTTCTTACACTTAGTCTTATACCTAAGGGTTTTCACTAGGGTTTTCTAATCCTAATCCCAAAAATAATTAAACTCTTGCTCTGATACCAACTATAACAACCCTACTCTTTATTACACATTAACACTTTATTTATTACATGAGATTACACTTATTACAACCCCAAAAGATCAATAAGTCTAGTGTATTTGGGAATTAGGTATATTACATAATAACTTAAAAAATTAAATACATCATCTTTATTGAAAACCTCCCTAACATGTTCATAATATTCCTTCGTACTTAACACTGCATGGGATATCCTGGGGACAAACATAAGAAAGGGGTGATCTATAAAGAGCGGTAAGGGAATAAACAAGGAATAACATGAGAAATATAATACATGTTAGAAAAAAGTAATATCAAAGGATCATAAAAGGAACATGAATAATAAGGCATGATAAAGCATGATAATCATAACATAGGAAATGTGGCAACAACTTAAAACACTACATCATAACATAAGTCAAATCTAAACCACCGAGAATTCATGGTGGAAAAATGTAACATAAAGGAATAAGATAAATCCCTATCCAAAAATGACATATCATGATACTAAACATTACCCAATACATTGGAGTAATATATGGGCGCACCCTTTATAATCATTTCAATCTCATTATTAAGTTTTCCACATAGATCATATAACATGGATTTATTCAACATCATAATTTATTCCATGATCAAGGAATGTGGAATACATACATTTAAGTCCCAAATCAGTAAGTATATTTTTATAAAGGTTAATACCCTTGATAAATATGTGGTTATGGTATTCACTACACAATGATTTAGGCATGGAATATCGCAGTGCAATTTTGGCAGCACAACAGTGTCATATGGAAATTCATAAAATGGGTTGATGAGAGAGGAAGGGGTATTTCATTATTTATAAATGAAATAGATAGTAATGGGATTAAGTAACATAATATCTCAGCATATGAAGTGTAATTTAAGATGTTTAATACAAAAATAAGTGCTTGAATGGAAATGAGAAGAGAAACAATCTTTACAGAATTTCAGCATAGTAACGGCTTAGGTAAGGGTCCAAATGAGAGAGGATAAATGATACCTCATTGAAATACCATAAAATGGACAGTAGGGAAATGATTATAAAATAATTAAAATATAACCAGTTGAAATTAAAAATACTAATCTCAAACAAGGTACTTGAATTGAAAGGAGGAGAGGAAGGTGAGGATCCCTTACGGAATTTCGGCAGAGTAACGGGTGTAGATAAGGGTTCATAAGAGGTATAAATGAGAGTGAAAAGGGTATATAATCATTTATAAATAAAATGTACAGTAAGGGGTATTTAATAACATATCCCAACATAGTCAAAAAAGAAATTAAAATACATAACATGAAAGGAATGCTTGATAAAAGAGGAGGGTGGAAGATCCCTTACTTGGATGTGTGACTCCAAAGGCTTGGGAGAGGCTGATTGGGAGCTTGGGGAACCTTGAGAGGACTCTATGGAGGAGTGGGTAGATCTTGGTCACACTCCATGGGTTTGAGTTAAGAGAAATGGTAACTTGGGTGGGTTTATATAGGAAAGAAGGGAGATTTCTTTATTATTTTGGTTTTGGATACTACATAATAAAATATTCAATACCACAAACCATTCCATAGTTTTTTCCCATGTTTTTATCCAAAGTATATTGGTATAAAATATTTTATAAGGCCAAGGGCCGAAATTATTAAAATAATTCCCTTTCTTATGTGGAGGTGAGTCACATTCTCAAGGAAATGATTTTAAAATCATAAAATATATTATAAGTTTTGGAGAATTCACTAAGCCCTTATAAAATAAATAAAATTAAATTAAAATTACATTATTTTAAATTTAAAACATATATTTGGCCTAAGATACCTTTTATAGTTTTTATTACATCATTATTTGGCTATTATGATGTCATAAAACACACTATATATTTAAACGGTATTTAATTTTTACCTGAAAATTCAACAGTCTTAGAAAATTATAAAAAATTTACTGTTGTATAATTTCTACATCCTGATTATAAAAATAATATTAATTTTATATAAAAATATCTAATTATTTGAATTTTCACTTTTAAAATAAAAACTGACATTTATTGAAAATTGACAGGTTTTGACAAAAACAGTTTTCAAACCCTAATAAAAATTACATTTGACTTCATAAAAATTACATGATCATTTATATTTAAAAAATTTAATTTAATAATAATATTTTATTATTAAAATATTTTTTATTTCGAAAATCCATTAATTCATTAAAATTGATTTCTTAATTAACCAAAAATACTATTCATTCTTTAAAAATCATTTACAAAGTAATAATAGTAAGATAAATATATATTCATTATTATATATAAAAATAATGTACATATCCATATTTCTAGGGTCTTGATAAATATCCCTTTATTACACCAGCATATTCCCTAAGAGTAAGTTGTGCAATGGTGGGGCTTTCATGGGGTCGTTCGGTGAACATGGTTTAGGTCGTGATCTCAATGAGATTGAACTTCTCTCATAAACGGTTCCTCTCAAACTTGATTTATTAGATCTCAGATTGAGCTTAGTCTAGAGAAAATCCTAAAAATGCTATCTCCCTCAGAAGCTCTGATAAATGGGCTTCATAGGGTACGATCCTACCGGTTGAATCCATCACTTCCTTTGTCTGTTCCTAAAAGGATTTTTTAAAAGCCTATATTTATACTAACAAAGTGATCACTATTAGACAACTATATTATCAATGGTAATGATTATTAATGGTTATTTAAATCCAATTGGATATAATAAAACAAAATAAGTTCATGTGTTTTTTGTATCCATAAGAAATTTAATTAAATCAAAAAGTGGAATTTCATTTATAAAAGTTCGGGTCATTGCAGAGTCACCTTGGTCGAAAGGGTTGTGTAGAACTACCTCATAAAAGGACCTTGCCTAGGGACCTTGTGGATGGACCTTGTTGAGGGACATGTGTGGGGCACCTTGTCGAGGGACCTATGTGGGGACTTTCCTTTGCCAAATTATTGGATTCTCCTAAGTTAAAATTTTAACTTTCTTAAGTAAATATTCCAACTTAATGAGAGAATTTTGTGCCTTCTTTTAGGTTTTAAAATGTTTGTTTTAATTACTACAACTGAGGAAGTTGTTGTGCATTAAACTAAGATGATCAAATCCATTATACCATATTATTATAATTTCGTTGAGACTACCCTTCCTGATTTGGAAAAGTGTTTGATTACATATTAACATGAGTATCGGCAAAGTGACTACCTGCCTCTATATGGGCATGTGATTTTGATGGATTCTCATATTCCACTATTTAATAAATGCTTCCTAGAGACTTGGTTTTTGGAACTTACCAACAATCCCTATGCCAACATCTCTACGAAAGGTGTTCCCATCAAGGAAGGGACAATTCATATTGGATGTATTTTACATCAAAGTGGTTTCACTACTAATATGAAGTCACATTTCATAGATCCAATACCTCATTGTTATGATTATACCTTTCTTACTTTGAAGACAAATCAATCTCATGGTTGGAAAGAAGATTGGGACTTCCACTCTGAAGGGGGGTTATGCCTAAGTAGATGTGGGAATTCTAGGTGCACCAAACTTATACAGAGTTCAAAAAAGAGTTGCAGGATGTTCATATTTATGTGGTTGTTTGGGTAGGACAGACCTATGTTTATAAGAATCCAGATATCATTCTTAAATTATTAAGCCGATGGAGTCCGCAGACAAATTCTTTTCACTTGATGCACGGTGAGGTCGGCATCAGTTTATGGGATTTCTACCAAATCTATGGGGTCCCTATCCTTGAGGAAATGTATGATGAATTTATCCCACCAAAGAAATTATGGGACGATGCTGAGAGAATTCCATCATTGGCCCATGAGATATTAAAAATAGAAAATAAGTTTTATAAAGACAAATATCCTCATGTCAGGGCTGACATCCATACATAAGAGTGGATGGGGGTTTTCTTAGAACCAAAAAAAGAGAGTGGTCCTACTTGTAGGCACCCTACTATTTTCACCACTACAGATAATCAGGGTGATCTGGGCACATTTTGGCCCACATTGGAGAAGGGTGAGTATAAACATTTGGGTTACAAGGTTAACCCCAAGATTAATGCAAAGGTTTTCCTGGATGGATTCCTTTACATGAGGCTAATCATTTATTTGATCCTAGTCCATGAGTCTGGTGGTGGCATGAGGCCAAGGACTTTTGTTATTGTGGCCAAATTAGCATAGGGGAAGCACATAGGGTTGGTTTTCCCTGTTTTAGAAAGAATTTATCACTATTTGTTGCATTTATATATTGATAAGGCACCATTTAGAATTACAGGACCATTCCAGGTGTTGTGGGGATGGATTGCAGCACATTTCAGCTCATATTTAGTTCTGAATTCAGTTAAGACCCTTGAAAGCCGATTTCACCCATTTGTTCAGAATGTCTCCAGGATTCAGCCTCTGAACCTGAATCCTGATGAGGTGTTGAAGGAATTGAATATATCTGTAGACTTTAGTTTTTTTCCATATGGTAACCCACCAACCAGAACATTTGTTTATGATGGTAAGTAAAATAATTATGAGATGAGGGCAAACATGATAGAATTATGGGATGGCATATTGGTAGCTTGTATTGATGGTGAGATTATCTGTAATGCTTACACTCCTTATCAGTTTGATCACCAGTTTAAATGTCTTCAACAATCAATCAGTTTTCCTCCTACTCATATTATTCATGAGAATCATCCAATGGTAGCTCGAAAATTATGGATCTCGATGTCTCTAGAGGTATCCAAAATTTGGATTATGCTATATCTGTCAGAGGTATTAATTGGACTGGAGGCTAAATATTACAAGGTCTGGGTTTATTCATAAACTCAGGGGGTGTTAAAAAATGGAACATATCAGGTAGAGGCCATGAAAACTACTAGTCATGGCATGCGTGGAAATAATTTTAGAGCCAAAGATGATGCGGAGGCTTCAGAGCCTTAGAAATGTTATCATACAAAGATCACTAAGTAGGCTGGGGTTAAGGAGATAACACTTTTGGTTCCAAGGTATTCTAGTCACCACTATCAGGAGGAGGTCACTACCTCATTCCCTCATTCTTCTGAAATAGAAAGGAGGCCTGGAGAGTCTTCCCAAATGGAGGGCATTGAGTTTTCTCTACAGCCATCCACATCGAAGCCAAACTACGTGTGACTCTTAGCAATCCAATTTTTGGGAAAGTATGACTCACAATATCAAAGATGCATGGGATTTTCTCCCAACCGATATGAGAATCCTATATTTGGGTGATAAAAGCACCTTCTGATCTTCAACATTAAGATAATCTAGCAGAAGTATCGAAGTACTTCAAATAATTGGAAGATTTCATATATGCAACCGATGATCGAATCTCGACCTCAAAGAGAGTATCCGACATGCTGGATCAAGGAGTACTTGAAGGGGTAACTATTCATACTAGGGAGGAATGGGACATTTATATTAACCAATTGATGTATTTATCTTTTCTCCCTTTCTTTTCCTGCATTTTTTACCCAACATCATTAATCTTGAGGGGATTTCATTTTGCATTTTGGAGGATAAAGAGCAGGAGTAGGGATGTTTGAGTCACTAAAGTATGGTCCTATAGTAACTCCTATAGAGATAGTGGATAAATCTCTTTAGTCTCTAGAACTATCCTCAGTTCAGAGGACCATGATGTATGTGATGGTAGTGGGAACTCCTCAACTTTTACCTGAGGTCCTTGTTACCAAGAAGAGTGGTACAGGATCTTTGCTATCTCAATCAATAAAGTAAAATAGGACATTAAATTTTCTCTGATGAGTGTGTCGTAGTGATTATTTGAGTTTTCATCCAATATTACAACTTTCTTGACACACCTTTATAACTATGTTTATCTTTTTTCAGAACTCGCATTGCTTTCCTCCCTTAAGGGATATAGTACTAGTCCTTCAAGGATAAAGAAGGATACTTTGGAGGAGGTATAGATTAAAGCTGATGAATCTGTCACCTTAATGGAAAAAGTGTCACGGGGCATGGTTTCATCTGTTCCTGCTTCTATAGATAGAGAAGAGGGTCACGGTAATGCCATATGCACTTCTTTTGAGTGTATTATGTTGTTTATAACTTTCCTCTACTCATAATATTTCAGATATGTTTCCTACACCATAGGACTCTATAGTAGTCAATGTTGATACTCTTGTTGTTCTAGGAGGGGAAACGATGACCCTAGGTAGTTCGAGGAAGGTTTTTCCATTGACCCTAACTTTTTAAGGCATGGCAATATCATGTCGATTGAAGAGATGGTGGAGAAGAATGTCTGCGGAGCCAATATGGGTCCTGATAAACATTTCATGGATACCCTAAATGGTGAGGATGCTATGATATACTAATCCATATACTATGAAATAATGGATTCTCTTAATCCAGACATTGATATTCCAGGTTCCATTAAGGAGTTCGAGGACTTTCATAAGGAACTGGAAGGACGTGAGTTTTCTCGTTCTTTCTTTTTCCATACATAGTTGTTGTTATTTTTCTAATATTTCACATCAAAGTTCAACTCATGCATCTTTTTCCATGGATAACATTACTAAGACCCTTCAAGAGCAAGGAATACAAATCTATCCTACTCCTGCTACTGGAGAGGTATTAGCTAAGAATCCTGAATTGGGAAGTTCTCAAGAACCTCTAGTCATGATGGCTAAGTAGGCTCAGAAGAGTGTCCCCCACAAGGAAGTACATGTTCATACTACTAAAGTTGGGAATGTTTGGGAGGAAACTACTCAAGATACTAGTCTATTATTGGGTGAATTTCGACAACTGCCCTGATCATACTTCATTATTTCTATTATTTTGAAGATAACAATGGTTCTAATTCATCATTTAGGATTGTCAACTTTTTTGGTTGGGTCTGAGGGTGAAGATTTTGTATTAGTTCGACCAGTATTAGAAGTTGAGGTGATCACTGTATTAGAGAGAGTAGAACATGACACTTATTTTAGTGCTTTGGTTCTAGAATACATCATGACCCATGATAGTGGCTCTGATTCAGACTTATAACTATAGGCTGCTCTCAGTATAACGTATGGAAGGACTTGGAGAATTATTTGGAAGATAATTTTTTAGACACCTCTGGAAGAACTTCCTTCACAATTTGGCCAACTTCTAACTCTGTTTGGAATGTTTGGATTCGATGGATTTGATTACCATCCAATCTACACTACTGTAAAAGAGACTGTTTGTCAGTGGGAGTAAGAACATAAGCTTCGAAAAGACCTCATAAAGGCCAAATTTCTCATCAACCTTGATAGTTTTTTAGCTACATTATCCCAAGAGGAGGCCAATCATAATATAAAGCTAGCGGAATTCAATAATCTGATCAAGGAGAAGACTATTCAAGTGTCACACCTTCATCAATAATTAAATACTGCTCAGGGAGAACTCAAACAACTCCAAAACTTACTATGAAATCCCAAATAGAATGGTTAACTGTCATTGTGGTTGTAATAGAAGTGCTTCATCGAGTTGAGGAGACTAAAGTTGGTCAATTGACTAAGCTTCAATGAGAAATTGATGGGGATCAGGAGGCTATTCAACAGATGAAGAATTATATTGAAGGAATTTTGTAATATATAGAAGAGATACTCCATCTTATGGATGTTCCTCTTGGAGATTTATTGCTTATAAATGAAAATAATTTTTTTTTATGATCATCAATGTCCTCATCCTTGTTTCCTTTATGAAATCATATCCTAATATTGAAACTGATTTGAATAAAAATTATATCAACTGGTTGTAATCACAATGATAGGATGGGGTAATGCTCTAATTTTTTCCTAATCCATGGAACTTAGTGGGTATAGTTTTACTGTTTCTAGGGTTATATGGACAACCCTGAAAACTTTGCGTCTTTTGTGTCATCACCCTAATTTTTTTATAAGCTCTATATAAAGGAGACTCAGCGAGTGAGAATTATATTTTTCTTAGGCTTCCCTTTGTGGATTTTCAGCCTAACAAGTTTTGTGCCTTTTATATTTTTATAGCTCGATATTTTTCCTAAACCATGCAGAGTACAGGTCTAGTGAGATGAGAATCGACTTTTATCCAGAGTTCCCATTTTGGGTTTTCAATCTGGCGTGTATTGTGTCTCTTTTCATGGGAAGTTTAAATCCATACAAGTCAGAAAAAAAAGTGCTAATGTTTTAGGTCAAACATCTTTGACCATAAAGTGTGGAAAATGATCCAAACAAGGATTTATGGTTATGAATGTTCTGAAATCCTTTAAATACTCCCAAGGATAATCTTGAGCCACTATTTTGTACTTACCAAATCTAAAACTTGATATTCGAGAATATAGGAGTTCTCTCCTGAGAACAAAGTTATCACTGGTTAACAAACCTATTATGAGTATTGTTTTATGCAAGGCCAACTAGGGAATGCACTACATAGCCAAATAGCAAGATACTTAGGCTAACAATCTTGTTATGGGGGAAGCTTATGCAAGGCCAAATAGGGAACATACTGCTTATTCAGGTAAAGGAGTTCCCAGGAATTATGACATTCTATTGTTGATGGCCGAAGGAAGTTTATGGAGATTTGAATTTATTAAGACCACAAGAGTTTTTTTTCAAGGGAAAATGTATGAGGATGAAGGGAATGTCTGTATTGGAATTGGACATGAATGGGAAACCAATACTACATGAATTTGGTGAGTGGAGGAGGGTACATTTTATTAGATGGTCAATGTTAGAGGAGAAGGATATTTGGTGAAAAAGGTTAAAGCATTGTACAGTTTAATTTCATATGATTTAGACATTGACTGTGTAGTTTAACATCTTACAGGGAGGATGTAATGTTTTGTAGTTTAAATTCATACAGCAAGGACATCATGCTATGAAATTTAAATTCATTAAGTAAGGATATCATGGGATTTAATTTAAAGACTTTAGCTTCGACTGAAGGTTCGATTATTCTCTAATTATTGGTAATCTGTCTGGAAATGTGTTACCATATCCAGGCATGAGAGTGGAATGTCATAAGCTATAACCTGGGAGTCTCCGAATCTTAAGAGTGGTATTAGGAAAAGGGGATTATAGAATTAGAGGAGGTATCTCCCTAGAATGAATTTACCACTGGTTGACAAACCCATGGAGGGTTGTTTTATGCAAGGCCAGCTAGGGCACATACTGTATAGTTAAATAGTGGAATCATTTGGTTGATAGGCCTATTATGGGAGCTTATTTATGCAAGGCCATCTAGGGCACGTACTTCATAGTCAAGAAAAATATCTCTTAGGAATTCTGACATTCTATCTTTAAAAGATGATGAAAGTTTATGAAGATTCAAATCTCCCCAAGTATAGAGTTCAACTTTTGAAAGGAATGTATTTGAACATGGAAATAGAATTCCAAGCTAGAATTTCCAAGGAATTGGTAAAATGGGCACTATACACAGGTCTGACCCAATCATAGGAAGTAATTTGTGCCTGTAGTTTTAGGTTGTATGACTAGGACCATGATATTATGGGAATAATATGGGATATGTGGCCTTATCGGACCAAGGTTATTATTTTATACTTTGGACATGAGGAAGTAAATTGTAAACCATGGCCCTGAATATTTTTAGATCATGAGAGAGGAAATGGTACAAAATTGTAAGGGATGAGTGCTGAATTTGAATTGCAGAACCTCACACACTATCGTCAAAGCTTAAAGGGGGAGAAGAGGCTTCTCCAAAGGGAAAATTTACCATTATTTGAAAAACTCGTTTTGTAGGATATTTTATGCAAGGCCAACTAGGGCACATACTACATAGTCAAATAATTGCATCTTTTGGCTGACTGAACTATTATGGGGGGCGTCTTATGCAAGGCCAACTGGGGCATATACTGCATAGTTAAGTAAAAGAGCTCTTGGGTATCAGAAGTTCTGCTATCATAATCTGAGGAAATATTATGAAGATATGAAAGTATTCAGGATTAGGAGTGTGAAATGTGAAAGGGGCATTATCCAATGCATATGGGAAGTGTTTGGATTGATATTGGCTGTGAATTTGAGGGCCCTTAAATAGAGATGACTTAATTTAGAAGGGGGAATTTTTATTTAATTGTTGGTCCCCCCTAATGAGAGGGGCATGAATTAAAAGCTCCTGCACAGATCTTTGTCTGTATATAGGGGAGGAGGCATTTTTTTACCTCATGTCTAGGACCAGGACTTAAGGCCTAGGTTTCACTACGTATCTCAATAGGATGAGAATAAATCCATATGCAGTTCTTTGGGTACCATGCAATTTAAAGTCATGTGGTAAGAACATTATACTATTCAGTTTAAAGCCATGCAGTAAGGACATTATCCATGCAGTTTAATGTCATGCGGTAAGGACAAAGGTATCTCGACGTGAAAATGAATATTATGGTTGGATCAGGGTGTAGGACCCAAACATCACTATGTATCTTACTAGGGAAAGAATCAAGCCACATATAGTTCTTGAAAAGAGGTTCCCCACCTTGATCGAATTCATTAGTGAGGGATAATAGGGGGTTTTAATACAGGCTCATGCATAGGATGAGAACTCGTATTGAATCTCCTCATGTAGATCTAACTCATACATGGTAGAATAGAGGCATTACTTTGTATCATGTTGTGGCTGGGCCCAATATTGAAAGTATGGATGTCGCTACGTATCTCATAGAGGTGAGAATCAAGCCACACATAGTTCTTGAATAAGATCATCTAGTTTATTGTCATGAAATGAGGACATCTGGTGTGCCTTTTAAGGTCTTACAACTAGGACCATTGATATCCCCAATGGGAATTGAGACACCTTTTTTATGAAAATAACTCATATACCAAACTCTTAAGCCCACGTGAGCTTTGATCGGTGTGAGAAACAAGGATTGGTAGAAATTTATTTTATAGAACAATGGTAACACAAGTGAATGATAGGGGAATTTAAATTATGTGGTGGTTGGGCCAAGAGATAGATTCCATGCATCACTACGTATCTCATTGGGATGAGAATCAAGATGTACGTAGTTCTTGAATTCCCATGATGTTTAATGTAATGCGGTATGGACAAAGATGAACTGACGTGAAAGGATGGAAATATTGTGGCTAGGCCAGGGTGTAGGTTCCAGACATCACTATGTATCTTACTAGGTAAAGAATCAAGCCACAAATAGTTCTTGAAAATATTCCCTATGTAGATTTGATCCATACACACAAGGAATAGAGGGTCTTTTTTTCATGGTCGTGGTTGAACCAAAGATCAGAAACCTAGGCATCACTACATATCTCATTGGAGTGAGAATCAAGACACACGTAGTTCTTGAAAATGTTTCCCCATCCCAACTGGGTTTTGATATGGGGAAAGGGCTTTAATATTTCCCAGAATAATGGTTGAACCCAAGACAATAGATGGTATGAGGATCAAGCCATATGTTATGGAATAATTCCCTATATAGATTTGGTCCGTACATAGGGAAAGATTGGGCTTTTTGGTTGAAATTCCACTGGACCTAAGATTGTAGATCCGGTCACCACTACGTATCTTTCCAGAGAAAGAATCAAGACACTTGTAGTTCTTAAAATCCTATGTAGTTTAACATCATTTGGTAAGGATGGAAGGTGTAGTTTAATGTCATGCAGAAAAAAGGGGGTATTTTATTTTTAAGTTCATGTAGAAAGGGCCATCAATACTATGCCGTTTAACATCATGAAGGATGATAGGGATCTTAGTTTTAGTTTATAGACCTCAGACCATGGGGGAATAAAGTCATGTGGGACATTGGATGTTGTGAGTTCCATACAATTTAATGTCATGCGGTAAGGATGAATGTGGTGTTATTCAATTTAACATCCTGCAACTAAGATGAATTTTATGTGATTACACAAAGTAATTCTTCAGTAATCTTGCATTGGTTGGAGTTTTAATGAGTTATCCATCCATTGAGATCAAGGAATAAGATCTTTTAGAGTAGACCTTGTGTATAGAGTAAGGTCCCTCCCACTTTGGCTCAAGATTTTGAGGATTCTTTCCTAGTATCATCAGAGTTCTAAGGACCAATACCAATTCTCACTAGAAGAATTAATAGAGGTGGAATTTCTTGTTAAAAGATCATGTTATCTGATTCTGATAGACTTCTAAGTGATGTAAGGTATTCAATCTCTTTTCGTCTAGTCACTCCATTACATTGGTGGGTTTCTCTCGTTGGTAATCACTAGCTAGGTGCCCTTCCTTTCTTCACCAAAAACATTTCCTCATTCCCTTCAGGAAATTTTTTATGTGATTATTTCCACACTTTCAACATGAGGGGTGTTGAAATTTCTTACCACCATTAGATTTCTCCATCGCACCACCAAAATTAAACTCTACTTTTCGCTTTTTATCCTCCTGAGACCCTTGAGATTCACTGATCTCCTTTTTAAATTTGAGGGAACATTAGACAATTTTCTCATATCTATCAAATTCTTATATCACCATGGATTTTTGTAGGCTCCATTTTAATCCACCAAAGAAGCGGTCAACTTTTCATTTGGGGGTAATGAAAAAACTGGAGGCATATCGTACAAGACTTGTGAAGTTTCCCTCATATGCGCCAATGGATTTTTCATCTTTTTACTTGAGGGAAAGGAAGTCCCTTTCCATCTTAATTTAGAGAGTGTGAGGAAAATATTTGTTGAAAAATATTTTCCAGAATTCCTTCACCCTATCACTTTGATCTCTTCCTCGGGCATTTTATTCTTGATCAATGTCCACCACTGATCAGATTCTCCCTCCGTATAATAAACAACCAGTATAACATTCTCTTACTTAGAACATTGAAGGATGAATAAGATCTTCTCAATGAATTTGATCCATTGTTTTGTGATTAAGGGATCATATGATCCATTGAAAATCGGAGTCCTTTGTCACATAAAGGTCTCAATAGCATAGCTTGTTCTTTCTCAGGGGGTTTGGTCATTCTTCCTAATTTAGGTTTCTATTCAGAACTTGTGTCAACTAAGAGAGTATTGTCACAATGTTCATGATTTCTGATCCCATTGGGTTGAGCATATTGTTTGGGCATTCATCACATTTCCCTTCACATTGGTTATTTACTTGGTTCATCATATTTCCGGCCATTGTCTAGAATAAAGGGGAAATTAGGGATGAATGTTTTTAAACTATTAAACACATAAACAAGAATGTCAAATCAGGTGTGCAGCAAGGCCCGTTATCATGCACTAAGGGACGATCGAGTCTAGCTCAATCGCCCTTTTAGGATTGTAGGCTTGTATGGGAGCACCAAATACCCAAGGTGTCTCGCTAAGGGAATCCTTGGGGTTATTTTATAATAAATAAAAGATATTACATGATATTTAAAGTCTGGTGTGGGACTGAAAACAACTTAATAAAACAAAGAACAACACTCCCCCTCAAGCTAGGTGTTCCTAGCTTGGATACATAATAAAACAAATCACAACACCCTACTTAAGTTGGGACATATATATTTATCATGCCTAGCTTGTTACATAAAAATTGAACCTATGGCCCAGGCACTCCTTTTGTAAGAACATCGGCATGTTGATCAAAGGTGTGAATGTGGCCAAATGCGATCTTCTTTTTGTTAAATTTTTCTTGAGTGAAATGATAATCAAATTCAATATGCTTTGTCCACTCATGAAGACTGGATTTTTGGAAATCTTGATAGCAGCTTGATTGTCACACAAGATATGTGCTGGTTTCTTGGTCAGATAACTAATCTCATGAATAATTTTTTGTGACCAAATAATCTTTGCAGTCACATATGCCATGACATGATATTATGACTCTGCACTTAAGCAGGAGAAAACGGTTTGCTTTTTTATTTTCCATGAGATCAAATTTCCTCAAACAAAAACAGAAAACCCAGATGTAGATCTCTTAAAAGAGAGACAACCAGCATAATCTACATCACAAAATGCCTCAATGTTTATATGCTCATGATCAGAATATAGAACACCCAAACCCATTTCCTTTTTCACATATCTAACAATGCGAAGAACAACCTCCCACTGTGTTTTTGTTAGAGATTCCATAAATTGACTTACTTTGCTATATGCACAAGCAATATCGGGTTAAGTCACGGTCAAGTAGTTAAGCTTCCCAACAATTCATTTGGATCTATCGGGTGATAAAAACATCTCACTATCAGAATTTAGTGACTTTTCTCCAGGTTTGAGGGGTGAGTCAACTAAGTCATTCCAGTATCTTTCATAATATCGATAACATACTTCCTTTGAGATATAAAAATTCCTTTGGAACATTTGGAGACCTCAATCCCCAAGAAATACCATAGTGGACCCAAATCCTTCGTATATAAATGTTGATGAAGGAAGGATTTGAGTCAATCAATGCCTTCAGTATCACATCTAGTAATGAAAATATCATCCACATAAACAACCAAGAGAATGCTTCCTGTTGTAGATTGGTGATAGAAAACATAGGAATCTTTTATGCTTTAACACATGTCAAAGTTAAGCACAACAGTGAAAAAGCATCCGAACTAGGCACAAGGTAACTGCATGAGGCCATACAATGATCGATGAAGGCGGAATACTTTGGAATACTTCCCTTGAGGAACAAACCCTGGTGGTTGCTCCATATAAACTTATTCATAAATAAAACCATGAAGAAATACATTTTTCATATCCAACTAGTGGAGAGGCCGATGATAAGAAGCGATAAGAGAGATAAATAAGCGAACTGATTCCATTTTGTCCACTGGAGAGATGGTGTCAAAATAATCAATGTCATATGTCTGCGCATAACCCTTGGAAACAAGTCGTGATTTGAGATGATTTAGAGAACCATCAGCATTGACGTGCATGGTATAAATCCACTTGCACCCAACAACCTGTTTATCTATAGGGAGAGGGACAAGATCCCAAGTGTGGTTAGTTTCTAAAGCTTAAAGTTCATCCTGCATAGCATGCAACTAACCTGGATGAGAGAGGGCCTCAACAACAGTGCATGGTGTCGAGTAATCTGTCAGTGTTGTAATAACCTGAGAGGTAGACACGGATAATCCCTGATAAGACAGATAGGAGCGTGAGCCTTTGTAGAATGTAATAGTCAACTTTGGTGATGGAGCATTAGGAGCAGATGAGTCGTCAGGAGTGGTAGTGACAGGAAGTGGTAAGGTGGCAGATGTTCGAGGTCACCAAATATATATCTTCCCAAATAGTGGGTCAACAATATCAGTAGGAGGAGAAAGAGGTGGTGGTGGATCAAGATAATATGGAAAAATAATGTTGGAATCAGGAAGAGTGGATGGGGTGGGAACTCAGGAATAGAAAAAATTGATGATTCGAAAAAGGAAACATCAGTGGAGACAACATAACGATGCAAATCGAGAGAGAAAGAACAATATCCATATTGGGTGCGAGAATAGCCAAAAAAGATGCATTTTAGAAAATGTGCATCAAACTTGGTAACCAAGGGGAGAATGTCTCAAACATAACACACACAGCCAAAAATACAGAAGGGTAGAGAATGAGGGGGTGTTATTGGAAGTAATTAATGTAAGGGTGTCTCCCCCTGAAGAAAAGATGAGGGAAGTCTATTGTTGATGCTCCTTTCCGTCACAGAGTCTAAATGATTGAAAAAGGATAATACCTTATTCCAAAGTGATTCACCCTTTGAAGAAACATCAAAAATCGACAAAGGCATGAAAAAGGATTTCTTCCCACTTGGGTCTCGCAAGTTTGTTCATAGTCACGCAAGTATACTTACATGTCGCATAGTGATCGTGCAGGTGACTTGCGTTCCCTCTTTGATTCTCGGTTAGGGTCTTCGGCAGCCTATAAATACCCCCGGTGGGCCCCCCATTTAAAAATGGAAAAATTCCAGAAACTCGTATTTGAGCTCCCGACGCCCTAGTCTCTTCTCAAAGCTTCCGAACACTTCTAAGGTAATTTATTACCTAGAATGGAAGATCTAAAGAAGAGGGGAAAGTCCTAAGTGTTGAAATTTATCATCATCTACACGCCTAAGTGTCTAACCCTTAAGGGAAATGAAGACACTTGCGCTCCGCCTTACCCCTTCAACAGAACTTGCGCGCCTCTCTTATGGAAACCCCTAGGGATAATACTAAGGGCTTGAGCCAAGTCTCTCCCAAGTATTAACCCATGGGTTAACCGTCGCACATGTACCCATATGTCGCGCAGGTATACCTGCTCGACCAGGACTTGCGCGCCTCTCTCTTTTTGAGTTCCCCTCCTGCCTATTTCACTTATCTTATGCCTATCCACCTCTCCTACTCAAGATTAAGCCTTAAAACCCCTCTTCAAAGCCATTTATGGCATGGTTCCTTTGTTGTCTTCCTTATTTTAAAGGAATTCTGTGGAATATCTCTTAAAAACCTAGTGATTTACATATCATTATGTCACTAAGGTTAGAGATTTCATTCATTCAACCTAATCCTTTAAAGATGGTAGAATCCTTAAACTGGGCATCCTCCTTAGGAGTAATCCCCAGTCCAAGTTCTCTAAATTTGGTCATCCTCCTTAGGAGTAAGTCCTAATCATAAGTCAAAGTCCCCCCTTAATTCTGGGCATCCTTTTCAGGAGTAATCCCCAAGTTCCCTATTCATGGGCATCCTCCTTACGAGTAAGCCCCAAGTTCCAAATTCCCTTAACCTGGGCCTCCTCCTTAGGATTAATCCCCAATCATACTTTCTCTTAACCAGTCTTAATTTACTTTTGATTTGATTTTCCTTCTCAGGAGTAAAACCCAATCATCAGTCTCCTCTAATTTGGGCATCCTTCTCAGGATTAAGTCCTAAGTTAAGTATCCAAATCTCCGTACAGAACATATACCTTTATGAACCTTGTTCCTGGGTTTCTTCCCTAAAGTAAATCCTAATATTCATCTATCTGGGCAGTCATATATACATAAGCCCCACATTATTTTTTATGATTGCATCTTTCATGACACAATTGTCTGATTTTACCAATACCTCTTGTTTCGCACACCGATCATGACTCACGTGAGCTTAGAGTGTAAAAGTAATTATGACATCTTTCTTTGAGCCATCAATCATGCATAAACCTCATACTCCCTTACTCGAACTACGTGGGTTCTGATTCCTTCTTTTTCTAACAAATGATACGTAGGTAGCCCATCTGCGGGTACGATCCCAATACTGAAATAATTTATGTCCTTCTGAATGACAATAAACTTCAAGTGCCTCGCTGAGTGGCTTGAAAACCAGTATGGTTATCATAAAGACCAAGATACTTATATACAATGTGTTGAAGGATACCATTGACTAAGAATCTCTAAAAAAATATACATGATTCTCTATCGATGAAGAACCTCTAATACATATAAAAGATTCTAAAAATCTCATACATATCAATCATTGATTGTCAGATCTAAAGGAAAGCTCATTTTCACACTTGGTAATGTAATAAGGATTCACGAACATAACTTAAATCTATAAAGAGAGTCCCGGAGTAGACAATAATTCCCCTCAAAAAGGTGTGATGAGTCCGACCTCCCATCCACTCAACCAATGCAAATTCTGAAGCCTCATCGGTCTACAACTAATGAGCACCTACCTTAGGAAAGTAGGTCCAAATGGATATAGAATCATTGGATGTCTCTAGTTCTACGAACAAACCCGTTAGAAACTGATTGGAATGTTTGAACCTTAAAAAAACGAGGTCATCCCCATTTCTAGAGGAAACAAAAAATGGTGAACCTGAAGTGAATCCTTAACCAAGTTAAAGTGATGTCTTACTTATTTGTTAGGCCCCTATTTAAACTCAATGAGATTACCAACAAAAAAATCAATAACATATGTGCTCATCCAAAAGATGTATTGGCCGGAATTATCTTGATTACGTCTGTTATATCAAATAGGAACTCTTTTCCAAGATCTTCTACATTACAGAAATGGCTTCTCTTAAGTTCACACCTGTGAATACCTCTGCGGTGAATGCCTCTAATGCTACTCCTGCTGGATCATCGTTCGCTCTGAGGATGATATCACCTACTCAGTGTCTTCAACACTGGGTATAAAATGAGTTGGTTAAGGAGTACCATCAACACGGTACCATTCCAACTCTGTAGGCTGCTCGACAAGCCCTCCAAGTGAATTACTCACACTGGTCGTCCGGACAATGACGACCAGTGATCAAGAAGTAGGTGGTGCCAACCACCGTCTCCAACCGTTTCGGGTCGTTATCCCCAGAACGTAATCACCGGTCCCTCCCATATTCTGGGGAAGTGAATGAGAAGGTAACTAAAGGCCTTAATTCAAGGAGACGGGAGTCCTTCCCAAGGGCTCCCATCAACAATCGCCACCATACTCGTGCGGTAGTGCGCGCTCAACATGATGAGGGTATTGTTTTCAGGAATTCAGTTCAGGTTCCTTGAACCCAAGTAGGCAAGACGAATCGCCAGAGGCAAAATCCGGTCAAAAGTGAGTAGGTTCTTATCTCTTTTGTTTTTGGAGAAGTCCACCAACCTAACTTGGTGGAAAGTTATGAGCGGGCACACACACCCGTCCGTTTTAATTCCGTTGTCCTGCAGACTCGTCCAGCAGCAACACGCCAATCCCACCAGGCAATTCCGGTGGAGTACTATAGACAGGAACATACACCTGTTTATAAATCATCAGCTGGTCAGCAGGCTTGTCTAACTACATATGATGAAGCCTTCCAACCCAATGTGTTGACAACTGGTAAACATGCACATACACCTGCTTACACTCGTCAATCCTGCCAGCAGCCTCGTCTGTCAGTATTGAAGGAAACTTGTCAACCACGTTCGGAAGAGTGCGATCAGCAAGCACATACACATGCTAGTATTGATCAATCCTACCAACAGTCTCGTTTGGTAGCATTCGTAGAAGTCAGTCGGAAAGCTCCGGCGACAAACAGAAGGCAGACTCAGCTCTCTTCCCCCACACTTGAGTACTGTCAAAATTCACTAATATGAAAAGGAGGACAGGAGCAGGCATATACACCTACTCCAAGATCGGAATGGACATATATTCTCATTCCGGCAGCTGAAGTCACCAAGCACATTCTATCAATGGTGAAAGAGCAGAAGCAAATCCCTGCTCATATTCTGGATGCCTGTTAGGATATTATAACAGCTTCAGCAGCATCTCAGGGAAAGGCACATAAATCTATCCCTACCAATGGAGTGACACATCAACAGTTCACTCTGGAATAGACACACACCTCTGTTCCAGTCCAAGAGGGTCATGGGGCATATTCCCTCATGTCATACGGACAACCAAGTCTGGCACATACACCTGATTTGAGTGGAGATAATCAGCCTAACCTGATCATTTCTCCTGAGAAGGCACATACACCTGCCCATAATAACCACTTTCATCAACAATTGGTTCCCAAAGTGAGTAAGAAGGTGTCTAAGAAGAAGACCCTCCTAGAACAGTTAAGAAATCAAGAGCCAATTTGTGATAAGGCCTTGCTCGATGCTAGATTTCTTGAAGCCATCAGACAATTATCTGTTGGAACTCAAGATTTTACTCCCTCATTTACCAATAGTGGGAACATTAATTCTAAAGGTCTTCAATATACACTTCCTCATGAAGGCTTGCTTCATGAGAGTTCGGTTAATCTCGAAGTTTCATCTTCAGATGAGAGCTACAATAACCCTCTGTGTGGCCAGAAGACTAAGGAGAAAGAGATTTCATCTTTTGTTGTAACCCACCATGGTGGTCCTCCCCATGATGATGAATTTCTCTACGAAAGTCCTCTCTGCAGTAGTGATAGACATTTCTTGGAAAATGATCCAATGGAAAATGTAGTGCCGAGAAAGCCCTCTTATCTTGAGGAACTTGAAAATGCGAATCCATTCATGTCTGATGCTTCATCACTAGAAGGTGAAATACTTTCTCAATTAGAAGATAACCCGGGGTGTAGGTCATTCTCTGAACCACCCCTGGGTCATTAATCTTCTAGTTTGACAAATGAATTCTCTACCAATGTTGTTGAATATGATGAAGCAACTAGGAAGCACCAGCTTTGGTCTAATCAGGTAGAAGAATCTTTACCAAATGATAAAGAGGAGATGCTAAATATGAGAAAACAACTGGAGAAAGGTGAAGTGCCAGTTATGTTTTGGCCTCTGGCTGATTCTCAGTATGACATTCCAGAGATGTTGACGGAAGATGGAATTCATGATATTCGTCTCAACATATGGAAAACTCTTTGTCAGTTGAAAAACAAAATATTATCTTATGATGAATATAAAAATCATGTCAAGATAATATAAGGGTTACAATTCCAAATTGACTTGGCATCTCTCTCAGTTTCTCGATATCCGAAGGCTGAAAAGCAGCAGAGAGCCCTTCAGCGTTCATGCCTTGGCGCACTAAGAAGATTGCGCCAGTTAATTTCCAATGCCCCATATGGTATTCATATCAGAGGATGGGGTGTTCATGGAGAACTACATTTCACTGTACTCTCCAGTCATCAAAGCCCGCCGAAAATGGTCTCATGCAATGTTATTGCCCATGGCCAGCCACAACCAATTAGCTTTGTTTGTAATCAAAGGCTCTCTCAAGAATAGGCCTCAACTAGTTCTTCTCAAAATCCGGCATACAGAGAACAAGTTGTTGAATTACTCTTGCATCAGGCAAATGAGAATATTGAACAGGCTTCTTGTTTAGATCTTGTACATCACCAAGTGACAGAAGTGTCAGAAATCATCCAGCGTTCATTTGAGATAGGTGATAAAAGTGGATGCAGGTTGATGCATCCATCCAATTTCCAGACTAAAGTCCACCAGATCAAGAGAGATTTTAAGAAAGTCTCAGATATAGCATGTCAAGAACCACCCCAACTTCCCAGACTAGGGACTCTTTTCACTCAACCCTCAGAATCAACAAACAGGATTCGAGGAGTTGAGTAGGAACAGCCCTAGTCCACCGGACTGGGGAATTTTTCAAATCATCAATCTCTTACTCAAATAATGTCAGTCTTCTCTTGATTAGGGAAGAATCCAAAATAGGAACGAAGAGATGAATTATCAGTAGATTCCCTCCAAATTACAGTTCATCAAGATGTTCTTGAAGGATCAAATCAACAAAAGACAATGTCTCATCAGGGACATGGAAAAAGACAGTATCGAAGAAATGCTGATAGAAGGGATGCAATGCGTTATGCATCAATTAATGTCATCAATGTATTTGTTGTCGATCCTCTAGAACATGAGGCTCACTCAGAGGGATCAGATTACGAGGTTCATGTTCAAGAAGTTGTACGCACAGATACAAATGAAGAAGGTGTGAGTACACGAAATCAAAGGCTTACCCAGAATCTGGGTGTTCCTTCAGATAACCAACTTCCCCCTCTCCGAAAGGTTTCTAACAAGGGGAAAGGGAAGAATCAGGTTACATACCCTTCCTCTAGAGAAGTCCAATTACTCTCATTAGAGAAAATATTTGCACAACAAGAGGAAGAAATGAAGGAATTATGGAGGTTGAATGCAGAACTACTTCAAGGTAGTCTTCCTCCTAAGCGTGTTGGAATCAGTCAGTCAAGGGAATTTGTTGCAGCTACTAAGATGGATCAAGAATATCCTCCTTTATCAGTACACCCTCACAGGTCTAATCCTATGGGTCAGGTGCAACAACAGCCGGTGATGTTGTCCTCAATTGCAGTACCAGCCACCGCATTTGTCCAAGCTCTAGTTATTGCACATGTTCAGGTCCAAGATCAACCAGATGTCTCTCAAAAGTTAATAACTAACATTGAGTCATTAACAGCTCGGTTGGAAGCTATGGAGGGAAAACGTGCGCAGGTTCAACCAGAAAAGAGAGCTTACCCTGATTGGGTTGATACAATTTCTCCCCCATTAAATTTTGCGAATATCACATTCCCAATTTTTAATGGTTCGGGAGATCCATAACAACACTTAACACATTTTGTTTCTCGTTGTGATCCTATGATGGGAACTCTTCAACAGCAAGAAGTAGTTAAGCTCATGTGCTTTGTACAGTCATTACAAGGACCTGCCTTTGTCTGGTATACAAGTTTTCAATCCTGGTCAATTACTGGATGGGAAGATCTTCATCAAAGGTTCCTGCTCCAATTTAGCTCAACATTTCCAAAGACGACAGTTTCTGATCTTACAAATTGTAAGCAAAGGAAGAATGAAAGAGTTTCAGATTTCATTGCTTGTTGGAAGGGATTAACATATTCCTTGATCTTAGCACTCCCTCAGGAAGAGTTTTTGTCGATCTTTGTGGTAAATTTTCTTGATGAATTACACACACTATTGATCCCTGTGAAATACACAGGAGGGTTTTGAGACCTTACTTCAATCGCTCAGTAGATTGAATATTCTCTTACACAGACTAAGGCTAAATCTCATGTAATTCCATTAGCTCCAGGAAGGAGAATAGGGAAAGCAGAGACTGCTATAGTTACACTTAAACAATAACCTCTACCTGATTCCACTTCAAGACCTTCATCATATCGAAGGGATCCACCTCTTGAGCATCAACAACAAAGGCCGCCTCATCAAGATGATCAACGAGATCAAAGGCGGAAACAATTTGAAGACTTAAAGAACAAAGTTTATTCTTTCTGGAATGAACAAGTTCCTGGCTACTTCATCTCGGCTCTGGAAAACAATTTGGTTCAGTTTCCAAGGCTCAAAAGTCCAAACATGGAAGGAGGTAAAGACCGTCCCAACTATTGCCCATTTCATCAGATGTTGGGGCATCCCATCCAGGAGTGTTTTTTCTTCAAAGACCTCCTGCAAAAGAGGGTGGACTCTGGGCAAGTAAAACTAAAATGCCCTTCAGCCTAGGTAGCATGTGTTACTGTTATAATTCCAGAGGAAGAAGGCAGGTGGTAAGAAGTCAAAAACAAAAATGCACAGAAATATGATGATTGGATGGTCAGAAAAACGATCAACCAAACTCATGCCATTTTTAGAATGCAATTGAAGAAACCAATTGTGTCTTCTTCTATGAATTCCACATCAAAACCCCCTTCATCGGAAGGAAAATCATCAAAGGGGTGGTATAATTCGAAGAAAGAAGATCAGTTAGAAGAGGATGAGTTCGTTTCAAAGCCTAAATTGTCTTTGACTCTGGAAGATTTCATGTCATCTACTTCGAAGCAACGGGCACCGCCCCACCAAATGGTACAGCCTAAACTAGCTAATCAGGCAGTGTCTTCATCAGATGAAGAGTTGATCTTTGGTTCTGTTAACATGATTCACTTAACAGATCCTTATGCTAGTCATAGTTTCGATTTTGATAAGCCTGAATTCCCTATATCAAACAGAGGAATCAGAGGGAGTTCCAGAGGTATGGGGTACAGAGGAAGACGTGGATATCTCAGAAGCCACTATTCTAATTCCACTCCTACCAGAACTGTGTATGTAGCAGAAACTCATGACAGAGCCCTTCAACGGGCTCAACAAGAACAAGAAAATTCTTTTACCAATAGCAGATTCAGTCCTCACACAGTTATTCTGGAAGATCGGTTAGAGATTATACCTTCTTCCTCTCATCAAGTAAATAGACCTATTCGGTCTAATCTTCCAAATATAGGAGTATTTCCAACTCCTATCCCGATACAGGAAGCATTTACATCCAAAGCATCAACTTCTAAGTCACCTGTGAAACAACATGTTCCTGTTGGGAAACGCATACCTTTGGATCAAAAGTATGATGTATTGAAACACCTGGCCCAAGTACCGGCCAAGTTATTAGTTTTGGATCCCCTGAATTTATCAAAGGATCTTCAGGAGGCACTCATTGAGGCTTTGTCAAGTCCTCAGGAATTCGAAACTGAAATTACTGCAGCTGAAGTCTACCATGTAGAGAATAATCCAGCAGAATTCCATGCAGTGATATCTTTTACATATGAACATGAAGATGATGTCGTGCAAGGACATATTATACCTTTTTACTTACCTGTAAAGGTCAATGGTGTAGACATCCGAAGATCTTTCATTGATAATGGTTCAGGAGTCAACCTCATCCCTATTCGTACACTTCGTTGATTGGGCCTCACAGAATCTGATTTATCTCCTTCTACTATGATGTTGCAAGGATATGATAAAAATGAACAAGAACCACTAGGTGAGATTACACTTGGAACTTAGTTTGGAGACCTTGTATCCAATTCATATTTCATGGATGTTGATCACAATACAGCGTTCAATATTTTTCTTGGAAGACCTTGGCTACATCAACATGCAGTCGTACCTTCATCATACCATCAATGTCTTAAATATTGTTTCAACGGTCAAATTGGGACATTGTATGGTGATAGATTCCCATTCAAGACATGTGAATCTCAATACATTGTGGCAGAATTCTATCACATGAAGGGTAAGGAGAAATCCACAGCAAGGGAGGTTACCAAGGTTAATGCTCCATTTGGTTTGGAAAAGATTCCAGTAAATCCATTTACACATGTGAGTGTAGATTATGTGTTGCCTATTAGTCAAATTGACAGGATAGACCCAAATCCAAAAGCTCTTATGGAAACTTCCATAATGTCAATTACAGCAATCAAGCCAGACATCATGGGAGAAATTGGTGATTCACCAAGAAATGATGAAAGCCCAAATGGAAATGTCTTTATTTCATTTGCTGAAATCCAGCAAGTCTATACTTCGCCAACCATGCCAGAAGAAATTATAGCAATATCATAGGTAAACAATGATGTTGATTCTCAATCCATCATCTCATCTTTATTACCCAAGGAAGACCCTTCATCGTCAATAGGGTCATAAATGGAAGTTTATTCTTCAAGATGTTCAAATTTTAACATCTCTCATGATCCTGGAAATTCTGCTTCATCATCTACTATGAAAGTAGAAACAGAAGAAATAACACATGTTGAAAAAGAAGAGGAAGATCTCAGAGATGCTCCTCCAGCTTTTGAAGTGGGTATCTCTACCACTGTGGATGAACTCAGAGAAATAAATCTGGGTACAAAAGAAGATCCACGCCCCACTTTAATTAGTGTGACCATGACTCTTGAAGAGCAGGAAATGTATATTTCATTTTTAAAGAAAAATTGAGATATATTTTCTTGTAACTATACAGAGATTCCCGAGCTTGATCCTGATGTTGCTACTCATCCTTTGGGTTTTCCATAAGAACATCTAGGATTTAAGCAAGCCGCAAGAAGAACACACCCAACTTATGCTTCCAAAATTGAAGTTGAAGTGGATAAGCTTATCAAATCTAACTTCGTCATAGAAGTTAAATATCCCAAGTGTTTGGATAATATTGTCCTTGTGGAGAAGAATAACGGACAAATTAGAGTTTGCATTGATTTCATAGATCTTAATCGGCATTGTCCTAAGGATGATTTTCCAATTCCGATTACAGAACTCTTAATTGATGCAACAGCTGGCTATGAAGCACTTTCCTTCATGGATGGATATTCCGGGTATAATAAAATCCAAATGGATCTAGAAGATGAAGAATCTACAGCCTTCAGAGCCCCTTAGGGTGTGTTTTGCTATCAGGTAATTCCCTTTGGCCTAAAGAATGTAGGCACAACATATCAGCATGCTATGCATCGTATCTTCAAACCCTTTTTAGGGAAGTTTGTTGAATGTTATGTGGATGATTTGGTGGTTAAATCTAGGAAACGTTCTAATCACTTGGCTGATTTGGAAGTCATATTCCATAAACTTCGACAACACAATTTGAAGATGAACCCCTTAAAATGTGTTTTTGGGGTAACCTCGGGAAAATTTCTTGGCTTTATTATACGCCATCGTGGCGAAGTTTATACTGAGAAGACAAAGTCAATCCTTGGTATGTCACCTCCTCGAAATTTGAAATAATTGAGAGGACTTCAAGGACACTTAGCCTATATTCAGAGTTTCATCGCCAATTTGGCAGGAAAAAGTTTACCCTTCACCGAATTGATAAAGAAGGGAGTCACTTACCAGTGGACTAAAGAATGTCAAGAAGAATTCAATGTTCTCAAGAAATATCTCCTGAGCCCACTGGTATTAATGCCACCCGTTGAAGGAATGTCGCTTATCCTTTATGTGACAGCTTTAGAGCAATCATTGGGTGCCTTCCTTGCCCAGAAGAATGATGTTGGGAATGAAAACAGCCTCTATTATCTCAGTCAGACTATGATTGAAGCAGAAAACCGATATTCAAGTATTGAGAAGTGATTCTTAGCATTAATATTTTCAGTTCAGAAGTTGAGACACTATATGCAACATCACGAGGTCCAATTGGTATCTCGCAATAACCCACTCAAATTCATCCTTAGTCGTCCAATGCTTACAGGAAATCTGGCAAGGTGGGCAGTTATTTTGTAGAAATTTGATATTTAGTATGTGTCTCAAAAGGAAACAAAGGGCCAAGATCTGGCTGATTTCCTTGTTGAACATTTTTCAATAGAAGATATATCTTCAGATATTGAACTTCCTGATGAAGAAGTATTTTCTATTCAAGATAATCTTCAAACATGGGAAATGTACTTTGATAGTGCTTCCAGAAGTCCAACGGGAAAGAAAATGGAAGATCCTAAATTCAACAAAGTTGGGTTAGGAATTGTAATAATTTCCCCATAAAAGGCAGTGCTACCCTATCCCTTCTCATTGTTTGGAGGCGGGACAAACCATGAAGCAGAATACCAAGCTCTAATCGCAGGATTGGAGTTGGCGGTTCAAGGACAAGTGAATCACTTAAAGGTGAAAGGTGATTCAGACCTGGTAATCAAACAAGTCAATAGGGATTATTCCATCAGAAAATAAGAACTAATCCCTTTGTATTATTACATCAGAGAGTTAATGGAGGAATTTCCTACAGAACCGACATTTTCTTATGTCTCGTGATCACAAAATACCCAAGCTGATGCACTGGCTAATATAGCCACAGCTATGGAATATCCAAATCAGGATGAGAAAACCATCAGTATTGCCCACTGTCATACAATTTCACCTTATGTTCAAATCAAAACAAAGGACATCAATGAAATTAGTCCCATCTCTGAACCATATGGTCATACTATAGGATGGATGACACCTATCAGGGAATATATTCAAAATGGAACACTTCCACCTGATAGAGTCGGGAAAGAACAAATCTGGTGACGTATGGTCAATTTTACTCTTTATGATATCCCAGAGTACTTAGAGAAAATTCTCTACAAAAGAGGTTTTGATGTAGTTCTCTTCAGATGCATTGATGGTGAAGAGACAATGGCTGTCATGAAATAAGTGCATGCAGGAGTCTGTGGTGCCCACCAGTCTGGACATAGATTGTCTGATCAGATTCGAAGGCTTGGATACTTTTGGCCTTAAATGATACAAGATTGTGTTGATTTCACAAAGATGTGTCATTCATTCCAATTATGTTCCAAATTCATTCATTAACCCCCAGAGTTGCTTCATACAGCTAAATACTCATGGTCATCTGCCACATGGGGAATGGATGTGTTGGGACCTTACCCTTCAGCTACAACCAAGCAGTTTAAGTATATTCTTACTGCTACTGACTTATTTTCCAAATGGGCAGAGGCAATACCTCTCAAGTAAGTTAGTTCTAAAAGCATTGTTAGCTTCATCAAGTATAACATAATTACCAGATTTGGTGTCCCTCGTACCATATTGACGGACAATGGCACCAACTTCTGTTCATCTGAGGTGAAGAAGTTGTATCAAGAATACAACATCAAATCCAATCATTCATCTCAGTATCATGCAGCAACCAATGTCTAGATAAATTCTTTCAACGAGACTCTTTCAAACATACTGAAAAATATGGTGGATAAAGATAAGAAATCGTGGCCTGACAAACTCTTTCGTGCTTTATGGGCTTATCGAACCACCACCCGCACTGCAACGCGGTCAACTCCATATTCATTGGTATATGGAACAGAAGTAGTCTTTCCCATTGAAGTTCAATTACCTTCACTCAGAGCAGCCATTTGTGATCATTCATCTACATATGAACAATCTCAAAAGTGATTGGATGAATTGGAATGATTAGATGATAAAAGATTTTGCACCCTGCACCACTTGGAAGTCTATAAGAATCGAATAGCACGAGCTTTCAACAAAAAAGTTCTTCTTTGTTCATTCATTCAGGGAGAATTGGTATTGGTTCTCAGAACTCCAATGATACCAGGAAAGAAACCTCCAATGCTTGAGCCAAAATGGGAAGGACCTTACTCAATACATAAATTCTACTCCAATGGAGCTTATTCTTTAATATCAATGGATAACCTCCGCAGTTTCAACTCCTTCTAATAGTTTAGCACACTCTTTGTTGTTACAATGGGGCCCCGAAGCACAAGGGGATTTGACTCGTTGGTGTCAATTAGGCGGTCTGTGGACTTTTATTGCTCTTCACGGCGCTTTTGGACTAATAGGTTTTATGTTACGTCATCAACCATCGGTCCATGCATATGACCTTAAACTATTCTCCCTTTCATCTAACATGACATTAAACTGTGACGTCCTAGTTACATGATGCTAAACTGTATAGCACTCCATCGTCCAACATGACGTTAAACTATATTGTCCTTTTTTTCATCCAACATGATGTTAAACTGTGTTGTCCTTACTACATGACATTAAACTGCACAGTCCCTTCTATGTCCTACATGAAATTAAACTTTGCATCGTTAGGGTTGTTGCTACCTCTTGTTTCTCACACTGAGTATGACTCACGTGAGCTTAGAGTAAGCCTCAAACTTAACATTCTCTCTGGGCCGCTAACCACGTGTAAGTCCTAACATTATCTTTGGGTTGTTCTCAAATACAACTTAATCACCAACTCATTTTTAAATTGAACTACGCGGACTTTGATCCTTGCCTTCTAGGATGGATACGTAGGCAGCCTCCCAAGGTTCAAGCCCAAAACCAATATCTTCACATCATCTTCACGTCGATTTACTTCTGTCCTTCATGACGTTAAACTGTATACATCCCATTTTCCCTGATACATGACATTAAATTGTGTATCACCGTTGTCCTTGCTATATGACATTAAACTATACAGTCCCCCATTGTCCCCCACCTAAGAGGGAATCACCATTGACATTGATCTCCAATCATGTTATATTCTAAAGACTATGTGCATACATGGCAATTCTTGAACCTTTTATCTTGGGTCAATCCATCATTTCACTAAAGTCCCATTTCACCCTTCATATGTACGAACCAAATATGTACATAGGGTATTTTAAGAACTACGTGCGGCTTGATTATCATCCTTATGGGATACGTAGGAACATCTGAGTGTCCCTCGAACCCAGCCCCAAATCTTTGGGCCTAACCCCAAATTCCACTTTCAGTTCCTTGGCTGAAAAGGCCCCCTTGGTCCAAGATTTATGACCTTAAAATAATATTTCCTATAATTTTTTCCCACATGATGTTAAATTGTACTTCAAGAACTACATTTGGCTTGATTCTCATTCTAATGAGATTTGTAGTGAAGTCCAACATCTTAATTCAGGACCTAGCCACAACATGATTATGGTTAGCATTGGTCTATGTATCTCTTTCATGCATTGGACAATACCCATTTTCATGTGTCATACTCCTAAACTTAAATAATTCCAGATCTCTGTAACCCTTTTCTTGACTTCTGGTCACAAAATTTCCAATTTATGAGAGTTCTTTTGTCTGACTATGCAGCACGTTCCCTTAGGCGGCCTTGCATAAACAGTATGTATAATGGACCTGTTAGCCAAAGGATGCTATTAGTTGACTATGCAGTCAATGCCCTTAGGTGGCCCTGCATAATTCAACCCCCTAACGAGTTTGTCAAATACTGGTAACTTCATTCTTGGGAAGAAAAAAAACCTATTTTGTCCTTAGTAGTCTTAATGACAATATGTAGGGATCTGCAAAAATAGTCATCCTTAACATATTTGTCCCATACTCTTTTTCATGATCTGAAAGTATTCAAGTCTATGGTTTATATTTTCTCTTCCCTGTGTTTGAGTCAGACCTTCGTAGGAGTGACATTCATCCAATTCTTAGACAATCTTGTTTGGAAATATCTTCTCTATATTCAAGTACCTCTCTCCATACCGCAAACTCTATAATTTGGAAAATTTGAATCTCCATAAACTTCAACTGGCTTTTAGCAGTAGAAAAGTAAATTTATGAGAGTTCTTTTTCCTAAATATGTAGCATGTTCCCTTAGGAATCCTTGCATAAACAAGTTTACATAATGGACCTATTAGCCAAAAGATGCTATTATTTGACTATGCAGCCAATGCCCTTAGCGGTTCTGCATAATTCAAGCCCCCTAACGGGTTTGTTAAATAGTGGTAACTTCACTCTTGGGAAATACTTCCTCTAATTCCTTTTATCCCTTTTCCCATATCATTACTCAGATTCAAAATTTCTTAAGTCATAGTTTACATATTTTCCTTCATACTTGAGTATGGTAATATGTTTTCAGATAAATTGTCAAGGAATTGAGTCAATTTTAATCCATTCAGTCAAAGCTATTTCGACCTTAAACATTAGCCTTTTTATGTCCGATGTGCATGACTTTAAACTGCCCAAAAAAGACAAGGGAACTCTGAACAAAAGTCAAGTCCCAGATCACTAAACATACATTTCGTATGATTTAGGTAATATTGAGCAATTAAAAGATTACAAGTTTGTGGGGTTATTTTTTATAATCCTAGTAAAAATCAAACTATGCTTACTAGGACCATTGTCTTAGGTAAAAATTTAAAGTAAGTACCAAAAGAATGCAGGTACAAATGATTGAAGATGGAAGTGTTTTTCATTGATGCGCAAGAGTTAGAAGGACATCCATAGACTGGAGTCTCTTCTCTTTTTTTCAAGAATTACAAAAGGCTTTCAACATAACTCTTTATTCGCTTCACAGCATCACGAGCCTCCTCAGTAACCACCCAGAATTCATTCGTTCAACTGGATACAATAAGAGATGCAGTGATACCATATCTTCTTGGAACAATTGTAAAATAATGTTCTTGAGTTCGATTTGAGAAAAAAAAATTCTGATCAAACAGTGACTTTGTTTCTGTCCAAGAGACTTGGAAGATGGATACATAGATTTGAGAATGGAGCATTGGAAGTAAAGAGCCATTTGGAGAGAGTAATCTTTTCAGATATTTTTCTAATATCATCTTCTCTCCACCAACCGACAGCGAAAAACATATTAGCCCATGGTTTTCCATTTTAATATCTACAAGGAAATGGCATGGAAGAAAAATTTGAAATTTCACACCATTTTTTCTATTCTTAATGCACAGAATAACCGAAATAGAGGAGTAGTAGTGTAGCTGCATCTCAATCATGTATTTATTTCCCTCTGGAATGTCGACTCCTTGCAGATGTCCATAGACATACAAGGGTAGGTAGACACTATGCGAGAAATTGGCATGATATTTCTTCAAGTACTTAGCCAAATCTGGGAGAGTGTTGTCGCAGATATCATAGTAACCATGGCCAACAACGTTCATCATGTCATCAATTTACTTTATTTCCAGCTCATCCGCCGTTCCAATTATTTTGGGAGCCATTGAATCTGCACAAAGATCAGATAATTAACTCTTAAGTGAGTTGATTTTTCATAAAATTTGTGAAGAAATTAGAAAAAAAAAATGGATAAGGTATTAAGGCGCACAAGTCCCAAAGTTGGCGCGCAAGTCTATTTGTGTCATGCAAGTTTAGGCATGCAGGTATCACCGCTCAATTCCAAATACCTCTACAGCAGCGTGACAGTAAGGAAACAGTGGAAAACAGAGCAACTTGCGTGGCGAAGGCAACTTGCGCGACGAGAGCTCAAAATTTTGAAATCCGGGTACTTTGCGCGAGAATGGCCGCATATATATAGGCCAGGCCTCAACCCTGCGCGCCTAAAAGCCAGTGCGCTCTAAATCCAGTGCGATCAACACCTGCGCGGCGCAATCTGCGCACTCAAAACTTTCATGCCGAATGTTCCTTGGTTTTTCTTTTTTAACTCAGAGTCACATCCTCATTTCTTTCAGATCCAACTCTGAGGGGGGACTTTTGTTGACGTTCCTTTCCATCATAGAGTCTAAAAGAATGAAAAAGGGGAATACCTTATTCCAAAGTGATTCATCCTTTGAAGAAACATCAAAAATCGACAAAGGCATGAAAAAGGATTTCTTCCCACTTGGGTCGCGCAAGTTTGTTCATAGTCGCGCAAGTATACTTGCACGCTGCATAGTGATCGCGCAGTGACTTGTGCGCCCTCTTTGATTCTCGCTCAGGGTCCTTGGCAGCCTATAAATACCCCTGGTGGGCCCCCCATTTAAAAACGGAAAAATTCCAGAAACTCAGATTTGATCTCCCGGTGCCCTAGTCTCTTCTCAAAGCTTCTGAACACTTCTAAGGTAATTTCATACCTAGAACAGAAGATCTAAAGAGGGGGGGAGGCCTGAGTGTTGAAATTTATCAGTAGCTGTGCGCCTAAGTGTCTAACCCTTAAGGGAAATAAAGACACTTATGCGCCGCCTTACCCCTTCAACAGAACTTACGCGCCTCTCTTATGGAAACCCCTAGGGATAATACTAAGGGCTTGAGCCAAGTCTCTCCCAAGTATTACCCCATGGGTTAACTGTCACGCATGTACCCATGTGTCGCGTAGGTATACCTATGTGACCAGGACTTGTGCGCCCACACAGGACTTGTGCGCCTCTCTCTTTTTGAGTGCCCCTCCTGCCTATTTCACTTCTCTTATGCCTATCCACCTCTCCTATTCAAGATTCAGACTTCAAACCCCTCTTCAAAGCCATTTATGGAATGGTCCCTTTGTTGAATTTTTTATTTGAAATGAATTCTGTGGAATATCTCTTAAAAACCTAGTGATTTACATATCTTTATGTCACTAAGGTTAGAGATTTCATTCATTCAACCTCATCCTTTAAAGATGAGAGAATCCGTAAACTGGGCATCCTCCTTAGAAGTAAGCCCCAGTCTAAGTTCTCTAAATTTGGGCATCCTCCTTAGGATTAAGTCCCAATCATAAGTCAAAGTTCCCTCTTAATTCTGGGAATCCTTTACAGGAGTAATCCCCAAGTTCCCTATTCATGGGCATCCTCCTTAGGTGTAAGCCCCAGGTTCCAAATTCCCTTAACCTGGGCCTCCTCCTTAATATTAAGCCCCAGTCATACTTCCTATTAACCAGTCTTAATTTACTTTTGATTTGAGTTTCCTTCTCAGGAGTAAAACCTAATCATAAGTCTCCTCTAATTTGGGCATCCTTCTCAGGATTAAGTCCTAAGTTAAGTATCCAAATCTCCATAAAGAACATATACCTTTATGGACATTGTTCTCGGGTTTCTTCCCTGAAGTAAATCCTAATCTTCATCTATCTGGGCAGTCATATATACATAAGCCCCACATTATTTCTTATGATTTCATCTTTCATGACACAATTGTCTAATTTTACCAATACCTCTTGTTTCTCACACCGAGCATGACTCACGTGATCTTAGAGTGTAAAAGTAATTATGAAATCTTTCTTTGAGCCATAAATCATGCATAAACCTCATACTCCCTTACTCGAACTACGTGGGTTATGATTCATTCTTTTTTCTAACAAAGGATACGTAGGTACCCCATCTGCGGGTACGATCCCAACTCTGAAATAATTTATGTCCTTCTGAATGACAATAAACTTCAAGTGCCTTGCTGAGTGGATTTAAAACCATTATGGTTATAATAATGAACAAGAGACTTATAAACAATGTATCGAAGGATACCATTGACTAAGAATCTCTAAACAAACATAGATGATTCTCTATCGATGAAGAACCTCAAATACATATAAAAGATTCTCTAAATCTCATACATATCAATCATTGATTGTCAGGTCTAAAGGAAAGCTCATTTTCACACTTGGTAATGTAATAAGGATTCACGAACATAACTTAAATCTATAAAGAGAGTCCCGGAGTAGACAATAATTCCCCTCAAAAAGGTGTGATGAGTCCGACCTCCCATCCTCTTGACCAATGCAAATTCTTAAGCCTCATCGGTCCACAAATAATGAGCACCTACCTTTGGAAAGTAGGTCCAAATGGATATAGAATCATTGGATGTTTTCGGTTCTATGAACAAACCCATTAGAAACCGATTGGAATGTTTAAACCTTAAAACAAATGAGGTCATCCCCATTTCCAGAGGAAACATCTATTGATAAGATAGGTGGTTGTGAGAATGAAATCACCCCAAAAAGTGGTTGGAAATTTTAATGAAATAAATGTTTCCGAGAAAATTTCAATAGATGGAGGTTTTTCCATTCAGTAACACCATTTTTTTTTAAGTGTATCAGGATAAGAGGTATGATGGATAATGCCTTGATCATTGAGAAAAAACTAGAAGGGTCCATATAAATATTCACGACCATTTTCAGAACAAATACAGTGGAGTTTAGTGGAAAAATGGGTGGTGATTTCTTGATAATAAGAGTGGAACACAGTAAAGAATTCAGAATGATTTTACAACAAATAGACCCAAGACATCCATGAAAAATCATCAATGAAAGTAACAAAATACTGATAACCCAATTTAGAAGGACTAGGAATGGACCCCCATATATCATAGTGAACTAAATGAAAAGGAGTGGATGCATGGGGAACTGATCAGGGAATATAGGTGATCTGATGATGTTTTACGTAGTGACATGACTCACATTCAAAAAGAAGAATAGGTACCAATTCCTGGAAAAGGTTTTTGAAGAATGGGGGTAGGTGGATGACCAAAGCGATAGTGAAGCCGGAGGGCATGATTAGAGGTGGAAGGATAGGCGAGAGTGGGGGCCGAGTCAAGCACATACACATCACCCTAAAGTCGTCAAATACCAAGCATATGAGTCATTGAATGCTCCTGAAATATAACTGGAGTAGGTGAGAAGATGGCCTAACATTGTCAGCTGTCAGTTTATTAATTGATAGTAAATTAAAGGGACAATGGGGAACAAAGGAAACAGCAGATAGAGTCAAGCTAGGCATAATTGTACTACTTCCATAGCTCACAATCTGTATCGTTTGATCATTGGATACAGTAATATTACCTTCAGATGAGGTCAATATGTAGGACCGTAGAATACATGTATTGTCAGTTATGTGCTCGGAGGCACCAGAGTCAACAACCCAAGAGTTTTAGCGTTGGGAGAGACATGTTGTTGTAGGATTTCTATGGGCAATAGTCGTGCTTGATGATTCCATAAAGTGTGATGAAAATGAATGGAGAAAAGGTGCATAGTTTATGGATTATAGCTGTTGAAATTGCATGACTAGTCCAACCAGGAATTAGTTTATTGAGGAAAGATCACGTGGATGGTGGTGGGGTAGGGTTGGGTCATCGCGCATAAGGGTTCCATTGCAGCGGCGCGGGGAGGGCTGGAGGCAGGAGGCACTGTGTGCACAGGGGGAACCAGTAGGAGGGGCGTCACAGACACAGCGTAGGGCATAGGGTGTTGTCGCACACAGGGAGGTCTAGAATGGGTTAGTCAGGTTGCGCAGGGGGTGCGTAGGGGGGTCGTCGTGTTTTCACAAGGAGTGTGTAGGGGGCCGCCATGCGCAGGTGGCACAGAATAGGGATTTTCGTCATGTGTGAGAGGGGGAATCAAGGAGGTTCATTGCGTTTGTATAAGGAGTGTGTAGGGGTTGTCATGTGCAAGTGGGGCATGGTAGGGATTTCTGTCACGCATAGGAGGGGTGAAACAAGTAGTGTCATCGCGCACAGGAAGGTCACAATAGAGAGGGTCATCGGGGAGGGGTGTCGCGAGTTGGATGCTCAGGAAGTAGGTGTGTGGTATCAGGGTCGTCTAATGGGAGGGAGGTGAGTGGGATCGGGGTCGTCCGGTGGGAAGGAGGTGTGCGGGATTGGTGTTTTCCGACAGGGAGGAGCTATGTGATTAAGAGGGGGTCATCTCGCAGGTAATCAGAGCATAGGGGGCAGTGGGGTTTCAGTGCACTGGAGGCACCGGGAGGGAGGGTAAAAAATTAACCTAACCCTCCGATACCATGTAGGAATGTATAGGAGGACCCAATACCCAAGGTGTATCACTAAGGGAGGCCTTAGGGTTATTTTATAATTAATAAAAGAGATTACATGATATGTTGTTCGATGTGGGATTTCAAACAACTTAACCTCTAATAGGGATTATTACCCCAAGTTACCGTTGTACCAAATCCATGTCCACTTTTAGTATCTAGACAGAGATATATTTGCTTGAAAACCACTTACTCTATAGTTTAACAAAATTTAGGGATGACTTCCTATGTTTAGTCTTATCCCTAAGACTTTCTCTAGAGTTTTCTAATCCTAATCCAAAAAATAACTAAACTTTCCTCTAATACCAATTATGATAACCCTTTCCTTTATTACGCATTAATTCGTGATTTATTACAAAATATTACACATAATACAAACCAAAAGATAGAGAAGTCTAGTGACTTTAGGAAATTAGGTGTAGTACATAACAACTTAAAATTAGGGGTACATCGCTATTATTGAAAACTTCTTTAACATGCTCATAAAATTCCATCGTAGTTAAAACAGCATGGGATAACCTGGGGATATACATAAGAAAGGGGTGATCTATACAGCCCAGTAAGAGAATAAACATGAAATAATATGAAGAAAGTATTACATGTTAGAATATATATAATTAAATGGGACCTAAAAAGAGTGATAATCATAAACATGAACAAAGATACATAATATAGCATGATAACATAAAGACAACATAGGAAAGTGACAACAACTTTAAACATGACATCATAAACATAGGATAAGATTAACTGCCAAGAAATCATAACATGGTGGAAAAAGTCCCATGATGGATTAGGTTCACTACCTAATCCTTTGCATGACGTCTCATGAGACTAAAATGTTACCCAATGCATTAAAGTGCTATAGAATTCCAGGCACACCCATCACTTTCATATCATGCACATGCATAAGTGTGCCACATAGATCATGCAATATAAGATCATATTTCATCACATTTAATTCCACGATCAAGAAATGTGAAATACATATATTTAAATCCCCAATTAAGGAAGTATACGTGCATAAAGGTAAACACCCTTAATAGGAAATGGGTACGAGTATTCACTATGCAATTGTTTGTCCTGGAAAATCGCAGTGAAATTTTAACAGCATAACGGGGGCACATAAATGTTCATTGGAGGGCTTAATGAAAGTGAAATGGGTATCATCATTTAGACATCATAAGGAAAATAAAATTGATATGGGATAACATATCCCAACATTATGAATTGGAGATAAAATACATAAGATAATGAAGATGCTTGAATAAATAGAAGAAGGAGAGGATCCCTCATATTTAGAGGGTGATTCCAAAAGTTTGGGAGAAGCTTCTTGAGAGTTTGGGGCACCTTGGGAGGACTCTATAGAGGTTATGACAGGGTAAGGATGTGATCCAAGGTTTTTGAGTGAAGAAAAATGAGATTTTGAGTGAGTTTATATAGGAAAAGATAGAAGAGTTTTTTATTATTTCTTAAACTTAGGTTTTGGAATCTATAATAAAGTAATCAAAACCACAAACATTGTCATGGTTTTTACCATGGTTTCTGACAAAGAGAAGTGGTTTTCATTATTTTAGAAGTACAAGAGATAAACTTATTAAAATATTACATTTGGTGATGTGGAAGTGAGTCATGTTATTAAATAAATGAATTTAAAATCTTAAAATATAATATAGGTTTTAGAGGATTCATAAAGGATTTATAAAATTAATCAAATAACCTCAAAAACACATTATTTTAAATGGGAAACATATATTTGACTGTGGATGAATTTTATAGCATTTATTACATTCCTTTGGGTCATTATGATGTCATAATACAACCGTATATTTATACCGTATTTAATTTTTATCCGAAAATTCGAATTTCTCATAAAATAATACAAAATTCATCATTGGATGATTTTGACATGATGATTCCAAAAATAATATTTTATTTTATCAAAATAATTTTCTAAATATGTGAATTTTAACTTTTAAAACATAATCAACATTTATTGATAAATGTTGGGTATTTTGATAATAACATTTTTTTTAACCCTTATAAAAATTATATTCGGCAACATAAAAATTATATTATAATTTATATTTAATAATAATATTTTATTAAAATATAATTTATTTCAAAAATCCATTAATTTATCAAAAGAAATATCTTAATTGAAACTGCATATTACCTGAAAATACATTTTGTGTTTTATCATATCAAAATCAAAATCATTTTTAAAGCTACAACAATAAGGAGTAAATATAATTATTATTCTATTGAAACTAAAATATACATATTCATATTCTTAGGGTCTTGATACATAACCCTTTATTACACTAGAAAACTCCTTGAGGGTAAAGTGTGCAATGGTGAGATTTTCTTAGGGTGGTTCGGCATACATGGTTTGGGCTTGTGATCTCGATGAGTTTGAACTTATCTCGTAAATAGTTTTGCTCGTACTTTAGTTTTTGGATCTCAGTTTGGTCTTGGTTAAGGGAAAAACCTAGTGATGCTATCTCCCTTGGAAGCTCTGATAAATTGGCTTCATAGGGTACGATCCTACTGGTCGAGGTCATCACTTCCTTTGTCTGTTTCAATTAGATTTATCAAAACCCTATATTTATACTAATCATATGATCATTGTTCAATGACTATAGTATCAATGGTTATAATGCTTAATGGTTTTTTAAATCTTATAGGATATAATAAAACCAAAGAAGTGCATGTGTTTTTTGTAACCATAATACATAATAGAGAATTTAATTCAGCCACAAAGAGAATTTTATTTATAAAATTTTGGGTTGTTACAGTTTCGTTTCGGAAGTAGCTACTAGTGCATCCTTAAGGCGTGCATCTTTGAGTTAGGATCAAAAATAGAGATCTGATCCAAGATTCTTTATTATAGATTATACAGAGATGATTAACTGGGCAGCATTGGTAGAAAGAGATCTTACTGGGAACCTTGTTGGTGGTAGCATGTTTGTTTCCATGGGAACAGGTGGGACCTTTAGTATTGGAAATAAGTGGAGGAGATATGTATATGCTCAGGGAGGTAGAGCAGCTCAGAATCAAACCTCTGAATCAGTTAACTTTTTTAGAATAACTGAAAGAAAATAAGATGTTTCCAATGTGGATCATTTGGGAATAGGAAAAACGAATGCAATACACCACCGAGGAATTGTCACCATTGTGGAAAAAAAGGGCATATCAAGAGATTTTGTCTTAAACATCATAAATTAGCTGGAGGAATAGGATTGACTCAGCATCGGGTATCTTATGCTCAGACAGAATAGTTCCATCAGACTAGTTTTCATCTACATACATCAGTGAACCAGGATATCTCCATGAACACTTCAGTTTTTCAATCGACACCTCAGCAGACTATCCTGTAACAACTGATCGACAACTTTATGGAGCAGAGAAAACTATCGTGAGTGAGCAACTGGGTCCCTCGACGATGTGAGGTACCATCCTTCTGAACTCGACTCTTATGCATGTCTCGTTTGATACTAGTGCATCGCATTCTTTTTTTGCTTCTTTTGTGGTTAAACAATTAAGATTTCACATGGAAATGATGCCTCATATCATGAGTATCAAGACACCTCTTGGACAGCGGGAGTGTAGAAGATTTAAATGCTCAGTGTGTTCCATTACCATTGATAGAATTCAATTTCTTTAGGAGTTTACGGTCTTAGAGATGAATGTTTTTGATACAATTGTTGGTATTGATTAGCTGGTGAGATTTAAAGCACATATAGACCGCTACGCTTGGCAAGTGAATTTCACATACCTGAATGGATCTCTTCATGTATTCAAGGGGGATTAGGATATAAATACAGTTAGAGAAAGACCTTTGGTAATAGTGGACATAACCATCTCAAGCCAGTTAGTGGTAATGACCTTGACATCTATTGATGAAATTGGAAATGAGACTCTTCCAACCGTAGTAGATCAATATCTAGATGTCTTTATGAATGATTTCTCTAGGTTACTACCTGAGTTGGAAATAAATTTTTTTATCGATCTACACCTAGGAACAAGCCCAAATTCACTATCTCCTTATAGAATTCCCCCAACAGAGTTGTGAGAGTTAAAGGTCCAATTTGAAGAGTTGGAAAGTAAGGGTTTTATCAGACCGAGTACATCGCCTTGGGATGCACTGATTTTGTTTTTAAAGAAGGCAGATAAAATTATGTGTTGATTATGGTAAGTTGAATAAAGTTATGATAAAAAATCGGTATCCTCTTCCTCAAATCGATGATCTGTTTGACCAATTAAAGGGAGTCAAGTGGTTCTCTAAGATTGATTTATGCTCAGGAAATAATCAGCTCAGAGTTAGAGAAGAGGATATTTCAAAAACTGATTTTCTTCGTTGCTATGGCCATTATGAATATTTTGTCATGCCTTATGGTCTGATGAATTCACTTGCAGTCTTCATGGCCTTGATGACCGTATCTTCCATAGGAACCTCGACTCCTTTTTTGTTGTATTTGTTGATGATATTCTGGTTTATTCCCATAGTAGGAATGACCATGAGGAGCACTTAGAAATTGCACTGACTACGTTGCAGAATCATTGTTTGTATGTTAAGTTTTCTAAGTGTGTTTTTTGGATTCAAGAAGTATGTTTCCTTAGGCATGTAATTTCCGAAGAAGGAATATCAGTTGACCCTGTGAAGATTGAAGTAGTTGTCTCTTAGCAGACACCAAATAATGTTTTTGAGATACACAATTTTCTAGGATTAGTAGGTTACTATTGTTTCTTTGTTTGAGGTTTTTCTAGAATTTCTTCTCCCATGATTACTTTAACAAGAAAGGGTATTCCATTCGTATGGAATGATAGCTATTAGAAAAGCTTTCCAGAGCTTAAAACGTGTCTCACCTCAACACCCATCCTAATCTTTCCAAAATCGGGTAAGGACTGTGTACCATATTGCGATACATCTAGATCTGGTCTTGGTTGTGTTCTCATGCAGAGAGTTCATGTTGTGGAATGATAGCTGACATAATAGCTTTCTAGAGCTTAAAACACATCTCACCTCAGTATCAATCCTAATCTTTCCAAAACTGGGTAAGGACTATGTAATATATTGCGATGCATCTGGATCTGGTCTTGGTTTCCAAAACTGGGTAAGGACTATGTAGTATATTGTGATGCGTTTGGATCTGGTCTTGGTTGTGCTCTCATGTAGGGAGATCATGTCGTGGCCTATGACTTGAGGCAGTTTCGAGCACATGAGAACAATTATCCTATGCATGACTTGAAATTAGTTGTTGTTGTCTATGCCTTAAAGACTTGGTGAAATTACCTATTTGGGGACAAGTTCACAGTTTTCACTAACCATAAGAGTTTGAAATATATCTTTTCTCAGCGAGACTTCAACTTGAGACAACGGATATTGATTAAGTGCCTCCAGATGTTTGACTTTGAATTGGTATACACACCTGATAAAGGGAATTCTGTGGTGGATGTGTTGAGTTGGAAGTTGTATAGTGAAGTGGTCTAAGAAGCTCGTAACCAATGATAGCTGATGAATGTGATTGCTGACATTCATTTGGATTGCACATCATAAGATGAACATGAAATCTGTTTCCCAATTAATTTTGTTCCTAATTTGATGGAGTATGTGAAAGAGGCTCAGATAGAAAATCTTGATTGTATCACCATTAGGTCGAACCTAAATGGTGGGGAGACATCTGGAGGTTGGGCAGAGGATGGAAATTCCTTATTACATTTTTAGGATTGGGTTGTAGTTCCTCAGTCTCGCCAAGAACAACTTCTTTCAACGCATCCCTATTCGAAATGGGTTATTCATTCAGGTATTCAAAAAATGTACAAGGCAATGAAAACATATTTCTGATGGCTAGGTATGAGACGCAAGATCATTGATTTTGTAATGAAATGCCTAACTTGCTAAAAAGTAAAAGCAGAGCATCAAAAGCTAGCTGGTATGTTGTAGTTTGTATGAAAGTGGGAATAGATTACAATGGACTTTGTCACAGGTCTACCAAGGACTTTTTGGAAGCACAATGTGATTCAGGTGATTGTGAATTGACTCACCAAGTTGACACACTTTCTCTCTAATAGAGAATCCAACACGATAGAAGACTTGACAAAGTTATATATCCGAGAAGTGGTCAGATTACATGGAGTTTCAGTTTCGATTGTATCTGACAGTGATCTTAAATTAACTTCATGATTTTAGCGATTGTTACAATAGGATCTCAGGAGTCATTTGACCATGGGCATAGCATATCATTCATAAATAGATGAACAGTCGGATCCCACAATTTAGACATCAGAGGATATGATTAGAGCATGTGTCATGAACTTTGGCGGCTCATAGGAGGATCATGTGCCTTTAGTTGAATTCTATTATAATAACATCTATCAAGTAACAATATAGATGGCCCCATTCGAGGCTTTGTGTGGTCGTCCTTGTCATTCTCCTCTATGCTGGGTAGAAATAGGAGAGACATATTTAATTAGACCAAGTCTTGTTCATGGGATTATAGAGAAAATTTAGATGATCCGAAAGCATATGACTATGCCTTAGACCTTACAAAACTCATATGTAGACAATCGTTGCCGACCTTTATCTTTCGATGTGTGTGACCACGTCTTTTTGGAAGTGTCACTGAGACTTGACCATCGATGCTTAGGGAAACAAGAGAAGTTAGTTCCATGGTATGTGGGACCGTTCGAGGTTGTTGAACGAATTGGCATTGTTGCATATCAGCTAGCCTTATTGGAAAGATTTAGTGTAGTTCATAACGTTTTCTATGCTTCTCAATTGAAAATATATCACCCAGATTGTAGACATGTGATCAGTTGGGATCACGTTACTCTTGAGCTAGATGCAACTTTTATCCATGGACTGGTTCGGGTTCTGGGCAGACAAGAAAAGACCCTGCAAGGGAGATTTATTTTCTTGAAGTGAGTGTTATGATAACATGGTCAGGTTGAAAAGGAAACATTAGAATGAAAGAAGTTTATGAGGGAGAAATGACATGATTTGTTCAAGGTCAATGTTAATATCCAGCTTCCTGAGGATGGAAAACCCAATGGTGGAGAAAATTTAGCATTCTTGGTTTGAGGTATGCCATCTTTTTATGCATTTGTTTTGAGTTTGGAGTCATGGTTTAGTAACTGGAAGGGTTGAGAAGTGAAAAAGAGGAGAACAGTCTGGAGTCGTTTGGCTGCTGGGGTTTTATGCGGAGGAATTTACGTCGTAAATCTCTATAATACGACTTTTATGTCAGTCGAGACATTTACAATGTAAATGAGAAGTTTACATCGCAAAACTGGTTTTTCCATAAAAATAAATCGATGCATCGTGATTTACGGCGTACACGACCCCTGTAGAATTTACAGTATAAATTCTAGATTTACGTCATAAATCGATCGGGTCCAGCAGTTTTAGGGCTAGTTTGGCAGGGATGATACAGAAAGAAAAGAAATGATATTGCAGAGAGAAATTGGTTTCCAATGATTGGCGAGATAATTTTAAGGGTAGAGAAATGATAAGAGGAGAAATTGAGAGAAACGGATTTCTCTCCTGCTATTGTTTTTAAATCACCCCAAAATTGGGATGATTTGGACAGAAATGATGGTGGAGGGTTGTTAATATTTTCAAATTCCAATTTTATCCCTGTTTTCTACATGTATCACAAAAGAATTTATTTTATTTTCCATTAAAAGATTCACCAAACAAGATGGAGAGAAATCTAAATCATTTCTTTTCTTTTACTAAGTTATTGATCCAAACACAAGGAGAGAAATCACAATCATTTCTTTTCTTTTCTTTTCTTTTACAAAATATCAAATCATTTCTTTTATTTTACTAAAATCTCACCAAACACAGTGTTAGTTTCCTTTCTCGTATGAAAACTCTTATTCGGTTTCCCTTCCTTGCTCTTGACCTCCAGGGCATGCCTAGGAGATTATCGACAATCTTCGACGTCTGAACTCCTTGACAACGAATCTTTGAGCATTTTTTTGTGGAATCGAACGTTAGGATCTTCTTCTTCCTTCTCATCTTGGATCTCCTTGGCTTGTTTCATATGGAAACATAGATCAACGTTGCGATACCTGAATCTATGGGTTCAAATTTGTGTTGATGGGATCTCTTTGGGATTTGTTAAAGGAACAAGTGGAAGAGTTTTGATCCGCGGATTCATCGTAAATTCTCACTCTACTATTCTGGAACTGATCGACTTGATCTTTTCTAATTTGATTTTATGCTTTTCTGGGAATCCCTTATGGAATTGATTTGGAAAAAACCCCTATTTGATGTGATTTCAAAAGGATTGGTTTTGAAAGATGAGATTTTTGTTTAAAAAATGTTTTATTGGAAATTTGGCATAGAAATGTTGCATGTGTTCATGTTCATGTGGGATGGTTGGTGGGAGGAAGTACCATCATTTCAGTAATTGCATGGACGGATTGTGGGCAGAACTACCACCATCAAATGGGTTCACCAAGCGATGACTTGGTAAAATGACGACTCACCACTCGAAGTATAGGGAGGTCCATGATTGCATGCATTATGTGTGTGTGTGGGTGTAGAATTGGAATGATTATGCCAAATAACAAGAAATGGTTTTAAAATATTTGTTTAATGTTTTCCATGGAACTTGTTTATAGTTTGTATCAACTATTTATCTGCTTCTTAACTGTTTCATATAAAATGTGCTAGTCTGATCTTGTCTTGGTGGCGTGCATTGCGAAGTCTTTGGGGAATTCGTAGTGAGTTTTACTCACCCCCTGCTAGGGCACATTGATGCGTTTGCAGATGTCATCTATAGAGATACAGGGAAGGGACATGTTTCTTACTTCTTTAGTGGTGTTACTTGATGTTGCTATCGTAGTCAGTGGAGGTGGAGATGAAGAGTGTCTCCATCTTGGTTTGGAGTGGTGCCACTTTGGTGCCATAGTCTTATGTCTTGGAGTTTTAGCCTTGCCCCTTTATTTATTTTTCTCTTGTTACTCTGATTTAATTATTGGTATTTTGACAAGTTGGATGGTTATTTCTCATGATATAGATTGTTTTGGTTGGATGACTTTATTGACCGGTCATTTAGTTCTCAGAGAAAATCATCCCCCAAGGTTCTCTTATTCCCTTTACATTTATTACTAGCCTTTGGTGCCTCGGGATGTCAGCTATAAGGATAATAGCACCTTCGCATCTTCCCAAGCTATTGGGTGAGGAGTGGGATGTTATAGTTTTTCTCTGTTAAACTTCTCTGAGTTGATTTTATTTTTGTGCAGAATCATGTTGCTTCCTTTTTTCGTTATGTTTCTCACAAATATTTGGGCAAACATTTTTCTATTAGAACGGATCACCCCGACTCCATTCCGACACAAGGGTTCCTAGTCTCTGTAATTCCATTTTTCCCTAGTGGCTAAGTTCTCCAGGTGCCGACCTTCACTTAAATTCAAATGAAAGTTGTTGGAAATTATTGGATTCATGATTCAAATTTGGGTTGGTTAGTTCCCACATGTTTTGATCTGATTTTCTCTAGAAGATGGATTTTATAAATTTTGTTCTAGAGGATCGTGGTTTTTTATGGATGTTCTATGAAGGTGATGAAATGATCACCGAATTTTAGACTTGATGTTGAGCCTCCCCTTGCTCCTATCTGGTTGGGTCTTGAAGGACTTCTGATTCATATTTTCAAGCCTGCTGCATTTTTTCCTATTGTGAAACTTATTAGCCATCCAATCAAAATGGATTCAACCACATTGAAACTATCTAGACACTCCGTGGCAAGGATATGCATTGAGGTTGATGTTACCAGGAAATTAGCTTCTGACATCTTGATTCAAAATGATGATTATGGTTTCCAGCAGAAAATTGTATGTGAAAATATTCCAGACTATTGTTCATATTGCTTCAAATTTGGTCACAGCTCTAAATCCTGCTCGTTTAGGAATATGAGGAAGTTAAAGGAACAGAGGAGGTGGTTGACTCATAGTGAAGATTCAAAGGTGCATGAAGAAGAGGAAGTATTATTCCTCACTACAAAAGACTGTGGTCACTCAAAGTATGGTATCGGAAGGGACCCGTATTGATGAGGGACAACACCATAGGATCCGAATACAAAGGTCATGACTGGCTTATCAATCCACTCTTTCTGGCATATGCAATAGCTAGTACTACGGCGATTATATAGAAACCACCTCTGCCCCCACATCAACCCCGTGACGCACCTCCTATGCCATAGGAGTGAAATCAAGTTCTCTTTGACGTCATGGAAAAAGAAAAAGATAAGCAGACTCCATCAATTGTGGTGGTGGATACTGGATCTCCCTCAGAGACAAAGATGAAGAGGATGAAGAAGATGTTAAGCTAATAAATGTTTGCATCGCCATGGAGTGACTCACTGAAGAGATCTATGTTTGGATCGATGTCCAAGATTCAATTTCTTTTAAAAAATATAGGGTCTGGATGACTACAATCAAATTTTGGAATTAATGATTTCTAAGGTTGAACTAGAGTTTGATCCGGATCCTAATTTTGACTTACTTAACATTCCATGGCAATGAATTGTTTTTTTCTAGGTCTTTTGTTTCAATTCTTTTGAGTCAGGGGTTGATGCTGCTCTTTGATATGATTACCCGGTTTGGAGATTGTGTGCTTTACTTAATGTTCCTCTTCTTTGGTTTGTATATGTTAGGGCTGAGGTTTCTGTTGTGATCCTTGTCATTGGATGATCATCTCCGAGTTGATGGATTTTTGAATTCCAAAAGTGAATGGTTTCATTCAATTTCGAGACAGGTTGATTAACATTGCTTGGGAATGTGTTAAAGGCATTTTGATTGCATCCTTTTATTTAACTCTGATTCCGATGATTTGATCTGGGTATATCTTTAATATTTTGCTTTCATTGGTCTTATTGTTTTACAAAGGTTTGCTTTATACAATATAATGGTTGCTGGAATTTCTGGTTCTGCCATAATGATCTTTGGTGAAGCAGAGGAATTGGTTGGATTTAATGACTTGGAGGAGAATGGATTGAGCTGGTTTATAGATCAAAGCCTTGAGGGTTCTCTACATTGGGATTGCACTGGGTTGTCCAGGCACTTGTTTTGAGCTGTACTATGATTTCTGGTCTGTGTAAAGAAAACCCCTTAAATTTGATTGGTGTTGATGCAGCACTCTGGCTAATTCTGAAAAACTTCTTGAATGAGTTTTGCAGTGCTGCACTGACACTGTGGTCTTGGGCTGATGGCAGGGATGAATTATTTATAGATGCAGGCTGTTGCAGCTCAGCTGGTGTATGCTTTGGTTGAAGTGATGAAAACTGAAACTATGATGATCTGTATAATTCTTGGAATTTCATGGTGCAGATTTATTGTCTATGGAGATGAGCAGGTTTCCCTCATGGATAGCTGTGGACTTCCTTGTTGTTGGTCGGTCTCATCAAATATAGGATGCGTTGCAAAATCAGTGGCCACTTGAAGTGTACACGTCATTGAAGAATGGACACTTGTGATGCTGTAGGCGCATGCTGAGAATAACTATGGGAATTTTCATGATACTCGATCTCATTGAGGAGCAAAGATGGGTTATAGGAAATGTGGACTGGAAGTGCTATTGCTGATTCATCACTGAATATTCAATTTTTCATGGCTTTAATCTTTGAAATGCTTTTGAACTTGATGGTTGTCTCACTGCTTCAAACTTTCCTTCTAAGATGTTTCCTACTAAATTCTCTAGTCATTAGCTTTGTGCAGCAGTGTTGGGATGTTGGTTGGTCACAGGTTAAAAGATACATCAATCTTTATATTTTCCCGATGATTGGTGATGAGAGTTGCTGTATAAAGCCTTGGATCATGTGAAATCTGCCCATTTGGAGGGATGTATTTTACTTACTAATCATGCAGGCTACACGTGCAGGCAAAGACAATACTTGAAACTGAGGCTTTGAGATTTCATGAGAGATTTTATTTAATGTCTTATAGCATTTTTTCCTTGTATACTTTAAATTTCATTTTAGTGCAAGCTCTATGGAACCTCATGCATTAACTTTTGCAACTCCATTTTCATTAATAAATTTAGTATGAGTTCGTTTTTCAACTCATGTTTTGGATCGTTTTGATTATTATTATTATTATCATTAGTGCACTAATTTTATTTCACAAAGATCGACACATTAAAACCTGTTAAAAAACAAGTTCAATTTTATAGGTCTTGTACCAGATTTTTGGATTTAGGCACTATGGTATTTGGAAGTCAAGATGCGTGCATGTGGATCAATGAAGGGTCTGTTATGAGGTTGGAAAAGTTGTCACTTGAAATAAAAAGGGAATCAACAATTATTAAAATGTATTATATGTGAAAAAAACTCTTCCTACCCCCTTCAAGGGTTGTTGACATATTTGGGTGGGAAAATGTTTCGAGTTTACTAGAAGATAAACCGGAGCTCATGCATCTCCGAACCATGAAGGCTGGCTGTTTTGGAATTGGAAGTGACATGGTCTCACCAACAAGCATTAGAATCACACTTGACATTGTTGGACGATCATTTGGATCTTCTTGCACACAATGTAACCCTTCATTGATGCATTTCAACACTTCCTCTCTATTGCAGTCTTCCCTGAATGGTTGATCTATCAAGTCCATTGTTTCTTGTTGCAACCACAACCTCCATTCCTGATAATAGGTCAGAGAGTTCCCAAGTTTATTAGTATCATTTTAAAATGAAGATTATATTTGAGTAACAAATGAATTTAAATTACTTTCATATCCTAGAAGGTTCAATGTCTTCTCACCTGCATAAAACATCGTGATATTTTTCCCACTTATAATCTCTAGTAATACAACCCCAAAGCTGAAGACATCAGACTTCATTGAAAAGAATCCTTCTAGAGCATACTCGGGAGACATGTAGCCACTGAAGTCGCCAAATGCTATAAGTGATCAGTATTTTATATACAAGGATAAATCTCACTTGAATTAAGAGTGTGAATAAAAGAATAGACAAACCAATCTTTAGACAAAAATTTAGAACCAAAAGATGTTGTATAATGGTTAAAATGGTTTCACTGGGTGGATGGATGCTATTCTGCAATCATTATATTAAATTATTACAACAGTTGGGGAGGTTGGGGAGGAGGATGAAACAAAAGAAAAAATTATTATAATAAATATTTTATTAGTTTTTTATAAGACTTACTATGTGTCAATTACTCTGTCGGTGACTGTTGTTGTTTGTTTGCCTCCGAAAATTCTTGCCAGGCCGAAGTCAGAAATTTTAGGATTCATCTCCTCATCTAGTAAAATGTTACTAGTTTTCAAGTCTATGAATAATCTTCAATCTTGAATCTTGGTGAAGATAGAGAAGTCCGCGAGCAATCCCCTGAATTATATTAAAGCACTTCTTCCAATCTAATGTCAAGCACATTGTTCGATCTTTGCACAAGATTTGAATCAATGTTATTCAATGCTGAGTTGGTTTGAAATTGATGTGGCACGGAATGTGTGGGGGGGAGTGGATGTGGAGGACTGAAGAATCCTTACAACGAGGACTTTTTGGATAAGAGAAACACAGTAATGCAACGGTTGTATCATGTTGAGAGGACTCGAAATTCAATTCAATAATTACATTCAATAATTTATACATGGATATTATAACTAATATCTGGACTAATAAAAGGGAAAGTACATAAAAGTTTGGTCAAAGCAAAATAAAATTTAGAAAAAAGAAATGACAATAAAACCCATTCAACTGGAAATAATGGAAAATAGAAAAATTAAAACATAATGCCAACAAACTTAAATAAAAGGAAAGGAAAAAGTTTAAATGGAAATTCAATGAAATTAAATAAAAGTAAATGTAAAGAAAAAATAAAATAAAATTAAATAGATAAAATTAAAACTAAAATGCATGTATACAACGTTTGAGAGAGTAATGAAAATAATTCAAGTGTGAGGGAAAATTTGGTTTTCCTTCCAAACTTTATTGCCTATTTTTGTTCAATGTGAAACAATAAAGATGACCAACCAAATATGAAGGTATCCAAGCTTTTGTTGGGCATATATTCATAGAGTAGAATCTTCTAATCTCTTTCAACGCAATATCCCAATAGTCTAACAAGATTACGATGTTGAAGTTTTGCTATCAACTTGACTTCATTTATGAATTCTTCTAACCCTTGTCCAGAAGCACTTGAGAGCCTCTTTACGGCAATGTTTTCTTCTCCATGAAATGTTCCCTGTAATCAAGAAAATTGATAACTCAATTCTCAGGAAGGATATATATATATATTCCCAAGTTAGCAAGAATAGAACTCCATTGAAAATGTAAAGGAGAGTTGCTTTGAAATATTAAGATCTAAACCTCTCCCCAAAGCCTCAGGATGCTAGGAAAAGGCTAATAGAATTACAAAAATCAAAATTTCCTAATTACTTTTGTCATATGTTTCATTATATGCGTGCATTGGTGTTGTATTTATAACCAATGATCATCCGCATCTGAATTAGTACTAAAAAGGATGAAAATTGGGAGAACATGCTAGGCATTCAATACCTTATACACAGGTCCAAAACTACCTTGGCCAAGCTTGTTATCATCTGAGAAGTTGCTAGTCGCAACCATGATGGTCTTAAAATCTACACATGCTATCTCAGAAACTCTGTTCTCATCATTTATTAGGTTTCAAAAACCTTGCCAATCCCAAGTGTTCCCATCATGAGCAGTGATAACCATAGCATTCTCCCTCTGGGCTTCTCTTCTTCCTGCGGTTCAAAAGGGTAGTCAAGCTTTTCTTTTCCATTTAGTAAGAAGTGGGTGCACCTATATTCTCTATTTCCTTGTATGTTATGTAGCCAATTGTGAATTCTAGAACAGCTGACACAGTTAATGAGCCCACGACAGCTCCCACAACAAGCTTATTCTTCTTATGCCGCTTAGTAGTCATTTGTTCAGGCAAGGTGGCAGTCGTTGTTAACAACAACATGAATGTTGATGGGGTGTTTATATGCATTTACGGACAATTCAGTGTTGCGGTAGAGGGATGGGCTTACTAGTAATGGATTTGGCTGGGGAACGAAGGAATTGATGAGATATTTTTCCAGCTGCCCGTGGTAGGTGGCTGGTGCACCAACCCCACCAGCACCATGCCTGCTTCAACATTGGCTGCTGCACATGTAAAATGTGTAGGCTGCCATTGTTGAAGGTAGGTGGGGGTTTGTGGAGGAGTCGTTTCAAACATAGACTCCTCCACCATGCCTTTTTAAGGAGGGCCAAGGGACCTTCCTTCACATCATCAATCTGAGTCAAGAAGAACTCATTGTATCTGAAAGAGAGTCGGGAGAGCTCCACGTTTGAGAGAGAGAGAGTTGTAGAGATGGAGTCTCTTGTAACTTTGTTCATGTTGAAATAAAGGTTGGTTTCTCCCTCCATTCTTCTCTATTCATGGTTAGCGAACCAAAACAAGTGGTATCAGAGGCGGTTCCGGTGAAACGGCGGTGGGCGGTGGAAATTTTCCGGTGACCAGAAAATTCAAGTTGCCCAAAATCGTGTTTTGAAGGCATATTCTGAAAGCTTATGTCAATACGATTCCAACGGCGCAAACGGCATAAAAACGGAGCTAAAATGAGCTTCCTAGGCCCGGTCAAAGTTTGGTCAAACTTTGGGTGCTACAGTACCTCCTTGCCGGAGAAGAAAGTACTGTTCCGATGCCTGTGACATTTCTGGCGGAGTTCCGGCAGCTGCTCCGGTCTGCCACGTCATCGACACGTCATCATCACGCCATCGGCCGATCTCGGCCGTTGATACTGTTTTGATTATATCTTGATCAATCGGTATCCAATTTCGACGATCCAGGAGTCGATTCCACCATTTTCGACCGTTCTAGACGCAAAGGTGAGCTCCAGTTTTTCTGATTCTACACCAATTTTAACTGAATTGAAATCCAATGGAGGGATAATCCATGGGATGGATGATCATGTTGACTTCTTCGAATTACTCTATTTAGAAGTCTCGAATGGAAGATCTTCTCAATGATAAGGATATTTTTTACCCCATTGAGAATAAGGGAGTCAACCCCAATGCCACCAAGGAATCAGAGTTGAAGAAGCTGAACAAGAAGACAATCGGTCAAATCCGCCAATGGATCGATCACAGCGTTTACCACCATGTTGCTCAAGAGACTGGTGTATACGAACTTTGGACAAAGTTGGAAAATACGTATCAGTCAAAGACTGCTCGAAACAAGATCCTCTTGTTAAAGCGGTTGATGAATCTTCGACTACAGAGTGTAAACTCTATATCCAAACACACCAGCGAGTTCCAAAGCCTGGTGAACCAGTTGGTGGTTGCCGGTAAGACTCTAAATGATGAAGATCAGGCAAATCACTTACTCTGCACACTTCCCGATAGCTGGGATATGCTTGTCGTCTCACTCAGCAACTCGGCGCTCAGAGGCAAACTTACCATGGCGATGGTAAAAGATGCACTATTCAATGAGGAGGCCCGAAGGAAAGATGCGAGTTACAACCAGACGCAAGCTCTCGTTATGGAGAAGCGAGGCAGACAACAAGGAGGAGGTCATGGGGCAGGAACAAGAGGTCGAAGCAAGAACAGAGGAAGGTCCACAGATGGTAGGAGGCCAACATACAAATGCTACCATTGTGGAATGGAGGGACACATGAAGAAGAACTACCGAAAGTTGTTACAAGAGAAGGGTCAAAGTAGCAACCAGCAAAGAAGAAATGAAGACGCACATGTGAGCATCACTGGAAAAGTTATTCTTTGCTCCAAAGACAAAGAAGAGACATGTTTTCATACATTAGGACAAGATACAGAATGGGTGGTTGATAATGCAGCATCATACCACGTCACGTCGCATCGTGAGTATTTCTTGACTTATCAAGCTGATGACTTTGGTGCAGTCAAGATGGGGAATACCAGTTCGGTAGAGATTGTTGGCATGGGTGATATCCAATTCAAGACGAACGTTGGATACACAATCACCCTAAAGGATGTTCGGCATGTTCCAAGTCTTCGACTCAACCTGTTATCAGGTATAACCTTTGATCGACAAGGCTATAAAAACATCTTCAGTAATGGGGCTTGGAAGATGACAAAAGGATCCATCATCATCGCTCGAGAACACATATACAGTACGTTTTACAAAACCCATGTGAAGATATGTGAAGAAAGCCTCAACACGGTGAAGGAGAAATGTCATCCAATATGTGGCATAGAAGGCTCGACCACATGAGTGAAAAAGGGTTATCTACCCTAACGAAGAAGAAGTACATCAGTATTGACAAGGATGCATCACTTGATCCTTGTAAATACTGCTTGTATGGGAAGCAGCATAGAGTCTCATTCAACACTGCTTCATCACGGAGATCAGTGTTACTGGATCTGGTGCACTCTGATGTATGTGGACCCATGGAAGTGGATACACTCGGAGGTAACCAGTATTTTCTATCCTTTATTGATGATGCATCTCTAAGGGTGTGGGTGTTCTTCTTACGGATGAAGGACTAAGTACTGGACTACTTTAAGATGTTCCACGCCATAGTGGAGCATGAAACTGGAGGGAAACTGAAGTGTCTTCATTCAGACAATGGAGGAGAGTACACATCCAAGGAATTTGATGCCTATTGTAGGAATCATGGCATCCGAAATGAGAGAATGGTCCCTCGCACCCCACAACACAACGGAGTTGCATAAAGGATGAACAAAACCATCATGGAGAAGGTCAAAAGCATGATAAGTTTGCCTAATCTCCCTAATCCATTCTGGGGAGAAGCTGTTCAGGTTGCATGCTACCTCATCAACCAATCACCATCAGTCCCGCTGAATTTTGAGATTCCACAGAAGAGATGGTCTGGTAAACATCCCTCTTACTCTCATTTATGAGTATTTGGATGTTTAGCATTTGCACATGTATCCAAGGAGCTTAGGTAGAAGCTAGACGGGAGATCTACTCCATGCATCTTCATCGGCTATGGAGATGAGGAGTTCGGATACAAGCTTTGGGACCCAAAGGAGAAGAAGGTGATCAGAAGCAGAGATGTCGTGTTCCATGAGAATCAGACGATCGAGGACATTAAAAATCCTAGAATGTCTCGAAGGGAAAGTGTTGAGGACTCAATTCATGATCCAACAACTATACCAGCACCACCTGTCATTGAAGAGGAGGAGGTGCAAGAAGACTCATCGGCAGTGGATCAGGAGGCAGTGGAGGAGGATATTGAGCAAGGGGAGACTCAATCCTCTCCATAAGAAGTTGCAGAACCATCACAGGAGCTAGGTGATGTTGTGTCTTCCGAACCTAACATATCACAGGTTTGAAGATCTTCACGAGGAAGGATTCCATCAACAACATATTTGGAGTCAGATTACCTATTACTGACTAATGAGGGGGAGCCAGAAGGATACCAGGAAGCAGTGTCTCATCCCAAAAAAATCAAGTGGCTGCATGCAATGGAGGATGAGATGGAGTCTTTGATGAAGAACCAAACATACGATTTGGTGGAATTACCCAAAGGTAAGAAGGCACTAACGAACAAATGGGTGTTCAGGCTGAAGAAGGATGGCAGCAAAAGGGAGGTCAAGCACAAATCTCGGTTAGTTGTCAAGGGATTCCTTCATAAGAAAGGAGTTTACATTGATGAGATTTTTTCACCTGTAGTGAAGATGGCTTCAATTCGAGTCATTTTCGGATTAGTGGCTAGCTTGAACTTGGAGCTTGAACAGATGGACGTGAAGACAGCTTTTCTTCATGGTGACCTCTCCGAGGAGATCTATATGAAGCAGCCTAAAGGATTTGAGGTTTCTGGACAAGAAAACCTCATCTGCAAATTGAAGAAGAGCTTGTACGGACTGAAATAGGCTCCCAGGCAGTGGTACAAGAAGTTTGACTCATTCATGGTGAGTCATGGCTACAAGAGGACATAGGCGGACCAGTATGTCTACATCCAGAGATTTTAGGATGGTAACTTTGTTGCCCTTCTACATTATGTTGATGACATGTTGATCATTGGGAAGGATGCAACGAAGATTGGCCAGTTGAAGAAGGAGTTATCCAAGTCTTTTGATATGAAAGACTTAGGAGCAGCTCAACAAATTTTGGGGATGCAGATCATTCGTGACAGAAAGAGGAAGTTGTTATGGCTATCTCAGGAGAAGTATGTTGAACGTGTTCTAAAACATTTCAACATAGACAATGCCAAACTAGTGAGCATTCCTCTTCCCGGTCATTTGAAGTTGAGAAAGGGTTCATGCCCGTCGTCCAAGGAAGAAATTGAGGCGATGGACATGATTCCATATTCCTCAGCAGTTGGAAGCTTGATGTATGCTATGGTGAGTACGAGACCTGACATTGCCCATGCAGTGGCAATCGTGAGCCGATTTCTCTCCAATCCCGGGAAGCAACACTGGGATGCAGTCAAGTGGATTCTGAGGTATCTTAAAGGTACTTCAGAGTTATGTTTGCGCTATGGGGGAGCTGAACCTATCTTGGACGGCTATACAGATGAAGATATGGCCGGAGATCCTGATATCAGGAAGTCTACATCAGGATACATCTATGCTTTTGCAGGAGGAGCTGTATCATGGCAGTCAAGGTTGCAGAAGTGCGTCGCTTTATCCATGACGGAAGCAGAGTACATTGCTGCTTCAGAAGCTGGCAAGGAGATGTTGTGGCTAAAGAGTTTTCTCCAGGAGCTTGGATTCATCCAGAAGGAGTACAAGGTTCATTGTGATAGTCAAAGTGCTTTGGACTTGAGCAAGAACTCCATGTACCATTCTAGGACAAATCACATCGACATTCACTATCATTGGATACGCGAAGTGATGGATCAACAACTACTGCGACTTGTGAAGATCCACACGAAGGAGAACTTGGCAGATATGTTTCCAAATTTGGTTGTTTGGGAGAAGCTAGACCTTTGTAGATACTCCAGCGGATTGCAGTTGGAGGGGGAAAATTGATGAGATATTTTTCCAGCTGCCTGTGGTAGGTGGATGGTGCACCAACCCCACCAGCACCATGGCTGCTTCAACATTGGTTGTTGCACATGTAAAATGTGTAGGCTACCATTGTTGAAGGTAGTTGGGGGTTGGTGGAGGAGTTGTGTCAAACATGGACTCCTCCACCATGGCTTTTTAAGGAGGGCCAAGGGACCTTCCTTCACATCATCAATCTGAGTCAAGAAGAGGTCATTGTATCTGAAAGAGAGCCAGGAGAGCTCCACGTTTGATAGAGAGGGAGTTATAGAGAGGGAGTCTCTTGTAACTTTGTTCATGTTGAAATAAAGGCCAGTTTCTCCCTCCATTATTCTCTATTCGTGGTCAGCGAACCACAACAGGAATAGGGTATACAATGATGCATCGGCGCTCGCGTTTTGAAACCACAGCATGTGCGTAAACCAAAGCGCACACTTCCAGTTGGATTCTTTCAGTTCGGGTGCTTCCGGTTCTTCCCTGAACATCGTCATGTCATTATCCTCCTTTACGAGGTAACCCATGAACTTTTTGGCCAGCATTTCCCCGGGAAATCCTCCTTCCTCCTGATTACAGAAGTCTCCTGCGGCATTCTGAACCTTGATACGTTCACCGGCTCAAACTCTGACCCTGCCTCCTCCTCCTCCTCGCAGCCGTTGGATGAATTCTTGTATCATAGGATTACTAAGATCGTAGTGAATTATGTCTCGATAGCTTCAAGGGGTTCGAAGCTAAGGAACCATTTCTCACCCCTTTCCGTCGTCTGAACAGATAGAGTTGTCCACACAGGCCTGAAAAACGGCGCATGGGCTACTCGGCTCGGACACCAGCACCTTCCACCTTGTGTAAAACTTTGCGATGTCAATGTCACGACCCGTCCTTGGGACCCGTGTCGTGACTACCCCAAGTCTGCCTTCCATAGGCCAGGGGATGGCGACTAGCACCAAAGGCGTAAATCCCAATAAAAAGGGAAGGCATTGCCTTTATAAAAGCAAATAACACAACAGAGTACAAGAAGAAGCAATCACTAAGTAAAGCAGTGAACAACGTACTGAAAGTACAAGGGGCCGGAAATACAAGCCCAAAAGAAAGGTACAGCTACAACTGAAAGTAAAGTATAACTCAAAGGATAACAGCTGAAGGGTGACAAGCAGCTCCTGGATCGTCCACCACGGATCCTACCTGAAGGGTAGCTACAGATGTCCTCCTCAGCACTCCACGTCCGATCGCCGTCCGTCCGTCTCCTCCGGGTACCAACTCGTCGTGAGATCCACCTCCGGGTACCGACTCATCGTGAGATCCACCTCTGGGTACCGTCATCTCTATAAGCCTCAACCACGATCAATGATGTTCGTCGTCTGCAACCAACACAACGAGGTGCGGGCATAGCCCATGCAGGGTTGAGTATACGATACTCAGTAGGGACCCCGAGACCCTCAAGGTCTCACTAAATCCAACAAGGATAAACCACAAAGAAAGATCTCAACAGATAACCTTTACTTAGGTATATGCCCATACATATACCCAAGTTATCAAGTAACTCATCTCAATCAAGAAGAAAACACAATGGTCATTAACTCAGCCCAAACCAGGATTTTATTCATGATGTCGAAACCACGGCTGCTGGAGAACTCCTCCTCTATCAAGTACAGTGGGTCTGCCGCTACAACTAAGCGCGTCCCACTAACCTTGGACTGCTGAAGTACTCCACCTGTCGAGTACTGTGGGCCTGCTGCTACAACCAAGAGCATCCTACCATGGGTCTGCCGCTACAACCAAGCGCACCCCCTCATAGCCTACAGAGGTGCTCCTTCTGTCGAGTACCGCAGGTCTGCCGCTACAACTAAGCGCACCTCCGTCGTGGGTCTGCTGCTACAACCAAGCACACCCCACTAGGCTATCTGAATCACTCCGTGACGATTGATCAGCAGTCGTCAAGTCTCAGCCAGCTACTACGTCTCTATACTCCGTACGCTCGTCTTCGGGAGGATCCGCTCCACAAGCTACTGGTCGATACTCCAAGTATCACAAAGTCCCACGAAGAAGTATAAAAAAGAACCGCCTCGTCATAGGGGTCTCAACGCAACAGACGGCGCGTCAATCGGACGCTCGGTCTGTGAGTTATTAGCATTTTAGTCCCGGGGGCCCGGTTGGTTTCATGTACGAACCAACCCGACCGTATCTAAACTGTACCCCAAACTCTCATAGGGTATACTCATAGGGACCCTTTCTCAACGTGATCACCATCACCGCTGACGGTTCGTCAAACGGGCGTCCGGTCTGAAAGTTATCGGCTTTCCCGCTCCAGGGGCCCGGTTGAATTTCAGGTACAATCCAACTCAGCCTTACTCCATCTGGGTCCAAACCTCAGGTGAAGTATTCAAAAATTTCTGTATCATCAAAAGGAATCCAACAAGGTCGACGACACGTCAAACGGACGTCCGGAGCTCAAGTTATAAGTATTTCCGCTCCGAGGGCCCGGTTGGTTTCGGATTCGAACCAACCCGCCTGTACCCAAAGTTCTCCGAAACCTTGAGATTAATATACTGAAACGACCGTCTCGATCCAAGGATCGCATCGCAACTGACGGTGCGTCGATCGGAGGTCTGTATCCCAAGTTACGGGCGTTTGAAGGAAATTGCCAAAAAAATGGGGGGTCTGGGCCCGGTCTGACCCGGCCCAACCCCCCTGGGTCGACCCGACCCGGGTCCGGGTCCGGGCCCGATGGGTGCGGCCCGGCCCGGCTGGTGCGGCCCGGCCCAGCCGGCGTGGCCCGGCCCGTCGCGGGGGTCCGGCCCGGCGCGGGCGGTCCGGCCCGGCGCGGGCGGTCCGGCCCGGCACGGGCGGTCCGGCCCGGCACGGCTGGCGCTCGTGCACTGAGCGGACGCGGAAGGGTGCACCGCCCCCTTGTCTCGAAACGGCGGACCCAAAGGGTTCGCCCCTGCTGGCTGGCCGGGGGTTTCAACCCCCGATTTTCTTGAGTAACGGTCGGCCATTATGGCTGGCCGGTTTGGCCACGCGGGACCCGTGGGGGTCCCGCCTCCAGGGTGTGCTGGCGGCCGGCTCAGCCGGCCGCTTCCCTGAACCACCGCGGCTCCTTCCTGTCCGACGCGGCGCGACGATGCCCCCCCCCCCGCCGCGGCCCTCCTTGGTGCTCCGGCATGGCGCGACGGCGCCGCGCCCCACCGCCGTAGCCCGCTCTTGACCGCGGTCTCCTTTGGCTTCACCGGCGTGGCGTGACGGCGCCGCGCTCCTTCGTCGTGGCCCGCACCGGCCGTGGTTCCTTCGTTTCTGCGCGGTGCGATGACACCGCGTCACCTTCGTTCGAGCCACAACGAGTATGAAAACAAAGGGGGAGGAGGGTCGGTCATGTTTGTGCGGTCTGACCTCCTCCCGTTATAATGATAGCAAGCGGCCAACAATTATCAACGAAATTCGTTAAATAAAACTTGAACGAAGATTAACCCCTACCTCAACAACGATGTCAAAGACGGTGTCGCGGTTGACGGCGTCGGCGTACATCCAAGATGGATGGCTTCTCACACCGGCTGCGGAGAGGAGAAGAACGACACATTGATCACTCCTTGCGGTGACGACGTTCTTCGTCGAGGTCTTGACGTTTTTCGCATTCTCCGACGAAGAAGATGAAGATTTCTCAAGATTTTGAGTATTCTCTCCCAATCCTTAACACAACCAAAACTAACCAAAAAATAAAATAAGCTCCACTTATTTTATTAAGTCATTCCATGAGTTCAAAATTTAAAAACTCAATTCAATTAATTGAATTAATGTGTTGGCTTGACTAAATGAGAGGAGAGGGAAAGTCACATCATTAAATGTGGAAGAGTTATAACTCATGTGGAGGGGGTTAGAGAATTTGAAGGGGTGGGGCTCATGCAAGCCCCACCTCACTAAATCCTATCAAGAGGAAATATAATTTTAGTGGGTCCCACCCCAACTCCCATACATGGGTTTAACCAATTAGGTGAAATAAAATTTAGTAGCACAATTTTATTTCCCTTTACTCTTAATCCACAAATTTTAACAACTCCATCCCGGGCAAACGCAGCTCCAGTAAAGGTCATCATAAGCAATTACCGGCACTACGGTTTCATCGGTGCCCTTGGATTTCGATTCCGAACATCGGTTTAAAAGTTAGAAAAACCCGCTCTTTCGTTCACTGAACGTACCCGAGATAAACGTCGGAAATTGATTCCGGGCACACCGGGCCTCGGAATCAGGTGCCGTCAGAAGCCACAGACTCGTAAAATTCCAAAGAATTTAAGAAAAAAATTTCCTTGAAATTTACGAGTCTTTAAATTACTCCCACCACAGGGCTTTACGTCCCCGTAAAGCTATAACACAAACTAGGGAAACAAAGGTGGTACTGAGAACGCATCTGAGTCTTCCGCTCCCATGTGCTCTCCTGGAGGTTCCTGTGCTGCCAGTGAAAGCGCACCTGAGGAATTGACCGTCCACGTAGGACCCACTCCTGTCGATCCTCGTTCTCCACTAGAACCTCTGTGAAAGTCGCCCTGTCATCGATGTCCTACTTCCTGAGGTCGATGATGTGTGAAGGATCATGCACGTATCTCCTCAGTTGAGATACGTGGATGACATCATGCACCCGGTGCAACTGCGGTGGAAAGGTCAAGTGGTAAACCACCTCGCCTACCCTACTGAGGACCTAGAAATGTCTGTTGAACCTCGGAGATAACTTGTCGCCTCGACCACATCTCCGTAAACCTCGTCGAGGTGAGACCCGTATAAGGACGTGGTTGCCATCCTCGAATTTCAGTGGTCTCCTGTCAGCTCTGTGCAGTCTCATCTGCCGTGATCCAAAGGCGATCACTGTCCACTCCTACATCAGGACACACCCGAGTCCGGTCCCTAATGCGTCGCAGTGAACTATGTAACCAACGCCCATAGGTTGGGCACACCGGTCAACCTCTACCCCAGCTCCTGAAAGCTCTGCTGGAAGTGGTGCCGCAACTCTGGAGAATTCTGGCACAAAGGTATGTTTGGTCATCTCCTGAGTGATCGAATGCACCCTCTTATGCATGATTCCGTCCTGTGCTACCTGGGTTTTCCTTTTCGCCGACCAAGGAAAACCTCATCCCAACATTGTAGATAAACCACAACCTTTTTGTCTAATACCGTCAAACCGTGTATGAACTGTGGTTGCCCAGTCCATACCCAAACTAACGTCGTAAGGCCTCGATGCTGCCACCGAGATGTTCCAACCGAAACTCTCGCCTCAAGGGTCATATCACACCGTCGGCGTAAGTGTGATTATCGAGTCTCCTTTCAAAGGTATCTCCAAATGTGAGGGTCAAGTCAACGGCTTAACCGGAAACTCTAGGCCTGGGACAAGATTTGTGGAAGGAAGGAATGATTTATATCAACGTCTGTTACTACGACAGCTAGTAGTGGACACAGACTGTCCCTCGAATCATTCTTAGAGCCATTGGGTCACACTCCTTGACCGCATGCAGCCGCTCTCTTCCCCTGCCTTCCAGCTCCCTGAGCCTGGTGGGGACTACAAAGGCGGGTGATTGTAACATGTTGAAATGTACACCACCTCATGCTTCTCTCCTAGATCTGCCTCCACGTCTGCTGCTCTGCAGATTTATCTGTCCTTAACATTTCCTCTTCTTGAAACATTCGCACGCCCAAGTCTCTGAGACTGGCACCAGTTCGCTGCGTTCCAACTTCTAACATTCTCTAGCTATATTCGTTCAGCCAAAGAACATTCAACCACAAGGTTCTCTCTAGCACCCTAATGTGAGTAGGAATACATAGAGGAAAAAGTGATGGCTCGGATATCCTTAATCACACCACGCTCAGAGGTCTGAGCTCTATAGCACTGATCAAATCGTATTCATCGAGTACCCGGAATGTTCGGTACGCGTCGATGAATTCTCAGCTACCGACACGTCATCCTGCCAAAGCTGTATAAGCTCTAGAAAACTCTCAGCCACCTCCTCAAGCGAGTCCTCAGTTGCCTGTGAGTCGAGCTCGCCTCAGAACTTGAGGGTATCTGATGTTGGAACACGTGTAAGGCAGTAAGCCTACATGTGTCACCTACCGGTACCGCCGGTTTAACTGCTGACCAACAGGTAGTGATGTATAGCTGACACACTACCCGAAGGCACTATCTCAGGAATCGGTCCACGTACCGAAGTCTCGTCACTATGCAGACCATCCTCATGGTCACTTACTGGAAAACACTAGTAGCCAAGTCTACCATCCACTCTACTGGTGTCTCAGTTAGGCGGAAAACTCTAGCAATCGCCTCCGGCCAGTCCTCTGCTGTCTGGGAATCTGCCTCGCCTCGTAACCTCGGAGGCCTCTACTGCTGGAACTCGTGCAACGCGCTCTGTCAGCGTGCACCGTCTGCTAGTATGGCAAGCGGCATCTGTTGCCCAACAGGTGCTGGTGCTGCTGGTACACCACCTGAGGGTGCCAATATAGTAAAAAGGGCCCCGCACCGAAGCCTCGTCGCTCGGTGGGCCGTCATCGTGTACTATCTCAGAACTCCAACTGACTGTCTGCGTGGAGACATCCTGAACAGATGCGACACGGTCAACAATTTATACCTGGTGAGCTGACCTTGTTTGAGCTGTTTTAAGGGAAAACCTTTGAAAACACACATGCAATTAGTGTTTTCGTGCACTGAGTCGGAAATCAGAAGTCAGGGCCCTGGCGTATGGATACGTCGGCCACCCGCACCAACACTGGACTCCCTGAACTGAAAACCACACTTGGTACCCTTAACACTATTGCTTCACAGAAAAGGAAAATCAGAGTTATAAGTTCTGCGGTACAACCGACCCCTCTGATACCAATTTGTCACCTTCGTTCGAGCCACAACGAGTACGACAACAAAGGGGGAAGAGGGTCGGCCGTGTTTGTGTGGTCCGACCTCCTCCCGTTATAATGATAGCAAGCGGTCAACAATTATCAACTAAATTCGTTAAATAAAACTTGAACGAAGATTAACCCCTACCTCAACAACGATGTCAAAGACGATGTCGCGGTTAACGGCGTCAGCGTACGTCCAAGATGGATGACGTCTCACACCGGTTGCAGAGAGGAGAAGAACGGCACATTGATCACTCCTTGCGGTGACACCGTTCTTCGTCGAGGTCCTGACGTTCTTCGCGTTCTCCGACGAAGAAGATGAAGATTCCTGAAGATTTTGAGTATTCTTTCACAATCCTTAACACAACCAAAACTAACCAAAAAATAAAATAAGCTCCACTTATTTTATTAAGTCATGCCATGAGTTCAAAATTTAAAAACTCAATTCAATTAATTGAATTAATGTGTTGGCTTGATTAAATGAGAGCAGAGGGAAAGTGACATCATTAATGTGGAGGAGTTATAACTCATGTGGAGGGGATTAGAGAATTTGAAGGGGCGGAGCTCGTGCGGGGCCCACCTCACTAAATACTATCAAGAGGAAATATAATTTTAGTGGGTCCCACCCCAACTCCCATACATGGGTTTAACCACTTAGCTGAAATAAAATTTAGTAGCACAATTTTATTTTCCTTTACTCTTAATCCACAAATTTTAACAACTCCATCCCGGGCAAACGCAACTCCAGTAAAGGTCATCATAAGCAATTACTGACGCTTCGGTTTCATCGGTGCCCTCGGATTTCGATTCTGAGTATCGGTTCAAAAGTTAGAAAAACCTGCTCTTTCGTTCACTGAACGTACCCGAGCTAAACTTCGAAAATTAATTCCGGGCACACCGGGCCTCGGAATTAGGTGCCGTCAGAAGCCACAAACTCGTAAAATTCAAAATAATTTATGAAAAAAATTTACTTGAAATTTATGAGTCTTTACAATCAACGTATTGAATGTATCCTTGTGATGTCAACACCAGCCCAAGCAGAATCATTGTTGGAAGTTAAACTATAAACCAGGTGAGGCACCGACATTCTCGTGTCCCTGTTCAGGAACTCCTCACCGGATTCACCACTTTGCCGGTAGGGATATCCGTCCTTCGTGATCTCATACCCGTTCCCGTCAGCCCGCTGCTTGAATCCGAACTCCCCGGGGCTTGGGCCCTCAGGGTTCTTCCATGACTTCAATTCAAACCCCTCACCCATGTCCATCCCCGGAAGCAGCACGTCCGTCGGCTCTGAGAAGCTTTCCCAGGGGTCGCGGCCGGACACCAGTTTCAGGTTTCCCGAATCATGGAGTCTTGCCTCCGTCGATGCCGTGCCCTTGGACCAGTAGGTGTTGCCGTCCTTGAACACCTGAAGCTTGCCGCGCTCTGTGATACTGAATGTCCCCTCCCGACCGGGGACGGGGCGGTCCCGGTTCGCGACCCACACGACGGTCCTGCTGGTTTGGTTGAAGTACCAGATTCCAACGTACCTCCGGTTTTCCGGTGCACCGACTGGCGTAAAGAAGCCCAGCTCGAACACTTTCCCGGCGGAGACAGGGGTCTCCCCGCCTTCGACGTCAACAATAGGAGCTTTCGCGGTGATGGAGTCTCCGGCGCGCGAGCAGCCAAGGAGGACCAAAAACAGAGCAGCGTAAGGCAGAGAATCAGGGGCACTAGTTTTGCTTTTACCCATCATTGCCCCCTGGAATTTTCCTTGGAAAACCGGCACCCTGTTTCGACCGGAACCCCCGTACCTCCACCTCTGCCATTCATGGGCATGCAGAGAGCAGGCCTGGGTGAACTTTGACTTGTATTCCTGCTAATTATTGTTTCCACTGGGTCGGATAGGGGCAATCGGTCTCCCTACGTTCACATAAATGTGAGGGGGCTGTGGGCTCCGCCGTCATCTGGTGCTTGACCATTTCAAATTTGTCCTCATCACTCATAACGCAAAATTGTTTTTGTATACGGGTGTTTTGGTTATCTGGGCAATTACTATTGTTGTGTGTCACCGCATCTTAGTTGAATCACATGAAAAGATACATTTGTTTTTAAAACATACATACTTTTATTTTTTATCTCTAACATTTAATGTCTATTTTCAATGATAGATATTGTTTTTTTTTAAACAATGGCAAGCCGATTATTATTGGAGTGTGAGAGATGTGCCAATTTTTTAGATGAGTATATTCAAAATAATAGTTTCTCATTCAACAAAGAATATCTTACATGCTTTGATCGCTATGATCAACAATCATTGTTTCTTTCATCTTAGTGATTTTACGGTCCATAAACCTTCAGAAAGGGATATTTAGATTCATGTGGTCAAATTTTTCTTTTTTTCTTTCTCGGGGTGTGTTCTTTATTTCATGTTTCAATCTACTTTTTTGTGGTGAATAGATTTTATTGGGAGTATTATTTTTGTGACCCCATTCATTTTAGGGAGCTTCTGCCATGTGCTCATTGATTATTAGCAGATAATTAATGGTGAAGATTAAGAGTTTAATAATGGAATGATATGTGCTTTTATTTGTCAATGGGTCGAAAATGATGTGATTAATCATATCGTTAATATCTCTCATGCCATAACTCTAGGAGAACCTTGAAACCACATATGCTTCAAAAAGAGAAAATAATAAATTATTTCTTCTCAAACAAGCCATGGATTTCATGTACAAATAATGTAATTCTATTTTTGATTATTTGAGTGAGTTTTGGCACTAGTTTGATCGCTTATTTGACATGAGGGTTAATTTTGAGGATGGACTTCTATCTCATTGGTTGCTTAACACTTTACCCAATTCATGTCAAAATTTATATGTTGTTATAACTGGTTCTACTCGTAATGGTATTGTGGCTAAGAATTTTGTTAAATTTGTTGTTTTGAAATGAAGAAGGCAGGGGGAAAACTCAGGATGGATCATTCTCAAAACTTTTGGTCCTAGAGATTAGGGGAAGAAGTCGGGAGAGGAATCAAGGACGAAGTGACAGAGGTAAAAAGGGAATAATAAAATCACGGACAAAACAATAAAATTTTAAGTGCTATCACCATGGTAAGAAGGGACATATTGAAAAGAAGAACCATAGTGATGACAATAATCATGTTGTCATTGCTATAGGGGGTGATCCAATAATTGTTTAAGATGATATCAATGTTGTTTTTGATGATTGTTGTTGGTTTGTTAATAGTGCGTCTGCTTTCATGTGGCATTGAGGAATGAATTCTTTACATCATAAAACCTAGGTAATTTTTGGATTTTTAAGATGATAAATGTTGATCATGATAATGTTGTGGGTATGATAAGAATTTGTTTGGAGACAAGAACCGAAAATAAGCATATTCTAAAAACTGTTTAACATGCCATAGTGGTTCTTCTAAATCTCATTTCCACTAGTATTCTTGGTGAAGATGGAATTGTCAATACATTTGGGAATGGTTAGTGGAAGCCTTCAAAAGGTTCTTATGAAAATCGGCATGTTTGTTTAATAAATTAAATGATTTTTTGTTGACGTCATGTGCTCTTGTTCTTGTTTGGTTGCTTTTGGTTCTATTCCATGCAATATAGTTTTAATTTCCATTATTTTGTTTTATTATGCATTATTTTGGTACTATTTTATTGGATTTTGTTTTTTATGTGGGCCTATTGCTTTGGGACCCTATTCCGCTGGGATCTGACACTGGGCATTTGGTTGGCTTGTTTCCTGTGGCTCAATCCGTTGCTCCTGGGGTCATCTGTGACCATCAATCAGATGGATCAGATGACCACCTGGACGGTGTTGTGTGCTTCTAACATGTGTTTCTTTCTCTCTGGATTTAGTGTGTTCTGCATGCTCTTCTAGGCAGCCTCTCTCCTGCTTCCGCGTGACCCTTGGTTTGTTCGAAGCTGTTACGCCAGTATGTGTTTTTGTTTTCCCCATGCTTGTTGTACACATGTCTCACACTGTGTTCGAGGCTGATGTTTCTCCCGCTTTGTAATTATTATTTCCTTATCTTCCCGAGGTGATTCCCTAGTCCATTTTCCACAAGGAACGACTCTTGGAACACTACCACAAAACAAGCTTTTATCAGCGCTAAAACATGCATTTATCAGCGCTAAAAAAGAGTTTTTAATCGACCCGCTATTAAAGGGTGGGTACCCTTTATCAACGCTTAGAACAGTGCTGATAAAGTCCCCCCTTTATCAATGGTAATTGAAGTGCTGATAAAGACTTCCCTGTCTGGGCATGCTGTTTATATAACAGCACAAACCAGCAAAAACCTGCAAAAGAACCACATAATGTTTGGAAAACCACTCATAGTATATAGTCGTCGAACAAATCATCCCAACATAGTATATACAAACAAATCACATACATGATGCAAATGATGAAAAAACAAGCAACACACACAAAAGTTTGGCAAACAATGCTATATACATTTAATTGACATCATGAATACATAAATATTCACTCATGGTATATACCAAAAAAACACTTCTATATACATTTTGAACAATGTTTTATAAAATTACATTTACAAATATCCAACAAACATTTAAAAACATTAATGTTTTCTCTTTTGACGTCTGTGGTCCCCTCTAAAAAATGTCCTCTGATGGTAATAGTCACTGAACAAATCATCCCAACTTGAGAAAAAGGTGCCACCTATATAAGAAAACAAATATTACGTTAGTAATACTATAAAGAAATAAATTAAACACTAATATGAAGAATACATTTTAAAAAGTCAATTTTTAATAAAAATGACACATTTAGAGTTATATTGGTCACACTGTGCATCGTATTGAGGCGGGTTGATTCCTACACTTCACAAATGATTGATGGATAATTTTCATAAAGTATCAAAACAATCGGAATGCATTTCCTCGGTTTTTAGTATGTCAGTTGTGTTTTTTTACTAAAATGTCATTTCAAACCGAAAATATGCAATTTAAGTCATACCGGTCGCATCATGCGTTGGTTTGACGTAGAGACTGATTCATACATGTCACAAAGGACTTACGAATTATTATCTTAAATTTGGAAGACAACCAGAGTGTGTTTTCTTGGTTTTCAGTGAGTGACACGTTTTGAGTTAAAATGTCAATTATAAACCGATAGCGGACACTTTTAGTCATACTGGTCACACCGTTCGTCGGATTGAGGTGGGGTTGATTCCTACATGTCACAATTAAATCATGGATCATTGTCTTAAAATATAAAAACAATTTGAATGCGTTTGTTCGGTTTTCAGTATTTCAGTTGTGTTTTTTACTTGAATTAATGTCAATTTTAAATAACATGACACATTTGAAGTCATACCGGTGACATCGTGCATCGGATTGATGTACGGTTGATTCTTACACGTCACAAATGACTGATAGATCGCTTTTCTAAAGTATCAAAACAATCAGAATGCATTTCCTCTGTTTTCAGTATGTTAGTTGTGTTTTTTTACTAAAATGTCATTTCAAACCGAAAACATGCAATTTGAGTCATACTGGTCGCATCGTGCGTCGGTTTGACGTGAGACTGCTTGATACACGTCACAAAGGACTTACAAATCATTTTCCTTAATTTGGAAGACAATCGGAGCACGTTTGATTTGTTTTTAGTGAGTGACATGTTTTGAACTAAAATGTCAATTTTAAACTCGTAACGAGCACTTTTTAGTCATACCGGTCACACAGTGCATCAAATTGAGGTGGGGTTGCTTCCTACAAATCACAACTGACTCGTGAATCGTTTTTCTAAAGTATCAAAACAATTCGAATGCATTTACTCGATTTTCAGTATGTCAGTTGTGTTTTTTTACTTGAATTAATGTCAATTTTAAATAACAAGACACATTTGGAGTCATACCGGTGACATCGTGCGTCGTATTGAGGTGTGGTTGAAACCTACACGTCATAAATGACTAGTAGATCGTTTTCCTAAAGTATCGAAACAATTGGAATGCATTTCCTCAGTTTTCAGTATGTCAGTTGTGTTTTTTTACTAAAATTTGATTTCAAACTGAAAACATGCAATTTGAGTCATAGTGATTATATTGTGCATCGGTTTGATATGATAATTCTTCATACACATCACAAAGTACTTACGAATCTATTTCATTAATTTGGAAGACAATCAGATCATGTTTGCTTTGTTTTCAGTGAGTGACATGTTTTGAACTAAAATGCCACTTTTAAACTCGTAACAGACACTTTTTAGTCATACCGGTCACACAGTGCGTCAGATTAAGGTGGGTTTGATTCCTACATGCCACAATTGACTTATGTATTTTTTTTCCTAAAGTATCAAAACAATCCGAATGCATTTGCTCGGTTTTCAGTATGTCAGTTGTGTTTTTTACTTGAATTATTGTCAATTTTAAATAAAAAGACACATTTGGAGTTATACTGGTGACACCGTTCATCGTATTGAGGTGTGGTTGATTCCTACACGTCACAAATGACTGATAGATAATTGTCATAAATTATCAAAACAATCTAAATGCATTTCCTCAGTTTTTAGTATGTCCGTTGTGTTTTTTTACTAAAATGACATTTCAAATCGAAAACATGAAATTTGAGTCATACCAGTCGCATCGTGCATCAGTTTGACATGAGACTGCTTCATACACATCACAAAGGACTTACGAATCATTGTCCTTAATTTTGAAGACAATCGGAGCGTGTTTTCTTTGTTTTCAGTGAGTGGAACGTTTTGAACTAAAATGTCACTTTTCTGATAGCAGACACTTTTAGTCATACCGATCACACCGTTCGCCGGATTGAGGCATGATTGATTCTTACATGTCACAATTGACTCATGGATTATTGTACTAATGTATAAAAACAATCTGAATGCATTTGCTCAGTTTTCAGTATGTCAATTTTTTTTACTTGAATTAATTTCAATTTTAAATAACAACACATTTAAAGTCATACTGGTGACACCATGCATTGGATTGAGGTGCGGTTGATTCCTACATGTCACAAATGACTGATAGATCGTTGTCCTAAAGTATCAAAATAATTGGAATGCATTTCCTCAATTTTCAGTATGTCAGTTGTGTTTTTTTACTTGAATTAATGTCAGTTTTAAATAAAGACACATTTGGAGTCATACCAATGACATTTTTCATCGGATTGAGGTGTGGTTGATTCCTACATGTCACAAATGACTCATGGATCGTTTTCCTAAAGTATCCGAACAAATTTTAAGTACATTTTTCTACCTGAAAATCAATGCACTTGTGCCTCTAAAACCTAAAAAAGAGACCTGACCTGCTCAATATGCTCAATCTACCCAGTTTAGAAGGATTATGGAAAAACCTTTGATCCCTATACGGTTGACATGGAATAACATACTCCTACAACATAGCTTTAGTCGGCCCAGGGAAGAACCAACTATCATATATTTAGAACCTCCGAATGAATATATGACAGTTGGTTCTTTACGGGGTCGACTAAATAGGGGAACTGCCAATGTTTTAGATTGAATCGATGTTTTTTGGAGAAAAACCCTTTTCGTTGTGTAAAACGAGAAGAGTGGAGTAAGCTCATATGCACGTTATGTCTCAAGATGTCACAAAAAACTCAAGGGATGGGGAAACCCCTTCTAGATACTCGTTATCTTTTGTGGTCTATCAACAACACACATACCCTGTAAATGAGGACCACCAATTTCTTTTAAAAAACCAATCAACATGCAATTCATTTAGTACGCAAACAAGTACCACCAACGACCATGATTTTCAGTGGGGCATTTAGCCCATAAAATCACAAAATTATCATCAAACAAAGAGAAAGATAAAGCAGACAAGATTATTAAAGTTGAAATTATTTAAGAACTTTACCATCTTCATTGTATATTTATACATTCTTCCATCAGGTATATTTCCCATTTGTTTCTAAGAATATCTATATCGTTTTGTGAATATGATTGTTTTCGGTAGTCATGGTAGTACTGAAAAAATATAAATACACAAAGGATTAATAATTATTTTAAATGAAATAGAAATTATCTTCAAAAATACATCTTCAGGGATGCTGGTTTGTTCATGGAATATGATCTCTTTCATAAATTTACAAGCATAATAACCACAGTATTTATCGTTTGTTTGTTTCGAGCACTGCAGAAACATTGAGAAAAATAAGTAATTTTTTTATATGTTTTTGGATAGTGAAATATTATTATCTATACCCTGATAATTATCCAGTCGTAGTACTTGTCAGATTTCTTGTCCTTTTCCCCTGGCCTCATTCCATGATATAGACAATATTCACACACCACCTTATCATAATAGAATCCTCATTAAAAGATAATATACATTATATAACTGGATGTTTAGTTCTAAAATGTTGGATGTGGTGTATTAAAAATTGAAAAAAATCATAATTTGTGGTCGGTTTTTTGGATATCCATGCATTAAATCCAGAAAATAAATCTTCAGAGTATCCAAATTGACCGCAATGAGCATCCAATGTTGTCTAAGAACACAAAAAAGAATAAGTAATGAAAGAAATTAAAATATATTTGATATGATTAAATTATAGAGTTTTACCCCTACATTTTTTGTATTAAGAAGATTCTTCCATCTGTAATTTTGCTGTTATATGATTTGAGTAGTCCTGCCACTATTTCACCATGTTTCTTGGAAGTTGTGTCTTCTTGTTCTGTAGAGGTGATGTGAGGACTAACAAGTCCAAAAAAATTCATGGGAAAATCCCTTCAATTGTTTTTCATATATACGTCTGTGAAAAATATGAAATGTATTTAGTTGTAATTATCATAGTATATCATATTTTGGAAAATCAAATCATGAAAACATACCTCATGTAAACATTTTCAACTGAGCCGCCTAACCAATCATAGTCAAGGATTTCAGTTGCACTCTCAACACTAATGAAGTCTGGATCTTCTCCTTCGTACATATTTTCTTCAAAATCAATTATATGATTACCACCATCTTTCAACTTCATATCCACATGAGCCTTCAATGATAATAAATGTGAATATAGAATGGGAGGGGTTAAGGTGCTTTGGGTAGATCATTTTGATCAGTTAGTTGATCCTTGAGATGGTTTTGAACCAGTCTTTCATTTCACCCCTTCCCTTTGTCCATCTGTAATAACATGCATCAGTTCATACCTTTTTCATTAAATGTTTAAGGTTTAGCTTGAAAATTAAATTGGAAATGAATGCCTAATTGTCGACATGTTTTTTTACAAGATGTGACTGCCATGTGATGAATGTTCCTAGAGTTTGTTTGATTGTATGAATATCTGCATCATTAATTGGAATAGGTAGCTCGATGCTCAACTCTAGGGCTACAGTAATTGACACACTAACATGATATGTCGGAAGTGGTATGTTATGCAGCATTTCGTTCTGAATATTGAACACTGTAGCCCTCTCTACAAGGCGATTGGTGGGTGTTCATAGATATAAATCACAGTCATTTTCACCCTATAGAATATCAATATAGGAAAGGTATCCATGTCTAGTGTCTATATGATTCACATTTCACAGAAACAATTATTAGAAAATTGACTACCTCAGTTAAGAATTGTTTTTGAGGGGAATGGCTCGCCTCAAAACTAGTGGGGGTGGGGCGTAATCTTCATGTGCGGGTTGTTCTTGAGTTGTTTCTTCTCTTTGACTCCCCCCCATAAAACTTAATATCAGCTCTCTCTGGTATTGTAATTATTCTTGAAACATAGATAATTTTTCTCTCATCTTTTTCATTTCCTCAGTTTGATCCTCCGCTTGTTTTTATCACAAAATATGTTTGGGGTGTCACCCCAAACCCCGCACCTTTGACACGGCCATACTTTCCTGGTTTCTTCAAGGCCACTAAAAGTATGTTTGCATCTGGTGTGGGTGTCATTGATTCTTATGAATATGTCAGATAGAAAATATAAGAAAATAAGTCATCATTGTTATTTAATATCAATTTAAAGCAAAACAAATGTTTATTATGTCATACTTATACATGTTTCCCACACTTTTTGTGTGTTTTCATCTATTAGTTTGTCATCTTTAGTTACATGCACCTCCTTCCATAACACATGGCGTGGGATGGAAGTGGTTGTGGATTTGGACTCTTAAAGCTGCATATAAACAAAAGAACATAGTTATTGTGTTGTTTTATGTTACATAAAATTATTATGGTATATTTAAAATACGTACCAATTTTTTTTCAAGTGATTAATACCCCATCCTTGCTTTACGGTAGGGGTACGCTGGTTTTGATGCCCGTTGTTTATTTTCAACACTTATTTTTTCTTTCATAAATAAAACACTGTCAATCAAAGTGATGAATACATGTACCGTCAAACAATGTATTACCAGACACAATGTACCTGAAAATACTACTTCGCACGACGACCAATAAACGCATCCCACGATGCTTGGGTTATTAGGTGTGCATAAATAAGAGGTGGGTGTGGCATTATTTTCCCTTTAGCATCTTTAAGATGATATTTTGTTAAAAGTATGTGAAAACCCTTGTGAATCCTTCCAGAAACCCTTAAGACATAGTCTTTGTGTGAGCCATCTACTATAAATGCACTTTGCAAGAGATGATGAAATGTAAGTCAATGTTTCATTATTTAATTTTTAGTAAATTAAAAATAACAATATCATAATGTTACCATAATATCTCTTCACAACAGTGTCTTAATCTCAGCCACAACATGGTGCCATGAAGTTACATTAATCGCCACGTGTTGCTGAGTGACGATTCCAATGTAACTACTGAACATGGCCTTGTTGGTGTTAACATGTTGGACCCACTTATTCCATCTAATCTCGTATTTGATGTCTTTCTCTTTATCCTTAATGGTTTTTTCTAATATCGTCAAACTACGACGCTCCTATTTTTTTTGCATTGTCGGTGTTTCGTTACCTTTCATTTCCTTAGATCCACCATCATTAATATGTTCCTCCGGCTCCGGAGGGCTAGCATCAAGATGTGAAGATGGTGGTTGTACCTCTACATTGAGAGGAGCAACAGGTTAAGAAACTTGTTGTTCGTCTGTACTGCGAGCAACAGCAGGTTGAGAAACATGTTGTGTCCGGGGATTGGGAGCATCATCACGTGAAGAAGTCATTATCTACAAAATTGGTTTAACATTTAATTTAGATAACATAAAAGCATCATCGAACAGATATTAACATAAGGCAACAAGTTGAGAAACCTGTTGTTCATCTGCGCCGTGAGCAACAACAGGTTGAGAAACCTGTTGTTCTTGAGGATTAAGAGCATCATCATGTGCAGAAGTCATTATCTGAAAAAGTGGTTTAACATTTAATTTAGATAACATAAAAGAAACAACGAACTGATATTAACATAAGGCAACAGGTTGAGAAACTTGTTGTTCGTCTACACTGTGAGCAGCAGCAGGTTGAGAAACCTATTGTGCCTGGGGATTGGGAGCATCATCACGTGCAGAATTCATTATATGAAAAGGTGGTTTAACATTTAATTTAGATAACATAAGAGCAGCAGTGAACAAATATTAACATAAAGTAACATGATGTATATTAGAAAATAAAATATAACCTGATTATTGAACTCTCTTTTTTTAAAAGGTTGAAGGGATTTGACCCCTCTATTGACTATCCAAATCCCTTCATTGTGGTCTCCTATGACATATAAAACACTATCTACACTGGGACCACTACGAAATGATTACGGCATCCCAATGAAATAGTCATCCTATGTTGAATTTTCATCTGACTCTTCAATGGTTTTGGTCAATAACAGAACAATTAAGTAGTTTTAGTTTGAGGGATCTAGAACATAAAATACTTGTACTACCTATGATGCCATTATAAAGGGTTCATCTTTGTAACCTTCCTTACTCAAATCAACTTTTACAAATCCCAACTCATCAATTTTAACAGCACTTCTGTTATCAACCCACTTGCATTGAAAAATCGGCACTCGGAATGTCTTATAATCTAACTCCCATATTTTTTTGATGATGCCAAAATATGACATATTCACATAAATTAGATTTATGACCTTAGCACCAGAAACATGCATCACTTCATCCATAAGTGTAACTCCACTATTCTATCTGGTACTGTCTTCATCATGTTCATTAGTATATAATGTAAAACCATTAATTACATATGCATTGTAAGATAATACGTACACACTTGGTCCTTAGGCTAGCCATCAAAGTCGTTCTGAAATCGAGTTTGGATTTTCATTTGACTCCTTAAAAATATGGTCTAGAAACCATCCTATAAAGTATTTATTATGTTTATTTGATATCCATTTTTCAGCCCTTTATGGATTATAATGCCTTATAATTTCTTTGTGGGTTCCAACATATGGGCCAACGTCCAAACTGTTATGAAAAATGTAAAGGTGGGCCTGCTCCTGATCTGTAATATTGATTGTGATGACCTCATTTCTAGAAATTACTTCACTCGCAAGTTGCCCAGTGTGACGAGATTTCGTTAGACCAATGCTTTTCACACGGTATAGGTATTCAGTATAGAATTCAATGGCTTCCTCAATAATATATCACTCTACAATACAAACCTCTGGACGACTTCGATTTTTGACATACCCTTTCAAAATCTACATATACTGGTTAATGGGGTACATCTATCTATAGTGCACATGACCACATAACTGAATCTCTCTCACCAAGTGAACCATTAAATGAACCATCATATCAAATAATGTCAGCGGGAAAAACATTTCCAATTCACATAATATGACAAAAATTTATCTAACCACGGTCGGTAATTTCCCCGAGTCTATAACTTTGCTACATATAGGTTTTAAGAAGAAACAGAGCTTCTTTAATGTATGGAGAACATTCTTGGGAAAAATTCAACATAAAGCTATAGGAATTAGATCTTCTATCAAAACATGACAGTCATGTGATTTCAAACATTTTAACTTTAAATCATGCATTGATACGATGTTCTTGATATTCGATGAGAACCCCTCTGGAACCTTTATGTCATTCAAGAAGTTGAAAAATGGATATCTCTCCTACTTGGAAAGAGTGCAAGCAGCAGGAGGATGAAATGTTCATTTTTCACCCTTCACTGGTGCCAACTCTTCTTGTATTTCCATGTCAACCATGTACAACCTAGCCTTAATTCCATCCTTTGTTTTGCTGGGTTCATTTAACAATGTACAGATGACATCACATACATTTATTCAACATGCATAACATCAAGAAAATGTCTGATGTACAGATAATTCTAGGATGGTAATTCAAAAAAAATGATTTATTTTTCCAATCGGTTTTCATATGGTTTTTTGAAAACGGTTTACCAAAAGCAGTGTCCACATCTTTAACTTTCTCAAATATTTGATCACCTATTAGTGGAGACGGTGGGGTATGTTCTTCTAAACTTACATCGAATGATATCGTCCAAGATCGGTACTTATGTCATCGGGGTAGAAATCTGTGATGTTCTAGAAACACAGTTTTCGATGAATGTTTCAACCTAATTGATTGTGTACCTTGTTCACAGATGGGACACCCAAGAGTTTCTTTAATGTTATATCCTGAAAAATTTCCATAATCAGGAAATTCATTTATCGTCTAGTAAAATTTGGCTCTCAATGTGAAATCTTATTTTCTATAAACATCATACATCATAACACCTGAATCCCACAATAATTTCAAATCCTCGATCAATGGAGCCAAATAAACATCAATATAATTACCCGGTTGTTTTGGTCCTGATATAAGCATAGATAACATAACGTGTTTTCGTTTCATGCATAACCACAGTGTCAAGTTATAATTTACCAACATAACTGGCCATGTACTATGAGTGTTGTTTTGAAAATCAAAAGGATTCACTCCATCTATAGATAACACAAGATTAAGGTTTCTCAACTGGTTTCCAAAGTCAGGATACTCATGATCAATTCTCTTCCACTGAGGAGAGTCTTCCAGATGCCATAGTTTTCTATCTTTATTTCTCCTGTCTATGTGTTGCGTCAATTTCCCTTTAGTCTCCTCACTTCCATATGGGCGCCTAAATCTTGGAATGATTGGAAAGTACAATGAAACTTTAGTAGGAGCAGATTCATCTTTATTGTATCGATAAGCACCACGCTTTGGGTATTATCTAAGTGATTTTTTGTCCTTGCAAAATAGTATACAGTCATTCGGGCAGACGTGTATTCTTTCAGAGATCATACCCATCGATCATAGCATTTTTTAGCGCTGTATGTTCAGCTCAGGAGATCATTATATTTTGGGAGCATGTCCATCAAGGGAGCAAGTAATTCTATAAAACTGGCGTCACTCCATCTATTTCCTACTTTCAAATTATACATCTTCAATACGGCTGACAATACTGTATACTTAGTGCAACCATCATACAATGACGTCTTTGCACAACTCTTTAACTGTTTAAACAATTTTAGGCAATCACGAAGTTCATCTTAAACTGTCCTTGTCATTTCCTTAATATGATATTAATCATCATGCACATCTATAATCACATCCTCGATACAGTCTTCTTCATTTTCCACACTTGTAATCATATCAAATTATCCATAAAAGGCAGTGTTATCCCATTCACAAGCTACATTTTCTTTTTCCCCGTGTTTATTCCAACATTTATAACTTCGATCTATTATGTGATAGATCAAGTGTTCTTCAAACTCCTATGGACTAACTTGTCTTGAATAACAATAGCATAAACACGGACAAAAGATTTTAGAAGGATCATACACATGATCTTTTGTAAACTTGATGAACTCTTTCACTCCATGTTCATATTCATTTTTCAGACTATTGGCATCCATCCATTATTTATTCATATCCATCCTATTTGATTTGATGATATTAATATTTAAAAAAAAATACACAAAACATTGATATAAAAATTAACCAAGGCTAAAAAAATATAGAATTTAAATCTCCTTTGAAAACTATTTATAAAATCATAGTTGAAATCCCATTAAAAAATCAACCATTTACACAAATTCCTCTTTAAAATAACAAACCCTTTTTAAAATAAACCAATTAGTTCCAAAAATCCTTTCTCAAAACCCCATTTCTTTCTTTTAAACCATTTTAATGCAATTTAAAACCAAAAAAGGGTATGTTTAACACATATAATTTTTTATGAAACATTTCAAAACACTTGAATCATTTTAAAAGTGAACCCCTAAAAAATCACTATATGTCATTGTCACTTCCCTCTGTCTATCCAATGCAAATCATTGATGGTCTCATGCCTTATATGTCTCATGACACCCCCTATATAGCTCTGATCTCTAGTTTTCAATGTTCCTCCCATCAACCTTATGGACTGGACAACCCATCACTGGTGGGTGAACTCCTTTTCCGGTGTTCCAACCCCCCCACTAGATACTCAAAACCATATTCACATTTAAATTTATGATTAGAGATTAACACCATCACACTCACCCGTGAACATAGAAACTTGCTAACTTATTCACATGTATTATTATGAGTAGATATTAACACAATCACACTCACCCTTTTTGAACCTATAGACTTACTAACCTATTCACATAACATTTATATATCATGACATATAATCTTTTACCCAATACATTGGTGGTAAATATAAGTACTACCCATCTCATAATACATAAATTTGTTTGCCACTTGAAAATCAAACATTCATTATCTCATAAAGAACCCATATCAACTAGAGAAAATAAATTCACAATGAAGAAGGCAACCATGTGATCAAGGAACAATATAACATTAAAGAAAACCAATATTAATAGTTACACTAATAAAACAAGCATAAGGGGGATGTAATCAATATAATAATTTAATCCTCTATATAGAACCACCGATCAAGGAACAAACTTTCATGGGATATACCCTAGGTACTAGTGTGTGACGATCCAAAACGGCACTATAACTACATGGACCAACATATGATATATGTTTCATCCAAAAATAACATGATCCACCCAATTAAACCATACTTAACTCATAATAATGGAACCTTCCCACTATCCTTGTCTTAAACACAACTAGGGGGTCCATATAAGTGTTTGTACCAACTAGGATATACCCTATGTCATGGTGTTGTAGGTGTGTGAGACAATCAGTTCGTTTGGGGAATGATCTATGACCTATCAAGGGATGAGTAGCGTGGTGATGAAATCCAAGTTTGGAAATTCATTGTGGGTGTTATCTCATCATGATAGTTTGTAATTTGAGTAATGATTAGTTGTGGTTCATGAAAATCCTATAAATTTTTTGGTCACTAACAAGCCCATGTGAGGATGTGGAGAATCAAACTGTAAGAGTCATGTATGGATAAGTGGATGTGTCCTTGAGTTATTCCATTGGGTTCAGTGATGTGATCATGTATGGGAGCTTTTGGCAATGATTGTGAGTGTCAGTATTCAGCTAACAATGAGATATATTCATGCTTGTGTTTTGGTAGTGATAGAATTTCTTAGTGCACATTGGGAGTGTTGTATAGGTGAACATAACCCGTAGGTAGAGGTGGTTGGTTTTGTGTGTGTGCATAAGTGGCTGAGTTGCATTGGTAGATGATAGATACTCATGTAAGGGTATTTATTAGAGGAGATCAAGAATAAATCAATGATGTCAACCTATAGAGCGGGTCTTGGGTTGTTAGGGGAACTTGGTGATTGAATATAGTATGGTTTGTCACTTAGTTCATGGGTTTAATCATGTGACAAATCATAATGAAGTTTTATTTAGACATCTACACTTGGGAAAGTATGAAAATTTGGTATTATTTAGACATCATTTGAGAAACATATACTATGAATTATTGATTGGATTAAAAAGTTATTGAGAAGGAAGACTGTGGCTAACATTTGATTTTTTTGAATCGTGGGTGTATTCAAGAAGAATATTGGAATCGGGAGTCTGATGCGCAGGCTCAGTGGCCCAAGATGGCCGAGAAATACCTCTAGAGACACTTCTCAGGGATGATAAGTCCTTATAGGGGGAGATTGTAATGGACTCAGAATTTCTAGGTGTGTTATTCCTTATTTTCATCCTTTCTTTTAAGTGATTTTAGTTATTATCTTTTAGGGTGAAATCATTCCCATTGTTATGTATGTCGATACCCATTTGGTTATCACCAACCCATGGTGATCTGGAATGGGCTTCAGGCCTTGTGCCGAGCCATCTGGGGTGACATGTCATGTCGACCCGTGTTAGGTTGTTACATATATTCACTTGAATACTTATGGGAATGAACATTTTCATCACCATCTAAATCTCGTTCTCTTCTGAAACCAGAGGCTCAAGCTTAATCTACTACATGGTGTGATACTCTTTATTATAGATTGTAATTGTTAACCTCAAAATTTCATAGCTCACACAGAAAAAACATGTTATGTAGAATATCTCATAATTATCCTTTTACTAGAACATGACAACAAGACTTTATCCATCATAGTGTGTTCACATGGACTCCAAGTACACTTAATCATTCACACTGAGATGTCTTATATGGAATGGAAATCACAAAGTAGGTAGAACCACCAAGGTCTTCCTAAGACACTTCACGAAATGTATAAAATCCCCATGAAATGAACAAATATTACACATTGTACATAGATAAACAGTGGGATAAATAAATAATACGGACAGGAAAATATATCTCAAAATAAGTAGTAGATTATCTATTAACCCATTGTCCCTCAGGTTCTAAAGAGACACCCAGTCCAACCAACATTAATTGATTCAATTCAGTCATCTGAGTCATAAAATAGGGGTAAAACATGACTTAAATCATGGAAGGGGTTCTCATCCATTATCTGACTCATAAAAAAATAAAACATCAACCTGGTTCCCTACACCTCAGATGTGGAATTCCATTTCAAACAATGAGAACCATACATGATAAAAAAATTCATGAATACCCAGTCCATCACTTACTCATAATTTAAAACAATAGTTCTCAGAGCATCAGTCCAAAACCAACTCATACATTTAAACAATAGTTCATGGGGAATTAGTCCAGTGCCTTAAACCATAGATATGGAGCATCAATCCATAATCCATACCCATATGGTATACCATCATGCCTGAAGCATCAATCTGGAACTCAAACCATAGATAATACTATCATCACCTAGATAATTAGTCTGATTCCTAGTCCATAGTATACTACCCAAGTCTGGAGTGTCAGTCCAGCACCTAAACCATATAATTTACTACCATTTCCTAGAGCATCAGTCTAACTCTTAACCCATTCATAATTTCTCAAAATACTAAGGTTCAACATCATGACCTTATAAAGAATTAAAAAAACAACAAAAAATCTCTTTTGAAACCGTTTTTATTTACTAATGACCTTATTAACCTTTAACACCAAAATAATGCCAAAGCCTTTATTTTCATCAAAAGCATTAAAAGAATCATCAAGGAATTTCACCAATAGGGAAACCACACACCCATTTCAAATCAATATTTTAAATCCATTTATAAACCACATTTTATAAATCACTAGGAGATCAACACCTAATTTTAAAACATGAACCTTTTAAAAAACAACTAATTGCTTCCCAAAACCATCCAAAACTCCATCAACATTCTCTAGGACATCATATTATCGTTTGGAAGTACCTTACACATTCGTACATGTAACGCCCCGACCCCAGTTACCCAGAGTCGGTGCATTATTTTAATACATTGGCATGATTACAAGGAATCAAGTCCCGAAGGACCGATCAGTTTAGCAGTCTTGGAAAAATAGATCACATACATGAATGTTACATTTTCACTTTAAGACGCACAAAACAACATAAATAATCTTTATGAACGCCATTATTGTAACATCCCAGGTAAATAAAGAATAAAGAATTTTCATATATATTAATATTTATGAATTAAATATTTATTTTACTTTAAAGGGGTTGCTAGGTTCGATAGCGTACCCGATACGCAACAAAGAGTTTTATTGAAATCTTACATTACACACTAGTAATAAAATAATATTATTTTAAATGGTAGTCAACGCCTAGCTATTGTGATGGCGGGAATGAATAGAACTAACTACAAAATGATTATATATATTTTTCAAATATTTTTACTCTTTACAATAAATGTTAGAGGATTAAAAATGCAAATGAATCCAGTTTTTAAGCGTAAACATTCTAATATTCTTTAAAAGGTCGATTAACCGCCTTTTGATGGCGAACCTCTTTTAAATACACTTTTTGAAAATTTTATATTCTCTATTTTTCAAAATAAACATATTATTTATGATTGAGACCTTGAAATTTACCTTGGGTTAATTTTTGGTATTTTTCTGACAATGTTCATTTCTCAATGAATAGTGAAAAATACTGCATTTTACATCAAAACTGCTTTTTCATATAATTTAATTATATGGTTATATTATCTTTTTAATTTGTTTTAAAGTGTAATTAGAATATATTTTTACCATTTAATTCAATTATGGTCATTGGGATTAATTTCACTTTGGAATTAGGCATAAACAAGTGCCAAACTTTTCATAAATATTGTTTCTAAAAAACCCGCTATTTGTTTTGACAACGAGAAGTTTTTTTAAATTAATTATTGCAATTTTTGTGTTTGGAATTTGGTAAAATGAATTACATATTTGGAATCAGAAGTTACAAATTATGTAATTAAGTCTCTTTTGTTTTTGGTCATTATGAATAGTAACGAAGGTAATTATCTTTAATTATCTTGATTAATGAGTAATCGGGTAGTTAAAGATAATAAGATAATATCATAATAATAAAAAATGACCAAAAAATGTGTCCTAAGGCTACTGGTTGTCTCATGGCCGACCATGGGATGCCTTGTGCCAAACTTGGGGGGCCCATGGAATCACTTTTGTGAGAAAGTGACTTTTTATATTTTTATTTTTAAAGAATGTTAAATGTAACAAAGAATGTATCACCTAAGTAAAATATTTTTAATTTTGTCTACATAAATGATATTTTGGACTATAAATATTCATTGGAAAGATAAAACTATTTACTACATCATAGTATTTTTTTTTATAATTTTTATACATTAAATATATTAAAATATTTATGACATCATGATGATGCAGCGATTACCTCATTAATAAAGGATTTAAATAAAATGAAAAGATAATATAAAATCTATGACCTACACATGTCAAAAACCTATTGTATGGGTATATTTAGAACCCTTATCACCTTATCCTCGAATTATATCAATGTGGGACCTCTTAAATCCGAATATCATTTTAAAATAAAGTGACTTTTCTTTACTTTCCAAGAGTGCCCCTCCTCTCCTCTTATAAAAGGCCCTCACCTCTACCTCTTTACCCACACTTCCAAAGCCTTTGTCTCGGCCAAACCCTGCCCATTTTGTCTCTCCACTTCCCTCTCTTACTCCTTGAAGCCTCACTTTGGGCAGAAGTCTTCCCAAGGAAGCCTTTGAGCTCAAACCAAAGGGAGTTACCCGATTTTAAGGTAATGTCTTCACTTGAGTCCTTTTGTTTTATTTTGCTTCTCCAACCCCCTAAACTCTTTTTATTCATTTATTTTGTAATAACTATAGTATCTTCAATATACTAGGATGTTTTTATAAGAAGTATTCGATCTACACCTACACACACCTACATATAATGGTTAAAGAACATACTGTTTCCGTGGATGGAGAATTTCTGCCTCCCGAAACGATGATTGTTCAACATTCTTTTAACACCTTCAAAGGTGGCCATTAAGATGAAACTATATTTATATATGATATATAATATGTTTATGTTTTCCTTAATCTTCTGTATTTTTCATTTTGGTCATACTTTTATGGTTTCCATTATGGGTAAACACGATATCTTCATTTAAGGAAGTGCGGACTACCGCCCCTTCAAAGTGATTTGATTCATTAATACCATATGTGGGATGTATAAAGGATGGAGTTATGATATTATATATTATATTACACTGGAATTATAATATACCTTTATATCATTATGATTCCATTCTATAAAATACGAAATAGAAATGGAAGTAGCGTTCATGCGTACGTACGGCTTACCGTCTCCATGAACGGTGCATTTCATTTCTTACCTCTAAATGATTATGTAATATTATAAATGCATGTATATACTGGATATATATGATATATATGATATATAAATCATTATTATAATTATGGATATAATGGATACACTAACAACTTGTAATTATAAAGGGTTTATTTTTGACTCAAGTACTAATGATCGTTAAAACGACCGTTATTAACTTAAATAATTACATAATGTTCATGAAATGGCAATAAGTGATATAAAAGGAATAATGAACTTTAAAAAGTTTCTTAAACAATTATAAATTAACTCAAGTTTATTATTCAGGAGAATAAAGAACGACCGAGTCAAGTCGGACCCGAGGTATGGGACTTCGTCTCAATCTCCTCTCATTGAGGCATATTTCGTTTTATACACAACTTTCTTTTATACGGTGTATAAAACCCTTTGACTTTTACTTTTATACAAAAGGAATCTTTTTCTACGAAGCGTTTTACAAAACGAAAAAAAGGAATGTTTCTTTTAACGTACGCGGTGACAACGACCTTTTCCGCCGCCGCGAGTATTATTTGGTCTTTGGCTTCCTGAACAAGCCGTAATGTTTTTTTTAAAATGAAATAAATACCATATACTCTTTTATGTATTTTGGTATTGAAAATGGTTTTTATAATGGATTTGTTATGTCAATATATTTAAGTGATATATTGTGATCAAAGTGTGGAAATGTTTTCTTTCCATTATATTTGTTTTATGTCTTATGATTTTTATAATGGTACTTGGACATTTGACGGGTGGTTACGTGATAAACCATATGACGGGTGGTGCCGTGAATACCAGGATGGGTGGTTACGTTATAACCTCCAATGCATTGGGTATGGAAGTCGTCCGTATGGCTATTCCATTAAGTATGTATGGGAGTTGGCTGAATGGCTATTCCATCAAGTGATATGTGTGGAAGTCGACCGTATGGTTATTCCACTTACGTATGTTTATATCCCAAGTTACCTTTATATGTTATGTGTTCTTTATATGGGTTTTATGGTAATCCTTTGGTTAAAAAAGGGTAAGTAATGATATTTTATTCAGTGAAGAGTTTTTACTACTTCATGAAGGTGAAGGTATTACTTTGATAAAGTATACATGGTTTACTTGATGTTTGAAAAACTAACAGTTTTCATTCTTTGTGTATCCCTTACTGAGCTTTTTATGCTCACCCCAGTTTTTTTGAAATGTTTTTCACAGGACTTAATGTGGAATAGGGTCAAGGATGGGATCAAGGGAAAGTCATGCTATATAAAACACGGAACTAGACATGTTTCTTTTTAAGAGTTTTTTTTCTATGGAAACTTAGTAGAAGTGTATACTTTGTAATCTTTTGAGATGTAATAGTTATGTTCTAATTCTCTAAAACTCTAAACCTGAAAAGATCCTCAATGTGAATTATTCATTTAATTCAATATTAAGTAAATTTTAAGGCTGGGGCCTTATAGTTGGTATCAGAGGTCGGTTTAGATAACTTTAGGAGTTAGAAAATTGTTATATTATAACTTAATTTATGGTATGATTTAAATGATATAGCATTTAAAGATTACCATGTTGCTTCACCTAATATATTTCTGTGTTAAGAATGGTTTTTCATAGAGGAAACAGAACAACTTTTCCGGGAAGGCATATAGAGGGAAATGACCTTTCAAATCAGCATACTGAGATGGTCAGATTCAGAATTGAGCAGTTTACTACAGTGATGGCTCAGTTGAATCAGGTGATAAATGGTGGTTGTGTTATTGATGATATTTTGGTGTTTTCTAAAAGTAAATAGGAGCATGAAAGACATTTAAGGGTTATTTTTCAAACCTTAAAAGAAAAGAAATTGTATGGGAAAGTCATCAAGTGTGAGTTTTGGTTACAACAAATTTCTTTCCTTGGTCACGTTGTCTCTAAAGATGGGATAACTGTTGATCCTGCAAAAAACAAAAGTTGTTGAAGAATGGCCAAGACCCACAAATGTAACCGAGATCCGTAGTTTTCTTGGTTTGGAAGGTTACTACCGAAGGTTTGTTGAAATTTTTTTACAGTTATCTAGTCTAATGACTAAGCTAACTCGAAAGGGTGTTAAGTTTATCTGGACAAAAGAATGTGATGATTGTTTTCAGGAACTGAAAAGAAGATTGGTGAATGCTCCAGTTTTGGCACTACCTTCCAGGAATGGTGAGTTTGTTATCTACAGTGATGCTTCATTGAAGGGACTTGGTTGTGTCCTTATGCAGAATGATCAGGTAATTGCTTATGCTTCACGTCAGTTGAAAACTCATGAGGTAAATTACCCTACACATGATTTTGAATTAGCTGATGTTGTTTTTGATTTAAAAATTTGGAGGCATCATTTGTATGGAGTAAAGTGTGAAATATATACTAATCACAAAAGTTTAAAGTATATATTCACTTAGAAATAATTGATCATGAGACAGAGGAGATGGTTGGAATTAATCAAGGATTATAATTGTACAATTCACTACCATCCGGGAAAAGCAAATAAAGTGGCCGATGCTTTGAGTCGAAAAAGTAATGCTTCATTAACCATGCTACGTTTGGAACGAGATGCTTTGGTTTTTGATTTGATCAAATTTGGCATAGAAGTTGTTGGTGCAGGAAGTTCTTCTATTTTGTTTTAGGTATCAGTGAGATTGAAAGAGCGCTGTCGTGGGCGCCCTCAAATGATTAGTGTAATTTGGGGTACTTAGGTGCAGCAGAGTGGCTGACCAAGGTCGTCTCTCAAAGGAGGAAGTGAATTTAACAACTTATTAGAGGTATTATAAAAAAAAATAAAAAAAATAGAATAGAATAAAAAAACTACTTTAAAGGATTGGGGTTTGTTTTAGTTTATGAATCTAGAAGAAGTTTGCTGGAATAAGATTGTATAATTTTTTTTTGTTTTTAGTTTTGAAATGAATTTCGATTAAAATGACACAACAAGAAGATGTTTTTTTAGAAATCTATTTAAAAGGCGTAATCGATCTAACTCTACCTCTTCAATCATTTATTAATCATTATAATTTAAATTAATATTCACTTAATTATGATCCCTTAATTTGTTAAATCCTGAACCCTACGAGAATTAACTTTACCACGAAGATGATGTGAATTTAACCCTAGGCTAACTTCGGAACATGCAATCGCAGCACCCTGCTTTGATTGATGTTCTAAGATTAGCTTATGGTCAGTGGTAAATTAAGGCACATATCCATTCTGTAAATGAGGATTAATTGTGTTTAGGGATTATATTTGAACTCTACAAATTTATCCCGTGTGGTCTTATATTACCGATTAAGATCGCGCTCTCACAATTTACACAAAATCCCGACCTCGCGTGTTTTTGTGTTAATTGTTCAATTGCTTGCTTAGTTTCTTAAAATTTAAAAAAACACAATTCATGGATCATATTAAGTGAATTACATTAGCTCATTGATTCAAAATAATTAAATGAAGAGGGTAGAAGATAGATCGATTACTAAAAGACTACTCTTCCATGAGTGGCGTAATCATCGTAGAAGCGTTTTGCATGTGCAAAGGTTTAAAATGGGTATAACCCAATAACGCTTCTACTCAAGAATTCCAGCCCAATTAGGAAGATTAAGAGAAGAATAAATTTAAACAAAACAGAAGAAAAGAGAATAAATAAAAGAAGAACAAAGAAGTTTATTACATAAACAAAATCATTACAACATGAAGGAGAAGAAGAAGGTTTCGTCGAAGGGATCCTTGCTTCAAGAGCTACCCTTATTGAAATGGTTGGATAATTGGAGTGGATCCACTTCTCCTCTGCCTTAAACTTCCCAATGCACGTACCAACCCCTCCAAATTAGAAAAACTCCAATTTATAGAGGGGAGGGGAGGAGAGGTTACAAGTGGTTTCAAGTATGAATGTGGAAATTCATCCAAATATTTTATGCCAACTTGCACCGCCCATTTGACCACCAAAACGCGTGAATTGGCCGGCCTTCCAGAAGGATAGAATGTTCGGATATGTGTCTTATATCTCCTCTCCAAATTTGGGCTCAATAAAGTCCCATATGAAGGAGTTATGGTCGAAATACATAAGCTTCTCCATTCTGGCGAGCCCAGCCCAAATTTGACTTCATGGCCCAATTTCAACAACCAAATGAACTCTTTAGCTCTAGTGTCATGAATAAAAGTTGTAGATAATTAAGTTAGGAACAATGTTACAAAATTGCAAATTAAAATAATAAAAATAAAAATATTTATATTCGAAATACTACAGTGAACTATAAAGGGTAAAACTGGAATTTTCATCGAATATTCAAATGAATGATCTAATCCCAAATATTTTATAAATAAACATATTTAACACAATGTGAGGAAATTATATCATTTATTATCAATAAAATATTCAATAAAATAGTGTTTTATCAACTCCCCCACACTTACCCTTTTGCACACCTGGGCAAAACCTCATATCAAGTAAACATCAATATCAAATCAAAACCAATTTTAAAACACATATCCTTAAGATCAATCAATTTCACACCAAGAATAAAAAGATATCATGCCTCATAAAAAACCTTATTTCAAGTTCTCCATTTATATCATTCAATATATTTCCACTTCATTTATCCGCCCATGCACAAAACACTTACCTCGCTTGAATTTTCTCTCATCACTCAAATATCAATTTTTTTGCAATGTCTTTCTCATACAAACTCATACAAGGGTCACCATAGGCTTGATAGATTCCTACATCACTACCTGATGTGAGTCAAGGACATATGTTTATCATGAGGACTTTTCAGGGTTGTTCTGTGGCTTTCGGTTGGTAGGATTGAGATGTGAAAAACTCTGAGGCTGAATGAGGAGGGCTTGACTCTTTTGAAGCAAAATTACATTAATCTAATTTTCACTTAAATATGGTCTTCTCATCAATCCCCATAGTATCAATTCAGCTCCATCATCATGAAAAGTCATGAAAGGTTTACACCATTCATCATTTCAGCATAAAAAATTTCAATCTTCTCAAACATGATTTTCTTGAAAGCTCCAGATGGGCACAGCTTTCCACCTCAATTAGAAGCTCCAGAAAAGGCACAGCTTCACTTGTCATGAAAGCTCCAGAAAAGGCACAGCTTTCAATATAATTAATTTCTTCAGCAGCAAACACATCTCTTCAGAATTTAATTTTCCACCCAAATTATCACATAATATGGTGGCACAACACAAGACAGCTTCCCCCACACTTAAGCTCAACTAGATTATGCAATTTCACTTCAAGAGTTGGTTGGATAGGGAAAATTGGCTTGTAATGTGGCTTAACCTAACAGGATGTGCATGGCTTCTAAGGGCTACAAGGATTAAATATTCAAGGTAGGCCATTATAAAAAAGGATTCTTTGAAATAGGGGCTTTAATACCAAACAAATGCCTCAATCATTTAAACATATGTACCTCAAACCCTCAAGTTTTGACAGGAATAGATCAAATTCTGGTTAAATCAAGCATGGTTTGGTTCTCTCAAGAAGTGAGGTGAATGTAAAGAATATGAAAATAATGGTTTAGAAGCCTCACAGGAAAGTGATTTCAAATATAAAGACAGTGAGATTGGCATGGGATTCAAAATTCAGCGTACTTTTCATGAAATTACTAAATATTTGAACTTGAAACAAAGTCATTTCAACATTCATTTAAGCTTAGTTTCAAGGGGTAAATTGTTTCACTTATTGATATGGATTTAAAAATGGTGATGATAATCATTTCAGTCCATAAGTTTCAAAAACACACAGAAAATTGTAAAATAAACACACAAAATTTGAAAAACACACAATTTTTTTTTGAACAGGAAAGAAATTGAAATTACTAAACTAAAAGGTTCCCTCCCCCACACTTAAAATATTGCATTGTCCTCAATGTGAACCTATGAGATGATATATGCACATGAAATGCAGAATTTTTAAATAGGACAAATAATATAAAAGTGAAAGGGTTAGGAACAGCCTGATGTGATCAAGTGATGATAGGGTCATGCAGTGTGATAAAATCCACTGAATCAGTAGGATGTCCCTCAATGTATCTCTTCAAACATTTCCCATTGACTGTAAAGATCCTTCTAGTGTCCTCTTGTGTGATCTCCACTTCACCATAAGGAAAAACATTAGACACAATATAAGGACCTAACCATCTGGAACGCAACTTACCAGACATCAACTTCAGTCGTGAACTATAGAGAAGGACTTTCTCTCCAACATGAAACTCCCTTTGTTGGATCATTTTGTCATGAGATGCTTTTGATCTTTCCTTGTAGAGCCTTGAGTTCTCATATGATGACAGTCGAATCTCCTCAAGCTCTTGAATTTGCAACTTCCTTTGAATTCCATCTTGGGCCAAATCCATGTTACATTTCTTTATAGCCCAATATGCCCGATGCTCGACTTCCACGGGGAGATGACACGCTTTCCCAAAAACAATCCGAAATGGGGACATACCAATGGGGGTCTTGTATGCTGTCCTATAAGCCCACAATGAATCATCCAAGCGCTTGATCCAATCCTTCATATTTGGCTGCACGGTTTTCTCCAAGATTTGTTTCAACTCACGATTTGAAACCTCAGCCTGGCCATTTGTTTGGGGGTGGTATGGTGTTGATGTTTTGTGAGTCACCCCATACTTTCGAAGGAGGGAAGCAAAATTCCTATTGAAAAAGTGTGTCCCTTGGTCACTGATGATGGCCTTTGGTATTCCAAACCTGCAGAAAATCTGTGCTTTGACAAAGTCCACAACAACATGAGAATCGTCAGTCCTGGTGGCCTTGGCCTCCACCCATTTACTCACATAATCAACAGCAACCAAAATATACAAAAATCCAAATGAACTAGGAAAAGGACCCATAAAATAAATTCCCCATACATAAAAAATCTCACAGAATAGTATGGGTTGTTGGGGCATCTCATGTCTCTTAGAAATGTTCCCAGTGTGTTGGCAACGAGAGCATGACTTACAAAACACATGGGCATCATGGAATAATCTAGGATAATATAATCCAGAGTCCAAAACCTTCCTAGCTGTCCGTTGTGGTCCAAAGTGTCCATCACAAGCAAGTGTATGACAGAAATGCAAAACAGACTCAAACTCATGATCAGGAACACACCTCCTAATGACTTGGTCACTACACATGCGCCATAAGTATGGATCATCCCAAACATAAAATTTTGACTCACTCTTTAATTTTTGGACTTGATGTTTCTTCAAATTTACTGGGATTTCAGAGCCAACAATGTAATTAACTAAATCAGCATATCAAGGATGCTTACCTGAGATGGTATAGAGATGCTCATCGGGGAAAGTGTCCCGAAGTGGTACCTGGTCCAAGGTGTCACCCTCTAGTGTGTGAGTAAGCCTACTCATGTGGTCCGCCACCAAGTTTTCTGACCCCTTTTTTTCCTTTATCTCGATGTCAAACTCTTGAAGAAGGAGCATCCAACGGATAAGTCGCGGCTTTGCATCTGGCTTCTTCAGGAGGTACCTCAAAGCTGCATGGTCAGAAAAAACAACTACTTTAGAGCCCAATAAATATGAACGGAATTTATCTAAAGCAAATATGACAGCAAGAAACTCCTTTTCTGTGGTTGTGTAATTTGATTGGGCTGAATCCAGTGTCCTTAATGCATAGACGATCACATGTGAACGCCCCTCCACCCTTTGAGATAAGACAGCTCCAACCGCGAAGTTGGAGGCGTCACACATAAGCTCAAAAGGAATCTCCCACCTTGGGGGTTGTATGATAGGTGGAGTGGTCAGATGTTGTTTTAGCTCATCGAATGAATTCCTACAAGAAACATCAAACACAAAATCAGAATCCTTTTGAAGTAATCTTGACATAGGAAGAGCAATCTTACTAAAATCTTTGATGAAGCGCTGATAAAATCCTGCATGACCTAGGAAAGATCTAACATCACGCACACATGAAGGATATGGTAAGGATGAAATAATATCTACCTTTGATCTATCAACCTCTATCCCATGTTTTGACACTACATGCCCTAAGACAATGCCATGCTCTACCATGAAATGACACTTTTCAAAGTTCAGGACCAGATTCTTCTCAATACAACGATTCAACACCTTTCCCAAACTAATTATACATTCATCAAATGAAGACCCATACACTGTAAAATCATCCATAAATACCTCCATGCAGGTCTCAATAAAATCATAAAAAATACTCACCATACATCTCTGGAAGGTACCTGGGGCGTTGCAAAGTCCAAATGGCATCCTACGGTAGGCAAATGTGCCAAAGGGACAGGTGAATGTAGTCTTCTCCTGATCCTGTGGAGCTATAGGAACCTGAAAATATCCAGAAAATCCATCCAAGAAACAATAGTGTGTCTTCCCAGCTAGTCTCTCAAGCATCTGATCAATAAATGGGAGGGGGAAATGGTCCTTGCGAGTGGACTGATTTAGTTTCCTATAATCAATACACACACGCCAACTGTTTTTCACCCTCATTGGAACTAAATCATCTTTCTTATTTTTAACAACAGTAAAACCAGTTTTCTTAGGCACAACCTGAATTGGACTTACCCACTGTGAATCTGAAATGGGAAAGATTATACCTGCCTCGAGCAATTTCTCAACTTCCTTTTTAACAACTTCCAGGAGGGTGGGATTGAGTCTCCTTTGTGGTTGTCTCACCGGTTTAGCCCCATCCTCCAAGAGAATCCTATGCATGCAAATGGAGGGGCTAATACCTGATATGTCAGCCAAGGTCCACCCAATCGCCTTGATGTTCTCCCTCAAAATATTCAAAATCTTTTCTTCATGTTCAAAAGGGAGATTGTTAGCAATGATAACAGGTAATCTCTCACCACTCAAAAAGTATGAGTATTTCAGATTTGGGGGCAATGTCTTGAGTTCTAATGAAGGAGGGTGTAGTATGGATGGACACATTGAAGGAACTGAAATATGTGCACAAAGAGCATCAGTATCAGAATAGACATCATCAAAATCATAGAATAAAGCATCAAATCCATCAGCATACTCAACAGCCATTTCATAATCAGAGTGAACATGATCAAAATCAGAATATGAATCCACATAAAAATCAAATCTTAGAGAGTCTTGTTCATTAGAAACAGACGTGGAAGTTCTCTTAGACATTAAACCAGAACCAATACTCATAATCTCCCTAAGCATAGGACAATCCAATTCCATGATGTTTTTACTTGGTGGTTCAAAATGGGAGATAACAAAAGAAGAATGGTCCTCTGAGGGGTACTTCATGGAATCCATAACATTAAATATCACAACTTCATCTCCAAACTCCATGGAAAGTGTACCCTCATTGACATTTATGATAGTTTTTGCAGTTTTGAGGAAGGGTCTACCTAAGATAATGGAGGCATGAGAACTTACCTGGTCATCCTCCATGTTAAGCACATAGAAGTCTGCTGGAAAGATCATGTCTCTTACCCGAACAAGTACATCCACAAGAACTCCCGCTGGATATGCCGTAGCTCTATTCGCCAATTGCACCACTACTCTTGTTGGCTTCAACTCACCAACCTGCAAGGAAGAGAATACAGAGTGAGGCATCACATTTATGGAAGCTCCCAAATCACAAAGAGCATCAGAGAAGTGCAACTCCCCTATGGTACATGGGATGGTGAATGTCCCGGGATCCTTGCACTTTGTTGGCATTGCTAGAGTTGGTGTAATGAGTGCTGATACATTCCTTCCAAGGTTGATCCTCTCATTCCCCTTGAGCCCTCTTCGATTGGTGCAGAGTTCTTTTAAGAATTTGGCATACCTTGGGATTTGCTTAATGGCTTCAAGTAGAGGAATGTTGATCTCCACACGCTTGAATGTGTCCAAAACCTCCTTTTGCATTGCTTCTTCAACCATCTTCTTGGTTTGAACAACCCTGTTTAGAAAAGGAAGGGGTTTAGGAGGAACATCATCAATATTTTTCTTACCTTTATCTTTCTCCTTGGATTGCTCATCAGTTGGTATGGAATGCGGCTTCTCTGAAGTTGAGGTGAATCCCGGTGGAATGGTAGGTTCAGATGTATCTTTCATTTGCTTCCCACTTCTCAATGTGATGGCACTAACATTCCCCTTTGGATTTTGAGTAGGTTGGGAAGGTAGATTTCCAGAATTTTTACTCACAAGTTCATGGAGGGCGGTGGCAATCTGGCTCATTTGACTCTTCAGCTCATTCTGTTGATTAAGAACAATTTGCTTCAAAAGATCATCAGCATTAGAATCTACCTTTGGTGAATGATTCCCTTGTTGCTGACTTGTTGATGTTTGAGCTTCAAATCTCCTTTGGGGTTGTTGGAAACCCTGCTGGTAAGGCGGAGGCTGCTGGAAGTTTTGTTGAAAGGGTGGCCTTTGTTATTGTCCAGATCCATACCTCATGTCCGACTGATCTTTACACCCTTGGTTGTATGTTGGATCAAACTTCTTTTGGGGATATGGTTGTTGTTGTTGCTGCTGAAATGGTCTCCCTGGGAACACTGCTGTATAATCTTCTGTCTCTTGTAGTTGTGGGCAACAGTCAGTTGGGTGGCTTGTCTCAGTGCAAATGCCACATGGCCTTGAAGGAGGGGGTAGAGATGTCTTTTGTGCCAATGCAATCTGCCTCACCATAGTTGTCAATTCTTCTAACTTAGTATCAATCAAATGACTTTCAAGAGAAGAAGGACTTACTTGATGTACTCCTCGAACATGTGGTGTACCTCTATCACCAAATTGTTGGGAGTTTTGGGCCATCTTGTTGATCAACGCACGTGCAGCTATTGGTGTCTTGTCCACCAATGCTCCTCCAGCCGCAGCATCCACCATGCTTCTCTCCATAGGTGTGAGTCCTTCGTAGAAGTATTGGATGAGGAGTTGCTCACTGATTTGGTGATGCGGACAGCTTGCGCACAACTTCTTGAATCTCTCCCAATACTCATACATTGACTCCCCTTGTGCTTGCTTGATCCCCAAGATCTCCTTACGAATGGATGTGGTCCTTGATGCTGGAAAAAATCTCTGCAAGAAAATACGTTTCAAATCGTTCCAACAAGTTACATCTTCGGGTTGTAAATAATACATCCAGTATTTTGCAGCTCCATCAAGTGAGAATGGGAATGCTCTTAATTTGATTTGATCTTCAGAAACATTTCTTGGTTTAAGGGTTGAGCAAACCACATTAAATTCTTTCAAATGTTTATTGGGATCCTCACTAGAGAGGCCATGAAACTTTGGAAGTAAGTGAATTAACCCCGATTTTAGTTCAAAGTCTGATTCGATATTTGGGTATGCAATACAATTTGGTTGATAGTTAATATCAGGTGAAGCCAATTCTCGAATGGTTATATTAAGTTCATTTCCATTGTTTTCAGCAATTGGTTCCTCTTTTATGTTTGAATTTGAATAGCATCCAATTTCAATGTTTCCAGAAGAGAGGAATTCACCAACTGGTTGAATATTGAAACTTCCCGTAGACTGAGAATTTCTGATTCGAGCCCTAAGGCTGCGTTCAATCTCAGGGTCAAGATCTAAGAGATCTTCGGGATTAGTTCGTGTCATAGATAAAATAAAAATGAAAAGAAAGAAAGTGGACCATAGTAAAATAAAAATGAGAAGTCTGAGTTGATGGTCCAAAAAGAAGTAGAAGAAAATAAAAGAAGAAGAAGAAAAATCAGATTGGGTAAAGAAGGAAGAAAGAAGAGAGGAAGAGAATAAAATGTAAAATAAAATAAATACCTCTAATTGGTTGAAATAATTACTTGCCTCCCCAGAAACGGTGCCAATTTGAAAGAGCGCTGTCGTGGGCGCCCTCAAATGATTAGTGTAATTTGGGGTACTTAGGTGCAGCAGAGTGGCTGACCAAGGTCGTCTCTCAAAGGAGGAAGTGAATTTAACAACTTATTAGAGGTATTATAAAAAAATAAAATAAAATAGAATAGAATAAAAACACTACTTTAAAGGATTGGGGTTTGTTTTAGTTTATGAATCTAGAAGAAGTTTGTTGGAAGAAGATTGTATAATTTTTTTTTGTTTTTAGTTTTGAAATGAATTTCGATTAAAATGACACAACAAGAAGATGTTTTTTTATAAATCTATTTAAAAGGAGTAATCGATCTAACTCTACCTCTTAAATAATTTATTAATCATTATCATTTAAATTAATATTCACTTAATTATGATCCCTTAATTTGTTAAATCCTGAACCCTACGAGAATTAACTTTACCACGAAGATGATGTGAATTTAACCCTAGGCTAACTTCAGAACATGCAATCGCAGCACCCTGCTTTGATTGATGTTCTAAGATTAGCTTATGGTCAGTGGTAAATTAAGGCACATATCCATTCTGGAAATGAGGATGAATTGTGTTTAGGGATTATATTTGAACTCTACAAATTTATCCCGTGTGGTCTTATATTACCGATTAAGATCGCGCTCTCACAATTTACACAAAATCCCGACCTCGCGTGTTTTTGTGTTAATTGTTCAATTGCTTGCTTAGTTTCTTACAATTTAAAAAAAACACAATTAATGGATCATATTAAGTGAATTACAGTATCTCATTGATTCAAAATAATTAAATTAAGAGGGTAGAAGATAGATCGATTACTAAAAGACTACTCTTCCATGGGTGGCGTAATCATCGTAGAAGTGTTTTGCATGTGCAAAGGTTTAAAATGGGTATAACCCAATAACGCTTCTACTCAAGAATTCCAGACCAATTAGGAAGATTAATAGAAGAATAAATTTAAACAAAACAGAAGAAAAGAGAAGAAATAAAAGAATAACAAAGAAGTTTATTACATAAACAAAATCATTACAACATGAAGGAGAAAAAGAAGGCTTCGTCGAAGGGATCCTTGCTTCAAGAGCTACCCTTATTTAAATGGTTGGAGAATTGGAGTGGATCCACTTCTCCTCTGCCTTCAACTTCCCAATGCACGTACCAACCCCTCCAAATGATAAAAACTCCAATTTATAGAGGGGAGGGGAGGAGAGGTTACAAGTGGTTTCAAGTGTGAATGTGGAAATTCGGCCAAATATTTTATGCCAATTTTCACCGCCCATTTGACCACCAAAACGCGTGAATTGTCCGGCCTTCCAGAAGGATAGAATGTGAGGATATGTGTTTTATATATCCTCTCCAGATTTGGGCTCAATACAGGCCCATATGAAGGAGTTATGGCCGAAATACAGAAGCTTCTCTATTCTGGAGAGCCCAGCCCAACTTTGACTTCATGGTCCAATTTCAATAACCAAATGAACTTTTTAGCTCTAGTGTCATGAATAAAAGTTGTAGATAATTAAGTTAGGAACAACGTTACAAAATTTCAAATTAAAATAATAAAAATAAAAATATTTATATTCGAAATACTACAGTGAACTATAAAGGGTAAAACTGGAATTTTCATCAAATATTCAAATGAATGATCTAATCCCAAATATTTTATAAATAAACATATTTAACACAATGTGAGGAAATTATATCATTTATTATCAATAAAATATTCAATAAAATAGTGTTTTATCATAGATCATCCCTATCAGACAGAATTAAGCAAGCATAGAGGGAAGACAGTGAGTTGCAGAAAAAGGTAGAGCTGGTTCCGAAGGGTAAGTTTCCTGAATTCAACATTGATAATGATTGTGTTTTGAGGTTTGGGAAGAGATTATGTGTGTCTTGTGATTCACATTTAAAGAATGAGTTGTTATATGAGGCTCATAGTTCCCCGTTTTCAGTTCATCCTGGCAGTACTAAGATGTACAGAGATCTGCAGGAGTATTACTGGTGGGATGGAATGAAAAGAGATGTTGCTGATTTTACTGTGAAGTGTTTGACTTGTCAGCAGATTAAAGCAGAGCGGAAGTTACCGAAAGGGATGTTTCATCCTTTACTAGTTCCAGAGTGTAAATGTGAAAATATATCCATGGACTTTGTTGTGGGATTACCGAGGACATCTCGAGGTAATAATGCAATCTGGGGTATTGTTGATCGCTTGACTAAATCTGCTCATTTCCTTGCTATATGAGATACTTTTTCACTAGATCAACTTTCCCGTTTGTATCTTAAAGAGATAGTCAGGTTACATGGATTTCCTCTCTCCATTGTGTCTGATCATGATCCCAGGTTTACTTCTAACTTTTGGAAAGGCCTTCAGAAGTCGTTGGGTACTGAATTAAATTTTAGTACAGATTTTCATCCACAATCAGATGGGCAGTCAGAACGAACAATTCAGACCTTGGAGGATATGCTACGAGCTTGTTCGATGGATTATCAGGGAAGTTGGGATCAACATCTTTCTTTGGTTGAGTGTTCTTATAATAATAGTTTTCATTCCAGTATACAGATGGCACCATTTGAGGCATTATATGGGAAGCGGTGACGAACTCCAGCATTTTGGGATGAAGTGGGTGAAAGGAAGCTGATGGGACCAGAATTGGTAGAAGAGATGGCAGAAAAAGTTCAGTTGATTCAAAAACACATGAGAACAGCTCAGAGCAGGCATAAGAGTTATGCGGATAACCAGAGGAAGGATCTATCTTTCGAGGTAGGTGATCATGTTTTTCTCAAGGTTTCTCCATGGAAAAGTGTGATGAGATTTGGTAAGAAAGGAACGCTGAGTCCAAGGTTCATTGGACCATACGAAATTCTGGAGAGAGTTGGATCAGTTGCATACAGAGTGGCTTTACCTCTGAGTTTATCTCAGGTACACAATATTTTTCATGTTTTGATGCTGATAAAGTACATGCTAGATCTATATCATGTTTTGAGTCCAGAGGTAGTTCAGCTGGAAGAGAACCTATCTTATGAGGAACAATCGGTCCAGATTCTTGACCGAAGAGAGCAAGTGTTGTGAAATAAGGTAATCCACCAGGTAAAGGTTTTGTGGAAAAACCATATGGTTGAAGAGGTAACGTGGTAATTTGAAAATGCTATGAGGGATAAATACCCCACTTATTTTGATAAGTGAATAAAATTGCGAGGATGCAATTCCCAAAAGAGGGAAGGATGTAACATCCCAGGTAAATAAATAATAAAGAATTTTCATATTTATTAATATTTACGAATTAAATATTAATTTTACTTTAAAGAGGTTGTTAGGTTTGATAGCGTACCCGATACACAACAAAGAGTTTCATTGAAATCTTACGTTGCACACTAGTAATAAAATAATATTATTTTAAATGGTAGTTAACGCCTAACTGTTGTGATGGAGAGAATGAATAGAACTAACTACCAAATGATTATATATGTTTTTCAAATATTTTTACTCTTTACAATAAATGTTAGAGGATTAAAAATGCAAATGAATCCAATTTTTAAGCGTAAACATTCTAATATTCTTTAAAAGGTCGATTAACCGCCTTTTGATGGAGAACCTCTTTTAAATACACTTTTTGACAATTTAATAAGATATATTTTTCAAAATAAACATATTATTTATGATTGGGACATTGAAATTTACCTTGGGTTAATTTTTGGTATTTTTCTGACAATGTTCATTTTTCAATGAATAGTGAAAAATACTGCATTTTACATCAAAACTACTTTTTCATATAATTTAATTATATGGTTATATTATCTTTTTAATTTGTTTTAAAGTTTAATTAGAATATATTTTTACTATGTAATTCAATGATGGTCATTGGGATTAATTTCAATTTGTAATTAGGCATAAACAAGTGCCAAACTTTTCATAAATATTGTTTCTAAAAAACCCGCTATTTGTTTTGACAACGGGAAGTTTTTTTAAATTAATTATTGAAATTTTTGTGTTTGGAATTTGGTAAAATGAATTACATATTTTTAATCAGAAGGTCCAAATTATGTAATTAAGACTCTTTTGTTTTTGGACATTATGAATAGTAACGACGGTAATTATCTTGATTAATGAGTAATCGGGTAGTTAAAGATAATAATATAATATCATAATAATAAAAAATGACCACAAAATGTGTCCTAAGGCTACTAGTTGTCTCATGGACGACCATGGGATTCCTTGTGCCAAAATTGGGGGGCCCATGGAATCACTTTTGTGAGAAAGTGAATTTTTATCTTTTTATTTTTAAAGAATGTTAAATGTAACAAAGAATGTATCACCTAAGTAAAATATTTTTAATTTTGTCTACAAAAATGTTATTTTAGACTATAAATATTAATTGGAAATCTAAAAAGATTTCCTACATCATAGTATTTTTTTTATAATTTTTAGACATTAAATATATTAAATTATTTATGACATCATGATGATGCAGTGATTACCTCATTAATAAATGATTTAAATAAAATGAAAAGATAATGTAAAATCTATGACCTACACATGTCCAAAACCTATTGTATGGGTATATTTCGAACCCTTATCATCTTATCCTCGAATTATATCAATGTGGGACCTCTTAAATCCGAATATCATTTTAAAATAAAGTGACTTTTCTTTACTTTCCAAGAGTGCCCCTCCTCTCCTCTTATAAAAGGCCCCCACCTCTACCTCTTTACCCACACTTCCAAAGCCTTTGTCTCAGCCAAACCCTTCCCATTTTGTCTCTCCACTTCCCTCTCTTACTCCTTGAAGCCTCACTTTGGGCATAAGTCTTCCCAAATAATCCTTTGAGCTCCAACCAAAGGGAGTTACCCGATTTTAAGGTAATGTCTTCACTTGAGTCCTTTTGTTTTATTTTGCTTCTCCAACCCCCTAAAATCTTTTTATTCATTTCTTTTGTAACAAATCCAGTATATTCAATATACTAGGATGTTGTTATAAGAAGTATTCTTGCTACACCTACACACACCTACATCTAATGGTTAAAGAACATACTGTTTCCGTGGATGACGAATTTCTGCCTCCCGAAATGATGATTGTTCAACATTCTTTTAACACCTTCAAAGGTGGCCATTAAGATGAAACTATATTTATATATGATATATAATATTTTTATGTTTTCCTTAAGTTTCTGTATTTTTTATTTTGGGCATACCTTTATGGTTTCCATTATGGGTAAACACGATATCTTCATTTAAGGAAGTGCAGACTACCGCCCCCTCAAAGTGATTTGATTCGTTAATATCATATGTGGGACGTATAAAGGATGAAGTTATGATATTATATATGATATTACACTGGAATTATAATATACCTTTATATCATTATGATTCCATTCTATAAAATACGAAATATAAATGGAATTAGCGTTCATGCGTACATACGGCTTACCGTCTCCATGAACAGTGCATTTCATTTCTTACCTCTAAATGATTATGTAATATTATAAATGCATGTATATACTGGATATATATGATATATATGATATATACATCATGATTATAATTCTGGATATAATGGATACATTAACAACTTGTAATTATAAAGGGTTTATTTTTGACTCAAGTACCAATGATCGTTAAAACGACCGTTATTAACTTAAATAATTACATAGTGTTCATGACATGGCAATAAGTGATATAAAAGGAATAATGAACTTTAAAAAGGTTCTTAAACAAGTAGAAATTAACCCAAGTTTATTATTCAGGAGAATAAAGAATGACCGAGTCAAGTCGGACCTGAGGTATAGGACATCGTCTCAATCTCCTTTCATTGAGGCATATTTCGTTTTATTCACAACTTTATTTTATACGGTGTATAAACCCCTTTGAATTTTAATTTTATACAAAAGGAATCTTTTTCTACGAAGTGTTTTAAAAAACGACAAAAAGTAATGTTTCTTTTAACGTACGCGGTGACAACGACCTTTTCCGCCGCCGCGAGTATTATTTGGTCTTTGGCTTCCTGAACAAGCCGTAATGTTTTTTTAAAATTAAATAAATACCATATACTCTTTTATGTATTTTGGTATTGAAAATGGTTTTTATAATGGATTTTTTATGTCAATATATTTAAGTGATATATTGTTATCAAAGTGTGGAAATGTTTTATTTCCATTATATTTGTTTTATGTCTTATGATTTTTATAATGGTACTTGGACATTTGACGAGTGGTTACGTGATAAACCATATGACGGGTGGTGTCGTGAATACCAGGACGGGTGGTTACGTTATAACCTCCAATGCATTGGGTATGGAAGTCGGCCGTATGACTATTCCATTAAGTATGTATGGAAGTTGGCCGAATGGCTATTCCATCAAGTGATATGTGTGGAAGTCGACCGTATGGTTATTCCACTTATGTATGTTTATGTCCCAAGTTACCTTTATATGTTATGTGTTCTTTATATGGGTTTTATGGTAATCCTTTGGTTACAAAAGGGTAAGTAATGAAATTTTATTCAGTGAAGATTTTTTACTACTTCATGAAGGTGAAGGTATTACTTTGATAAAGTATTCATGGTTTACTTGATGTTTGAAAAACAAACAGTTTTCATTCTTTGTGTATCCCTTACTGAGATTTTTATGCTCACCCTAGTTTTTTTGAAATGTTTTTCACAGGAGTTAATGTGTAATAGGGTCAAGGATGGGATCAAGGTAAAGTCATGCTATATAAAACATGGAACTAGACATGTTTCTTTTTAAGAGTTTTTTTTCTATGGAAACTTAGTATAAGTGTCTACTTTGTAATCTTTTGAGATGTAATAGTTATGTTCTAATTCTCTAAAACTCTAAACCTGAAAAGATCTTCAATGTGAATTATTCATTTAATTCAATATTAAGTAAAGTTTAAGGCTGGGGCATTATAATTATTCCCTTGGCTTAACTCTGCATATCAATCACATTACACTTCTTGGAATCCTGGGAAAAATAAAACATAGAAAGGGGTGAGCTCAAATGCACAGTAAGGGTAAGAAATACATCAGAAACTTTCAAAAATAAGCATAAACATTTAAGGAAATATATAAAACTAAAATAAAAAGACTTTTAAACTTGAACTTCAGCATAATATGGCAGAAATAAAATGAAATAATTCCATTTACCTATTCACATGGATATTCTACTAATCTAATAATCCATGCAATATCACTAACCACTTTCATAATGATGGAATGCATAATTCCAGACTATCATAACCACATATCTAAGGCCACGGGCCAAGACTAAAAATAATATTTTGTCAAGTCCTTGTTCCAAGACACTAGTTTGTCTCATGAGACCTACCGATGCATCGAGGAGCTATAGCGGGCTCCACACGTCACATATTAAGTCCAATGCATTCCCATATGAAAAGGTTTAAACATAACATAAACATTCATATTAAAACTAGCATACGAAATGTAAATACTTCATCCATAAACCATGAATGGTATAAAAATAACACATCCACAATCAAACATATCACAAAACCTTCAATATAATATAAAAGTTTTGTATCATAATAAATCAACTTCAAATAAGCGTAAAATCCATCAAAGGATGTTGACATAGATGAAATCAAAACTCTTTTTAGAGAAATATCTCTTTCTATTTTGAAATCATTTAAGAGTCATATATTTATAAAATAAAACATTTTCTTTGAAAATATTCTTATAAGCTTGTAAGGGAAGCTTCGACGGAAAATAGTCGCACCCGCCGTATAAGTTAAAAAAACATTCTTACCTTAATTCTGTCGAAAAGGTTAAAAATGACCTTGTTTGGAAAACGACTGAAAGATTCCTTTATAAACTTCTTATAAAAAGTAAAACAAGGGTATAAATGACTTTAAACCATATTCTTGTAAATAGTAAAAAAATGTTTTGAAATACATTTTTAAGAAACATGGATGTAGATGATAAAGAAATCCCAGTAGATTATTACGTATAAACAACCTCGGATAAAGAAGAGATTGCAAAATAAACCCTTACCAATTTGGTAACTTACGAAACATACAACCCATGAAAGAGGTATCATACAATGAATATGTAAATACACATAAATTAAAGTGTATTACACAAATAATACAATTATGGGAAGTACATACACCACACAAAAGGTAATAGTGGCAATATGGCATGAATCTCACGGGAATAAGGAGTGAGATGAAAACTCCTTACCTTGCACTTTCCTTTAGTCGAGGGTACGTTTAACCTCCTGTACGAAGATCGTAGTATGTTATTAAATTATACCAGAACCATATTAATATTTATGATATCATACATGATTCATTTATGACTTTATATTACCCATTTAATAATAATTTCCATGTTAAGTTAAGATTTCGGGTAATAATCACTTTCTTTATCGTACGTGTTTTAACTTGTCACTCTTGGTTGTATCACTTAGATCATGATTTAAATACTTCCAGAATATAAAACATGATAAATATATCATATATATTTAGAATATAAATATGTATAATAGACATATATATGAAATGGAAAACACCGTTTATGGAGACGGTAGTCCGTACGTACGCATAAACGCTGTTTCTGTTTTCATATAGTATTGAACGGAAGTAAGTGAATAAGATATATGTAAGTACATAAATCCTAATATATATATATATATATATATCCAGTAGCATTATTATTTAATATATTACATACTTATTAGTAATATATATTTTTATAATCGTCGATGAATGGTGAACTTGGAAATGAATCTCATCGCGTCGTGGAGACGATAATCCGTACGTACGCACGAGCGAAAATATCATTCTTTTGATATTAAAATAATATATAATTGGATGGTATATCATATATACAGAATAATTATCATGTTATATTTATTATTTACATGAATTACAAATCATTATTATACCCATCCAAATAATAATATATTGAATAACAATTACACCATGACGTGGAGACGGTAAGCCGTACGTACGCACGTATGGTGACATGTCATTCAAAGGATGGATAGAATACTGAATATTATTGTACCATATTTATAATAATATTAAATTATATAGGATATATTGGATTAATTATTTTAGGATGGTAATAACAAAGAAAGAAGAAGTGGAAGAAGAAAGGAACTGGAAAAAGGGTGGTGAAATCATTACCCCTTCTTCGGGTTCTTCCTTTTGATTTGATCAAAAGAGCTCCTTAGGATAGATTTCTGACTAAAGGAAGGCCTCTAGGATGAAGTGAGGAAAGTTGAGAGAGTATTTGGGCAGGGTTTGGCTGAACAAAAAGGCTTTGAAGGTGTGAATTAATGAGAAAGGGGGGTGTCCTTTTATAAGAGGGGTGAGGGGAACCTTTGGAAAAGCTAGAAATATTATTTTATAATAAATTCATATTCGGTTTCTAATGGCTCCAAAGTGGATTATTTAAAGGTTAAGGTGGTTATGGGTCGAAAACCACTCAACCAATAGAATTTAGATAGGTTTGGGTCGTTATATTAACCTTATCTTTTAGTTGTAACTCTTAGTTAATTAGTTTGACACTTACCATGTCACTTTGTATTTTTATATTTTATAGTTAATAAACTTATTATATACATCCAAGAAACCCCCAATTGGTCCATTAATGATACAAATATCATGATATAAGTCTCTTGTCTGAACCTTATATTTTTAGAAATTTAATATCAATTAATAATATAATATTTGTTTTCAAAACTCTTTTATATCAATTTTGACACTATTCAATAATTGAATTTTTTAAAAATCATAACAGAATCATTACTTCAAAAAAAGTTAATTAAATAAATCCTAATATGTCATATTATCCTATAAAATTATTTTAATTCATTAAAAGTCTCAAATTATATTTATTTGGGTATTTATAATATCAATTATTTTAATTTTTCACTATTATGGTAATTACTGCATCACCATTGTGTCATAAATAAATTAAATTATTTAATTTCTAAAAATTATAAATAAACTACCATTATGTAGGAAATATTTTTATCTTTCTAATTAATATTTACAATATAATTTATCTTATGTATAACCCTATATTAAAAATGTTTTAGTAAATAAACTTTGATTTTAACTCTTTTAACTCTTCTTTGAATTAAATAATAATAAATGTCCTAATCTAATACAAGTGGACTTAAATGATAATATTTTACTCCTAGGACTGTTTTTGGTCGATATAAACGTGTCCAATAGAATTAGTACCTGTGTTAGGGTAATATTAATATCATTTTTACCCTTAATTACCCTATTTACTTTTAACCGTGGTAAATAAAAGTAAAAAGTTACTATTCAACAAAACTTATTCTCATCTCATTGAACCAAATTTTACTCCTTCATATTAACTGTGTCTCTCGGTTTTTTGAAATTCCACTCATAGAAGCAGTAAAATTAAGTTTTATGAAAAATTCAGTTTTTTAACTACCACTTAGTGGTTTCACTATTCATCAAAAAATGAAAGTTTCCAGAAAAATACCAAAAATTAGGCCTAGGATAGATTTGATATTATGAATTAAAAAATGATGTCTATTTTACCAAATTCAGAACATATCAGTTGCATTCATTAATTTAAAAATTAATTCCCGTCGTCAAAACAAATAGCGTGTTTTTAAGAGATAATAATTATCAAAAGATTGACACTTGTTTATGTCTGGTTTAAATGTGAAATTACATTCAATGACCAAAATTGTATTAAATGGTAAAAATATATTCTAAATATAATTTAAAACCACTCAAATTAATAATTTGTCACTATTAATTATTTCGATTAAAAAAGTTGTTTTTAATTAAAATTTAGTAATTTTCACTATTCATCAAAATATGAAAGTTATCCGAAAAGTACCAAAATTTCACCCTAAGCTAATTTTGATATTACGAATCCAAAAATGAACTCCATTTCAAAATATAAAATTTATAAAATTTCAAAAATTAGGTATTACTATTCATAACGGCTAGTTTGATTGGTTGTGGTGTGTTAGAATCTCGAAATTGCATACAATGCATGCCATTGCATTATTCAAAGGGAAACGTACCATGGAAGCTTGGGATGATTAATTGTAAATTTTTGATGTCCCCATTCTAAAAAGTAAATTTATTTAGTAAAATTGAATATATTAAAGTTTAAAATATTTGATTTAAAAAGGGTTCACTATTAAAAGTTTGTAAAAGTGCAATACTGAAAATGAATTTGTTCTTACATTATATCTAAGAAACTCATAATATGGATTATAAAATTATAAGGATTATATAAAGTTTAAAATTTAGTTAATACTATTCATAACCTCTTTTGAACGACTTGTTTGGTAAGTCATGGCGCGCTTGAACTCGGTGTTGCGTGTAGTGCAAGTTATTGAATTATTTTGAAGAAATAACACACTATGAAATATTGGGGTGTTACATTACCCCCTCCTTAAATAAATTGCGTCCTCGCAATTTGAAATTGTTTTTAGAAAATAAAAGGTTGAATATAGAAAATATATTTGTAGGAAAACCCACATTGGAAATTGGGTTGATAAAATTTAGTCTTAATAAGAGGAAAAGAGAAATGAAAGGGTCACCACAAAATTATGATATCGATTAGGAGGACATTGGTGACAATTATAGAAATATAATTGGAGGAAAAATGTAAATATTTATAGGTAGTGATTGAGGTCATCAATCACAAACAAGTTTAAAATTGAGGTCCTTAAATTCATCAATCTATGATGATTTAAAATACCATCAGTTCAACAAAACATAAGGTATTAGGATAACACATTTTTCACATTTCAAAATATATTTGTTGAAATCTCACATCGAAAAATGAATTAATGAGGCCTCTATTTAAAATAAAGAGTGGGAAGTATGAAGATTACCGAAAATAACACATACTAGGGTTCCATGTAGAAAAATATGGATATGGAAGAGAAATCTAATCATCAATTATCTGATGGAGAGTGGTAGAGAACATGGCTATGAAAAGGCCAACAATCCCAAAGCCATAAATTAGTGATGATATAAGGTACCATCTAGGACAAAATTTTTGTTCTAATTTTCTTTTCTTAATGTTGAGGAATTTATTTATGATATTGGCTAAGATCATAAGGAGATATACTTACTTTATAATTAGAGTTTTATCCATTAATAAATTTCTACCACAAACTCATCTTTCACCCCAAAACATAATATAACTCAAAAATACACTATTTATCCTAATCGTATAGGGTTCCAAATATAATGAATTTATAATTCACATATCAGAACCTTTATATAAAGAAACTACATTATACCATCCAGGAACTTCATGTAGCACAATGGTAGGCGATAAATCCCAATTGTACTATGGTTGTGGGTTCGATTCCCGTAGTTTTGTCTGACACAACGGGTCGTCACACGGTCTGTGTGTTGTCCTTTTATAAAAATCAAAAAAATAACCTTTCAAACTTAATCCATTCCAACCATTAGACTTATCCAAAATACTATTATCCAAACTCACAGTCCAAAATTTACAAGGAAGTTAAACATAATGAGGATCCTTTTTTCCATGTAATAACATGTGAATGCATTCCTCATATATTCTTTTACAACATCGCAACATCCTGAATTACCAAAATCAACCATCTCTTATTCCAAAATCACTACCTTAATATTAGGACCATATTAAGGTTTATCTTTCCTTCAACCATGTAATTTCCAAAAAATTTAACTCGCTGTAGAGTCACTTTTTTTAGTACCATAAAATCTCAAATCCTTAATTAAATAGTACTACAGTACAATCCTTATTTATTTCCAGAACATCATTGATACAATACTTAAATGAAATAATTCTAAAATAACAACATAAGAACACTAGTAATTCCTCTTCATCTGTGGTAGTATGATAACTTGATTATTATCTAATAGCATCATTTGCGGCATAGTCTGATGACTGGGACATTGGTTCGCGTAGTGTCCAAACTCCTTGCAGATGAAGCATTGTACATTTGAAACCTTTTTCTTACACTTGCAGTCACGTACTTGGTGTCCTTTTTCTCCACACTTATAACATTCTCTCATTCCCTTAAAGAATTTTCTAAGGTGATTCTTTCCACAGTTATCACATATGGGGAAAACCCTTCTTTAACTTCTTCCCTTTATCTGTCCTTCTCTTTACCATCCTTTTCTTCTCTGTATTCCCTTCAAAGCCATAGGATTCCGAGAATTCTTTACTCATCTTATCAACAAATGATACTATTTCTTCATATGATGATAATACGTGGGAGACTATTTCCCTTCTAAATTCTGGCTTAGGACCATGAAAGATATGATCCTTCTTACTCTTTGGATCATACGTATTATAGGAGTTCACATTCCTTCTAATGAGCGCCATTTCTATACAATAGCATAAACTAGTTCAGTTTATGAATTGCAATGAATAATTACCAAACTTGTAAAATACCTAACACAAATTGAACAGTTTATGGATATAATCCATAATAATAAAAATCTTTTCTTTGAGTAAGTATATACTCATGAGCCCTTCATAATGGTTTGTAAAGAAAATGAGAATTATCCTAATAATATCCCCTGGGAGTGTCGTAACCAAGAGTGTAGCAAGGCCCATTGTCGTGCACCAGTTCTCATTCGAGTCTAGCTCAAAGCGGTGTTTTCAGGTTTTACCCCTAGGTACATCTGTGCCAGAGCCGCCTCTACCTGCTCGTATCCAGACAGGGATGTATTACTCAGAAAACTCACAAAATCTCTACAATACCAAAATTCTAGGAAGTTATTCTATACTAATCCTCAAAGTATATCTTAGGGATATGTGCTCTAATCAGAGTTTATCTAAATCTAGTTTCCAAGGTTATTGATAAACTTCCTCTGATACCAACTGCAACGCCCCGAACCTAGTTACCAAGAGTCGGTGCATTATTTTAATACATTGGAATGATTACAAGGAATCAAGTCCCGAAGGACCGATCAGTTTAGCAGTCTTGGAAAAATAGATCACATACATGAATGTTACATTTTAACTTTAAGACGTACAAAACAACATAAATAATATTTATGAACACCATTATTCCCTTGGCTTAACTCTGCATATCAATCACATTACACTTCTTGGAATCCTGGGAAAAATAAAACATAGAAAGGGGTGAGCTCAAATGCTCAGTAAAGTTAAGCAATACAGCGGAAACTTTCAAAAATAAGCATAAATATTTAAGGAAATGTATAAAACTAAAAAAAAGACTTTTAAACTTGAACTTCAGCATAATATGGCAGAAATAAAATGAAATAATTCCATTTACTTATTCACATGGATATTATACTAATCGAATAATAACATGCAATATCACTAACCACTTTCATAATGATGGAATGTAAAATTTCAGACTATCATAACCACATAGCCAAGGCCTCGTGCCAAGACTACAAATAAGATTTTGTCAAGGCCTTGTGCCAAGACACTAGTTTGTCTCATGAGACCTACCGATGCATTGAGGAGATATAGCAGGCTCCACCCGTCACATATTAAGTCGAATGCATTCCCATATAAAAAGGTTTAAATATAACATAAACATTCATATTAAAACTAGCATACGAAATGTAAATACTTCATCCATAAACCATGAATGGTATAAAAATAACACATCCACAATCAAACATATCACAAAACCTTCAATACAATATAAAAGTTTTGTATCATAATAAATCAACTTCAAATAAGCGTAAAATCCATCAAAGGATGTTGACATAGATGAAATCAAAACTCTTTTTAGAGAATTATCTCTTTCTATTTTGAAATCATTTAAGAGTCATATATTTATAAAAAAAATATTTTCTTTGAAAATATTCTTATAATCTTGTAAGGTAAGCTTCGAAGGAAAATATCTGCACCCGCCATATAAGTTAAAAAAACATTCTGACCTTAATTCTGTCGAAAAGGTTAAAAAGGACCTTGTTTGGAAAACGACGGAAAGATTCTTTTATAAACTTCTTATAAAAAGTAAAACAAGGGTATAAATGACTTTAAACCATATTCTTATAAATAGTAAAAAAAATGTTTTGAAATACATTTTTAAGAAACATGGATGTGGATGATAAAGAAATCCCAGTAGATTATTATGTATAAACAACCTCGTATAAAGAAGAGATTGCAAAATAAACCCTTACCAATTTGGTAACTTACGAAACATACAACCCATGAAAGAGGTATCATACAATGAATATGTAAATAAACATAAATTAAAGTGTATTACACAAAGAATACAATTATGGGCAGTACATACACCACACAAAAGGTAATAGTGACAATATGGCATGAATCTCACGGGAATAAGGAGTGAGATGAAAACCCCTTACCTTACACTTTCCTTTAGTTGAGGGTACGTTTAACCTCCTATACGAAGATCGTAGTATGTTATTAAATTATAACAGAACCATATTAATATTTATGATATCATACATGACTCATTTATTACTTTATATTACCCATTTAATAATAATTTCCATGTTAAGTTAACATTTTGGGTAATAATCACTTTCTTTATCGTACGTGTTTTAACTTGTCACTCCTGGTTGTATCACTTAGATAATGATTTAAATACTTCCAGAATATAAAACATGATAAATATATCATATATATTTAGAATATAAATATGTATAATAGACATATATATGAAATGGAAAACACCGTTTATGGAGACGGTAGTCCGTACGTACGCATAAACGTTGTTTTTGTTTTCATATAGTATTGAACGGAAGTAAGTGAATAAGATATATGTAAGTAAATAAATCCTTATATATATATATACAGCTCCAGTAGCATTATTATGTCATATATTACATACTTATTAGTAATATATATTTTTATAATTGTCGATGAATGGTGAACTTGGAAATGAATCTCATCGCGTCGTGGAGACGGTAATCCGTACGTACGCACGAGCAAAAATATCATTCTTTTGATATTAAAATAATATATAATTGGATGGTATATCATATATACAGAATAATTATCATGTTATATTTATTATTTACATGAATTACAAATCATTATTATACCCATCCAAATAATAATATATTGAATAACAATTACACCACGACGTGGAGACGGTAAGCCGTACGTACGCACGTATGGTGACATGTCATTCAAAGGATGGATAAAATACTGAATATTGTTGTACCCTATTTATAATAATATTATAGTATATAGTATATACTGGATTAATTATTTTATAATGCTAATAACAAAGAAAGAAGAAGTGGAAGAAGAAAGGAACTTGAAAAAGGGTGGTGAAATCATTACCTCTTCTTCGGGTTCTTCCTTTTGATTTGATCAAAAGGGATACTTAGGATGGATTTCTGACTAAAGGAAGGCCTCTAGGATGAAGTGAGGGAAGTTTAGAGAGTATTTGGGCAGGTTTTGGCCGAACCAAAAGGCTTTTAAGGTGTAAATTAATGAGAAGGGGGAGTGTCCTTTTATAAGAGGGGTGAGGGGAACCTTTGGAAAAGCTAGAAATATTATTTTATAATAAATTCATATTCAGTTTCTAATGGATCCAAAGTGGATTATTTAAATATTAATGTGTCTATGGGTCGAAAAACACTCAACCAATAGAATTTAGATAGTTTTGGGTCATTATATTAACCTTATCTTTTAGTTTTAACTCTTAGTTAATTAGTTTGACACTTACCATGTCACTTTGTATTTTTATATTTTATAGTTAATAAACTTACTATAAACATCAAATAGACCCCCAAGTGGTCCATTAATGATACAACTATCATTATATAAGTCTCTTTTCCGAACCTTAGATTTTTAGGAATTTAATATCAATTAATAATATAATATTTGTTTTAAAAACTCTTTTATGTCAATTTTGACACTATTCAATAATTGACTTTTGTAAAAATCATAACAGAATTGTTACTTCAAAAACAGTTAATTAAATCAATCCTAATATGTCATATTATCCTATAAAATTAGTGTAATTCATTTAAAGTCTAAAATTATATTTATTTTAGTATTTATAATATCAATTATTTTAATTTTCCACTATTATAGTAATTACTTCATCACCATTGTGTCATAAATAAATTAAATTATTTAATGTCTAAAAATTATAAATAAACTACCATTATGTAGGAAATATTTTTATCTTTATAATGAATATTTACAATCTAATTTATCTTATGTATAACCCTATATTAAAAATGTTTTAGTAAATAAATTTTGATTTTAACTCTTTTAACTCTTCTTTGAATTAAATAATAATAAATGTCCTAATCTAATACAAGTGGACCTAAATGATAATATTTTACTCCTAAGACTGTTTTTGGTTGAGATACACTTGTCCAATAGAATTAGGACATGTGTTAGGGTAATATTAATATCATTTTTACCCTTAATTACCCTTTTTACTTTTAACCGTGGTAAATAAAAGTAAAAAGTTACTATTCAACAAAACTTATTCTCATATCATTGAACCACATTTTACTCCTTCATATTAACCGTGTCTCTCGGATTTTTGAAATTCTACTCACAAAAGCGGTAAAATTAAGTTTTATGAAAAATTCAGTTTTTTAACTACCACTTAGTGGTTTCACTATTCATCAAAAAATGAAAGTTTCCAGAAAAATACCAAAAATTAGGCCTAGGATATATTTGATATTATGAATTCAAAAATGATTTCTATTTTACCAAATTCAGAACACATCAGTTGCATTCATTAATTTAAAAATTAATTCCCGTCATCAAAACAAATACCGTGTTTTTAAGAGATAATAACTATCAAAAGATTGACACTTGTTTATGTCCGGTATAAATGTGAAATTACATCCAATGACCAACATTGTATTAAATGGTAAAAATATATTCTAAATATACTTTAAAACCACTCAAATTAATAATTTATCACTATTAATTATTTCTATTAAAAAGTTGTTTTTAATTAAAATTTAGTAATTTTCACTATTCATCAAAATATGAAAGTTATCCGAAAAGTACCAAAATTTCACCCTAAGATAATTTCGATATTACGAATCCAAAAATGAAGTTCATTTAAAAAGATAAAATTTATAAAATTTCAAAAATTAGGTATTACTATTCATAACGGCTAGTTTGATTGGTTGTGGTGTGTTAGAATCTCGAAGTTGCGTACAATGCATGCCATTGCATTATTCAAAGGGAAACGTATCGTGGAAGCTTGGGATGTTTCATTGTAAATTTTTGATGTCCCCATTCTAAAAAGTAAATTTATTTAGTCAAATTGAATATATAAAAGTTTAAAATATTGGATTTAAAAAGGGTTCACTATTAAAAGTTTGTAAAAGTGCAATACTGAAAATGAATTTGTTCTTACATTATATCTAAGAAACTCATAATATGGATTCTAAAATTATAAGGATTATATAAAGTTTAAAATTTAGTTAATACTATTCATAACCTCTTTTGAACGGCTTGTTTGGTAAGTCATGGTGTGCTTGAACTCGGTGTTGCGTGTAGTGCAAGTTATTGAATTATTTTGAAGAAATAACACACTGTGAAATCTTGGGGTGTTACAGTACATGTGACCTTAATGTATCACTATAAGGTTCTCCATACTTTTCCATTTCATTTAAAATGTGTCCTACATAATTTTATATATACAGGGATTATTAGGCATTTTTCATTTTTCTAGGAACTCTAATCATGGTGTAACACTTATACTAATTCCATGGTATTTTCTACAACTTCTGAAATTTATCAAATGAACTCCATACAACTCAACTACATTATCAAAATTCCAGAATTATTATTTTGAACATCTTCATCCCCTCTTATAGAATAACTCCCAAAAAATATCAAATACTTCTTTTATAATAACTTTTAGAACAGCCATATATCATTCCAGACATCTACTTCTAGAACAACATCCAATAACCAATCATGTGTTGATAATAAATCCAACGCCAATAATCAACATATGTTAAAAAAAATTATCACTATACATGATTATAAAACACAGTTTTATTGCATTTTTTCCAATAAATACATCACCAACATGTTACCAATAAATCCAATACTAACCTATATCCAATAAATCCAATATTAACACATTTCTAATAAATTCAATACTAACACCAATTTTCAATTAAATCCTAAAAATATCCCCCTATTAATTATTTGTCACCACTATCATGAATCCAAAACATCATCACATCATTCTTCTTACTCGACATTTAAGGGACCAATATATTCAAGGATTCATCATGATTCCTACTACCCATTTCATAAAAAATCTAAAGAAAACACTCATCATCAAAGAAAAATATAGAGTCTTTGATAAATCCTCTACCTTATGACAGCTACCGTGAAGGAGAGGTGTGGCGGAGGAGACCCACTGGTGGAGGATAGGCACGACGAAGCATGATTCACGGTGGCAGACAAGTCGGCGGCCGAGGAGGTAGGAGAGGAGGGAGGAGAGGAGAGAGGAGAGGAGGCGACAGCGGCAGCGGTGGCGGCAGGGATCATCTTCCACGAGATCTTGAGGGGTGCGATGAAGGAGGATAAAGTCAGGGTTTATTTATAAAACTTAATGACACTTTTATCAGTGTTAGATAAAAAGAACTAATAAAGGTCGATCTTTATCAGTGCTAAAAAATCGCTGATAAATATATGTTTTATTAGCGCTTTTTAATTAGCACTGATAAAACATACCATTTATTCATAATTATAAAATTATAACTAATTATTTATTAAATTTATAATTTTATAAATATATATAATTAATATATTTATTTTAATTTAATAATTTAAATTATAATTATATATATATATGTTTGTGTTTGTGTGTAAATTATAATTAAATATATATATAATTTTATAATTTAAATTATAATTAAATATATATAAATATATATAAATATAAATTGATATATTATTTTTATTTTTAATTTCATAAGTATTTAAATATATATATATGTGTGTGTGTGTGTGTGTGTGTTTGTTTGTGTTTGTGTTTGTGCATATATTCATTAAAGACATATATTTATAAATAAATATATTCAAAAGGTATTCATAAATATATATTTATCATTTAAAAAATATATTTTTTAATTTTATAATCATTTAAACATATTTATATTTAATTAGTTATATATGATTATAATTATATATAATATATTTAAAAATTAAATAATTATATATAACTAAATATTTATATTTTTAAATATAATAAATACATTTATTGTTTTTTTAAATATATTTATCATGATTTTATGTATTTATGAGAAGATAAAGCTTCATATATATAGGAAATGAATGAATACACCAAGTATATATAGTACTATAGTATATATGACCAACATTAGGGTAAACAATGAACATATATTCATGAGAAGAACGTACGCATCAATTGACACATTCATTTGGAAACATAAATTTATTTAAATATATATATTTAATAAGTATTTGTATATATATATATATTAAAAATTATTTATATATAATATTATAAACATATAGTATAATAAATATATAATAAAAATATAACTAAAACTAATAAACATATATAAAACATAAACATAAAAAACATAAAAAACATGCATTTTTTATTTAATGTATACATATAAACATTATTTTTGAATATAATTAAAATACTTTTATATAAATTAATAATATTTTCTATTAAAAACTTTTATCAGCGCTATTATTAGCGCTGATAATGTCTCTTTTTTATCAGTTCTTTTTGTTAGCACTGATAAAGGGGGGACTTTATCGGCGCTAATATTAGCATTGATAATGGGTAGCTTTATCAGCGCTTTTTTCTAGCATTGATAAAAATACCCCTTTTGTCAGCACTTTCTAATTAGCACTGATAAAACCTGAGCGCTTCCCTTACCCACATTTTTTTTAGTGGAATTTGTGGGTTTCGGTTTCTGAGAGGGGGGTGGGGAGGGAGGGAGAGAGAGAGAGAGAGATGGAGGTGGATTCAGAGCTTTTCTTGATGACCTCTACCATGCTCGTTCCTTCAAAATTCTATTCTGATGGTGATATTGACTCTTGTGAGCTCAGAGGTGGATCATGATGACAACAAGAGGTGTTCTAGCCCAGATAGTGTCAATTATCTCTTCTAATGGCAACTTATGGGTTCTTGATGTAGGCCCAAGTCTATAAGCCAATTTAGTTCTTTGTTCTTCAGTCCATGTTGTTTCCTTTATTTGTCTTCAATTTTCCTGAGGTTGTGTGAGTGAGTTTATAAAATCTAGAGGAGTATTCTACCATCCTCATACATGGTTTTTAAGGTACCAGGGAAGAAGCCCAAAAAATGGTATTTTAAAAATTTTCCACCGACGATCGACATAATCCCACCATCATCGGTAAAACGGTGCCTGATTACCACCCAAAGATCTCACGTGATTTTAAGAAAATGATAATAACAATAAAATACCTAGTTCGATCTGAATTCATGCTCGACGTCTACTCATCATTGGTGATCACTGCTTGAAGAATCTGAAACCTAATTCCTCTAGATCGTCCACATGCACTTCAAGAAACTGTGTGAGCATCGATCGTCAAATTCCAGGTGCTAGCGCGAAGATTTGACGACACCTTTGACGCTTCGATGATCATCACATCTCCTTGCTTACGATGAATGAGGTAGAGCTCAATCCATTTCACTTGGATTGAGAACTTATCTCTCTAGAATATGGGAGAGAGAATAAGAGAGAGAGTCTTATCCTTGAGTAGTGAATAGCATTTTGTGAGAGCCTCTCTTCCTTTATTTATAACGTTTTAAGAAATTACCCAGAATTGCCACATCAACCACCGAATAATTAACACACCATAAATGACATATTATGACTACTGTACTGAGTCATAAATATTATTTCCACTTACTTGTAATATAATAAATATATTATGTGATAATACTTGAGCCATAAACTCGACTCATAGTTCCAACAAATATTAAATAAACCTTGAATATTTTAAACTAATATTCGTTCAAATAATATTTTCCATGTATTTACTTTAAAACCTATAAATACATTTAATAAATAAATTCAATTCCAATTATTCTTAACTTGAATAATATGAATTTATTTATTCTTTTGGTGATCTTATATCATTGGAAAAAACCCGGACCCCAATAGTGGGGCCCACCATGTCATATTTACATATTCAATTGAATATGGAAGATTATTGAATACACTATTTTGTATAACCCTTTAGGCCTTTATCTCAATAGTAGTGAATACTATTCACAGACCAAGAGTTAGATCTAGCAACCCATCATGGTCCATAAAGAGATAAGGATAGTCATAACAACGACAACCAACCTACGAACACACACTGTGTAATATAATCTCTGTCTTTAATATCTCATAAAGCAGGACACACACTCGTGTCATCAATCTTTCTTTCTTTATTGTTTGTTGATCTAATTGGATGGATTTACCCTTAATTTCCATGACTATGGTCTTATGAAGGTACTACCATCCTGATCAACTAGACCTGAGATATATTACTTTATTAACCTGAAAGCGACAAATCCTTTCTTAACCATTCAACCAATGTCATGTCATCAATGGAACACCCAATACAAGCTACCTCTCCATGATTTCATTATCATTATTTTTTCCTTAGATCAAAGTATGCGATGAAATGACACACATTGGTAATGATCTCAAGGCTAGAGACCAATACACATACCCATAGATAGGAACATCCAATGACACCTAAAACATGTGGTGTTCCTATTGGTGGGTCTATCCTCATGATCTCATTACTAGATATCACAAAATAAAAATATCATGAGAAGAAGTCTCAATGCTTATGAGCCCTCAACACCTGATAGCCAAACATCTATTATGTCCAGTCAATACGATGTATCTAGACCATAGGACATATGTTTAAAATTAATGTCATAGTATCTCAAGGTTCTCATTATAGCATGAGATCTGCTATAACATTTTGATACAACAATTAATCTATGGACATTACCATTAAATAGTGGACACAAAAATATCTACACTATAATGGTAAGTATACATAATGTATATATAACTATACACATGATATGGTAATCAAAAGTACTGCATAGTTGGGTCTGGGTAACCCATTATTAAAACACTCACACTTGCATTAGATCCAACTTTCTAACCAAACTTGTTATCTCCCACATGATTAAGATCATGTTTCTATTGAGTCGAGACTTTAGTTGCTAGGTATGCCATGATTCTACCGCATGAAAACTATTCTATATGCAACCTCATCTTCTTGAGTAAAACTTATCAAGAGATGGTATCCTCGAGTATATCCCTTTTTTCAACTGTCAAAACTTGACATTTTGGTTAGTAAGAATATCATAATTTTTATTATGATAATGCTTTACTTACTAGGTGAGATTCCAAGAACTGGGAAAAATCATTACGTATAACTGTTTATTAGTTGTCGTAGAAGCTGTAACGTACTTTATATTTGTAGGTATGGATACCAGTGAATTTTATCAGCTTGTCTTTCTCAACACCCTAGCCTAACTGTGATATTAGATTATATGGATCTAAGAAAGACTATTTTGTGTCCCCTCAAAACTATTATCCTTTCTTCTCCACTTACCAAGTACATATCCTTTTTACTTTCCAATATACTATTAGATAGTTCTGACTGCTTCACTTGCAGTGCTTCTAGATACAATTGATATCTTCTTGTTATAAAGTATATCTTAGAAATATCAATTTTGTACATATCATGACATATGTGATTAATCTATCGCTCAAGCATGTGGATTTAAACTCACCATGTTAATCTCCTCTCATTTCTCATACATGTCAACTTGGAGAGATATATGTCATGTGACACTAGAAATAATTCTCACTCAAATTGTTCCAACTTTTATTTTTCAATACCATGTCACTATACGTATGATTGAATAGGTCCAAGCAACTGTTAGATCTACCTAGGTAGATCCTATTCCCTAGAACTTAGGTTGCTACTTTAATTAAATCACTAGAAAATTGCTTTCATCCTAGTCTTAACTAACTATAAGACCAATATATGTTTTCCATATATTGTCGAACATATTTTACTTGGAAAATATTGGTGCTCCCACTAACCTCTAGTAGACACATTACAATGATTCATTTCAAATGAATATTTTATGATCCTTTTACTTACTTCAATCCTAAACTAGATTTTAGTAACTTTCAACCTTTATTATCATTCAATGATGTCGCCATCTCTTTCCAGTTGTGTCATATATACACCTTCCAAGATTGGTGGTCTTGACATCCAATGCCTAATAAAATGATTATAGAAAGTAGTTATGAACACTACAAAAAAATGACCAAATTAGAGTGGGTTATTTTTTTTAGTTTAGAAGGGGTTATAACCCCTTCTAAACACATTAGCGGCGATTATGCGGACCGCTACTAATGTGCTCACCTACTGTTGTTAGAGGCAGTTTTGAGGAACTGCTGGTAAAGTAGTGTAAAATTTAGTGGCGGTTGTATTATAGGTAGTTTTAACCCCCTCTAATGTCAACATAGAATCTCATATTAGAGGGGTTTTTAACCCCCTCTAATGTATAGTTCCATTTAGTGGTGATTTGAAACTGCTACTAAGTGAGTTACATGTCATATATTAGGGGCATTTATTGAAACCACCTCTAATTGAGAGGATTTGAGCCCTATTTAGAGGCGGTTTTAATGAATCCCCTCTAAATATTATTTTAATTTTTAATCCAACAGCACACCCTCCAGTTCACCCTCCCTCGTGACCCCCGTTGTCCAATCCACCTTCGGTTGTGCCCAACGCCTCTGGTTCCCTTCCCTCGTGCCCAACGCCTCCTGTGCTCCTAGCCTTCGGTTCCCTCCCTTCCCTCATGTCCCCCGCATCATGTGCCTCCCTCCCTAGCCTTTGGTTCGCTCCCTTCCTTCGTGTCCCCGGCCCCCACCCGTGCATGTGTCCAACTGACCTCTCCCCTGTCCATTGTGCAACGCGTCACCGGTAGCCCACTACCCCGCCCTCACAGGTCTCTCCGCTCCAAAAATGTTGACAATGGGTTTCGAACCCCTCACCTAAACAACATATACAAGCGCCTCTTCCACAATGGTAAGTTCGTTTTGCTGTTATTTATACACATTATTATATATATATATATACATATATATATATATATTTGTATGAAAATTAAAATAAATATTATTTTAGTAAATATTTAAATACATATAAAAAACCTATATATATATATGAATTAAATTATATATATATTTATATTATGTGAATGTATTTATATCATAATAAATTTATATTATATTTAATTTATATATTTATATAAACTATATGTTTTTTATTATAATATTATGTATTTACATACATTTGACTAAATATATTTTATAATTCTATTTATGATATGTATATACACATTTATTTATAAACATATATATGTAAATTATTTATATACTTAAATATATATTTATATATTATGTACATGTTTATTTATATAATATATATATATAAGTATTTATTTAATATATTTATATAATGTCTTTAAAAATATATTCATATAATGTATTTCAATACATATATTTATTATTATGAACATTAATATATATTTATTTATATAAATTGTATAATATTATATATAATTTATATATAAGTAATATTATATGAAACACATATATGTGAAATAAAATTTATACAAATGTTTATATTATATATAATTAATATTATATGAAATGAAATTTATACAAATATTATATATGAAATAAAACATATAAAAATATTTTAATTAATGATATATGAAATACAATTTATTTAGAGGGGGTTAAAAAAACCTCTCTAATCAAAGGGATTAGTGGTGGTTCATGAACCCCCTCTAATTTCATAAATCAGAGGGGGTTCAAACCCCCTCTAATATCATCAATTAGAGGGGTTTCATAACTTCCTCTAATTTCCTAAATTATAATGGGTTCAAAACCTCCTCTAATCTAAGGGATTAACGGAAGTTCATAAACCCCTCTAATTTAAGAGATTATAGGGGGTTGTGAACCCCAATATTTCCTTTAAAAAAATTTCCATGTTATATATATATATATATAGCCTCTAATATCCAAATGAATATTATATATATATATATATTGCCTCTAAAATCCAACTAAACACATATGGCCACTAATTTATTAAATTAGTAGTGGTTTTGACACAACTACCTCTAAAATCCAACAAAATATAACAAAAAAATGCTAAAAAAATTAGTGGGGGTTGTGCATAACCCCCTCTAAAAAATCACTGCTAATCTGCTGTTTTTTTAGTGGACACATAAAAGTTTAATGGATTTAGGCAAAATGACTTGGTATAACCAATCTATCCTTATTGGTATTGTGCTTATACCATCCATGTATCATCTCACTTGAATACCCACCACAATATTCAAAATTATAAGCCCCTTCACACTTTGATACATGAAATCCATTATTGAATTTTAATTAATCTTGACAATCCTAGCTAATTGTCATATACTTCTTGTAGGAATTATTATTCTTACTGAATAATGTACCACCAACCACGGTGACTTCAAAACCATCACCATGGTTTTAACCTTCCTATGTAGGATGTTTCTCTGGAACATTCATATTCTACATGCACTTGTGGAACTAGTTCATATACCAACTACATGTACATCTCTGGCATTGGTTAAACCCAAGTCAATTTGGCTCCCACTATCTCTAATAGAGATGTGCACCCTTATATAGATATGTATTCTATCACTTGACTACCACTTTTCTTTCTTAGGTATTTATCTAATATCATAAGAAATCGTTGGATAATTACTTAGATGCACATTGTGTTTTACTTGATGCAAGTTTGTTTATATCCTAAAAAACTCTTTGAATCTAAACACATGTCCTTATGACATAATGGATTCTCATCATATTATGACTCATATGACATCCATTTTTTATTATAGTTGGCATATGGTTATGGTATATTGTCGTTATTTGAAAATCATGTCATGAAATATGATGGAAGCTTATGCAAGTTGCAACATTGATACCACTTACATCATGAATCTAATATATAAAATGTGCATTCAGGAATTGTTCCATGTTACATTTTATTGATCAATGTTAACATGTAAGAATTCATCATCAATCCTTCTCATTAACATCAATGTTGTGATGTAGATAAGGTAATATGCATTTAATAATTACTCCATGCTACATTATGTTGATCGATGAATACTTGGTCAATATATTCTTCAGCATTCCAGCCCAAAGTAACTCATATCTTCTAACCACTCAAATATCATACTTCACTTTTGTAATGGAACAAACCTCTCTGGTCCATTCCTTTGTTGAAATCTGGTTCTTGAGGTGTTCTGGGAGGTCAAAGTGACTTATCCCCAACACTTTTCCAAATTTCTAGTTTTGTGAATAGTACTATCAGTGTCGGCGTGTCATTTTGAACTATTAGTGTCAGTGTATCATTTTGAACTGTCGGTGTCGGTGTTTCATTTTGAACTACTGGCGTCGGTGAAACATTTGTGAATAGTGTTTCCAGTATCCTACAATTTCGCCCCTTTGATGATTTCTTTGACGTAAAACGTGTTCAAGGCCTTGTTTTAAGGTATTTACGACTGATTAAGATCCCATAACTCCTATCTTAGTATTCCTAAGGGTCCTGGTGCCTTTACTTGGTCAAAATGCGTAATATTGATCAGATCCGATCTTAATGGAAAATCCAGCGTATCTTAAACCGCTGCTCCGTTAAATCTTCTAAAGGGGCAAGATACCTTTCTCCCTTGTTCTTCCTTCTTGTTCCCCGGTGCGATAAGCTCGAACCTTTCCTTCCTTTATATAGGAGTCATGCATAGTGTTGTATCCTTGGATCGTGTCTTCCTCGTAGTTTCTTCCTGTTACATGTGCACACCTTGTTTTGGTGCAATCAGGAATTGTCGATCCACCTTTAAAATAAGATATGTTCTACCACTATTCTTATGGGTTCCTGAATAGTTTTCTTCCTGTTTCTCCTTTTCCTTGTTATGTAATGTGTTCTCTATGTTCCTAATGGAGATTTTGGGGTTGTTGGTTGTTGGGGTGGTGTCTCTATGTCCTTGGGTGGATGAAATCTTCCAGGAAAGGTGATCGTGATCCACCGTATTGGCATGTTCTCATGTAAGGGATGTCGTAAACCTTTTGAGGTAGGGGATTTGTGGATTCTATATTCTTTTTTGCATGCAGTAGTAGATTTATCATGATTTAGCCCACTGGATCATAGTGGAATTGACATAATAAATATTTGAACCAGATTAAATAATTGGTATCAATTGCTTAGTGTTGTTATTGCCTCTTGTTTTTCTAGATAGCATGATGTCTATGCTTTTATTTTTTAGCAAGCCATTCTTGATGAAAATTGGTAAATAATGTAAATTCATAATTAATTGTCAATTAATTTTCCAAAGATAAAGATACATGTGAATGAATCTGTTTGTTGTTGTAATTTGATGTTAATAAAATTGTTATAGTAAGCATGTTTAATTGAATTGATTATTAACCTGAAGCATGATGATGTTTTTGTTTAAAGTCATTTCAAATTAATTGTTTAATTAATTTTTGATAGCTATGATAGCTTACTATTTAGGTTTCTCATCACTGGAACCTACTAATAATTAATCAGTTAATTAAATATGGTTAAAGAACCAGTTGTTTGATAAATGACAATTCTTGGTAGGGTTTTGATTTACCCTATTTTATATAAATGCCAAGATCCTTCTATTTTGGAGCCATGAGGGCTCATTTTTTGTGAAGGAAGAATGCCTTGTTTAGGGCCAAGAGCCCAATTGATTTGTTGTTTCCTGTTGTTTGTGATGTGTTGTGAGCCTGGATGGCTGTTGTGAGATGTGGGGGTAGGGAGGTTTAGTGGTTATGGAAACAATTGATTCCTAGAGAGGTGAGATGCATCCGTTTATGCATGTGGGTGTCGGGGAGGAAACTAGAGATGATGGAATGGGTTAGAACCGGGCTTAACTGTTGATATAAAAGTGGTTGTTATTGAATCTTTTGTTTGTTTATCTACTTTAATTTTCCCCACTACTTGAGGTAGCCGGTCTTGCTTACCATCCTTCCAAAAGGGGTGAAGATGTGTGGGGTATTCCATGTGCTTTTCGTGTTTAGCCTCTCAAGGAAGGATGAGTCTACACTCCTGCTATAGGTGGTTAAGACTCGGTGGGTAGTAAATCCACTCACTGTGTTGATCCCCTCGTATTTGGTAGCTTAGAATACTTTTCTAGAATTCATGTAATTATGGAAAGTAATAATTCTATTAATAAATGATTAAATAATTAATGTTGAACCTATGGGGTTGGTGGTTGCTGGGATGCAATGTTGATGTTATACTTTTGAGTAGTCGTGGACTCGGTTGGGTTATGCCTGGAGGGAATGGATCCTGGTTGTGATGCTAATGAAATGTAATGTGGTTTTGATAATGGTTAATTAATGGTTAAATAATTAATTAACATAAAGAGAAACTTATTAAAATGGATAATATGATTAATAAAACTCTTTAAATGGTTGTGTTCTTATAGGATATCTAGTATTAGTAGTGGCAGTCATGAGTCTTAGAGACGTTAGCTGCAGTTGTGTCTAAGACTAGGTTTTTTATATAGTGTGGTTGTGAGCTATATTATATCATGTATTTTTGTGTTTCTATACGCTACTCTACCCTGTCAGTTAGGGCAACTAACACCTCGGGGATTCTGATCCTTGGGGGGTGTTTTCCCCAACATTCTAGTGGGAGGATGGATGGATGACTTCCCCCTTTGGCCCTTCTCTTTTCTATTGGTATTTACATGTGTTGGTATGCATGACAGTTAGTTTTCCCTATATATGTGTGTAGAGGGCTGTAATGGCTTGTGGTTATTTCACACACATATATTCTGGATATAGTTTCCTATGGAATATTATAGGTATAACATGTATAGGTTACGATGGCTTGAGGATCCTTACTCGGTGTATGGGATGTGATGGATTGAGGTATAATACTCAATGTATGATACATGTTATACGGGAGTTCATGGCTCTTGGAACTACCTGGTCACTTTTGGTTGTGTGGGTGTGGTGGTTTGTGTTGCACGAGATGCATGTTGTGGTGTTTCTCTTAGGTGTTTGTGGGCTGGCCTTTTGATAGAGAGATACTCAGGACGTACATCGTTGGGGAAAAGCATAAAACCAGTGGGGAAGTGGTAGCGAGGTAACCTTGATATTCTTTATTATATTATATACTCTTCTATGCGATACTTGGTGATAGTAGCCATGGTGAGGTTGGGAACATAGTATACCTGTTTAGGTGATGAGTTAGTTTCACTTGTGGTTCACTGTACTTTAGTGTTCTTTCTTTACTTTTGCATGAGAGGCTTTGGGGAGGATCCTACTGAGTATACTATTATACTCACCCTATGTTATATAAACTGTTTTCAGGTCACTTGGAGCAGGTTGGAGATCAAGATGGTTACTACTAGCTTAGGGTTTGTAGGAGCTATTCGGGCTTCATGGTCGCTACCGTTTTACTTTCTTTTGGTACTTTCAGTTTTCCCTTTCAGTTGTAGTAGTTCTTTCATGAAATTAGATATGTGTACTTGGGTTTTCTTTTATATTGCAGTTCGATTTAGAGTTGGTTGGTGTCTATCTTATCTCTCTCTTTTGCATGTGTTCTTTTAGAGGGTAATGCCTCCCATATATTTGTTTATTGTACCCTCGGTGCTAGTCGCCAACCTGAGGCCTACTGGAGGTGGGACTCGGGGGGTCATTATCTCTCTTCTCACATTTCCAGACTAGTAGGGGTACACTTTATGGGGAGGGGATCATGACAAAGTGGTATTAGAGCTCTGGTTGAGGGATAAGATGGAGTTTGGAGTTAGGTAAAGGTGAGGTTGCATGGGTTGGAAGGGAAATGGTGTCAGCTATGTTTAGAAATCATTGTAAACACTAGAGAACAGCTAAGACATAGGTATTTAGGGGCCCATGTGATCTAATGCACGAATCTTTAAGCTTATAGTGGCTACTAAACGAAGTGATGCTGGTTGCACGGTAGAAACCTGGGAAAGGATCATGCATCATTCTTCTTTGCGCATGTGTTTGAATGGGTAGACCTTGGGATAGGTTAACCTAAAATGAATAAAAGAAAACAATTAATTAATATTAAGTCTTCCATATCCCAGGTTTAGGATCTCTAACTGTTTTTTTTTTGTACGTATGGCTCTTAGTTGACGTCCTCGTCAGGTTCGCGCAGAAGATGTTCAGCAGGCTATGCCAGCAGATCACCGCAGAGTAGAGGTTTACGATGAAGAAACTTGGAGAATGACCCCATGAGATTTTCTCGAGAGTCTTTGGAAGTATGAGGGATCCATTTTAGATGCAGTCATATAAGATTGGTTAGAGGAGGTTGAGATAGCTTTTAGTTTGATATGTGCTTGAAAGAAGCACTGGGTGTCGTTGGTTGTGATAATGTTGTGCGGGGAAGCGAGGAAATGGTGGTTCTTGTTTCTTGGGGATCATGAGGAGTTAGAAATCTCATAGGAGAAGTTCTGAGAGCAGTTCATAGCTAAGTTTATTTCTTCAATTATGAAGGCAGCCAGTCACTAGGATTTTCTTACCCTTAGGCAGGGGAGCTCCAGTGTGCGAGAGCTAAGGATCCATTTCAGAAACCTTTTGTGATATGCTTTGGACCTGTTTCCAGATGAGGAGGCCAAGGAAAGGAATTTATAGGATGCTTTTCATCCAGAGATCCAGCGCCATGTCACCTTGTTTATCCTGACGACATATCTTGAGGTGTTAGCGAAGGTAGAGGTCATTGAGATAACGTTATCCAGAACCGGATTGTCACAATAGGGGAGTCATCAGGATTCCTCACGAAGTATATATATGGTATAGGGTTCCTAATTTTTAGGGAAGAAGAGTTTTCGTTCATCTATAGGTAGGTCCCATCCCTCAGCATCTCGTTTCTCTAGGGGTGGCAGTTCTCAGGACTATGCCAAGGGATCAAGTTCTTTTTTTCTTGTGGAGGTAGAGGTCATCAGTAGCGAGAGTGCCCGACCTTTCAGAGCAGTTAGTGTGCACCATTCATTCTACTCTAGGTTTTTTCATTGAGGCAGTTTCAGCTGAGGCAACAACAGCAGGCTGCACTAGATTTGGATTAGTAGAGAGAAGATGGGGCAGGCATAGGATAACCTCAGGATGCTCCCCATCCTTAGAGAGTATATTTTGGTTGTGGCGGTGTTTGTCGTCTGGGTCAGAGAGGTCGTGGAGTAGGTTGTGGTCAGCTTCATGCTTTAGCATTGCCAGCGCTGGGCGAGCCAGATGTCATTCGAGGTACCCTTTGCTTGTTTTCTACTTGGGTGTATGCCTTGTTTGATTCAGTAGTCATGCACTCTTTCATATCACCTGCACTTTTCCATGCCTTGAGACTTGAGGTAGAGAGGCTTCTGGTGCCCTTGGCGTTGACTACGCTAGTTGGAGGTAGAGCTGACTTGTTTGAAGTATGTAGAGATTGCGAGTTAGTGATGGGGAAACACTACTCTTGGGGATATTTTCTATGTTTACGGATAAAACCATACGATGTCTTCCTTGGCATGGATTGGTTATATTTAGTGTAAGATATTATGGATTTCATTTGGAGTCAGGTATTGTTCTTCGATTCTGATGGAGAGATAGTTGTGTTTGTTAGCGAGAAAGACCCTTGAATGGGTCATAGGCGTGTTCCTTCTTTGTCATCCTTGATGGATGAGCTAATGTCGATTTATTCAGAGTTTCATCAATCGATGTTTCCTAGGGTTTTTGAAGAGTACTGTAACGCCCCGACCCCAGCTACCCAGATTCGGTGCATTACTTCGTAACATTGGCATTATCACAAGAAAGATCAAATCTATAAAGACCGATTGGTTTAGTAGCCTTGGAAACACTAGATATATTCATAAGTTTTACATTACATCATAAATTGAAAAACTACTACAACAACATAATGTCTCTACAGTCCACACTATTATCCCCTCATAATATCCCTGCAGGTCATTCATAACTTACTTCTTCACATCCTGGGAAAAATAAAACATAGAAAAGGGGTGAGCTCAAATGCCCAGTAAGGATAACAATATAGCGGAACATTCAAAATAAGCATAAACATTTAAGGCAATGCATTACTAAAACAAAAGCCTTTTAAACTTGAACTTCAACATAGTATGTCAAAAGTAAAATGAAATAATTCCATTTACTTATTCACATGGATATTCTACTAATCGAATAATCACATGCAAAAATCAATAACCACTTTCATAATGTTGGAATGCATAATGCGAGACTATCATAACCACATAGTCAAGGCCCCGTGCCAAGACTACAAATAAGATTTTTCCAAGGCCTTGTGCCAAGACACTAGTTTGTCTCATGAGACCTACCGATGCATTTTTTTTTGAAGATACTTACGTTTAAAATTACTAAAATACACTCTAGTGTTTTTCTAAAAACATTATGCAAGCTTTTAAAAACAAAATAACTAATTCTAAGACTTCTCGACTAATTACAGGCCATGATGGGTCCACTCCCAATCCCTTCCTGTCTAACAAACTCGAGAGTCAGGTTTTCTGAAAACATTTTTAAGCTTGCGTTAAATACGTATACATTTGCACTGGAATTTTCATATATTTGAGAGAAATATCTCTTTTTTGAAATCATTTAAAAATCACATAATTATAAAAGAAAACCTTTATTTTGAAAATATCCTTACAAGTGTGCAAGGGAAGCATCAAAGGTGTAATAATGGCATAGAATAACCGCAACGGCCATATAAGTTAAAAAAGACATTCTTAACTTAATTTTGCTGAAAAGGTTAAAAAGAACCTTGTTTGGAAAACGACTGAAAGATTCCTTTATAAACCTCTTATAAAAAGTCAAACAAGGGTATAAATGACTTTAAACCATATCATAGTAGATATTAAAAATGTTTTGAAATACATTTTTAAGAAACATGTATGTGGATGATAAAGAGATCTCAGTAGATAATTACGTATAAACAACCTCGGATAATGAAGAGATTGTGAAATAACCCTTACCAATTTGGTAACTTATGAAACATACAATCCATGAAAGAGGTATCATACAATGAATATGTAAATACACATAAATTAGAGTGTATTACACAAAGAATATAATTATGGGCAGTACATACACCACACAAAAGGTGATGGTGGCAATATGGCATGAATCTCACGGGAATAAGGAGTGAGATGAAAAACCCTTACCACGTTAATCAACTGAGTCGTATGTCCAAAAGTTAATAACCACCAAATTATTTACAGAATAACATGAATATAAAGATAATCATGATAATATATATCAAATTCCAGTACACAATACACCACTTTCAATAATTTAGTGGCGAATAATGGAAATCTCACGGAATTGAATGTGAGATAAGAAAATCCCTTACCTTGTACTTTTCCTTGGTTGGGGTAGGTTAACCTCCTGTATAATGGTGAAATAATTGTTATTAAATTATAAAAGAATCATATACATTAATATGATATCATATATGATCTTTTAATATTGATTTGATAATAATATCTTAGTATTATCGTTGTTTCGGGTGTTAACTTACTTGTTTTATTTTATATGTTTTGTTACGTAAGACATGTTTGTAATGGATAGGTTGTATATTATTCATATCCAGAATTATATCAAGTCTTTAAACATCATTTTTAAATCATCAAATGATAATTATACTTGAATGGATATGATGGAGAATGAATCTCATCGCATTCTTGGAGACGGTAGTCCGTACGTACGCACGAGCGACAATATCATTCTTTTGATATTAAAATAATATATAAATGGATGTTATATCATATATACAGAATAATTAACATGTTATATTTATTATTTACATGAGTTTCACATCATTATTATACCCATCCAAATAATAATATATTGAATAACAATTACACCACGACGTGGAGACGGTAAGCCGTACGTACGCACGTATGGTGACATGTTATTCAAAGGGTGGATAGAATACTGAATATGGTTGTACCATATTTATAATAAAATCACAGTATATGTGAGATACTGGAGTTATTATTTTAGAATGGTAAGAACAAAGAAAGAAGAAGTGGAAGAAGAAATGAACTTGGAAAAGGGTGGTGAAATCATTACCTCTTCTTCGGGCTCTTCCTTTTGATTTGATCAAAAGGGCTCCTTAGGTTGGCTTTCTGATCAAACTAAGGCCTCTAGGTTGTATTGAGGGAAGTTTGGAGAGTATTTGGGCAGAGTTTGGCCGAGCCAAGTGGCTTGAGAGGTGTGAGGAATGAGTAGAAGTGGTCTCCTTTTATAAGGGAGAGGAAGGGCTCTTTAGGAAAGAGTGAAAGTATTACTTTATAATGTAATTATATTCGGTTTATAATGGTCCAAAAATCATTGAGGTCGAATATAAGATGACTCATATTCTAAATAACATCAACCAATAAGAATTGGACAGGTTTTAGATAATATTTTAATCATTATAATCTTATTTATTTAAATGATTTATTAATGAGGTAAACATTGCATCATTATTGTGTCCTTAATAATTTAAATTATTTTATGTCTAAAAATTATAAATAAAATATAATTATGTAGGAAATCTTTTTAGATTTCTAATGAATATTTATAATCGAAAATCCAACATGTATAACCCTATGTAAAAATTGTTCTTCTAAAAGATGTAAGCTTATGTCATTTTTATTTTTATTTTAACTTTATTAATATAATGTGTCCCTACCACATACAAGTGGCTCTAAGGGGTCCCCAAATCGACCCAAGGATGCCCATGGTCGGGTATGTGTCCACCAATAAGGTTAGGACACGTTTTAGGGTAATTTTGTATTATTATAATATTATTTTTTTAACCCTTATTTACCGGATTTACCTTTTAACCATGGTAAATAAAATATTTACCGCAGTAATTATTCAAAATGTGTAAAAATAAAAGTTACCTATTTACATAATTTGGACATCCTGATTCCAAATATGTAATCCATTTTTCCAAATTCAAAACACAGAAGTGGAATAAATTAATTTAAAATTAATTCCCGTTGTTAAAATAAAAAGCGTGTTTTTAAGAGATAATAACTATCAAAAGATTGACACTTGTTTATGTCTGGTTTAATTGTGAAATTATGTCCAATGACAAACATTAAATTAAATGGTAAAAATATATTCTAAATATACTTTAAAACCACTCAAATTCATAATTTATCAATATTAATTATTTTGATTAAAAAAGTTGATTTTAATTAAAATTTAGTAATTTTCACTATTCATCAAAATATAAAAGTTATCCGAAAAGTACCAAAATTTCACCCTAGGCTAATTTCAATATTCTGAATCCAAAAATGAAGTCCATTTTAAAATATAAAATATATATAATTTTGAAAAGTAGGTATTACTATTCATAACGGCTAGTTTGATTGGTTGTGGTGTGTGTTAAAACTCAAGGTTGCGTACAACACACGCTACTGTATTATTCAAAGAAAGCGTACCGTGAAAGCTTGGGATGTTTCATTTTAAATTTTTTGATGTCTCCATTTAGTCAAAAAGTTTAAAATATTGTATTTAAAAAGGGTTCACTATTAAAAGTTGATAAAAGTGCAATACTGAAAATGAATTTGTTCTTGCATTATATCTAAGAAACTCATAATATGGATTCTAAAATTATAAGGATTATATAAAGTTTAAAATTTAGATAATACTATTCATAACCTCTTTTGAATGGCTTTTTTTTATAAGTCATGGTGTGATTGAACTCGGTGTTGCGTGTAGTGCAAGTTATTGAATTATTTTGAAGAAATAACACACTATGAAATCTTGGGGTGTTACATTCTCCCCTCCTTCAATAAATTGCGTCCTCGCAATTTGAAATTGTTATTCGAAAATAAAAGGTTGAAAATAGAAAATATATTTGTGGGAAAACCCACATCGGAAATTGGGTTACTAAAATTTAGTCTTAATATGAGGAAAAGAGAAATGAAAGGGTCACCACCAAATTATGATCTCGATTAGGAGAACATTGGTGGCAATTAGAGACATATAATTGGAGGAAAAACGTAAATATTTATAGGTAGTGATTGAGGTCATCAATCACAAACAAGTATAAAATTGAGGTCCTTAAATTCATCAATCTATGATGATTTGAAATACCGTCGGTTCAACAAAACATAGGGTATTATGATAACACATTTTTGACGTTTCAAAATATATTAGTTGAAATCCCACATCGAAAAATGAATTAACGAGGCCTCTATTTAAAATAAAGAGTGGAAAGTATGAAGATTACCGAAAATAACACATACTAGGGTTCCATGTAGGAAAATATGGATATGGAAGAGAAATCTAACCATCAATTATCTGATGGAGAGTGGTAGAGAACATGGCTATGAAAAGGCCAAAAATCCCAAAGCCATAAATTAGTGATGCTTTAAGGTACCATCTAGGACAACATTTTTGTTCTAAGTTCCTTTTATTAATGTTGAGGAATTTATTTATGAGATTGGCTAAGATCATAAGGAGATATACTTACTTTATAATTAGAGTTTTATCCATTAATAAATTTCTACCACAAACTCATCTTTCACTCTAAAAGATAATAGAATGTAAAAAAATTCTATTTACACTATTCGTATAGGGTTTCAAAATAAACGAATTTATAATTCATCTACAAGATATTTTAATAAAAACTACATTATTTAATCCAGGAAATCTCATGGGCTAGTGGTAGGTGATACACCCTTGTCGCCCTTCGGTTGCGGGTTCAAGTCTCGCAGCCTTGCCGGACGCGACGGGTTGCCGCCCGACCTCTGGGTTGTCCTTTTATGGCAATCCAAAATAATCCAAACTAGAACTATCCAAAATACTTCTGTCCAAACTCACAGTCCAACATTTATAAGGAAGGTAAACATAATATATATCCTTTTTACCCCGTAATAGCATATGAATACCTTCATCATGTATTACCATATTCCTTATTGATTACATTCATGATCCCTTATTCCATATAGAATGCTGGATATACTTCATTAATCCAAAAATGTTTTAAACCCCAACAATGATGGAATATACAAATCATTAATCAGTTCCAAGGTAGTCAAGAATATCCAATATAATTTATCCAAAACAATCACATATTATTCCAAAATCACTACCTCAGTATCAGAACTATATTATGATTTATCATTCTCTCAACCATATATTTTCCAAAAATTTATCCTGCTATTGAGTCACTTTTCTTTGTTCCACACAATCTCAAGTCCTTAATGAAATAGTACTGCAGTACAATCCTTATATACTCCATAATTATTATAACAAGTACATTGTTGATACAACACTCAATTGACATAATCAACATAAGAACTCTAATCATTCCTCTTCATCTGTGGTAGTATCATAACTTGATTATTATCCAATAACATCATTTGCGGCATAGTCTGATGACTGGGACATAGGTTCGCGTAGTGTCCAATCTCCTTGCAAATGAAGCATTGTACATTTAAAACCATTTTCTTACCCTTGCAGTCACGTAATTTGTGCCCTTTTCCTCCACACTTATAACAAACTCTCATTCCTTTCAGGCAAGTTCCAGGGTGTTTCTTTCCACAGTTACCACATATGGGAAAATTCTTCTTTTCCCTCTTCCCTTTATCCATCTTTCTCTCTTCCATCCTTTTCTTCTCTTGCTTCCCTTCAAAGCCATAGGACTCAGTAAACTCTTTACTTATCTTATCAACACATGATATTATTTCTTCATATGATGATAATACATGGGAGACTATTTCTCTTATAAATTCTAGCTTAAGACCATGAAAGATATGATCCTTCCTTCTCTTTGGATCATGTGCATTTCTGGAGTTCTCATTCCTTCTATTGGGCGCCATTTCTAAACAATGGCATACACTAGATCAGTTTATGAATCAAAATACATAATCCCATACTTATAAAACACTTAACATAAATTGAACTATTTATGGATATAATCCATAATCATAAAAATGTTTTCTTTGAGGAATTATATACTCATAAACCCTTCATAATGATTTGTAAAGAAAATGAGAGTTATCCTAAGCATATCCCCTGGGAGTGTCGTAACCAAGAGTGCAGCAAGGCCCGTTGTCGTGCACCAGTTCCCGTTCGAGTCTAGCTCAAAGCGGTGTTTTCGGGTTTTACCCCTAGGTACATCTGTGCCAGAGCCGCCTCTACCTGCTCGTATCCAGACAGGGATGTATTGCTCGGAAAACTCACAAAGTCTCTACAATACCAAAATTCTAGGAAGTTCTTCTATACTAATCCTCAAAGTTCATCTTAGGTCTACGTGCTCTAATCAGAGTTTATCTAAATCTAGTTTCCAAGGTTTGTACTAAACTTTCTCTGATACCAACTGTAACGCCCCGACCCCAGCTACCCAGAGTCGGTGCATTACTTCGTAACATTGGCATGATCACAAGAAAGATCAAATCTCGAAAGACCGATTGATTTAGTAGCCTTGGAAACACTAGATATATTCATAAGTTTTACATTACATCATAAATTGAAAAACTACTACAACAACATAATGTCTCTACAGTCCACACTATTATCCCCTCATAATATCCCTGCAGGTCATTCATAACTTACTTCTTCACATCCTGGGAAAAATAAAACATAGAAAAGGGGTGAGCTCAAATGCCCAGTAAGGATAACAATATAGCGGAACATTCAAAATAAGCATAAACATTTAAGGCAATGCATTACTAAAACAAAAGCCTTTTAAACTTGAACTTCAACATAGTATGTCAAAAGTAAAATGAAATAATTCCATTTACTTATTCACATGGATATTCTACTAATCGAATAATCACATGCAAAAATCAATAACCACTTTCATAATGTTGGAATGCATAATTCCAGACTATCATAACCACATAGTCAAGGCCTCGTGCCAAGACTACAAATAAGATTTTTCCAAGGCCTTGTGCCAAGACACTAGTTTGTCTCATGAGACCTACCGATGCATTTTTTTTTAAGATACTTACGTTTAAAATTACTAAAATACACTCGAGTGTTTTTCTAAAAACATTATGCAAGCTTTTAAAAACAAAATAACTAATTCTAAGACTGCTCGACTAATTACAGGCCATGATGGGTCCACTCCCAATCCCTTCCTATCTACCAAACTCGAGAGTCAGGTTTTCTGAAAACATTTTTAAGCTTGCGTTAAATACGTATACATTTGCACTGGAATTTTCATATATTTGAGAGAAATATCTCTTTTTTGAAACCATTTAAAAATCACATAATTATAAAAGAAAACCTTTATTTTGAAAATATCCTTACAAGTGTGCAAGGGAAGCATCAAAGGTGTAATAATGGCATAGAATAACCGCAACGGCCGTATAAGTTAAAAAAGACATTCTTAACTTAATTTTGCTGAAAAGGTTAAAAAGCACCTTGTTTGGAAAACGACTGAAAGATTCCTTTATAAACCTCTTATAAAAAGTCAAACAAGGGTATAAATGACTTTAAACTATATCATAGTAGATATTAAAAATGTTTTGAAATACATTTTTAAGAAACATGGATGTGGATGATAAAGAGATCCCAGTAGATAATTACGTATAAACAACCTCGGATAATGAAGAGATTGTGAAATAACCCTTACCAATTTGGTAACTTATGAAACATACAATCCATGAAAGAGGTATCATACAATGAATATTTAAATACACATAAATTAGAGTGTATTACACAAAGAATATAATTATGGGCAGTACATACACCACACAAAAGGTGATGGTGACAATATGGCATGAATCTCACGGGAATAAGGAGTGAGATGAAAAACCCTTACCACGTTAATCAACTGAGTCGTATGGACAAAAGTTAATAACCACCAAATTATTTACAGAATAACATGAATATAAAGATAATCATGATAATATATATCAAATTCCATTACACAATACACCACTTTCAATAATTTAGTGGCGAATAATGGAAATCTCACGGAATTGAATGTGAGATAAGAAAATCCCTTACCTTGTACTTTTCCTTGGTTGGGGTAGGTTAACATCCTTTATAATGGTGAAATAATTGTTATTAAATTATAAAAGAATCATATACATTAATATGATATCATATATGATCTTTTAATATTGATTTGATAATAATATCTTAGTATTATCGTTGTTTCGGGTGTTAACTTACTTGTTTTATTTTATATGTTTTGTTACGTAAGACATGTTTGTAATGGATAGGTTGTATATTATTCATATCCAGAATGATATAAAGTCTTTAAAAATCATTTTTAAATCATCAAATGATAATTATACTTGAATGGATATGATGGAGAATGAATCTCATCACATTCATGGAGACGGTAGTCCGTCCGTACGCACGAGCGACAATATCATTCTTTTGATATTAAAATAATATATAAATGGATGTTATATCATATATACAGAATAATTAACATGTTATATTTATTATTTACATGAGTTTCACATCATTATTATACCCATCCAAATAATAATATATTGAATAACAATTACACCACGACGTGGAGACGGTAAGCCGTACGTACGCACGTATGGTGACATGTTATTCAAAGGGTGGATAGAATACTGAATATGGTTGTACCATATTTATAATAACATCACAGTATATGTGAGATACTGGAGTTATTATTTTAGAATGGTAAGAACAAAGAAAGAAGAAGTGGAAGAAGAAATGAACTTGGAAAAGGGTGGTGAAATCATTACCTCTTCTTCGGGCTCTTCCTTTTGATTTGATCAAAAGGGCTCCTTAGGTTGGCTTTCTGATCAAAATAAGGTCTCTAGGTTGTATTGAGAGAAGTTTGGAGAGTATTTGGGCAGATTTTGGCCGAGCCAAGTGTCTTGAGAGGTGTGAGGAATGAGTAGAAGTGGTCTCCTTTTATAAGGGAGGGGAAGGTCTCTTTAGGAAAGAGTGAAAGTATTACTTTATAATATAATTATATTCGGTTTATAATGGTCCAAAAATCATTGAGGTCGAAGATAAGATGACTCATATTCTAAATAACATCAACCAATAAGAATTGGACAGGTTTTAGATAATATTTTAATCATTATAATCTTATTTATTTAAATGATTTATTAATGAGGTAAACATTGCATCATTATTGTGTCATTAATAATTTAAATTATTTGATGTCTAAAAATTATAAATAAAATATCATTATGTAGGAAATCTTTTTAGATTTCTAATGAATATTTATAATCGAAAATACAACATGTATAACCCTATGTAAAAATTGTTCTTCTAAAAGATGTAAGCTTATGCCATTTTTATTTTTATTTTAACTTTATTAATATAATGTGTCCCTACCACATACAAGTGGCTCTAAGGGGTCCCCAAATCGACCCAAGGATTCCCATGGTTGGGTATGTGTCCACCAATAAGTTTAGGACACGTTTTAGGGTAATTTTGTATTATTATAATATTATTTTTTTAACCCTTATTTACCGGATTTACCCTTTAACCATGGTAAATAAAATATTTACCGCAGTAATTATTCAAAATGTGTAAAAATAAAAGTTACCTATTTACATAATTTGGACATCCTGATTCCAAATATGTAATCCATTTTTCCAAATTCAAAACACAGAAGTGGCAGAAATTAATTTAAAATTAATTCCCGTTGTTAAAATAAAAAGCGTGTTTTTAAGAGATAATAACTATCAAAAAATTGACACTTGTTTATGTCTGGTTTAATTGTAAAATTATGTCCAATGACAAACATTAAATTAAATGGTAAAAATATATTCTAAATATACTTTAAAACCACTCAAATTCATAATTTATCAATATTAATTATTTTGATTAAAAAAGTTGATTTTAATTAAAATTTAGTAATTTTCACTATTCATCAAAATATAAAAGTTATCCGAAAAGTACCAAAATTTCACCCTAGGCTAATTTCAATATTCCGAATCCAAAAATGAAGTCCATTTTAAAATATAAAATATATATAATTTTGAAAAGTAGGTATTACTATTCATAACAGCTAGTTTGATTGGTTGTGGTGTGTGTTAAAACTCAAGGTTGCGTACAACACACGCTACTGTAATATTCAAAGAAAGCGTACCGTGGAAGCTTGGGATGTTTCATTTTAAATTTTTTGATGTCCCCATTTAGTCAAAAAGTTTAAAATATTGTATTTAAAAAGGGTTCACTATTAAAAGTTGATAAAAGTGCAATACTGAAAATGAATTTGTTCTTGCATTATATCTAAGAAACTCATAATATGGATTCTAAAATTATAAGGATTATATAAAGTTTAAAATTTAGATAATACTATTCATAACCTCTTTTGAATGGCTTTTTTTTTGTAAGTCATGGTGTGATTGAACTCGGTGTTGCGTGTAGTGCAAGTTATTGAATTATTTTGAAGAAATAACACACTATGAAATCTTGGGGTGTTACAAGTACCCTGATGTCTTTCCAAAATAGTTTGTAGAATTACCCCCTCAATATGAGATTGAGTTCAGGATCGAGCTGTAGCCATGAGTGTCTCCTATCTCTATGTCTCTATATAGGATGAAACCTTCCGAGTTGCGAGATCTACGTATACTATTTGATGGTCTTTTGCAGTACAATTTTGTTCATCCAAGTGTGTCACCATGGGGTGCACCAGTTTTGTTCGTGAAGAAGGCTAACGATAGTTTGTGGTTGTGTGTCAATTATCGTAGATTGAAAAAATTGATTGTGAAGAACCTATAACCTCTTCCACATATTGGTGATTTTTTCAATAAACTAAAGGGTGCAAGTTGGTTCTCAAAGATCAACTTGTGTTAAGGATATCATCAGATATGTGCGAAGGATGAGGATATCCCTAAGACTACAATCTGTTGTCGTCATGGGCATTATGAGTTCTTGGGGATGTTGTTCAGTGTAATGAATTCCCTAGATGTGTTCATGGGGTTGATGAATGCTCTGTTTCATGAGTTCCTGGATAAGTTCGTGGTGGCTTTCATCGATGACATCCTTGTGTACTCCGCATCTGAGGAGGAGCATTCATAGCATATGTGTGCCATTTTAGGGGTTCTTCATCGACATTATCTATTTGTAAATTTTTCTAAGTGTGAGTTTTGGGATTGATAAGTCCATTTATTGGGGCATGTGGTATCCCAGTAGAGAGTAGCTGTTGATCCATCAAAGATAGAAGCAGTTGTGTCTTGGGAAGCCCCCAAGATAGCAGCAGAGGTGCGAAGTCTCTTTGGTCTTATAGGCTATTATAGGAGGTTTGTGGATGATTTCTCTTGGGTTGCGACTACTAAAACAACATTGACCATGAATGATCAGGAATTCATGTAGGTTGATCAGTGCCAGGAAACTTTTGAGTATCTGAAAGAGAAGTTGGTCAGTGCTCTGGTTCTTTGTCTTCCAGAAGACAGAGTTCAGTTTGATATTTTATGTGATGCTTCACGTCTAGGGTTGGGTTGTATCCTAATGCAGTAGATATCAGTCATTTCTTATGGGTCTCATTACTTTCTTCCCCATGAACATAACTATTCCACCCACGATCTTGAGTTGGTAGCAGTAGTGTTTTATCTGAAGTTGTGGATACATTACCTCATCAGCGAGCACTATGTGGTTTTCACCAATCATAAGATCTTATGGTATGTTTTATCCTAGCGTGACTTGAACTTGTGACATCATTAGTGGATGGAGTTCTTACAGGACTACGACTTCAAAATTTTGTATACACCTGGTAAAGGGAATGTTCTGGCTGATGCGCTGAGCAAGAAGTCAGGTAGTGATGGAGTGCATGAATCTAGTGACTCTTGGAGATTTATGGAAGAAATTTTAGTGTCTCACCTTGATATGGGAAAAGTTGGTGGGAAAAGTTTTCCTTCTTCATATGACGGTGCAATCATCTCTAGTAAAGTAGGTAGAAGAGTCCCAATTGGGGGATCTTGAGGTGGAGGTCGGGAGAGACCGATTTGTTTGTGGTGAGGTCCCTGATGGTTGGTTTGAGGGTGAAAAACATTGGGTGTTGTTTCAAAGAAGGCTTTTCATTCCTTCTACAGTGCGTGAGATGGTTCTTAGAGAGTTCCATAGTTCACCCTTAGTGTTATATCCTGAATGTGAAGTCTGAGCACCGTGTTCTCGGTGGGTTACTCCAGCCATTAGATGTCCCTCAATGGAAGTGGGAGGAAATGCCGATGGACTTTGTTACCAAATTACCTCAATCTTAGGGAGTCTATGATGCTATCTGGGTGGTAGGGGATCGTTTGATGAAATCATCCCACTTCATAGATATCAAGGAGTCGAGCTCAGTGGAGGTTTTGTTGAGGCAGTATCTGGAAGAGGTAGTGAGACTCCACGGAGTTCCGAGGATGATCATTTATGAATGAGACCCTTGTTTTACATCCAAGTTTTGGAGAGGTTTCCAACATGATTTCAGTTCTCATCTATTCCTTATCACTGCTTTTCATCCACAAATGGATGGTTAGACAGAGCAGACCATCTAGACTCTTGAATACAAGTTTCACTCTTGTGTCCTAGATTTGGAGGTTCGTGGATGAGGCACTTACCCTTGGTAGAGTTTTCTTAAAACAATAGTTTCCACTCCACCATCAGTATGGTGTCTTTTGAAGCCTTGTATGGTCGACCTTGTCATTCTCTATTGTGCTGGACTGGGGTCAGAGAGTCGGCAATTCTCAGGCCAAAATTGGTGCAGAGCATGACATAGATGGTTCAGGTGATCCGCGAGAGGATGAATGAAGTACAAGATCATCAGAAGTCCTATGCTAACCATAGTAGGATACCTTTGTAGTTTGATGTTTGGCATCACGTATTTCTGAAGGCGAATCCCTGTTGAGGGCAGTGAAGGTTTTGTTGTGGGATTAATCTTTCTCCCAGTTTTGTTGGGCCTTTCGAGGTGTTGGCTTGTGTTAGAGCTATGGCATATCGGGTATCACTTCCCCCACATATTAGTAGGATACATGATGTTTTTCATGTGTCACGTCTCTATTTTTATCTTCATGATGACTCTCATGTCATTGATTGGGGTAAGATCTATGTTTATGATGATGCGAACTTCGAGGAGTGGCTTGTAGCGATCTAAGACCGCAAGGAGAAGGTGTTGCGCGGGCATTCTATCCCCTTGGTTCGTGTATTGTGGTGACACGGTGGTGTGGAGGAGAGTACCTAGGAATGCGAGTCATAGATACACACTCAGTACCCCAAGCTGTTTGATGTTTAGCTCTTTTCTTGTAATGATGTTCGTTTGTGGTTATAGACCTTTCATGTTTATGAGATGGATTTATTTTGTTTTTTTCATGGCATGATCTCTTTGAGAGGTATCTCTCATGGGAGAGTGTTTAGGAGCTGGTTATGGTTGTTGTGCGATCTCATGTGTCCCCTTTTGAAGCGGTTGAACTCCTTTAGTGGCAAGAACCTTGAGAAGTATCTCGAAGGGTGGTTGTTCGAACCCCTTTTTTCTATTTCCTATTTGGATTGGTTTTGAATTCTCGAGGAAAATAATGTTTTAAGTAGTATCTGATGTAATGGTAAGGACCTCTATGGTCCATTCCTTTGCTGAAATCTAGTTCTTGAGGTGTTCTGGGAGGTCAAGGTGAATTATCCCCAACACTTTTCCAAATTTCTAGTTTTGTGAATAGTACTGTCAGTGTCAGCGTGTCATTTTGAACTATCGGTGTCCGTGTGTCATTTTGAACTATCAGTGTTGGCGTGTAATATTGAACTGTCAGTGTCGGCATGTCATTTTGAACTGTCGGTGTCAGTGTTTCATTTTAAACTGTCGGTGTCAAATTTTCATTTTGAATTTTCAGTGTCGGTGTGTCATTTTGAACTGTCAGTGTCAATGATTCATTTTGAACTATCGGTATCGGCATGTCATTTTGAACTGTCGATGTTGGCATGTAATTTTGAACTATTGGTGTTGGTGTATCATTTTGAACTGTCAGTGTCGGCATGTCATTTTGAACTGTCGGTGTCGGTGTGTCATTTTGAACTGTCAGTGTCAGCGTGTTATTTTGAACTGTCGGTGTTAGTGTGTCATTTTGAACTATCGACATCGGTGAGACATTTATGAATAGTGTTTCTAGCATCCTACAATTTCACCCCTTTGACGTTTTCTTTGATGTAAAATGAATTCAAGGCCTTGTTTTAAGGTATTTAAGGCCGATTAAGACCCCATAACTCCTTATTAGTATTCTTAAGGGTCTCGATGCCTTTACTTGGTCAAAACACGTGGTCTTTATCTGATCTGATCTTAATGGAAATTCTAGTGTATCTTAAACAGTTGCTCCATTAAATCTTCTAAAGGGACGAGATGCCTTTCTCCATTGTTCTTCCTTCTTGTTCCCTAGTGTGAGAATCTTGAACCTTTCCTTCCTTTCCATAAGATTCATGCATATTATTGTAGCCTTGGATCGTGTCTTCCCTATAGTTTCTTCCTACTGCATGCGCACACCCTATTTCGGTGCAATCAAGAATTGTCAATCCGCCTTTAAAATAAGGTATGTTCTACCACTATTATTTTGGGTTCTTGGATAGTTTTCTTCCCAATTATCCATTACCCTGTTATGGAATGTGTTCTATACATTCCTAATGGATATTCTGGGGTTGTTGGTTGTTGGGGTTGTGTATCTGCATCCTCAGGTTGATATAGTCTTCCAAGAGAGGTGATCGTGATCCGTCGTGTTGGCCTATTCTCATGTAAGTGACGTCATAAACCTTTTGAGGTAGGGGATTCATGGATTCTCTATTATTTTTACGTGTAGTAGTAGAGTTAGTATGATTTATCCCACTGTATCACAATGGAATTGACATAATAAATATTTGAACCGGATTAAAGAAGTGTTATCAATTGCTTAGCGATATTATTACCTCTTGTTTTGCTAGATAGAATGATGTCTATGATTTGATTGTTTAGCATGTCGTTCTTGGTGAAAATTGGTAAATAATGTAATTTTGGGATTAATTATAAATTAATTAGCCAAAGATAAAGAGGCATGTGAATGAATCTGTTTATTGTTGTAATTTTATGTTGATCAAATTGATGTAGTAAGAATGTTTAATTGAATTTATTATTAACCTGGACCATGATGATGTTTTTTTTAAAATCATGTATAATTAATTTTTTAATTAATTTTTGATAGCTATGGTAGATTTCTGCTTATGTTTCCCATCGCTAGAACCTACTAATAATTAATCAGTTAATTCAAGATAGTTAAAGAATCGGTTTTTTGATAAATGATAATGCTTGGTAGGGTTCTAAGTTACCCTCTTTCTTGTAAAGGCCAAGATCCTTCTATTTTGGAGCCATGAGGGCTCATTGTGTGTGAAGGAAGAATGCCTTTTTTAGGGCCAAGATCCCATTTTCTTTGTTTGTTCCTATTTCTTGTGATGTGTTATGAGCTTGGATGGTTGTTCTGAGATATGGGGGAAGAGAGGCCCAGTGGATGTGGCGGTAGTTGATGCATAGAGTGGAGATATGCATCGGTTTATGCATGTGGGTTTCAGGGAGGACACCAGAGATGATGGAATGGGTTGGAGCTGGGCTTACCCATTGATGTGAAAGTGGTTGTTGTTGGATTTGTTGTTTGTTTATATACTTTAATTTTACCCACTTCTTGAGAAAACTGGTCTTTCTTACCCTCCTTCCAAAAGGGGAAAAGACGTGTGGGGTATTCCATGTACTTTACATGTTTATCATCTAGAGGATGGGTCTATGCTCCTACTATAGGTGGAAATGACTCAATGGGTAGTTCATCTACTTACTGTGTTGCGCCCCTCGTGTTTGGTATCTTAGAATGCTTTTCTAGAATACCTAGAATTATGGAAAGTAATAATGTTGTTAAGAAATTATTTAATAATTTATGTTGAACCTATGGGGTTGGAGGTTGCTAGGATGCAATGTTGAGGTTATACTTTTGAGCACCTATGGACTCTGTTGGATTATGCCTGGAGGGTATGAATCTTGGTTGTAATGCTAATGAAATGTAATGTGGTTTTGATAATGGTTAATTAATGGCTAACGAATTAATTAATGTAAATGGAAACTGATTAAAATGGATAATATGATTAATAAAAATCTTTAAATGGTTGTGTGCTTATAGGATATCTAGTATTGGTAGTGGCATTCGGGATTCTGAGAGATGTTAGTTTTAGTTGTGTCTAAGACTAGGTTTTTCCCATAGTGTGGTTGTGATCTATATTATATCATGTACTTTTTGTGTTTCTATATGCTACCCCACCATGTCGGTTAGGGAAACTGACACCCTGGGTATTTTGATCCCTGAGGGGTGTTTTTCCAACATTTTGGTGGGAGGATGGATGGATGAATACCCCCTTTGTCCATTCTCTCTTCTCTCGGTAGTTACTTGTGATGGTATGCAAAGTGGTTAGTTTTCCCTATATATGTGTGTAGAGGGATGTAATGGATTGTTGTTATTTCACACACATATATTCTGGATATATTTTCCTATGGACTACTATAGGTATAACATGTATAGGATATGATGTCTTGAGGATCCTTACTCAGCGTATGGGTTGTGATGGATTGAGGTATAATACTTGATGTACGATACATGTTATACAGGCTGTTGTGGCTCTCAGAACTACCTAGTTACTTTTGGTTGTGTGGGTGTGGTGGTTTTTGTTGCACAAGATGCATGTTGTGGTGTTTCACCGACGTGTCTGCGAGCTAGCCTTTTTGGAGAGAGATGCTCATAATGTACATCATTGGGGAAAACGACAAACCAGTGGGGAAGTGGTAGCAGGGTACCCTTGATATTATTTATTATATTATATACTCTTGTATGTGATACTTGGTGAGATTAGCCATGGTGAGGCTGGGAACATAGTATACCTTTTTAGGTGATGAGTTAGTTTCACTTGTGGTTCATTGTGCTTTAGTGTGCTTTCTTTACTTTTGCATGAGAGGATTCGGGGAGGATCCTACTGAGTATATTTTTATACTCACCCTATGTTATATAAAATGTTTTTCAGGTCACATGGAGTGGGTTGGAGATCAGGCTGGTTACTACTAGCTTGGGGTTTGTAGGAGCTGTTCGGGCTTCGTGGTCGCTGCCATTTTACTTTATTTTGGTACTTATAGTTTTCCCTTTCAATTGTAGTAGTTCTTAAATGACATTACATATGTGTACTTGGGTTTTCTTTTATATTCCAGTATGAGTTTGAGTTGGTTGGTGTCTTTCTTATCTCTCTCTTTTTCATGTGTTATCTTAGAGGGTAATGCCTTCCATATGTGTGTTTATTGTACCCTCAGTGCTAGTCTCCAACCCAGGGCCTACTGGAGGCGGGACTCGGGGGTCATTATCTCTCTTCTCACATTTCCGGCCTAGTAGGGGTACACTTTGTGGAGAGGGGGTCATGAAAACTTTCATATTATTTTATCACTTAAAATAATCTAATGAAGTATATTTACCACTAGATTACCCTTGGAATAGTTCACACTCTCTTATTAAACTGATTCTAAAAGCTTTGTGGCATACCTTTATCTCTAAAGGTTTCTTTGTCTAAAAGTAAATAAGTATATGCATGAATAATACCTAAGGTGTTTAGCTCCATTGACTCTAAATACCATAATTGGTATACCTTGGATTTCCACTTTAGTTTTTCTTGAAAAAGAATTATCTTTCCACAACTAGGTATATAAGTCTTACATTTTTATATTCATTGTGTATTTCCTATGATTCATGTATCATTGAAATGTTATTTGAGTATTGTACACCACAAACAAAATTCATTCCTAAACTTATAATAATTTCTCCTTGTGTCCAAAGTATGGGTGAGATAAATGTTTTGATTATACTCAATTATAGTTTTACTTGAATCACTAACTTGGAAATTAGAAGTTATGTGTTTCTCACCATTAACTTAGGAATCACCCTTTCTTAGACGTTTGGAGAATACACTTGACTTCTAGTAATGTTTCTATACTCACTTGGTTATCATATTTAAATACAGATATGTGATAGGCATATTGTATTTAATACCCAAGAAACATTACATTTTATATTGATGAATATACCTGAATAAGAAGTCGGTACTTGCTTATTCAATTCATTTCGTTTAACTTCTATAGAATTTATTTCAAGTTATGCGATGAAAATAACCTCCTATTTAAATCCAAACTCATTTTATTGAAGGACGTTGTTAATGTGATTTTGGCATTACACTTTCCATTGGCCTTTTCTCCTTACCGTTCAACTTCTTCTCCATATGAACTAAATATTATTCTTTCTTTAAATTCTTATTTACTTGATGAACCTTACCTAAAAAAAGGTAACAAAGCATTCACTCAATACTATCTATTTTGTAATCTAAAATGAGACTTGAGTAAATGGGTGCGAATGATATGAAAAAGAGAACCATTGAAAGATCATGATCCATCTTTAAATTTACACATGTCCAGTGTAATCATCACCTATTCATATCTTGCTTCACTTTCTCCTTACAAACTTATCGGAGTTCAGACTACATGTTATGTCATCCATGTCCAATGTAGTGACCACAACTAACATCAGAAGTTGATGATAGAATAATGTAATAACCATCATATGCATAACACATGAGTCTCCTGTAAGCATATTTCTCACCCTCACTTCTTGAGGTGTCTTAACAAATATAGGGACACCAGCACCTTGAATTTCCCATACTATAGTATTGTGGGAAAGTGCCTGTGCTACACTTGGAAACTCATGTCAGTGTAGACATTTACTTTTTCCATTATTTATCACAATATTTCTTGTGGTATAACTTTTCATTTTCTAAAAAAATAAAATCTAGAAAATTTTGACTTTTTATCTTGATTACTGATTTAGACATTATTGATTATTTAATTAAATCATTAAATGTATCCCACTATTTTAGCAAATTCTAGGAACCCTCTATACTAGAATCGGAATACTCTATCGCTTGAGTATTCTAGTGGAAAGAATATATAACCCCCCCCCCTCATAGTCTACAAGATATAGTTATGCTACTACTCAAAGGGTTTAAGGTAGGAATTTGACTGGTCAATGACATTAACTCATAGTTCCTTAATCTATTGAGTGAAGTCACAACTTCTAAAATCATAACTTGATATACTTAATTATTGCCTCTAAAATAATATCAAGTTAGCTATAGCTAATCCTTACTACCACTTTAGTTAAGTCAACCCACCATTCTCATAAGAACTCCCCAGTAGTAAGAGGCACCCTCAACTATGGTTGACCGAGCTCCCCGAACACCCAGTTTTTTCCAAATTCAAATGATATAAGGTGGTTATGACTTAATATTTCTTTGAGGGTTTTATTATTTTTAAGTGATGAAAGAAATAATTTTATATTTAATAAGCGCATACTATGTGACCGCACTCACAACTAACCATGCAATAAATAGAAAATATTCATCGAATCACATGTTCATTTTATCTGTGCATGCTTTTTTATTATTCTATGTGATTGTGCATAAACTACACATACACAAAATAATAAACCATGCAACATGAGATGAAACTAATAGTTGATCCATTGTGTGAATAATGGAACAACCTAGACCCTAGGGGTAATACCTTGAGCCATGTCACTTGTGACTCGAATTGCAACGCCTGTCTATCCAATGCGTTAAACTCTTGTCTGGTACATCACCATAACTCAGCACAATGTGCATCACTACTCATCATTGTCATTATATAACAATACTTACTCAGAAGTGAGGGGGTCTCGGGACTATAAAATACAATTGAGAAATGGACATGCAAGCCCTTATACATATAATGACGCTTAGACGACACATAAATCATCATTTATTAAGCTACTTATTACAAACATACCATTTTAATAAGAAATTAAATAAATTAAATAAACACCAGACATGCATTGGTCGGTCCACGACTCATGACCGGTCAATACGCATTAAACTCGCCTATATAAATTAATTACAAAATTAAAATTGAACTTGCATTACTTTATTTTTTGAGGGCATTTTATTGAATTAAAAACTCACTCTTATTTTTAATTTAATATTTTTCATCATTAGGTCCCATTAATTAATTTAATTTTAATGCCAAAAATTAAATTAATTAATTAATTTAATTTAAAAACTAAATTAAATTAATTTAACCCACATATGTAAAATTAATTTTTAAAACGAAAAATTAATATTTAATTAATTTAATTTAAAACCAAAATTAAATTGATTAATTTAATTAAAATTTTGATTATTTAAATTACTTGGGGCCCCAAAAACCCTGGTCAGAGCCTGTGCGGGTCAGGACGAACCTACGCAAGCCCATTTAGACTAGTACAAAGGTATTCTAGGATAGGTGGGCCCATCTAGACCAGTATCAGGTCAGGCCGATGCGCCCCAGCCTATTTCGGGGAGAATTTGGTCTGTGCAGGGCAGAGGGAGGGGTTACCTCGCTCTTGGGTAGGCAACAGGGGACTGTCGAGCAGCGATGAGCTAGGAGGAGGACCGGACCAGCCGGATTTGTGGTGCGGTTGAAAGCAAGGGTTGCAGAGAGCTGGTACGTAGTGACGATAGGAGAAGGGGCCGCATCGGCTAGCCGAATCGTGGTGCACGGTGGTGGGGCATGGTCGGAGGAATCCACTGTGGGGAAGAGGCCGGACAAGCAGCGTGTGGGTGGCACGGGCCACCGCTGGATGGTACCAGGGGCATTACATAACCCAAATGGCATGCACTTGAAGGAAAAAGTGTTGAATGGATAGGTGAAGGTTGTTCTTTTTTGATCTCCTAAGGAGACCTCAATTTGATTATACCCTAAGAATCCATCTAGGAAATAGTATAGCTGATGACCCACCACTTGCCCAAGAAATTGATCAATGAAGGGTAAATTAAAATGCCCTTTCTTGGTGCATGAGTTTAACTTCATATAGTCAATGCACACTCTCCATCCACTACTGAACCTTGTGGGGAGAAGATCACCAACCTCATTGGTAATCACAGTGATTCCAACCTTATTTGGAACAATGTGAATTGGGCTTACCCACTCACTCTCAGCAATGGGTTAGATGATACCCACTTTCAACAATTTTAGAATTTCTTTCCTTACCACATCCATAAGATCGGGATCGAGTCTCTATTGTGGTTGATGACATGGTTTGGAGTCAGATTCTAGAAAAATTCTTTGAGTTCCAATGAGTGGTCTAATCCCAGGAATATCATATAGGGGTTATCCAGTTACTTTCTTGTGCTTTCCTAGGACATCCATAAGCATCCTCTCTTGATTGGCTTTAAGAGAAGAAGATATAAAAATATGTAAGGTTTGATTGTCCCCTAAGAAATCATAATTGAGTGATAAAGGAAGGACCTTAAATTCGAGATCAGGTTGGTTAACACTTTCAAAATAAGGATGAGACTTTTCTTCGAACTCAATTTATTTTTTCAATTTTCTTGACAGAATTGGTTCATTTTGAACAGAAGTCTCAGTTACTACATTATCCATATCAGTGTTAGGGATGGGTATCGAATGGATGTTTTTGATTTATCTAATGGTTTCATTGATTAGTGATTCAATAAAATCATCAAAAGGGCTATCTGAAAGAGATTCAATCCAAGGAGACAAATTTCTCTCATGTGAAAAAAGGAAATAAATCTCTTCTTATATTAAATATCCTTCAATAAATCCTTGATGTTTCTCTAGTTCATTATCAACACTACCAATTCAATTTACCTCATGGATCTCTTTATCATCCACAATTTGAGATTTTTTATTGTATATGTTCAGATCGATATTCATGTTTTTGAAGGTTATTGTCATATTTTCATTCCTAACTCAAATGAATAATTTGATTGTTTCTAATAAGGTATGACCAAGTATGGTGGGGGTTTCCTTCCTAGGACCTAAGTTTGGGTGATTGTCAAGGAAAATGAAGTCAGCATAGTAAATGAAATTTTCAACTTTCACTAAAACATCCTTTAATATCCCATTAGGAACTCGAACACTATGATCAACAAGTTGAAGAATAATAGATGTGGGTTGGAGTTCTTCAAGCCCCAACTGACAATACATGGAATGTGGAATGAGTTTCACACTATCTCCTAGATCATAAATGGCTTTGACATCTTTGTTTTGTCCTAACTCAACAATGATGTATGCACATCCTGAATCTTTCAAATTAGGAGGAATGGTCCCTTGAATGGTGGTACTCACATTATCATCCAAAATGACTTTATTTTTATGTGAAAATTTCCTCTTAAAAGTGAACAAGCCCTTAAGTTACTTTTAGTAGGCAGGAATTGTTTGGATTGCATTGAGTGTTAGAGTTGGTGTCCTAGAACCAACTGTTTGTACTTTTACTACATGAATATTTAATGTATTAAATTCTTATTACATATTGTTTATTGTTCTACATGACTATAATGTAATAATGTCCTAGAGTATTTGTCTTATTGATAAGGTCATAGTAGTTCCCCGCTATGATGAGAACCTTGAAGTGCTATGACAATATTCTAAATATAGTTATACAATTTGATAATATACTATGATGGGACACACAATATACAGACCATCAGGTGCGATTACTCATAAGAAGATGAGACTTCTTCTCATGAAGTTCGCACTTGGTAATCTCCAAGATGGGAGATTATGAGAATAGACCCACCAGTAAGAATTCCACATGTTTTGGTGTCATTGGATATTCCTATCTGTGAGTATGTGTAATGGTCCTTAGACTTTAAGATTATCCTTAATAAGTGTCATGACTCACGTACTTAGATTTGCTGATGAAAACTATCACGCCATATGTTTGTGAGAATAAGAGTACATTGGGTGCGCCGCGAATGACATGTTATTAGTGTATAATTCGAGGAAGGATTTTTCTCTTCCATATTTATGGAAGTTGATACCTCGGCCCTTTGATTGAAATAGAACCATTGCCCAAAATTCCATGGCCATGGTGTAGCGACGTATTTATTTTAGGCAGTCAAAGAATGATGTATCAAGCATATAGGTTGACGGCACTGTCGTGCAACCTGCTTGATTAGATATTGAGACAAAGAGATTATATTACACAGTGAGCGTGTGTATGTGGATGTCGTTGTTGTGACTTTAATTTATTTCTCTTAGGTGCTTTGACTCGTTTCTAGACAGTAATCTTGGACTTTAGGCAAACCCACCTAATTCCAATGAGAAAGAATCCTAGATGGTCACACACTAAGTGTTTTTGGTGGTCTTGATTAAATTATAATTGAATTTAATTAATGGAATAAATATTATTCTCAAGACAGAGGAATAATTTTATTTAACTTAAAATGATCGTATAAATTAAATAAATATTTATTCACTAGATTTTGAATAAAATATATTTATTTTATTGAACATTTAATAAATATTTATTTACTAGTTTGTGAATAAAATATTTATTTAAGAGAATAAAATATTTATTCGAGTGTTTGATAAATACAAAAGGAGTTCGAACAGGACTGAGACCGTTTCTGGTGGTGAAATAATTATTTACAAGACTGTAAATATTATTTATCCATTTTTTCGTAAGTTGGAGCACTACAAAATAATAATATTGTTATTATTATTAGTTGGCATGATATTTCATTAATGATTCCATTTTGTGCAAGTTAGTGAAACACAAAATAATAATACTATTATTAGTATTATGTGTCATGGGATTATATTAAATGTTACAATTATATTTAATGGCTATTATGCAATTAAATATTGTAACTGAAATATTAGCTCTATAAATAAATGTCTGTGTCTATTGTGTAAATCATGTAAATCCAATTACCATACTCTAATAGAGAATTGTTAAGTACAATGAATTCTATCTTGACTCTTCTGCTCTCTCCCTCTCAAGAATGAGAAGCCTGAGGGAGAAGTTCTTCGAGATTGAAGAACGAATGATCAAGAATGATCAATGCAAGACATTTGATTTGCCGCGCTAGCACCATGAAATTGAGTGGAGTTGCTCGGATACCATCGGAGCACGTGTGGATCACCGCTAAAGGGATTCTACACTTGGATCCTCTCAAGCACAATGAATACAATCTGGAAGGGCCATTTCAGACAACCAACAATCTTTAATGAAGAAAGTACCTAAGTCCATGTAATTAATTTCTTTAGTTTAGTCCTAAGTCCATGTAATTAATTTCTTCAGTTTTTAATTAAGTTAATTATAAACATGATGTGCAAGATCCTCTCTCTCAGTTCTGGAATTTTCTTTATTTGTATATTTCCTTGATCCAATCTGTGGATACTGGTGTTTATCATCATATTGATCCCAGATTGATCATCAGTTATGAAAAAATCAAAGTTAGGCCCACCACCCAATGTGCTTCCACTATTCCCAGAACCAGAAAGTATTATTTGAGTGGATATATCATTGTTTATGATTATTTAATAATCATTGGTTATCTATGCATTTATAATTTAGTATTTCAATTCAAGTTTGATTGTTCTTTTAATATGAATTATGAGATCTATTCTTCCTCCATCGTTTCTCACAGATCTAACAGAAATGATTAATTTGTTGATTAAAATTAAACCGATGAACTCATCTAGAGGTGCCAAGAATTCTATCCAAGTAACACAACAGTACATGCTGTGTAATCAGAATTACACGTTGTGTAGTTTTGTTCAATATATCAGGAGTAATAAGCTAAATTACTTAACCCATGTGAATTAATGACACACGGTATAGTTAATTATTACACCGCATGTTAACCAGACATACTTCTGCACGGTCATCCAGACTACATGTCGTGTGGCCCCCTACACACGGCGTGTAGTCCCTTTCAGGTCAGGGTTGGTCCATGTATCCTATACACGACTTAGCTAACCGATGACCGTGTAACCTGGAGTCAACATGGTGTCTGTCTCCATAGACATGTTGTGTACTTTGAGATTTCTGAAGTACAACTCACACATCGTGTCCCTAGGCATGTACTTCAGATAGACGGTAAAGGTGGTACATGTCGTGTAGTTGAAGCTACACGCCGTGTACTTATTAAAAAATTATGCATAATTAAAACTTTAATATCTGTATAATGTTCAGATATGCATGTTATGTATAAATTATATTACAGGTTGTTATTCTATGCATTGAAGCATAACATGTGGCCGAAAAAATCATGTGATTCGTGTAATCATCTGGGAAGTACACATTGTGATAGTAGGAATTAAATCGTGTATGCCATGTGTCACAAGAGTAAAACAGTATACGAATATAGTACATGTTGGGTAGATTCGGACTAGTATTCACAGTGTTACCTCCAAGGTACATTTATGTACAAGGTTAATTTTAAATGAATTTATTTAATTTGTTTAAAATTATTATGGATGAGAATATCAAGTAAATTCAAAAGGATTAAGATAAAAAGGATTGATTAATTAAAGATAATAATTAATTGATTCAAAGCACGACTTATCTTAAAAAATAATGATTAAATAATTGATTTCTAGTCTTAATAAATGTGTAATCCGTTTTATGTATATGGATGATCATGAGCTGGACCATACCTTTGTATGTGATTGGTTTACTTTTAATTTATTTAATTAAATTGTTGTCCTGCACGCCATCTCTCCTCATTAATATGTAGGGAATGCATGCCCATGGTTTCTTTTATATAAAACCCATTTTACCCCTCACCTATGCGTGAGTAAAAGCATATGTAATGGATGGAGCTCCCAAGATAGTGGAGACGATTCATGTTCGGAGCCGAGATAAAACCAATCCAAGAAAATACAATGTTGGACAAGTGGAAAACTATAAACACGAACCCTGACTAGTTCAAAGGTGTTTCTACCCTAGGTCAATAGTTAGTTTATCAACCGCTAGATAAACTAACCATTAGAATAATCCCATGATCATACATGTATTTTATTTTCTGTCAGTTACATGATTATTTCATTATGGATGTGTTGTCGAGATCACATAAATGAATGAATTAATATAAAAAGATTAAATTTAAATAAAATATATTATGCGTAAATTTTTTATCCGAACATGGTTAATGAATTAAATAAGCATCCACTTAAATATTAAAAAATAATTTGAGGGATAAATCAAGACAAAATTTATGCACAATGAAACAAAATCCTTCAACTAAATATTAAGTCAGACTAAGCCTTTCGTTACATGATTAAGTGAAAGACTCAATAAAACTATGTGTTTGACCTACCCTTTTTGGGACACTTACTTTTATAAAGGAATTTCTTATGAAAGTTTTGGGTTGAATTAACCATTTTACATCAAGAGGAGTAGCCCTTGCTATACTTGGTGTAAATTTAGAGGCAAGTGTTGAGAAAATACAAGTCAAGATTTATGGATTGGGGAGTCCACTCAATGGATCAAGGAGTTGTAAGCCCATAGTTAGCAAAGATCTGCATATCTAAATGCCTTCAAATAGCTTGACTAACCCTTGTTGGGGTTATGAAAAGGGGAATATGGATCCTTACCACTAGAATGTTCTAAAAATTAGACATTATGAGTTCAATGGTGAGGGATATTGGGACTTGATAAAATAGTAGGAGATTTAATAAAATAATTTTTTTTATTTCTCACAAAATTGTAATCAAGAAAAGTACTAATAATCTACTATTTCAATTGTAGAATTAAAATGAAAATCTTATCATCCACACTATCCCTGTGATCAATACAGGATAAATACAACCTTCTCACTGGCAGTAACTTCCAGGAATGACTTAGATGCCTTTGGGTTATTCTACGCCATGAACAGAAATCTTATGTACTAGTGTCCTCATTGCCTGATCCGTCCACCCAAGAGGCGAGTGATGATGAGTTCCTAGTCTATACGAAACATATTGTTAGGACCAAGATGATGATGAAGGTGGTGGTTTTCATGTGTTGTCTTTTGTTTTCAAAGAAGGAGTTGTTTTAATAAAGGAAGTCACCTCACTTTGCATTCAAGAGCATCAGATCCTATTTTATGAAAGAATCAAAATTTGTTTTGCATGCAAGAATATTTGATCCTATTTTGTGAAAGAATCAAAGTCTGTTTTTTGAAGGAATCGAATCATGTTTTTCAAAGAAATCAGAGTCTATTTTTCGAAGGAATTGGTGTCAGTTTTTTGAAGGAATCAGAGTCTATTTTTCGATGGAATCAGAACCTGTTTTTGAAGGAATCAAAGTCTACTTTTTGAGGGAATCAGATTCTACTTTTAAAGGGAATAAAAGTCTATTTTTAGAGAGAATCATATCCAGGTTTTCAAAATAATCGGAGCCTGATGTTTAGAGGAAACATAGTCTAATTTTTAGAAGAATTGGAGCCTGGTTTTTAGAAGAAATAGAGTCTGATTATCAGAAGAATCAGAGCCTGATTTTCAACAGAATTGGAGTTTGGTTTTTAGAAGAATTGGAGTCTACTTTTCAAAAGAAATGGATCCTGTTTTTTGAGAGAATCATAATGGAAGACTTGGTTTTTGTGATGGATAATTGTAGTCACCTTGACTATGATGATTTTAAATGTGATGATACTTTACTGATTTGTATTTCTCATAGATCATGAGTTAAAGTAAAAACATTTTATATAGGATTGATGGAAGAAATGAAGAATGTAATATTTGGTACAAAACTAAAAGGTGGTCCCAATGGGGTGAAGAGTGACACCAATGAAGTTGGTGAAGAATGGTGCTGAGTAAGAGTAGTGCCAAGTAGAGCGGTATCAAGAAGAATGGTGCTAAGAAGAGTTGTGCAAGAAGAGTGTTATCAAGAAGAATGATGCCAATTAGAGTTGTTCCAAGCAGAGCAGTGTCAAGAAAGGCACTTCCAAGTAGAGTTGTGCAAAGAAGAGCGATGTCAAGAAAATAGGTGCCAAGCAGAGTTGTGCCGAGTAGAGTGGTGTCAAGAAAAGAGATGCCAAGTATAGATGTTCTAAGAAGAGCGGTACCAAGGAGAGAAAAGTTGTTGAAAAATAGTGTTGAGAAGTCTAGTGCTGAAGAAAATTTGTGCCAAGGAGAGCGGTACCAAGAAAAGTGGTGCTGAAAAAAAGGTGTTACTGATGGTTGTTGAAAATGTGATTCCAATTGCTGATGAAAAAGTGATGTCGATGGAAGAGTGGTGCTGATGGGAAGCGGTACCGAGTAGAGTGAAATTGTGTTGTTGGTGGAAGGTGATGTCGATGAAGGCGGTACTGATAATGAAGATGATACCGATAATGAAGATGATACCGATGATGAAGGAGATGTCGAGAGAAAGGTTTTCTGGCATCAGGATGAATGTAATCAGAAATAATCGTACCCAAGATGATTGGAACCTAATTTTATTGTATCTAGAAAGACTCTTGCTCTGGTTGGTCTTCAAATTCTTCATCTTGTGGGTTAAGTGAAGTAAAGAAGAAGCTTTTTTTTTCTCAAGTGGGTCAAGAGAATTGAAGAAGAAGTATGCCTTTCGCCAAGTGGATCAAGATCTGTGAAGAAGAAGTGTTTTGTATCAAGTGGGTCAAGAAAGAAGAAAAGAGATGAATATTTCTGAATAAATTTTCAAGGAGGAGCTGAACACTTACAAGATTTTGATTCAAATTGGTTCTGAAGATTCAGACTCTGGAATCGGCATGGGAGAATTAGAATCTAATGATTGGACCCTTGTTGAATGTTGGAGTCTGATTAGAAGAGGTAAAGGTTGAAGAAGTTTTGAGTAGAATCGAGAATCATTGACAAAGTCATAATTGCTTCTAGATTTTAGGGGGAGATGAAAATTTGGGTGAATTTAGGTGAGCGGGAAAACGAATTTTGAATTCTCTCCAAACCTTTTTGTGTCACCTATAAAAGGTGAGAGAAAGTACATTGTACTTGTGATGTCTGTGATCGAAGTACTATTCATCACAGAAGAGAGAGAATCTCTGATTGTTTAGAGAGAGAAAGTGATACCAGCTATCTTGTATTGAATATACTTTTTCAGGAAGGATTATGTGTTTGGATAAATGTGGTATAGGGCTAAGTTAATTGGAATCTGCTTATTGTACCGAGATGAACTAATCGGAATAGGATTTCCATACTGGGTTTCACCGTACTAGGTTTCTCAGACTGAGGAAGAATCAGAATAGATTTTTCTTACAGGGTTTTATCGTACTGATAATTTTTGGACTGAGGAAGAACTTTACTAAGTTTCAGCGTACTCAGGGATTGAAGTGGTACCAATTCAACTGTGTCAGGAGAATCAGATTCAAGAAAATTGGACTGGGAAATAGGACTCTAAGTTTCTTAAAATAAGTCCAAGAAGTTATTACCTTTCTTCTGGGTAAGAAATTGAAGGATTGTGTTACATTTGAATATACTTGTTGAATTGAAAAGAAGCACATGTAATACGAGTTGTTACAAAAGAAGTTGTTTTACCCTATTGTGCTAAGAGGGTGCACACACACTAGTGGGATTGTTTCTTAGTGCTAAATGAGTGTAAGGGTACATCCTACTCGTTGTAATCCAAGGATTTTTTTTCTAATGAATTGTATGGTATTGGATTGTTTCAAACCATACCAAGGATGTAGCTATTCTTATTGAATAGTGAACCTTGTAAATATTTGTGTTCCTATGGATATTTTTTTGTTTTGTTTTAAATGGGGAATTGAATCTTTAACAGGAGGAAAAGGTTATTTCAACTGAAAGGGAACTTAAAAGAAAAAAAGTACCACTAATTCACCCCCCCCCCTCAGTGATACATTACACTGACTGAGCACTTTCAAGTGGTATCATAGCTGAAGGTTCCCTTATTTTTCCTTGATGATGTAAAACTATAACTGTGTGAACAATAAAGGTATTCTGGTCTTTTATGGAAAGAATTATCATATCTGGAAAGATAGAATGTTACCATATCTTATGTCTATCAGTTATGATGTTCTTGAAGCTGCAACAGTTGGGTTTCCCCCCATTGATGTTAATGTTCCACTTACACCTGTTGACAATAGGTATCTTGAGAATGATGGAAGGCCAAGAATATTATATTATCATCACTTTCTGAAAGTGAATTCTTGAGAGTGAAAGGTGTTTCCACAAACAAAGGTATATGGGACAAACTGAAGAACATATATAAGGGAAATACAAAAGTTAAGAAGGCAAAGCTTCAAATTTAGAGGTTAAAGTATGAAGACTTGAAGATGGGTGAACATGAATTTGTTTGAGATTTCTTTACTAGGGTGAATGATATTGTAAGTATTATTAGATGAATTGGTGAAAAGATGGATGACTCTACAGTTGTTGAAAAGATCTTGAGAATCCTACCTGAAAAATTCAATGCAAAAGTTTCTTAATTAGAAGACAAAGATCCTGAGACATTATCTCTTGATGACTTTCATATCACTATTATTACTTATGAAATAAGAAGAGAGAAAACTATGAAGAACAAGGAAAAAGTTGATAGAGAAATGTCTTTCAAGGCTGTGAAGAAGGAGAATTGAAAGAAGATTGTTATCAAAGAAGAAGATGGTGATTCTGACTTTGAAGATGAGGTATGGAAAAATCTTAATGATATCTTATACTTATTTTCTAAGAATGTGAAAATAGGTATAGGGAAATACAAAGGGAAACTTCCCTTAAAGTGTTTTGAATGCGGAGACATTGTTCACTTTGTGACTAATTGTCCTCAAAGAAAGAATGAAGAGGATAATGATGAAGAAGAAATAAATCTAAAAAGATCGTGGAAGAAAAAGAATGTTAAAGGAAATATAGGTAAAGAAAATAAATTCTTCAAGACCAAAAGAAGTTTCCTATCTAAAGATGAAGAAGAAGAATGAAGTGATGTTGAATCTGGAAATTCTATTGAGTATGGTATTGAAAATACTTTCATTGTAATAGTGAATGATAAAGAATACAAAAGCAGAAGCTCTAAAGAAGAAGAAGAAACTCAACTTGAAATGAATTTGAAAGAAGAGTTGAATGAATGTCTAAGAAAGACCAGAAGGCTTGAAAATCAAAACAAGAAATTGAAAGATGAATGTTCTTCAGTATACAATCAAGAAGGTTTTTCTGATGAGAAAGATAATATTGTAAAAGATATTGATTATTTTAAGAAGACACTTGAAGATGAGAAGAATCATAATGAGCATCTGGAAGTTAAGCTAAAGGCAAAAGAAGAAGAGTTGGGGATTGTTCAACAAAAACTCTTAGAATCTAAATTGAGAAACACAAGATTTCAAAACTCTATCATTGAGGTTGGTGAAAGTTCTCAACATGAGAATCTGAATAAGGTTCAAAAAAAGATACATCCAAAGGTTTATAAGTATAGTGGAGTTGATTCTATTAAGAAGAATGCTGGGAAAGTTGTCTATGTAGCCAAGACCAACAATGCTAGGAATTCTGAAGCCTTAAGGAAACCTAAGTCTGAAAATGTCTTGAAACAATCTGAATCCAGGATGGTTTCAAATACTTATGATTCCAATAAAATAGTAAAGAATAATAATAACCTTGTTGATAACAAAAATGTTGGTGGCTCAGAAAGAAACGCAAAGAAAGTGGTTGATAAATGAATTCATGATCAGTACAGAGGTTTTAGAGGAAGATGTTCTTTATATGGGTATTGATGGTATTATAGAGGATTCGGGCATATAGTAAGTATGTGTTGTTTTAACCAACAACATTACTATTATCCCATAGGTTATGGAAGTTAGATATTGGGGGGGGAGTCAATCTCCTCAAAGAAAGAATAATGTGAAGGTTGCTGAAAAGAAGTTTGAAAAGAATGGAATGAAGATTGAAAATAGATTCTAGACCCTTGAAACTATCTGTGAGTGATTTGAACAACCTGGACATGTTGAAAAAGGATGTCTTGTTTTGTTACTAGCTCAACAAAATATTCTTAATTCTCATAAGTTGAAGGTGGATAAACAAATTATAGAAGAAAATATTTTTTTGTTGAAACTGCATTGAAATCCATAAAAGGATCTGGATACTTGATAGTGGGTGTTCCTCGCACATGATAGGAAACTTGAAGTTGTTGAAGGATGTGAATGATTTTAAAGAAGTCACTATGACATTTGGAAATAATGAATCACTGAAAATCAAAGGTGTTGAGACAACCATAATTGGGGAAGAAAAGATGAAATCCAAGAAAACATTATATGTTGATGGGATGAAGCACAATCTGTTAAGTGTTTCATAATTATGTGATGAAGGTAATGAAGTTGTCTTAAAAAAAGATGGGTTTTTTGTGAAAAGTGAAGAAGATTGGAAGATTGTTACAAGAGGGAAACATACAAAAGGGAACTTGTTTTGGGTTAGTGATACACAAAACTCTTATTACATGAGCATGATGGAAGAGAATCAGTTGTGGTATAAAAGGCTTGGACACATGTGTCATAGAAACATGAACAAGCTATCTAAAAGACATAGTGTTCGAGATATATCTGATTTTCTAAGAAGAAGAGATTGGTGTTGCACTATCTGCTAGAAAGGTAAGATTACAAATGTTGTGCATAAGAAAGTTGATATTTATTCAAAGAAACCCCTGGAGCTAATACATTTGGATATATTTGGGCCAATGACAAAGAAATAAACAAATGTAAATAAGTACTTCGTTTCTTTTATTAATGATTTTACTCACATTACTTGTGTTATGTTTATGAAACAAAAATTAAATTCTTTGTATTGTTTAAAAGTTTCAGAAGAAAAGGTAAGAAAGAATGTGAATGTCCTATAAAGAAGTTGAGAACAGATAATGGTGGTGAATACAGCCGTGAAGAGTTTGAAGACTATCTTGAGAATCATGGAATTCGGGATGAGTATAGTTCTCCATATATACACTAAAAAAATGGGGTTGCTAAAAGAAAGAACAGAAGCTTGGTGGAAATGAGAAGAACCATGTTACTTGAACATGGCCTTTCTCATTACTTTTGGAGGCAATCCATGAGTAATGTTGTTTATATTTAGAAGTAGTGTTTTTACAGGCCTCAATCATCTATGACTCTATATGAATTGTTTTATGGAAAAACTCTAAGTTTGAATCATGTTAGAGTTTTTGGGAGTCCATGCATCATAAATAAGAAAGGTGGAAACTATGGTAAGTTTGAGAATAAAGGTGAGGATGGAATCTTTCTTAGCTATGCTTCAGAAGGAAGAGGTTATAAATTCTTCAACAAAGAAACAAACAGAATTGTTGATTCTGTTAATGTGAAAGTTATCGAAAGTAGTGGGAAAGAAGAACCTTTTGAAGTAGAAAAGAAAGTTGAGAAAGTTAAAGAAAGAAATTCTAGTAAGGATACAACAATTGTATACCTTCTCAAGAAGAATAATTGGACTCATCTATTTCCAGTGATGGGAAAGATAATCAAAAGTCTTATTATAAGCTGAGGAAATAGGTGGAAGTTAAGAATATAATTGGTGATCAACATCAGAATATTCAAACTAGGAGAACAACAAAATTCATTACACATACTTCATTATATTCAAAAGTGGAACCAAATGATGTGAAAGAATCCTTTGAGCATCAAGAATGGGTTCAAACCATGAATGAAGAGTTGAATCAGATTGAAAAGAATAATACATGGGAACTCATACCCAAACCTGAAAACAAAATCATTATTGGCACAAAATGGGTTTTCTGAAACAAGTGGAATGAGGAAGGTGAATTTATTAGAAACAAAGAAATATTTGTTTGCAAAGGGTATTCTCATATTGAAGTAATTGATTTTGATGAAATATTTTCTTTGATGGCTAGATTGGAAACTATAAGAATATTTCTTACTATTGTTGCACAACGATGCTACAAGATCTTTCAAATGGATGTTAAATCTGCATTCTTGAATGGTGATCTTGAAGAGGAAGTTTATATTGAAAAACCTTGTGGATTTGTTGTTAGGAAAGATGGGAGTTATGTGTGCAGGTTGAAGAAAGCCTTGTACGGGCTAAAACAAGCTCCAAGTTCATGGTATTCTAAGTTGGATACTTGCTTAAGGAAGATGAACTTTAAGAAAGGGAGTGTGTATAACAATATGTATATTAAATAAAGTCAAGATTGTTACTTCATTATGATAGTTTATGTTGATGATATTATCTTTGCTGAGAATGATGAAAGAAGTTGTGAGAGATTTTCTAAAGAGATGAACATGGTTTTTGAAATGTCCATATTGGGGAAATGAAATACTTTCTTGGATTATAAATCTTGAAAAAGAAAGAATATATTTTTCTTTCCTGATAAAAGTATGCTAAGGAACTTCTTAAGAAGTTAATCATGGAAAACTCAAAACCTATTTCCACACCAATTTCAGTGGGAACAAAGCTAAGTAAAGATGGTGAAGGAAAGGAAGTTGATTAGAAAGAGTATTGGAAGCTGATTGGAAGTTTGTTGTATTTGACTACCTCGAGACCTGATATTGTCTATGTTGTAACCTTATGTATAAGATTTCAAAGTGCTCCTAAAGAATCACATATTATTGCTGGAAAAAGAATCCTCAGATACATCAAAGGCATAACAGAATTCAGAATCAGGTATTGAAGCTCAGATAACATTGACTTGTTTGGATATTCAGATGCATATTGGGCAGAAAACACTGATGATAAAAGATCCACATCTGGTGGAGTGTTCTTTATGGGAAAGAATTGTGTTAGATGGAATTCTAAGAAATATAATTCAATAACTCCCAGTACAGCTAAAGTTGAGTATGTTGTTTCCACTCAAGTCACTACTCAACTTATGTGGATGAAGACACAAGTGAAAGATTTTCTTATTGAAGTTAAGCTACCCTTGCTCTTAGGGTGTGATAATCAAAGCATAATCAATATCACTAGGAATCATGTCCAACATTCTCATTCAAAGCATATTGATATTAAATGTCATTTCATCAAATATCATGTGGAGAATAATGAATTTAAGCTTTAATATGTTTCGACATCATAACAAGTGGCTGACATTTTCACAAAACCTTTGCCGAAGGAATCATTCTTAAAATTGAGGTTGAACATGGGTGTCCAACCTCTTTCACTTCAAGGATAAGGTATGTTGTTCTGTCCCCTATCTCTTCTTACCTTTGGATTGTTTTGTCAAGGGGGAGAATTGTACTGTTTCATAAATATATTGCATAAAAGAGAGAGTTGTGGGTAAGTTATGAATTCAACATTGTTTAGTGTGTGAACTATTCTAACTATTTTTTGGATTGGTTGTAGGAAAGAAATTGTTTTTCTTCCAGGAAGGTTGAAGAAGAGATGTGTTAAAGAAAGAGTAAGTCATAATCACTACTTTTGGAAAGCATGGTTTTTATTATAATGATTCTTGTTTCCTACAATGAGTTAGCTCATGTAGGCTTATAATTGTTGATAAATAATCCATTTCTTGAGGATACAAAGTTCGGTGATTTATGAAAATTTGGTTGACAGTAAAATCTAAAGGGGGAGATTGTTAGGAAAAATTTGATGATGAAGGTGGTGGTTTTCATGTGCTGTTTTTTTTTTGACAAAGAAGGAGTTGTTTGATGAAAGGAAGTCACCTCACTTTGCATTCAATAGGATCATATCCTTTTTTGAAAGAATCATAATTTTTTTGCATGCAAGAGGATTGGTTCCTGTTTTGTGAAAGAATCAAAGTCTATTTTTTGAAAGAATCTAATCATGGTTTTAAAAGAAAATAGAGTTTGATTTTTGAGGTAATCAGAGCCTGTTTTCAAATAAATCAGAGTTGGATTTTCAAAAGAATCAGAGTCTATTTTTTTAACAAATCAGAGTCTGTTTTTCAATGGAATCAAAGCCTGTTTTTTGAAGGAATAAGAGTATAATTTTTGAGGGAATCAGAGTCTACTTTTTGAGAGAATTAGAGACTTATTTTTAAAATAATCAGAGCCTTATTTTTAGATGAAACAGAGTCTGATTTTTAGAAGATTCATAGCCTGATTTTTAGCAGAAATGGAGTCTGATTTTTAGAAAAATCAGAGCCTAATTTTTAGAAGAATCAGAGTCTGATTTTCATAAGAATTGGAGTCTACTTTTTAGAACAAACAGAGCCTATTTTTTGAGATAATCATAATGGAAGACTTGGTTGTTTTGATGGAGAATTAGAGTCACCTTGACTACGATGATTTTAAATGTGACGATGCTTTGCTGATTTTTATTTCTCATAGATCATGAGTTAAAGTAAAAACATGTGATGAAATCTTGATGGAAGAAAGGCGGAAGGAAAAATTTAGTACCAAACTGAAAGGTGGTATCGATGGGGCGAAGAGTGACACTCATGAAGTTGGTGAAGAATGGTTTCGAGGAAGAATAGTGAAAAAGAAGAGAAGAATCAAGAAGAACGGTGCCAAGCATAGCTATACCAAGAAGAGTGGTATTAAGAAGAATAGTGCCAAGTAGAAATGTGCCAAGAAGAGTGGTGTCAAGAAAGATAGTTCCAAGAAGAGTTGTTCCAAGTAGAGCAGTGTCAATAAAAGCGGTGCCAAGAAGAGTTGTGCCAGGAAGAGCGGTGTAGAGAAAAGAAATTCCAAGAAGAGTTATGCCAAGAAGAGAAGTTCCAATGAGAGTATAGATTTTGAAAAGTGGTGATGAGAAGTCCATTTCTAAAGAAAAAAAGTGGTGCCAAGGAGAGAAATGCAAAGAAAAGAGGTGCGGATAAAAAGGTGGTATTGATGGCCATTGAAAATGTGATGTCGATGGCCAATGAAAATGTGATGCTGGTGAAAGCGATGTTGATGGAAGAGTGGTGTCGATGGGAAGTGGTATCGAGTAGAGTGAAGTCATGTCATTGGTGGAAGGTGATGCTGATGAAGGCAGTACCGACAATGAAGACAGTATAGATGATGAAGGAGATATTGAGAGAAAGGTTGTCTGGCATCAAGATGAATGTAATCAGAAAGAATTGTACCCAAGATGATTGGAACCTAATTTGATCATATCCAGAAAGACTCTTGATTTGGTTGGTCTTCAAATGACTTCATCTAGTGGGTCAAGTGAAGTAAAGAAGAAGCTTTTTTTCTCAAGTGGGTCAAGATAATTGAAGAAGAAGTATGCCTTTTTCCAAGTGGGTCAAGAGATATGAAGAAGAAGTGTTTTGTATCAAGTGAGTCAAGAAAGAAGAAAATAGGTGGAGATTTCTGAATAACTTGTTGAGGGGGAGCTGAACACGTACTTATAAGATTTTGATTCAAATTGGTTCTAAAGATTCGAACTCTGGAATCGGTATGGGAGAATCAGAATCTAATGATCGGACCCTTGTCAAATGTTGGAGTATGATTAGAAGAGGTAAAGGTTGAAGAAGTTTCGAGAAGAATATAGAAGTGTTGAAAATGTTAGAATTGCTTCAAGATTTTAGTGGGAGATGAAAATTTGGGTGAATTTATGTGAGCGGGAAAACAAATTTTGAATTCTCACCTAACCATTTTGGTTCACCTATAAAAGGCGAGAGAAAGTATATTGTACTTGTGATGTATGTCAGTGGAGTACTGTTCATCGCAGAAGAGAGAGAAGCTCTAACTATTCGGAGAGAGAAAGTGATATTGGCTATCTTGTATTGAATATACTTTTTTAGGAAAGATGATGTGTTTGGATGGCTATGGTACAGGGATAATTTAATTGGAATCTGTTTGTTGTACCGAGTTGAACTAATCGAAATAAGATTTCCATACTAAGTTTCACCCTACTGAGTTTCTCAGACTGAGGAAGAATTGGAATAGAGTTTTCTTATAGGGTTTTATCATACTAAGAATTTCTGGATTGAGGAAGAACTATATTGAGTTTTAGCGTACTCAGGGATTGAAGTGGTACCGATTCAGCTATATCAGGAGAATCGGATTCAAGAAAATTAGACTGGGAAATCAGACTCTAAGTTTCTTAACATAAGTCTAGTAAGTTCTTACCTTTCTTCTGGGTAAGAAATTGAAGAATTGTGTTACATTTGAATATAATTGTTGAATTGAAAAGAAGCTTAGGTAACATGAGTTGTTACAAAATAAGTTGTTTACCCTATTGTGCTAAAAGGGTGCACACAAACTAGTTGGATTGTTTCATAGTGCTACACGAGTGTAAGGGTACATCCTACTCGTTGTAATCCAAGGATTGTTTTCTAGTGTATTTTATGGTATTGGATTGTTTCCAACCATACCAAGGATGTAACTATTCTTATTTAATAGTGAACCTTGAAAATACTTGTGTTCATGTGGATATGTGTTTTTTTGTTTTCAGTATGGAATTGAATCTTTAACAGGAGGTGAAAGTTATTTCAACTGAAAGGGAACTTAAAGGAAAAAATAGTATCACTGATTCACCCCTACCCCTCTCAGTGATACATTACACCGACTGGGCACTTTCACATATGAACGACGCGGTTGACGTTCAATGTTTGATGCTTTCATCATTGTCGAGTGAACTCATGAAATCTCATGAAAACATGGATGCATATAGCATGCTTGAGCACCTCTTTGGTCTTTACTAGGAGATAGATAGACATGAACAATTTGAGATATCCAAGGCACTCTTTCAGAGTAAGCTTGGAGAGGGTAGCCCAACTGGGCCTAACATAGTCAAGATAATTGTCTATATTAAGAGTCTAGGGGTTCTAGGGTTTAAAACCCATGAAGAACTGGCATCGATCTCATTATTACATCACCCCCTCTGATATTCTCCAGTTTTGTTCTGAATTTTAATATAAACAACATTGAGAAGTCTCTACGAGATCTTATTATCCTAGTTTTCCAAGTGGATAAAGACATGAAGCATGAAAAGCCTTCTATCCTTATGGTGAATAAAAGGAAAGGGAAGGAAAAGATCTTTAGGCCCAAAGCTTCTTCATGCCCTTCCAAGAAAAGGAAGATCAAATGAGACTTAAGGGAACAAGAAGATTTATGTTTCGCATGTGACAAGAAGGCCCATTGGAAGAAAAACTACACCCAGCTAAAGAAGAAAGGGGAATATTTAGGTGCATTTGTCATCGAGTGCAATTTATTTGTTTTAAAAAATTGGGTATTATATATGGATTTTGGTGCTCACATATGTATTCAAATATAAAAACCAGGTAGATTCAGAAAAATTAACCAAGGGGAGGTATATCTATGAGAATCCAACGGAGCCAGACTTGCTGTTGTAGGTATCAGGGACTACCACCTCAGGTTTCCAACTAGGATGGTCTTGGTTTTAAAGGGTTGTAATTATGTTCCTTCTGTGACCAAAAACATTATTTCTTTATCCATACTAGATACAAATGGATTTATTTTCAAGTTTAGAAATGAATGTTTATTCTTTTATAAAGAAAACATTTGTTATGGTAAGGCACATTTACATAATGGTCTTTATGTGTTGGATTACACAAACTAAGTAATGGAAATCGATAACGAAGTTACTTCACATGACGCATACCACACCCAACTTTGAAATCACTAGCTAGGTCATGTAAATGAGAAATTCTTGACAAAATTACATCAAGATGGATATTTATATTCTTTTGAACTAAAACTACTTGGTGTATGTCACGCATGTTTATAAGGTAAAATGACCAAAACAACCTTTAGTGGAAAAGGTGAAAGGGCTAAAGAGCTTCTTAAATTAGTTTATACAGATGTGTGTGGACCATTTCCAGTTGAAGAAAGGGGTGGGCACTCATACTTCATAACTTTTACTGATGATTTTAGTAGATATGGATATATTTAATTAATGAGGTATAAGTTGGATTATTTTGATAAGTTCAAGGAATACAAGAATGAAGTTGAGAACCATCTTAGTAATAAGATTAAGAAACTCTACTCAAATTGAGGTGGAGAGAATCTTAATCAGGACTTCATTGATTACTTATGAGAGTTTGGGATCCTATCCAAACTCACTCCTCTTTACACGCCTCAATGGAATGGTGTAAGAAAAAGGAGGAACCACGCCTTATTAGACATGGTGAGATCAATGATGAGTCATGCAAGCATTTAATTATCCTTTTGGGGATATGCGTTACAAACATTGGAACACATACTAAACCAAGTACCAACTAAATCAATAAATGGTATTCCATACAAGTTTTGGAGTGGAAGAAAAGACATGTTATCGAATTTACATGTGTGGGGAAGTGAAGCATTTGTTAAGGCCTCTTCAGGTAACAAACATACACCCCGAGGCACAAAGTGTACCTTTATAGGTTACCCCAAGGAAACAAGGGAGATATTACCTATATAACCCCTCAGAAAAAAGGGTTATAGTGAAAATACACGCCATATTCCTTGAGAGGGAACACATCTCTAAAAGATATAGTGGGAATGAGATAGACTTAGATGAAGTCGAGGCTCAAGGTACACAAGAGTTGGTATAGATTCATATTCCACAAAGCCCCGTGGAAGAAGAATATGTTCCAGAGACACAAGAACTGTGTAGGAATAAAAGAGAGGTTATAGAACTAGAACGATACTGTTTTCTAGTTACTGAGGATGATGAATCATTATTAGTTGATAATAATGATCCTCTAACCTACAAGGAAGCAGTAAGTGGCACAGATACTGCCAAGTGGCAAGAATCTATGAAATTTGAAATGGATTCCATGTACCAAAACCAAGTCTGGATTTTGGTAGATCCTCCAGTAGATGTAAATATTGTTGGTTACAAATGGGTATTCAAGAAGAAACTGGACATGTAAGGACAAGTTATTACCTATAAGGCGCGACTGGTTGTAAAAAGGTTTAAAAAGTGTTAAGATATTGACTATAATGAAACCTTTTCACCAGTTTCAATGATGAAATCCATCAGAATTCTACTAGACATTGCCGCTTACCATGACTATGAGATTTTGAAAATGGATGTAAAAATAGCCTTCCTTAATGGGAACCTTCAGGAAGATGTCTACATGACACAACCTAAAGGGTTTTTGACTCCACATGATTCCAATAAGATATGTAAGTTGCAAAAAACCATTTACAGATTAAAGAAAACATCCAGGTCATGGAACATTATTTTTTATGAATCCATAATGGAATTTGGTTTTATAAAGAATGAATGTGATCCTTGTTTCTACAAATAGTTTAATGGGAGTGTAGTCATTTTCTTAATAGTATATTTTGATGAAATATTACTTATTGGAAATGAAATACCAATTTTAAAGTCTGTTCGGGCTTGGTTGAATAAATACTTCTCCATAAAGGACTTGGTCCAGGAAACATATATTCTTGGGATAAAGATCCATCATGATAGATCTAAGAGGTTTCTCAGCCTAATTCAAAGTAAATACATTGACAAGATACTGAAGAGATTTAGTATGGAACAATACAAGAGGGGATTGTTGCTATCATCACATGGAATACATCTTTCTAAGAAAATGTGTCCTCAAATACATAAAGAAACAAAGATAATGGAAAGGATTCCATAGGCATTAGTGATTGGGTCAGTCATTTATGTTATACTATGTACTAGGATAGATGAAGCATACACATTGAGTGTGGTATGAAGATATCAAGCGGATCCAGGTGACTTCCATTGGATGGAATTCAAGACTACCCTTAAGTATCTGAGGTCTACTAAGGATATGTTTCTGGTTTATGGAGGAGATGAGGAACTAGTCATCATAGGATATGTAGATGCTAGTTTCCAGACTGATCAAGATGACATGAAGTCACATACGGGATACATATTCACTTTTAATGGAGGTTTTATGAGCTGGAAGAGCTCAAAGCAGGGTTTGGTTATAGATTATATAGTAGATTCCGAGTATATCGCAGCTTTTGAGGAAGCTAAAGAAGCTGTTTGGATGCACAACTTCATCCAAGAGCTGGATGTGGTACCTAGCAGTAAAGATTCCATCACACTCTATTGTGATAATACTGCATCGGTGGATCTTGCAAAATAGCTGAGGTCACATTAAAAGACAAATCACATACTCCAGAATTATCATCTCTTGAGGCATTTTTCTCAGATAGGTGAAGTTACAGTGAGTAGTATTTCCACAGAAGATAATGTGGCAGACCACTTGACTAAAGCCTTGACTTAGCAGAAACATGATTATCATGTGAGGTCTAGCAGAATGAAAGTCATATGCAGTTAGCTCTAGTCCAAGTGAGAGTTTATTAGAGTTGGTGTCCTAGAACCAACTATTTTTACTTTTATTACATGAATATTTAATGTATTAAATTATTATTACATATTGTTCATTGTTCTGTATGAATATTATTTAATAATGTCCTAGATTATTTTTCGCATTGATAAGGTCATAGCAGTTCCCCGCAATGATGAGAACCTTGAAGTGATATGAAAATATTCTAAATATAGTTCCGTGGTTGGATAACATACTATAATGGGTTGCACAGTATATAGACCATTAGGTGCGAGTAATCGTAAGCAGATGAGACTTCTTCTCATGAAGTTCACACTTGGTAATCTCCAAGATGGGAGATTATGAGAACAGACCCGCCAGTAGGAATTCCACATGTTTTGGTGTCATCAGATATTACTATCAGAGAGCATGTGTTATGGTCCTTAGACTTTAATATTATCATTAATATGTGTCAGGACTCACGCAATTAGATTTGCTAAAGAAAATCATCATGCAATATGTTAGCGGGATATAGGGTACATTGGGTGATTCAGGAATGACATGTTATTAATGGATAAGTCGGGAAAGGATTTGTCCCTTCCATATTTATGGAAGTTGATATCTTGACCCTTTGATTCAAATATAACCGTCACCCAAAATTCCATGTCCATGTTGTATCGATGTGTTTATTTTAGGTAGTTCAAACAATTATGTATCAAGCATACAGGTTGATGGCATCGTCTTGCAACCTGCTTGATGATATATTAAGACAAAGGGATTATATTACACAGTGAGCGTTCGTAAGTGGATGTCGTCATTACGACTTTAAGTTCTTTTTCTCAGGTGCCTTGACTCATTGCTAGATAGTAATCTTGGACTTTAGGCAAGCCTGCCTAATGCCAATGAGAAAGAATCCTAGAGGGTCTCACACTAAGTGTTTTTAGTGGTCTCAATTAAATTCTATTTGAATTTAATTAATGGAATAAATATTATTCTCAAGATCAAGGAATAATTTTATTCAAGTTAAAATGATTGTATAATTTAAAAAAAATATTGATTCACCAGATTGTGAATAAAATATATTTATTTTATTGAACATTTAATAAATATTTATTTACTACTTTGTGAATAATATATTTATTTAAGAGAATAAAATATTTATTCAGGTATTTAATAAATACAAGAGGAGTTCGAACAGGACCGAGACCATGTCTGTTGGTGAAATAATTATTTACAAGACTGTAAATATCATTTATTTATTTTGCACAAGTTACCACACCACAAAATAATAATATTTTCATTATTATTAGTTTGCATGAGATTTCATTAATGGTTCCATTTTGTGTAAGTTGGTGCAACAAAAAATAATAATACTATTATTAGTATTATGTTTCATGGGATTACATTAAAGGTTATAATTGTATTTAATGGTTATTATGCAATTAAATATTGTAACTGAAATATCAGCTCTATAAATAAATGCATACGTCTATTGTGTAAATCATGCAAATCAAATTCCCAGTATGGAATAGAGAATTGTTAAGCGCAAAAAATTCTCTCTTGACTCATACACACTCTCCCTCTCAAGAATGAGAAGCCCAAGGGAGAAGCTCTTCAAGACCGAAGAAAGAACTATCAAGAACGATCAATGCAAGACATTCGATTCACCGCAATAGCACTCGAAAATTGAGTGGTGTTGCTCAAAGACCATCGGAGCACATGTGGATCACTGTTAGAGGGATTCTACCCTTAGATCCTCCTAATCACAACAAAGACAATCCGGAAGGGCCATTTCGGACAACCAACGATCTTCAACGAAGAAAGTACCTAAGTCTAGGAAATTAATTACTTTAGTTTTTAATTAAATTAATTATAAACGTGATGTGCAAGATCCACTCTCTCAGTTCCGGTGTTTTCTTTCTTTATCTATTTCCTTGATCCAATCCATGGATACTAGGGTTTATTATCGTATTGATCCCAGATTGATCATCGGTTATAGAAAAATCAAAGTTGGGACCACCACCCAATGTGCTTCAACTATGCCCAGAACTAGCATCAATAAGGGGAATGTTCAAATTATCCTAAGAGAAGATTTACGTCAAAGTTTCATTCAGTTCAAGTTTAGATTTTCCACTCATGCATTGAGGGAAGGGATCAGGTTGTTTGATTGTTTGATGTGGTTGTGGTTCCTTCACATTCTCATTGGGTTTTTCAGAATATGAGGGTGGTTCTTCATCATTATCACGTGATGTTGAAGCTTTTAATGGTTCTGGAATGGTTTTTTTGGGTTTTTCAAGGGATTTCTTACTTCTTAAGACATTCACTACTTGTGGTTGTTCATGAGAGGTTTGTGTGTAACTGGATTCTCCCCTTAATGTTGAGGATAATACCACCTGAGTAGGCATGGGTGTCTTTCCAGTTTTAATGGTTTATAATTCATGTTTAATGGATGAGACTTCTAAATTCATTTTCTCCATTTGTTTACACAATTGTTCATGGATTGGGAGAGGGACATATTGGGTAGGGGATTGTGCTGGTTGGTTTATCCCAGGAGGATACTTTAGTTGTTGGTTTGGATGTTGAATGGGTTGTTGGATGGGTTGTTAGTATTGTATAGGAGGATGTTGATATTGTATCAGTTGTGGTTAGAACTTATTATGGGTTTGAAAATTCTATGGAGGGTAGGGGTTTGGTCCTTGTGGGTGATTGGGTTGCTGGTTATCTTTCCAACGGAATCCTGAATAGTCATTGTATGTTGGATTGAAAATGTTTTGGTACTGTGGATTTTGAAAGTTTATAGCATTGACTTTCATTGTTTGTCCTCCTAAAAAACATCCTTTATGGAAGGGATATTTGGGAATTTTTTGGTCTTTTGGTCATGTTTTTCACAAATTGTGCAAACAGGGTCAAAAAGTTGGATTTCTTGGACCTTCCTAAGATTGATCTCTTCAACCTTCCTAGTGAGTGCAAAAATTTTTGCACTAAGGATTTCTTCTTCACTAAGAGTGTGAATTCAACCATATTTTTGTGGCTTCTCATATCAAGTTGATGTTCCCCATGTTTGATTTTGTTCAGCCGGTCCTTCTAGATACTCGTAAGCATCATTTGAGGCTTTGTTCTTGAAGGTTCCGTTACGCATCATGTCAATGAATTGTTTGTTTCCCAGACCCAACCCTTCATAGAAGATTTGTAATTGTTATGGTATTGAAAATACAATGTGAGGTACCATGTTGAATGTGTCTTTGAACCTTTCCCATGCTTCATAAAATAAATCCCCTTATTTTTCAAAAAAAATGGATACTCTTTTTAAGTGCAATTGTTTTGTGATGAGGGAATTATTTTTTGTAGAATTCTCTTTGTAATTGGTCTCATGAGTGGATTTATGCAGGTCTCATATTGTTTAACCAATTATTTTCTAAATCCTTTAGTGATAAAGGAAAGATCCTCATCTTAGATAACTCAATTTGATGTGGTAAGAACATGGTTTCAATAATGTCGTTGAACTCCTTGACATTAAGGTATGGAATTTCCGACTCCATCCCATGGAAGGTTGGAAAGTGGTTTAGGACATTAGGTTTGAAGACATAGTGGAATTATCCTAGGTAAGAATGTATAATTCATGACGGTGAATTGGTCCAGGAAGTTGTGAGGTAGTCATTTAGGTTTTGATTGACTGCATTCCCCAAGTTTGGGGCTGCCTCATTGGATTTCCATTTTGGTTCTCGCCTAGGTTTATGAGTTGGTTTCTTTGAAGATCCTCTATTGAAATAGGCTCAATTTTTGAATTTGGAGTATTAAGAGGATTTGTATATAATGGAAAGAGACTCCTACATGTTCTTGACTCCCGAACTCCAGGACTATCCACCCTAATTAGATGATTTGATTAGTCAAAGGTATAGGCGGACATGCACTAAGAAAAGTGAAAAAAGAAAGAAAGGGGAAAAGATAAGAGAAATTGGATGAGAATAGAGAAATGGGTGAGAATATAATGAGTGTCAAGATGACTTACTTGGGTCCCTAAAAAATATTCCAAAATTTGATCTCACCCAAACTTACCCTACAGGTAGAAGCAGTTGTTGTAGTACAGGTAGGGGTCGAATCCACAGAGACCTAAGAAGAAACCTACATACATTTACATTCTACAGAGGATTGGATATGAAGTTTCCAACTTGAGGGTTTATTTGAGATGGTTTAAATGAACACTAAGAGACATAAGTGAATTAAATTTATGAGAAAGGGTTGATCCTAGGATATTACAAGGGGTGGATTGGATGAAATTCTTTTTAATTTATTTCAATTTCATTAACTCGAGAAGGATTCATTCGATGAAATAAACTAACCTCATCACTTACTAGTTTAACACATTCAAAAACACATACTAATCACCTATACACTTGGAGGATCATTTTCATAATCACTCCAAGGTAAAGGATCTTATTAGCACATAAAAGTGGGGTGATAAAATTCAACAAGAGGAAGAGTGAAAATAATTGAATGAAAAACTCAAATTAAAGAAATTATTAAACATTTAAAGAGTGAGAAATAAAATACAATCCATAACCTTAATAATCCATTAGATCAACCTATAATATGGCTATCCATCCATTGATGTTATTCTCTCAATGGAAGTGGGAAGTAGACTCATGGGAGCGGAATTGAAAAAGTAAAAAAACAATGAAATAATAAACACTTCACCATTTTGTGAAGGATTTATCACTTAACTGTGTGAATAAATCTACACCTTGATAAAATAGTATCAACTTATTAACAAGAAGAATAGAAAATTAGAAGGATAATAAGTTTTATTAAGAAGCTAAGGCGATTTGAACAACTTACAATTGAAAGAAGAATGTTACAAGGACAATGTGATACCATTACAATAAAACAAAACACAAAGCATCCTCTAAGTCCTTCACCTCCACTACCTTAAATAGAAATTTCACGAGGCTTGGATCAATCCCCCAATAGTCCAAGTATTCCCACTTTATTATGGTAGGCCTAGGGTGGTGGAAAGTTTGTGGAATGTGGACTTTTCCACCCTTGACACGAAATGGAATCCAGCTTACATGCCTTCAATAGATGTGTCCAAAAGAGCATCTAGATTGAAGAATTTGGGTGGGTAATAGAAGAAGAATTTGAATCCTTGAATTTCCCATAACAACCTGTAAAATTTGAACCTAATTGGATATTTTTTTGAGATATGACCGTAATAGTGGGATGTTTTTCTGGGCCACAGAATCTGGCCTAGAATGTCGTCTTCAACTTGGGTCGTTTGGAACTCTCTTCAAACATCAGAATTATCTCTAAATACTATTGAATGAAATGTTACCCATGAATTACTATATCTTTAGTTCCAATTTTAACATCATTGGTCTTGGATGTTGGCCGCAACAGTAATTTTATTGGGCTACTGTCCAGTTCACTTCGCCCAGAATGTTCTTGGTTCAAGCCCCAATTTGGTGGTCTTTCCAATTGATTATTCAGTAGCTATAGAAGGATATAATATTACTCATAGAATGGGAGTCCTGAAAATGAAATATGAAAATAAAATCAAGATCATTGGGTGTTTTAGGAGGTGTTAAAAAATGTACCGTGTAATGGTTCATTTTGAGAAGGAATTAAAATCATAATGTGAAATGATGTTCAATTTGTAAAATACACTAAAAACGGTGTTTATGAATAATGAATCACATGAAAATTATATATATTAACAATGAATATTAGCCTCTTTCAGTGGAAAATCAGTAAGATACTTCAAGTAGTGAAGAAGGAGGTGAACAAACTTACATGGAACACATGCTAATATTAGAAATTGAGGTGTGTCTTGAGAAAAACACCAAACTCAAGAAAGAGGTTGGGGTATTGAAAAATGAAGGAGAAAAGAAGAATAAAATAAGAAAATAATTTCTCAAAAATTAATATGCATACATTGAGGAAAATGAAGAAAATTCTTAAAATTAAAGGCATATACAAAAGTAAATCCATTGGAAATTAAAAATTCCTCAAGAAAAAATCAATTTAATGCTCTCAAGGAGATTTGTGAAAGATGTGACCAACTGGGTCACTATGCTAAAGAGTGAATGACAACCCTTCTAAGTCAAGTTACTTGTTCTGGAAAAGAAAAAGAATCTAGGAAAAGGAAGATGGAATAAAAATATTATATTGTTAATATAAAAGCTATAAAAAAGGGTAACTCGTGGATAGTTGATGGCGGTCGTTCCTCATGTATGAAAAGTGATGTGAAAATCTTAGAAAAATTTTAAGAACATGAGGGAGGAGAAGTTACATTTGGAAATGATAGCTCCTTAAAAATAAGTGGAATCAGTATGACTAGAATTGAAGTTCAGGAGTTAAAATCAAATGATGTTCTATTTGTTGATGGACTTAAACACAACTTACTGAGTGTTAGTCAATTTTGTGATGATGAGAAGGAATTTATCTTTAGAAAAGATTCACGTATCATCTAATGTTTGAAAGATGGAAAAATTGTTACTAACAAAGAAAAAAGAAGTGATAATTTATTCAAGATTGTAAATCCTAGTAATTATTTCTATCAAAGTGCTAAGGATGAAAACAAGTTGTGGCACCGGATATTTAGCCACCTTGGATGGAGTGGTATAATAGGAATTTTGAATTAAGATGGCGTAAGTGATTTACCACAACTGAAGAGGAAAGATGGTGTTATTTTCACAATATAATAAAAGGGAAGGATGGTTAGTGAAAGTCATAAGAAAGTTGAAATTTAGTCCGCCAGACCACTTGAGCTCATACAATCCGAACTACATGGGTTGATGAGACATCAATCAACAAGGTTGATTTGCACTTTATTAATTTCATTTATGATTTTGGTCAGATGACCAATGCAATGTTTATGAAACATTAATCAAAATTTATGGTGATGTTAAAAATTTTCAGAAGGGAAATTGAGAAAGAGTCGGGTGTATATATTTCAAAGTTGATAATGAACAATGGAAAGGAGTACACAAGTAACTCTTTTGAGTCCTAATTGAAGAAACGTGGAATTAAACACAAGTATAGTTCTCCCTACACTTCTCGGAAGAATGTTGTTGCAGAAAAGAAAAACAAAATTTTGGTTGATATGGGAAGAAGCATACTCATTGAATATAAACTTTCAAAGTTCATATGGAAGGAATATGTAAGTACAATTGTACATGTTCAAAACAGATTTTTTCTATGACCGGAATAAAAAATGACCCCCTCTGATATGTGGTATAAGGAGTAGCATACGATGATATACATTAAGGTTTTTGGAAGTCATTTATTAATAAATATTAAAAATTCAAATTCAGGGAAGTTTAATGAAAAAGGGGAAGAATGTGTTTTCAAGGGATATTCATCCGACAAAAGTAGATACAGAGGTGTTGGAATAAACAACTATAAAAGTTGATTTGTTTAATTTGGTGTAAAAGTTATTGAAAATAAGTCCACCTTATGTAGATGGTTGAACTGAAGATATAATGATAACTTTCAGAGAAGTTAATGAAAAGGGAGATTGATGTGGCTCTATTTTGTTACATGTTGACACCTCCTTTTTGTGTAATGATTGTATATTTTGTTACTAGAATGATATTTTATTGATAAATATTTTGTTTTTTTATCATTGTGTGTCAAAGTTGATATTCTTTTATTATTTTAATGAAAATGGTGATTTTGGGTGTTAATTTGTTTTGAAGTTCTTTTATTTTATTTTTTATTTAATTTGAAGAACTATATTTGTTCAAATATACAAGTCATTCACATAGGGTTTTTGATAAGTTAACCTAATAGTCAAATACTATGTATTTGTTTTGTTTGCTAATCCATATAGCTAAATTTCTGAGATGGCTTCACGTAGCCGAATCTGGGAAGAAATCCATGCATGGGAAATTGAAAGCTAAGACCACATAACCAATTTTCGCCCATTTAGCCAAATTTATTCACATCCCTGAGCACTCGAGCTCAGATGAAGGAAAATAAAAAGTGTTCAGGGCTTCGTTTTCAAAACTCATGGAAAGAAAACTATGTAGTGAATATCCAGTCAAACCAGACTTTCTTTGGAAGTCAATTTGAGTCTGAGCTCATCATTGAAGACTGGAATCTGGTTTGAAGTTGTAGTTGAACTTTTGGTGATGAGAGTAAGAACTCGACTCATGGGTTGTGTTGCGTCGAAGAGGCCAGGCCACCGAGTAAGGCTGAAATCTTGGCAAATGTTCAGAACCCATACCAAAGTGGATGTTGACTATCACACTGTGTTTCAAGGAGATGAAGTTGTGATGTCAATCTATACCAAACCAAAACATGAAATCTAACTAGGCTGTGAATTTTGAAGTTGAAACTGGATCTGGGAATGATGTTGATCTAAGCTTGACTATTTGAAGCCAACCACTTCTATGAGTGCGTTCGACTGGGTGAGTTTGATGAAGAATGCAATTAAATTTGTGATGAGTCGAGTTGAACAAAGGTGTTCAATCTGCACCATTCTTAAAGAACATAGATTGAGCTGATCTTGAAAAAGAATAATTAGACTGCTGGTTGTTTTTCATTTTCAGGTCATTTTGAAGACAGTCGAAGGCCTTAGTTGTCTTCAACATTTTGGCTGCAAGTCTGTTGAGAAGTGCACTCTATCTACTCGACGAATTGCTTCAAATAGTTTTCGAGAGGATGGATCAGTTATACAGGATTCACAGATACTTGTTGATCTAGACTTGAGTTTATTTCATGTGCATACAGTGATTAGTTAGAAGGGGAGGGCTGGTGCACGTGTTGGTCAATGTGACTGAAAAAATACTATGGCCTTTATGTTGGAGTTCAGCCCGCACGTGGGTGTTTACATTTTTAAGATATGATATATCTTTTAGATTTGAAGATCTATTTTTGGAAATTCAGGATCCTTCCACTATGTATCTTCCAGCATGAGATTCAGGTGATATCTCATGATATCTTTTTTTGAGATATTTTCAGATTTCCTTTTTCAGTCAAGATATGTGGCATATGGGAGCCTATAAAAAGGGAAGTAGTTGATGGAAAATAGAAAGAGAGAGATGCTCAAGATGTAGTCCATTGAGATCAAGAGGAAAGGGGCTGACGTGTTTGCGGTAGTCCATGTGGGTCATCATCAAGGACAAACGTGACATTGACGGTGGATCTACGATGTGACGGGATACCGTGTGTGTGTGTGTGTGGCTTTGCTCGCAATCTTCGGCGCAGTGCAGTTCAGATTTTACCCAGCAGTTTTATGATCTGCAACCTTCGGAACTACTCTGATCTGATCAGCTTTCATCTGCAGTGGTTTTTGATCCGATCCTGGTGCTTTTTCATCTGCACCTTTTGTTTGGGCATCAATATCATGCTTTCACGGTCAGATCTATTTAGGTTTCTTTTTCAGGTTGCGTTCTTCGTTTCAGGATGGCTTCAAACTACATCTATTTTCTGACTTTGATCTACTATTTTATTCTTGAGTATTAATTTTGAGATCCCTTTCATTTTGGGGAGTCTCTACCGTGTACTTATCTATTTTTAGTGGATCCCACTTCCTGGACTAGGTCCCGTGGTTTTTCCCTTTTGGGTTTTCCACGTTAAAAAATCATGTGTGCTGATTTATTTATTCTTCTATATATCGCTTCCATATTTCATCGGGTTTCTCACAAGTTGTTTCGCAAGTGATTTTTATCCCATAGTCGTGATTCTCCCCCAACAAGTGGTATTAAAGGGAGGTTCGGGCTTGCAATTTGTGGTGATAATTTTGGATGTTTTCGAGAGGATCGATGGCGCGCGTGTGAGGCAGAATAAGCTTTGAAAAGCATGTTGAGAAAGATGTTCCAGATTGTGTGAAGATCACAATTATGGGGGAGCCAGATATTGTTAATTGTGGTATCGGCAGTGCAGATTTAGATATGACGAAAACTTCTTCTTCTGGATTTCTTTTGCAGGGGGAGCAGTCAGGTTTTTACCAGAGTTGCAAAAGGGCGTCATCATTTTTCTGTAGAGGATATTGGTTAGTGCGGTACCAACAAGTTTTTTGGTCCAACTGAGTTTGTTGGATGATATCTCCATTGATGGGCTGAAGGGGAGATTTTTGGAGTTCAGCCCACACATGGGTGTTTCCATTTTTAAGATATGATATATCTTTTAGATTTGAAGATCTATTTTTGGAAATTCAGGATCCTTCCACTATGTATCTGCCAGCATGAGATTCAGGTGATATCTCATGATATATTTTTTTGAGATATTTTCAGATTTCCTTTTCCAGTCAAGATATGTGGCATATGGGAGCCTATAAAAAGGGAAGTGGTTGATGGCGAATAGAAAGAGAGAGATTCTCAAGATGTAGTCCATCGAGATCAAGAGCAAAGGGCCACCACGTTTGCGGTAGTCCATGTGGGTCGTCATCAATGAAAAACGTGACATCGACAGTGGATCTACGATGTGACAGGATACCGTGTGTGTGTGTGTGTGGCTCTACTCGCAATCTTCAGCACAATGCAGTTCAGATTTTACCCATTAGTTTTATGATCTGCAACCTTCAAAACTACTCTAATCTGATCGGCTTTTATCTGCAGTGGTTTTTGATCCGATCCCGGTTCTTTTTCATCTGCACCTTTTGTTTGGGCATCAATATCCTTCTTTCACGGTCAGATCTATTTAGGTTTCTTTTTTAGGTTGCATTCTTCATTTCAGGCTGGCTTCAGACTGCATCTATTTCCCGACTTTGATCTACTATTTTATTCTTGAGTATTAATTTTGAGATCCCTTTCATTTTGGGGAGTCTCTATCGTGTACTTATCTATTTTTAGTGGATCCCTCTTTCTGGACTAGGTCCTGTGGTTTTTCACTTTTGGGTTTTCCACGTTAAAAAATCATGTGTGCTGATTTATTTATTCTGCTATATATCGCTTCCATATTTCATCGGGTTTCTCACAAGTTGTTTCGCAAGCGATTTTTATCCCAAAGTCGGGATTCTCCCCCAACACTTTATACCAAGTCGGTGATGACAATAATGTAACTTTTAAAAGTAGAGGCGGTGAAGTTTAAGTCAATAGAACCTTCTTTTTAAGGAGGGAGGAGAACCTAAAAGAGTGGGAGGTGAATTTTGGAACATAAGAGAAGCTCTTAGAGATAAAATTTTAGAGCGAGGAACAACAATGGAAATGGAAAAGGAAGACATTTCTCTCGACAGAGAATAATCCAAACTTCTTTCTTGAACTTTATTATTTATTCAATGAATTTTGTGTTTATTTGGTGTGTATCTTGGAATATGAATAACTAAATTTCCTTGGGGATAAATATTTAAATGGACTGATTTTCTTTTTGTTCTTTCCTTGTGTTCAACAGAATCACTGCTTCTTCCTCTCGGTCATTCTCACTAGAAATTCTTTTTGTATTTATCATCAATTGTGCACTGGCGGGTGATGTTAATGATAAAAATCTTATACAGTGAGATAACAGTTCATTCTTCCATGATAAATCGAAATATTGGGTTGATCAATTTCCGGGGAAGCAGCTGTGTGGATTTTTTCCGACTTTCAATTTTTATTCATTCTTGAGTACTTATTCTACACTATTTAAAGAACCGATATGTGATAAAAAATGAAAAATGAAACTGTAACATTTCAACAAAAGTGTATTAATTGGAAATGTTTATATTTCTTCTTCTCTAAGAATGAATGAAAATTTTTCATTGGAGTTTTGTTTCATCATGGGCACTTGTTGCAGGGACAAGTCATTTTCCCAATCTAGATCAATCTATACTCCACATCTCTCTATCCATTTTATTTTCTACCCTTCATTTGTTCCTATCTATTTGTGTCTTTTATTTATTTTCTTTGTGCTATTTTCAACTTTACCTTTACTATACACCGACATCACTAACACCCCATTTCATCCACTATTTTAGATTGTTTTCTTTTCTTTTTTCCTTGGATACATAAAAGTCATTCCTTTGGGTTCGACCCTTCTCACCATGGTACTAGTTGCAAGTAAGTTTATAAATAATTAAATTTGTACAAGTTCAACAACACACGTGTCAAATTTTTTGGAATCATTGTCGAGGAAGGTGACGTAATTCCAAGCTAAAACACACACACACACATATATATAATTTGTTCAAAAAAATCTAAAAAAATCTAAAAAAATGGAGAACACTGAGGATAAAATTAAACATACTATTTAACCCGAACCTAGGATTGAAAGTGTTGAAACTACTAAAATTAGATAATATCAACATCCAATCATTTATGGATACCCGTTTTGAATTAGGCTTTCTCAATGGTAAAGGAATTATGAACTCAAGAAATTCCATTCGGCACTACTATCATCGGTATCTGGGTTACCACACATCTAAGAATTGGTTTGATCAATTATAGGAAACCATTATTGACACATGGGATCAACTTTATAAATCATTTGTTACGATATTCTTTCCCAAGTGGTTAACTAGAGAGTTAAGGAGTAAAATCACTTATTTCCTTCAAGATAAAAATGAGTCATTCCATGAGGCGTGGGATAGGTTTCAGGGTTTTCTTAGGAAATGACCCCTCATAAAATCCCTTCCCATGTTTTAATGGAAACCTTCTATGATTTTCTTCTACCTTCTTCTCAAGATTTAGTTGACCAAATGGCTGGTGGGAATTACATAGAAAAAACTATTGAAGAATTGAAAAAAAATTGTAACATTTTTTCAAAATTCACAAAAAAAATCATTTAGGATAATAAAATTCAATAGAATTGAAAAAAACTCTAGTTCAAGTCAATAAATGTCTTTTCAAATTGTTTAACTTCAAAAAAATCTTCAAACCTTAAAGAATCAAAGTGTCAAACAAGTCACTTGTCAAGAACAAGAGAGGTCTTTAAATGAGCGTGGTGATTTTTGTGGGTTAAGTTGGAATTTGAGAGCATGTCGTCCTAATCATGTCATGTCTGTTCAACCCATAAAAAATACTTGTTTTGTTGATTTTGATGCTAGGAAACAAGTTAATATTGAACCTTCTTCAAACAACTATGATTTAAGGTTCAATAATCTCACAAACCTATTCAAGAAAGACCAAGTGTTAATGCAATAAACTGCTTCCCCTGAATACTCCAATCATACTAAACAAAAATTACAATGTGAGGATGGTTTTTCCTATTCCCTTAAAAATTTAGAGAGCATGATGAAACACATAATAAAAAAATTGACTCACAAAAGGCTGAAAAAAACTCGCAATGGGCTAAATCGGGCTCTAAAATTCTTAATCTGGAACCTCAACTGAGGCAATTGGTTAGTTGCTTGAGAGATAAAGGCAATGAAAAGTTTTCTAACACCTTTGATATGAACTATTGGGAGAAAGAGAAAGGTGTTACTACTAGATCAGGTCTGAAAACATAGGAACAAGTTAGTAAACAACCTTAGGAAGTTGGACCTGAAGTTTTAGATGTTCATGAAAGTGAAAACTTAGAAAACACCAAATCTTGAATTTTTGACAGCAATGTCCAGCATGATCACAATGTATAATCTTCACTTGAAAAAGGTCAAGAACCAAAGAAAATAAAGTGGAAATTGGTCGAGGAATGAAAAAAGAAAGTAGGGTTTGAAGAGAAGGTGAGCAATCAACTGGTTTTAAAACATTATGCCCCTCTCATTCTCTTTCCTAATAAAGTCTAAAAGAATTTTGAACCTGACTACTTGTGGTTCCTGCAAATTATTAGAACCTTTAGCACCAACATGCCATTTTTTGGAGCCTTGGATAAAATTCTATCATATGTAAAATTCACCAAAACGTTTCTGACTAACAAAATTGATTGGAAGAAATTGGATAGCATTAATCTTACTGATGAGTGTAGTGAAATTATTTTGAAGAAGTTGCCTCCAAAGTTGAAGGAACCAGGAAGTTTTTTTATTCAATACCGAATATGAGGAAGTGGAAAACTGAATTTTTTATGTGATTTGGGTGCAAGTATAATTTTATTCCTTACTCCTTGTTTAAAAAGTTTGGTCTTAGGGATTTAAAACCAACTTATGTGTCTCTTCAACTTGTTGATAGGTTTATCACTCATCCCTATGGAAGGGTGGACGACTTATTAGTCAATGTATGGAAGCTTTCTTTTCTCACATATTTTCTTTTTATTAATATGGAGTTTGATGAGAAGGTTCCAATTATTTTGGGTGGACCCTTTTAGGCTACTGGATGTGTTTTTCATTGATGTGTCCAAAAAAACATATCCTCTAAGTTATGGATGATGTGGAGGAGATTCTAGTTTTTTGAAAAACTCAAGCCTGAGGTGAGTTGTGACTTGATATATATTGCTGATAATTTTTTATTCAAAATTGAGGTCAAATTTGAGTATGGTTCTTTCCCTCTTGAGGTTACAAAGGTTAGGATTTTCCAACTTGTTGAGAGTATTACTCATGCTATTATTCCACCCCCTTAGAAATTTATTGAAGAGGAAATTTACACTCTAGGAACCAATCTGGAACTAGAGTCCCAACTCCTTGAATTCAGTGAAACTGTGTTTGAGAGTTTTACATTTGAAATGGAGTGTTTAAAAATCTATCTTGTTGTGGAGAGTTATGGGTCAACACCCGTTGAAAAACTGAATGATTTACAATTTAAACAAATTTGTTTTTTTACAATCTCTCACCTCCTGTGTTTGATCCTATGCTTTAAAATCATCAACATGCTCTGGAGAAATTCACTACATTTGAGTCAAGCATGGAGTCTGAAAGGTGCATCATGGGAGCAGAATTTGATACTTTTAGGTGAGAGTCTTATAATTTGTCAGTTTCTAAAGTTATTTAGTGTGAAGTTTTTAGAGATCTTGAGTAGGTTGTAGCTTGTTTTGCACCTATTTCTTGGTGTTTTGAAGCCCCAACAATAAGGGAAACTCTAGAGAATTTTATGTTGGATTGGTGTAGCCCGATCCGGTTGGGCCGAATGCTTGTGACCCGCAACTATCGTGGGTCGAGCTCTGTAGTGAGCTCATTGGGGGTTGCAGGGGGCAACACGCCCCTGATCCAGGGGTCTGGGAGCCGAAGGCCCCGACCCAATTTTTTCGGCACTATAGCATCTCTGACCACTGTAGCAGACCTGACCGACCGACACCGATAGGCACTATAGCAGTGCGGACTTCGGGGTCTACTGTACTGTAGCACTTTTGGCTTCCAGCCAAAAACCACTGTAGCACTTTTGAAAAATCTGGACGCCTTTTACTATTGTAACGCGGACTTCCTGTGCAAACAGTGGATCGTCTTCTCCATTTTATTGTCCATTTTTTAGGCTAAGGTTATTACTACAAAAACTCTATATTGTGCTCTCGATATAGTGAAATTTATGCCTCTCCGTGAATGTAGGGATTATTCCTGAACCATGTAAATCATTGTGTTCTATGTGTTTTCTTTTTCTGCATTCTCTTTCATTTCTCGTTTTTGTCGTTGCGACTTGATCGTACCACGATTCACTGTTTTATTCCACCCTTACACCGCTGTTTTAAACTAATTTTGTAATGAATATTCCAATTATAATAATAAATTACACTTAATGTTTGAATCATTTAATTAATGTTAATCATCATTATAATTTTTAATGTTACTTGTTTTTATTATTTCAATGTAGGTGGAGATGCTTTGGAGGGCCCTTGATGAAGTGGATGAAAAATGGGCCAAAATTGCATGGATCCATGGACATCTGTCCACTGTTTTGAATAGTACGTGAAATATGTGCATCCAAATGGGATGGAATTTTGTGGGAAAGTCCAAAATTTGATGGGCTACATTTCATATGAAGAAACCGAAGCCCCATTAGGCCTATACGATACCCATACTAACTGATCTGTCCAAGGAATCAAAGTTGGACCAAGTCAAATGCAGTGTTCTGTATTTTATCAATATCCTGAGTTGTAGTTGTCCAAATGGTGCCAAACTTTCGGTGGAGATATTAAATAGGTGGGGATACAACTTTTATATTTTCTCCAAAGAGAGATAAGGTTGTCTGAAGGATGAAACGCATGGTACAAGTGGATTGATGAAATCTATGTGCCTAAAAACACCTTCCAATTTTTCTATAAAATGACACCTTGGGATCCCCATTTGGGAGTTCGGCCAGGAGGTAAGGTGCTTCCATTTTGGATTCCCCAAGGTGTCTTCTCAACATCCATAACAGTTCTGGAGGCTTTGGGAAGTTCTACCCCAACAACTTTCTCTTCGTCCTCTCCCATGGGTTTCTAAACCCCTTGTGATCACCCGGGGAGGAACGTGATGTAAATACCAAGCTTCATGTTTGTAATATTTGAATGATCTTTTGAATTCCAGGTTGTTGTGTTGTTTTTCATCATCCTCTATTCTAATTTTATTGAGTTATGTACTGTTATGTCATGCTCAACTCATATGATCATGTTTGGGGGTACCCATTCATGTGATGTTTCACACACCGTTCACCACTTCCTTTTCCCCCTTTCAATTGCAGTGTTTGTGTGGTTCATATTGGTCAATTGAAATCACATAAGCACTTTCAAGGTCATGAAAATTTATGTCATGGTATCACAATGAAATAACATACAAACCCGGACAACACATCGAGTTCTTTGTGTGTTTCCTTGGTGAGTTTCGGTTATGATGTCGAACACAAATCACCCAATCATCGGCTGTGTCCGGTGAATCATTGTGTGTTTTCGACAGAACTCTAGGAGGTATCCTAGTATAAACTCAGTAACATTCTGGTTATAGGTGTTACAGACTAGGGATTAAAATATCATAACCCTATATCATGAAGCGATGAAGGATGAACATCACGAGAGTACCCCGGGTTGATCACGCTTAATTAATTCTGTTAAATCTCTAAATTGTTTTATCGCTTTCGTTTTCTATTTTCATCTTTAATCATAAAACCCCCAAGTTTTAAAAAACCTCATTTACCTTCTACTTTCATAATCAAAGTCATCTTTTTAAATTAATGATCTAAGGCTCTGTCGAGAGATGACCTAGGGTTGTTGCTATACTGCAGAAATTCTAGTAAAACTTAACACTAATTTAACGCGCCTCGACAACACGATCACATTTTGGCGCCGTTTCCTGGGAGCCAAGATCATTTTTTTTCTTTATTTATTTTTATTTATTTATTTTACTTATTAATTAGTAATCCCTTAAATACCCCACCCCCATTTGATTGTCTTTGTTTTGATTTTTGTCTTTATGTTTGGTTGTTTTTGGTGTGTTCTTTTTCTCTCTCTCTATCTCTCTCTTCTTATTCTCCATATCCCTCTCTATAATTCATTATTATAAAATTATATTATCTTTTCACCCTTATTAATTGATTTTATCCATATTCAAAAAAAATTCACAAATTATTTGCATGAACCGATCTGGTAAAGAATCACTACTTGAATTTGACCCTGAAATTGAAAAGTCACTTCACACAAAAATCAAGGCATCTAGAGAAGGTCAATCAAGTAACATTGAGGAACCCATTTTGGTACCTCAAGTGGTTCTAAACCAATCCAAAATTAAACCCAATCAAAACCAAGAAAACATGGCTTCAAATAACCGAACTTTAAAAGAACTAACCACCCCTGATGTGGAGTACCAACCTGCGTACATCCAATATCCCAAGGAAGCAGCCAACTTTGAGATGAGATCAGGTCTCATCCACCTTCTTCCAAAATTCCATGGTCTTCCCTGTGAGGACCCTCACAAACATCTCAAATAATTTCACATAGTGTGCTCTACCATGAAACCCCAAAATGTGTCTGAGGACTTAATCAAGTTTAGGGCCTTCCCTTTCTCCCTTGATGGTGTAGCCAAAGATTGGCTATACTATTTGCCTACCACGATTGGGGGCTGGAATGACCTTAAAAGACTCTTTCTAGAGAAGTTCTTCCCTGCCTCCCGAACTGCATCAATTAGGAAAGAAGACTGTGGAATTAGGCAATCATAAGGAGAGACCCTTCATGAATACTGGGAAAGATTCAAAAGACTTTGCTCAAGCTGCCCCCACCACCAGATTAGTGAACAACTATTAATCCAATACTTCTATGAGGGAATAATTTCCCATGGATTGTGGAATGATTGATGCTGCAGCTGGTGGTTCCCTAGTTGATAAAACTCTTTCCGCCGCTCGTGACTTAATAGCCAACATGGCTCAAAATGCACAAAAATTTGGTACACGAGCTATTGCACCAACCCGAGGAGTTCATGAGGTAAGTTATTCAGACTTAGAACAAATGTTAGATACTAAACTTGATGAGATGCATACCCTTCTAAGGCAATTATCTTAAGCGCAAGGTAACTCACACTCTACTTCTATTCCATTACATTGTGGGGTTTGTTCTGATAACACTCATTTTTCTGACCAGTGCCCACAACTTCACGATTCATCTGAGTCTTGTGCAGCTGTGTTCCCAGGGCGTCCATTCCAACAAGCACCTCCCTTCAATCCAGAACAATTCAGGCCAAATCCAAATCCAGGGTGGCAAGCACAAACCCAATACCGACAAGGAGGAAACTCAAGCTACCCCAAGAATAATTGGTACCAACAAGGCCAAGGTATGCAACCTTCTTATCCTTCAACTTCCCAAAACAATAATCCTCCTCCCAAATCTGAACCAAGCCTCAAGGAAATGGTGAAACAAATGGAAACCCAGAACCTCCGGTTCCAACAGACCACATAATCAACAATTCAAGACCTGCGAACTCAAGTGGAAAAATTGGCAAACACCGTCGGTGAGCTTAAGATGCAAGGGTCTGGAAAACTACCATCCCAACCCATTGCCAATACGAAGGAAAAAGGTAATTTATATGTAATTACACTTTGTAGTGGTAAAGAAGCTTCCCTTTCTACTGATTCGATGAAACAGGTATCTCCCCCTCTTGAAAACACTCCTTCCCAACCCTCAAAAATTCCATGTAATGAAAAACAAAATAAAAAGGGAAATAAAATTATCTTTGATGATTCAAATGAACAATCCATTCCTCTTCCTTTCCCACAAAGACTCTCTAAATCTAAGAAAAACTTTGATAATGAGAATGAAAATGAAATAATGGATACATTTAAAAAAGTTCAAGTTAATATTCCTTTGTTGGATGCAGTCAAGAAAATTCCCCGTTATGCCAAATTTCTTAAAGAACTTTGCACCCATAGACAAAGGTTGAAGGGGAATGAGAGAGTCAACTTGGGTAGGAATGTCTCGTCCTTGATTCAACCAGCAATGCCAACCAAATGCAAGGATCCGAGCACATTCACAATACCGTGTACCATATGGGAGACTTTCTTTTCTGATGCTATGCTAGATTTAGGTGCTTCCATTAATGTAATGCCTCACTCTGTGTATACTTCTCTACAGGTTGGAGAGCTTCAACCAACAGGCATTGTCGTGCAACTTTCCAATCAGAGTACAACGCATCCAAAAGGAGTGATTGAGGATGTACTTTTCAGAGTGAAGGATCTCATCTTCCCCGCTGATTTCTACATTCTTGAGATGGAAGATACCTGAACCCAAGGACACGCTCCTCTCATACTTGGGAGGTCATTCATTAAAATAGAAAAGATGATCATCAATGTTCACAATGGTACGCTGTCCATAGAATTCGGAGGAGAAAAGGTAAGTTTTAACATCCTTGAGGCTATGAAACACCCCATTGAAGAGCACTCCACTCTTCCTGTCTATTCGATGTAAGTGCTCTCAAACAATGCACACGCACACAATTCTCTCCTCAGCCCAAAATCTGATTAACTTTTGTTTTCTTCACCCTTGGACGATTTGAGTTTTGATTCTTCTTTTGAATGTTGTGTGGGTTTAGAAAAGTGTAAATTTTGTTCTTTAATTGATGAGTGTGTTCATTCTGAGGTACCCATAACGGTCGATGATTCTGCAAATCTCATTTCTATAGCTTCTCTATCTTTAGAGGATAAACATGAGCAGATAGACAGTTTAATGGACCTCACTCCCCCTAAATCCCCTCCCATAATTCAGAAACCACCGGTGTTGGAACTTAAACAACTTCCTTCTAATTTAAAATATGATTATCTTAAGGGTATTGACCAATTGCCCGTTATTATTGCCAATAACCTCTCTCTACAATAGGAATCGAAACTGCTCAAACTTTTGAGAGAGTGTAAAAAGGCAATAGGATGGGCATTGGCTGATATTCCCAGGATTAGCCCATCTATTTGTATGCACCATATACTTTTGGATGATGAGGCTAAACTTATAAGACAATCTCAACGCCGGTTGAATCCCTCTCTCCTTGAAGTGGTAAAATTGGAAGTCAGTAAATTACTTGCTACAGGGATCATTTATCCTATATTTGATAGTAAATGGGTTAGCCCAGTGAAAATTGTGCCTAAAAAACTGGAATAACAGTTGTTTCAAATGAAAGGAATGAATTGGTTCCAAAACGTGTGCAAAATAGTTGGCGAGTCTGTATTGACTACCGTCGACTGAATCAAGCCACGCGGAAGGACCACTTTCCATTACCTTTCATTGACCAAATGTTAGAACGATTGGCTGTTAAGTCCCATTATTTTTTCCTTTATGGCTATTCGGGTTATTTCAAAATCTATATAGCCCCTGAGGACCAAGAAAAGACAACATTTACCTGTCCATTTTGCACATTTGCATACAGAAGGATGCCATTCGGTCTATGTAATGCTCTTGGTACTTTTCAGCGATGTATGTTGAGTATTTTTTCTGAGTAACTTGAGAGTTGTATGGAAGTATTTATGGATTATTTCACGGTATATGGATCTTCTTTTGATGATTGTTTGGAACACCTAGGTTCTGTCCTCCATCGCTGCATTGAAAAAGCTCTTGTTTTAAATTATGAGAAATGCCATTTTATGGTTGAGCAGGGGATAGTTCTTGGGCATTTCATTTCAAATAAGGTAATTCAAGTTGATAGATCTAAAATTGAATTAATTTCAACCCTTCCATATCCAAAATGTGTTTGTGAGGTGTGATCTTTCTTGGTTCATGCTGGTTTTTACCGCCGATTCATTAAAGACTTTAGTAAGATTGCACTTCCATTGTCCCGATTATTACAAAAGGATTCTGAGTTGGTGTTTGATAAAAATTGTGAGGTTTCTTTTAATTCACTAAAAAGGAGTCTCAAATCACCTCCCATCATCCAACCACCAAGGTGGGATCTCCACTTTGAACTTATGTGTGATGCCTCTAACTTTGCAGTTGGGGCAGTTTTATCACAAAGGGTTGAGAAGTCTCCTCATGTCATTGTGTATGCCTCACGTACCCTTGACCCTACCCAGGAGAACTACATGACCACTGAAAAATAACTTCTTTCTATTGTGTTTTCCTTGTAAAAGTTTCGTTCCTATCTCTTTGGGTCAAAAGTGATTGTGTTTTCTGACCATGCTGCCCTTTGATTCCTCTAAAAGAAATCTGAAGCTAAACCCCGCCTCATACGGTGGATGCTCCTCATCCAAGAGTTTGACCTTGAGATTAGAGATAAGAGGGGAGTAGAAAATGTTATAGCTGACCACATTAGTAGGATTTCTCCACCACTGGACCACCAGGTTGGCTCATCCCTCCCCATTGGAGAATTCTTTCCTCATGAGAACCTTTGTGATGTTGTGAACCTTACCCCCTGGTATGCGGACATTGTGAATTTTCTAGTAACATCTAGAGTCCCCACTGATTTCATCACTTCACAATACCAGAGACTTAATCATGATTCTCGGTGGTACATTTGGGATGACCCATACTTGTGGAGAATTTGTAGTGACCAAGTAGTTCGTTGGTGTGTCCCTGACCATGAGTTCACCTCTGTTTTGACCTTCTGCCACACTTTGTCCTGTGGGGGCCACTTTGGCTCTCAATGTACAACTCGAAAGGTCCTTGACTCAGGAATTTATTGGCCAACTTTGTATAGGGATTCCCATAGATTTTGCAAGTCGTGTAGTCATTGTCAATTCACAGGGAATATCTCCAAGAGGAATGAAATGCCCCAACAGCCCATGTTATTTTGTGAGATCTTCGATGCATGGGGCATTGACTTCATGGGGACTTTTACAAATTCATTTGGATTTGTGTACATCTTATTATATTTTGACTATGTATCTAAATGGGTGGAGCCAAAGGCCACCAGGACCGATGACTCTCGAGTGGTTGTTGATTTTGTGAGGTCCCAAATTTTCAGTAGGTTTGGTTTACCAAGATTCATTATCAGTGATTAGGGTTCACATTTTTTCAATCGCAACATGAAAAAATTTCTTCGTAAGTATGGTGTTTATAATAAAGTTTCCACTTAATATCACCCCCAAACTAACAGACAAACAGAAATATCAAATCGGGAAGTTAAGCGAATCTTGGAAAAAATGGTACAACCCAATAGGAAAGATTGGAGTTTGCGCTTGGATGATGCACTTTGGGCGTACCGTACTGCTTTTAAAACCCCAATCAGAATGTCACCATACATAATTGTGTTTGGAAAGGCTTTTCACCTCCCAGTGGAGGTAGAACACTGTCCATATTGGGTTGTTAAACAATGTAATATGAACCTTTCAGATGCAGGTGAGCAAAGAAAGATGCAGATTCAAGAGTTGGAAGAAATTCGACGTGATGCATATGAGAACTCCCAGATCTATAAAGAAAAGACAAAGGCTATTCACGATAGCATGATTCACCAGTGGAAGTTCCATATTGGTGAGAAGGTCCTCATGTACAATTCCAGGCTTAAGCTCCACCCAGGTAAGCTTCGTTCCCAATGGCTCGGTCCTTATACTGTTACTAATGTTTACCGTTTTGGTGCAATACAGATTTTGCATGAGCAGAGTGGACGAAGCCTTACCATCAATGGGCAGCGACTTAAACACTTCTATGAGGATTTTCTGAAAAATATGGTGGAGGAAATACACCTTCTAGATGCAACATACCAATAAAACACACTAGGTTTTATCCTTGCTTCTCACATTCTCAATTATTTCAGTAAGGACACTGTACATTCTATGTGTGGGGGGTGGATATATTCCTGGGTTCATTAGGATTTCCATTGTCTTTTTTCTTATTAGGATTTACATTGTCTTTCTTCTTTCTTCTCTTTTTCACCTTCTTTATGGTATTTTCATTTTTCCCCATCAAAAATTTCAAAGTTCCATGATTTGGTGACCATACGGGGGGAAAGTAAAAATACTATAAGGAAGTGAAAAATAACATCAGGGAGTGATTTTTAGTGAATTGGTTTTCTGTCAATGATATAAATGGTTGTATCTACGTGAAACCTTTGAGATGATTGATGCCCCTTGTGTGAGTAGTTTTTGGGAAAACTATGTCACTAATATCTCCACAAATTTTTACACCAAACTAAAAAGTGTGAATATTTCTTACTTAATATAAGGTAAATATATGTTGGGTTAATATTTTTCAGCTTTAAATGATATTTCCATATGTTCGTTCCTTATCCGATCTGTTTCATTATTGTACCAGATTGACATATGCGTGTGTACCTAATGTCCGACTGTTGTACGCCCTCAAAAAAAAATTTGTGTCTTGGGCAGGTCAAAAACCACTCCTCCTCAACCTTTGATCTTGTTATAACTATTGCAATTAGTGTCGTGAGGAGATCAAACAAGGGTTGAGAGATGAGTGTGAGATTTGTTCTGAATGAAACTTCAAAAAAATAAATTAATGGGGGGAGTGATGAAATGTGCAACATATGGGGATATCTAGGTCGGGAGCTTATGGTTTGACTTTTGGGAATGCTTAAGTGAGTGGGTCTTGAAATATGATTGCAAAGGATGTATGGTAGGTTCAGTGGAAAAAATCATTTAAGATGAAAAATGTTAAAATAACATATATTTATTGGATATCAAGTGGAAAGAATAGCATGGAATGGTTTTCACACACACACATGGAGAGTTAATGTCATGGTTTACTTCTGAATTCCTTGCTCAATTGGGTATCATGAATCTTTTTGAATTTCGCTATGATATGATTTATGAGACATCTTTTTCTATTTTCACTAAGAAGAACTCCTTGGTGTGGTTCGTGCATTGATCACTTTACTTTAAATAAAATTTCCTCAAATTTGGGAAATATATATATATGCAATATTGGGATATGTGAATTTTCCCAGGAGTGAAAATATTTAGGTGTGGGGGTGTGATCGTACCACGATTCACTGTTTTATTCCACCCTTACTATAGCATCCCGTCTTTTTATAACATAACTTTTCATTCCATTACACGGAACTGAGGATCTTTAAGGATTAGTGTCTTGGAAACAAGGAACATAAAACATGAAACAAAAAAAACATTCTTCTTAAACACTTGAAAGGATTCTCCTCATGTTCACCCTAGGCTCATTACTACATCTCATAACCTGGGGACATACATCAAAAGGAAGGGTGAGCAGAAGGCCCAGCAAGGGAAACAAGTGAAACATTTTACATATGAACTTGAGATACATCAATAAAGTCATGAAAAGAACTTTAATGCATGAAAATGAAATCATGAGGCATATCATAATAAAAATAACATTTTTCATAACTTGAAGATGTGGCTGAAACATTTAATATTGACAATCGTTTCGTTTCACCAAGGTCCATCCCCAAGGTGTCGTTAAAAATTACCAAGGTTATTCACCAAGGCATCGTTAAAATTGTAATCTCTAGTGGTTACATCATTACCCAATGCATTGGAGTGCTATCATGGCGCACCCTTAAATTTTCCTTTATTATCATGTGAGCCACATATATCATCATCAAACATTTCATAAATAACCCACATAGCATAAAATAAATGGGTTTCATTTCATAATCATAACGTTTTAAAAACTGCTTTAAAGACATGATCTTTACGTCACTTTAAACCCACGGAAAGGGAAAGAGGGTCTCATGTATGTAAATCCCAGAATTTAAAATGTAACATTTTGATATATATGTGAATACCCTTGTATAAATAAGAGCTTTGAGTATTCACTTTATAACATAAAATAATTTTTGAGAAAAGAGAGAGGCATTTTGAGGGGAAAATTCTGCAGCATAACGGCTAAGTTTCGGGGTTTTAGAAAACATTGAAGTGAGAGGGGACATGGGTCACCCACTCATAAATGATCCATAAAACAGTAGGGTGAAGTAATAAGAAGGACATATGGACATGGTAATGAAATTTTCGGGACATACCATTTGAAATGAAAAACATGGAAAAAAAAAAGTTTCGATTTCTCTTATGAAAATTCGGCAGCCTTACGGCGTCACTTAACTTCAAAAGAAAATGATTTGACAAGATCAAATAGGGTCCCTCATTATATGATCATAAGAGATCAGTATGATGGATATATAGATAATTCCCCAACATAACAAAAAGGAACTTGAAAGAATTGACATGAAAGTAGAACTTCAAAATGAGAAGGGTGAAGAACCACTTAAAAATTCGGCAGCCTAACGGCGCCACTTAAAACTTCAAAATACTGAATTGAAGCGATCAAATGGGGTCTCTCATTATATGAACATAAGAGTCCAGTATGATAGATATAGAGATCATACCCCAATATAACAAAAAGGAACTTGAAATAATTGACATGAAAGTAGAACTTCAAAACGAGAAGGGTGAAGAACCACTTAAAAATTCGGCAGCCTAACGGCGCCACTTAAAACTTCAAAATACTGAATTGAAGCGATCAAATGGGGTCTCTCATCATATGAACATAAGAGTCCAGTATGATAGATATAGAGATCATACCCCAATATAACAAAAAGGAACTTGAAATAATTGACATGAAAGTAGAACTTCAAAACGAGAAGGGTGAAGAACCACTTAAAAATTCGGCAGCCTAACGGCGCCACTTAAAACTTCAAAATAATGAATTGAAGCGATCAAATGGGGTCTCTCATCATATGATCATAAAAGATTATTATGATAAATTTAGAGATCATACCCCAACATAATAAAAAGGAACATGAAAGACTTGAATGAAAATAGAACTTGAAAACGAGGAAGGTGAAAGAATCCCTTAAAAATTCGGCAGCCTAACGGCGCCACTTAAACATTCTTAAAACGGATTGATGAGAGCAAGGGGGGTCTCTCATCATATGAACATGAAATAGGCAGTAGGATGAATATAAAATAACATCCTCCAACATAAGAACATGGAGTATAAAAGAAACGACATAAAAGAGATTACTTGAAAAGAAAGAGAGAGGTCGGATCCCTTACCTTAAAATGTAACTCTTAAACCTCAAAGGTTGGGACCTTGAGGGCTTGGGGGCACCTTGGGAGGACTCCTTGGGAGGTAATGAGACCATAAATTCGTTGGGAATGAGTGGGGAGTCGAATGGATGAGAGGAGGGCTTGGTATTTATAGGGAAAGTGAGGGGACAAGGCATTAATGACCAAGGGACACCTCACATGTGCTTTTCTCAAACCCATGTGCTCTCCTTTGGCATTTATCATGGAGTTAGGCCACATGGGGCCCCCATAAAAATAATTCATCACCCTTGGCCGGCAAACCCTTAAAAAAACTCATGACATCATCATGACACAGTTATGATATCATTAAACATACCGAAACCCTAAAACTGTATTTTTACTATTCACTGAAAATTCAACTTTCTCAGAAAAATCCCAAAATTTCACATTAACCAAATATCAATGCTCTGATTTCAAAAATGAAATCCATTTTATAAAAATAATTTTCTAAATATTTTTAATTTAATTTTTAAATAAAAAACACTATTCATCGAAAATTCATTTTTTCAGAAAAAACCCCAAAAATTACCATAACATAATATCGATGCTCTGAGTTCAAAAATAAAGTCATTTTTATAAAAATAATTTTCTAATTATTTTTAATTAAATTTTTAATTAAAAAACACTATTCACCCGAAAAAACTAATACTTGAATAATATTTAATGAAAGCGTTATTTAACTATTTTATTGAATCACATTACTTAATCAAGGTGCCTAGATTATTTTAAAACTTTTTTTAAGTGAGATTACTAATCCATTTGGTCATATTACTAATCCTAATCATAAAATCACTATTCGTAATTTACTATTCATCGAAAATCAAGTTGATCTTATTAGACTCCAAATTTCGTACTGAACATAATTGTAGAAGACCATTTTTCAAAAATCATTACACATTTTAAGTTATTTAAGGTTTACATAAACATTTTTTTCAAAATATTCTTTTGAAAATTCATCAAAAATATGCATACTATTTTTATCCAGTCATTTGAAAATTCATAAACTTCATCATAAGCAGAAATCCCAATTTTTATTTAAAACAAGGATTACACAAGGCAGTTACGGTCTCGTTACATAGCCCCTTATAATACCAGCATAGGACCTAAGAGTAAGGTGTGCTAGGGTGATAGAATCTTGGGGCGGCTCGGTCAACATTGCCCGAGTAGTAATTTCTATCAGTTTGAACTTCTCGCGAAGGCGATTCCGTTCTAGCTTCACATGATGAAGTTCGGCTTGGGTTTGGTACAGAGCAAAGGCCAATGGTGCTACCTCCTTCCCAAGCTCTGTTAGATGGGCTTCGATCGGTCCATGACTACTAGGTGAGGCCATCAAATCTTCTTTCTATAATAATCCACCAAGATTACTTATATATAGAGACAATAATCAAAACATTTTGTTCATAGCGGTCATATTGACCGATGGTCATATAACAGTCAAAACCAATGGTCTCATTCTAATTATAATCATGTTTATCAAATAAAACATTTGTTGAGTAATAAAAATAACGCATAAAATTAGGAAACAATATTTATTTAAAATTTCGGGTCGTTACAATCTTCCCCCCTTAAGAAATTGCGTCCTCGCAATTTTTTTAAAATTGGGTTTTGAAATTTCATTGAAATTCCCACATCGGAAAAGGGGTCAGTAAAACTATTACTTTAAAAGAAAGAAAGGGAAGTACAAAGGTCACCCGAGTTAACCCACACTAGGGTTCCATGTAGGAAAACATGGACATGGAGGAAAAAACAAAGGGTCAAGTTTTGAGGGAGAGTGATAGAGAACATGATTAGGAGAAAGTTAACCATGAGAAAATCCCAAACATATGATGTGTGTAAACGGTCTTTGATTACCTAGTAGGAAACGTAAACCAACAACATTTTTGTTTTATGTTTCTTTTCATAATTTTGAGGATTTCATTTACTACATAGAACAAAAACATAAGAAAATATACCTACCTTCAAGTAGAGTTTCATCCTTTAACAAGTCCCTACCAACACTAATCTTTTCTCCAAATGATGAGAATTCAAAAACACTTGGTCTCATAAAAGCACAAGAATCATCTTCTATAGAATCACATAATCTACAAAAGATTAACTATCTATTTCTTCTATCTTTAAACATTATCCCAAAAAAAGAAAGGTTAAGGTAAAACAACTCTTCAAAAAGAAAGAATCCCATAGGAATGGAAACTACTTTTAAATCATCAAAGTTCCATGGTACTACCCAAAGTTCATCATAGACCATTCCATAAATAACGGTCCTTAAAATTCCTCAAAACAAACCAAACTAAGATTGAAACCCAAATACAATAAGGATTTGATAACATAGTCTTCCAAAACAACTTCATTGTTCATCTCCAAACAACATCAACCACTCCTAACATCTTATAAAAAAGTAGCTAACCTAAACATATTTTACCCAAGATAGGTTAGTCATTCCCTTAAGTAACCTAAATATCTATAAGTTCACCTTAAATTCATCGATTCTTCAAAATATAAGTCAACCTTACTCCTCAATGAAAATACTGTAGTAATCTATTTACCTCGATCAAATATGGTTCCCAAAATAATGAACGTCTTCCAAAATAATAATCATATTTTAATACCCTAATCATCCCTGTCATATTAATACGAAAATTGTCGCATTTCCTATCACATTGGTTGTCGGAACATGTTCTTCCATTTCCCACCATTAACTAAGAAGAGAAGCATAATTAGGGGCTTAAGTACTTAGCTAATAATCATGAAAAGGAACTGAAAGCATATAAGGATAACATGTATATGAAAGGTATACCCTAACTTGTGATCTCCTAGGTTCCCATCTAGGTTATGAATGATCATATATTCTTATGTGAACCTTTATTTTATTTTATCTTTGTTCCTTTAACAATAGTTCATACCAAGATTATGAATTTACCAAAGCATATCCCCCGGGAGTGTCGTAACCAAGAGTGCAGCAAGGCCCGTTGTCGTGTACCAGTTCCCGTTCGAGTCTAGCTCAAAATGGTGTTTTCGGGTTTTAGCCCTATGTACATCTGTGCCAGAGCCACCTCTACCTGCTCGTATCCAGACAGGGATGTATTTTCTTGGAAACCCCTTACTCAATACTCACCAAAATACCAGGAAGATTTCCTATATTAAACTTTTCTATAGGGTTCCTCCTAGAGTTTTCATATCCTAATTTCCACAAATAACTAAACCATCCTTTGATACCAACTATAGCATCCCGTCTTTTTATAACATAACTTTTCATTCCATTACACGGAACTGAGGATCTTTAAGGTTTAGTGTCTTGGAAACAAGGAACATAAAACATGAAACAAAAAAAACATTCTTCTTAAACACTTGAAAGGCTTCTCCTCATGTTCACCCTAGGATCATTACTGCATCTCATAACCTGGGGACATACATCAAAAGGAAGGGTGAGCAGAAGGCCCAGCAAGGGAAACAAGTGAAACATTTTACATATGAACTTGAGATACATCAATAAAGTCATGAAAAGAACTTTAATGCATGAAAATGAAATCATGAGGCATATCATAATAAAAATAACATTTTTCATAACTTGAATATGTGGCTGCAACATTTAATATTGACAATCGTTTCGTTTCACCAAGGTCCATCCCCAAGGTGTCGTTAAAAATTACCAAGGTTATTCACCAAGGCATCGTTAAAATTGTAATCTCTAGTGGTTACATCATTACCCAATGCATTGGAGCGCTATCAGGGCGCACCCTTAAATTTGCCTTTATTATCATGTGATACACATATATCATCATCAAACATTTCATAAATAACCCACATAGCATAAAATAAATGGGTTTCATTTCATAATCATAACGTTTTAAAAACTGCTTTAAAGACCTGATCTTTACGTCACTTTAAACCCACGGAAAGGGAAAGAGGGTCTCATGTATGTAAATCCCAGAATTTAAAATGTAACATTTTGATATATATATGAATACCCTTGTATAAATAAGAGCTTTGAGTATTCACTTTATAACATAAAATAATTTTTGAGAAAAGAGAGAGGCATTTTGAGGGGAAAATTCTACAGCATAACGGCTAAGTTTCGGGGTTTTAGAAAACATTGAAGTGAGAGGGGACATGGGTCACCCACTCATAAATGATCCATAAAACAGTAGGGTGAAGTAATAATAAGGACATATGGACATGGTAATGAAATTTTAGGGACATACCATTTGAAATGAAAAACATGGAAAAAAAAAGTTTCGATTTCTCTTATGAAAATTCGGCAGCCTTACGGCGTCACTTAACTTCAAAAGAAAATGATTTGACAAGATCAAATAGGGTCCCTCATCATATGATCATAAGAGATCATTATGATGGATATATAGATAATTCCCCAACATAACAAAAAGGAACTTGAAAGAATTGACATGAAAGTAGAACTTCAAAACGAGAAGGGTGAAGAACCACTTAAAAATTCGGCAGCCTAACGGCGCCACTTAAAACTTCAAAATACTGAATTGAAGCGATCAAATGGGGTCTCTCATTATATGAACATAAGATTAAATTATGATAGATATAGAGATCATACCCCAATATAACAAAAAGGAACTTGAAATAATTGACATGAAAGTAGAACTTCAAAACGAGAAGGGTGAAGAACCACTTAAAAATTCGGCAGCCTAACGGCGCCACTTAAAACTTCAAAATACTGAATTGAAGCGATCAAATGGGGTCTCTCATCATATGAACATAAGAGTCCAGTATGATAGATATAGATATCATACCCCAATATAACAAAAAGGAACTTGAAATAATTGACATGAAAGTAGAACTTCAAAACGAGAAGGGTGAAGAACCACTTAAAAATTCGGCAGCCTAACGGCGCCACTTAAAACTTCAAAATACTGAATTGAAGCGATCAAATGGGGTATCTCATCATATGATCATAAAAGATTAGTATGATAAATTTAGAGATCATACCCCAACATAATAAAAAGGAACATGAAAGACTTGAATGAAAATAGAACTTGAAAACGAGGAAGGTGAAAGAATCCCTTAAAAATTCGGCAGCCTAACGGCGCCACTTAAACATTCTTAAAACGAATTGATGAGAGAAAGGGGGGTCTCTCATCATATGAACATGAAATAGGCAGTAGGATGAATATAAAATAACATCCTCCAACATAAGAACATGGAGTATAAAAGAAACGACATAAAAGAGATTACTTGAAAAGAAAGAGAGAGGTCGGATCCCTTACCTTAAAATGTAACTCTTAAACCTCAAAGGTTGGGACCTTGAGGGCTTGGGGGCACCTTGGGAGGACTCCTTGGGAGGTAATGAGACCATAAATTCGTTGGGAATGAGTGGGGAGTCGAATGGATGAGAGGAGGGCTTGGTATTTATAGGGAAAGTGAGGGGACAAGGCATTAATGACCAAGGGACACCTCACATGTGCTTTTCTCAAACCCATGTGCTCTCCTTTGGCATTTATCATGGAGTTAGGCCACATGGGGCCCCCATAACAATAATTCATCACCCTTGGCCGGCGAACCCTTAAAAAAACTCATGACATCATCATGACACAGTTATGATGTCATTAAACATACCGAAACCCTAAAACTGTATTTTTACTATTCACTGAAAATTCAACTTTCTCAGAAAAATCCCAAAATTTCACATTAACCAAATATCAATGCTCTGATTTCAAAAATGAAATCCATTTTATAAAAATAATTTTCTAAATATTTTTAATTTAATTTTTAAATAAAAAACACTATTCATCGAAAATTCATTTTTTCAGAAAAAACCCCAAAAATTACCATAACATAATATCGATGCTCTGAGTTCAAAAATAAAGTCATTTTTATAAAAATAATTTTCTAATTATTTTTAATTAAATTTTTAATTAAAAAACACTATTCACCCGAAAAAACTAATACTTGAATAATATTTAATGAAACCGTTATTTAACTATTTTATTGAATCACATTACTTAATCAAGGTGCCTAGATTATTTTAAAACTTTATTTAAGTGAGATTACTAATCCATTTGGTCATATTACTAATCCTAATCATAAAATAACTATTCATAATTTACTATTCACCGAAAATCAAGTTGATCTTATTAGACTCCAAATTTCGTACTGAACATAATTGTAGAAGACCATTTTTTAAAAATCATTACACATTTTAAGTTATTTAAGGTTTACATAAACATTTTTTTCAAAATATTCTTTTGAAAATTCATCAAAAATATACATACTATTTTTATCCAGTCATTTGAAAATTCATAAACTTCATCATAAGCAGAAATCCCAATTTTTATTTAAAACAAGGATTACACAAGGCAGTTACGGTCTCGTTACATAGCCCCTTATAATACCAGCATAGGACCTAAGAGTAAGGTGTGCTAGGGTGATAGAATCTTGGGGCGGCTCGGTCAACATTGCCCGAGTAGTAATTTCTATCAGTTTGAACTTCTCGCGAAGGAGATTCCGTTCTAGCTTCACATGATGAAGTTCGGCTTGGGTTTGGTCCAGAGCAAAGGCCAATGGTGCTACCTCCTTCCCAAGCTCTGTTAGATGGGCTTCGATCGGTCCATGACTACTAGGTGAGGCCATCAAATCTTCTTTCTATAATAATCCACCAAGATTACTTATATATAGAGACAATAATCAAAACATTTTGTTCATAGCGGTCATATTGACCGATGGTCATATAACAGTCAAAACCAATGGTCTCATTCTAATTATAATCATGTTTATCAAATAAAACATTTGTTGAGTAATAAAAATAACGCATAAAATTAGGAAACAATATTTATTTAAAATTTCGGGTCGTTACACTTACACCGCTGTTTTAAACTAATTTTGTAATGAATATTCCAAATATAATAATAAATTTCACTCAATGTTTGAATCATTTAATTAATGTTAATCAACATTATAATTTTCAATGTTACTTGTTTTTATTATTTCAATGTAGGTGGAGATGATTTGGAGGGCCCTTGATGAAGTGGAAGAAAAATGGGCCAAAATTGCATGGATCCATGGACATATTTCCACTGTTTTGAATAGTACGCGGAATCCGTGCATCCAAATGGGCTGGAATGTTGTGGGCCAGTCCAAATTTTGATGGGATACATTTCATATAAAGAAACCAAAGCCCCATTCGGCCTCTACGATTCCCATACTAACTGATCTGTCCAAGGAATCAAAGTTGGACCAAGTCAAATGCGGTGTTCTGTATTTTATCAATATCCGGAGTTGTAGTTGTCCAAATGGTGCCAAACATTCGGTGGAGATATTCAAGAGGTGGGGATACAACTTTTATATTTTCTCCAAAGCGAGATAAGGCTGTTTGAAGGCCAAAACGCGTGGTACAAGTGGATTGATGAAATCTGTGTGCCTAAAACCACCTTCCAATTTTCCTATAAAATGACACCTTGGGCTCCCCATTTGGGAGTTCGGCCAGGAGATAAGGTGCTTCCATTTTGGAGTCCCCAAGGAGTCTTCTCAATATCCATAGCAGTTCTGGAGGCTTTGGGAAGTTCTACCCCAACAACTTTCTCTTCCTCCTCTCCCATGGGTTTCTAAACCCCTTGTGATCACCCAGGGAGGAACGTGATGTAAATCCAAAGCTTCATGTTTGTAATATTTGAATGATCTTTTGAATTCTAGGTTTTTGTGCTTTTTCTCATCATCCTATATTCTTATTTTATTGATTTATGTACTGGTATGTCATGCTCAACTCATATGATCATGTTTGGGGGTACCCATTCATGTGATGTTTCACACACCGTTCACCACTTCATTTCCCCCCTTTCAATTGTAGTGTTTGTGTGGTTCATATTGGTCAATTGAACTCACATAATCACTTTCAAGGTCATAAAAATTTATGTCATGGTATCACAAGGAAATAACATACAAACCTGGACAGTATATCGAGTTCTTTGTGTGTTTCCTTGGTGAGTTTCAGTTATGATGTCGAACACAAATCACTCAATCATCAGCGGTGTCCGGTGAATCATTGTGTGTTTTCGACTGAACCCTAGGAGGTATCCTAGTATAAACTCAGTAACATTCTGGTTATAGGTGTTACAAACTAGGGATTAAAAGGTCATAACCCTATATCATGAAGCGATGAAGGATGAACATCACGAGAGTACCCCGGGTTGATCACGCTTAATTAATTCTGCTAAATCTCTAAATTGTTTTATCGCTTTCGTTTTCTATTTTCATATTTAATCATAAAACCCCCAAGTTTTACAAAACCCCATTTACCTTTTACTTTCATAATCAAAACCCTCTTTTTAAATTAATGATCTAAGGCTCCGTCGAGAGACGACCTAGGGTTTCTGCTATAATGCAGAAATTCTAGTAAAACTTAACACTAATTTGACGTGCCTTGACAACGCGATCACGACTCCCGACGATTCCGCAACAATTTACGGCTCTTTTTGGAGATCTTTTTGGGTTGTTGTCTTCAATTTTTTATCCTAATTTTTGAAGATTTTTCACAGGAACAACAGTGAACAACAACCATGATTTCATGTTGTTGATGGATTTTTTTTTTGGGTTTTTCTAGTGTCTAGTGTCTTAGCGGAATTGAGTAGTAGTCATGAACTTGTCTTTCAAAACATTGCAACTAGAACCTTTAATAAATATTATCCATTGAATGATCATGGTTAGATATTTTTTTGGGAGACTGTTTGGCTGGGGAATTAAAATCTAACATTGTATGGGAGGCAACACGTGATTTATTTATTTTCAATAAATCAATTTCTTTTCTAAAAAATAATTTATATTTAATAAATCAATAAATTCTCTCCCTGCGTTCTTTCCAGTCCACATTTCTCGACCCTTCTCCCATATTCCATTCCGTTTTGATCCATATTTGGCTTGAATTTCATTTCACACTCTCCTTAATTTTTTGGTTTCACATTTTGATTTTTATTATTTAAAATTCATGGCTAATTGATTCTTTTCATTTAGGCTCTTGATTTGGATAAACCAAGTGGAGCTTCACATGTTTAAAAGGGGTTGATCTTTTGAATTGGTATAAGGGAATTCTGGTTGCATCTGTCAAAGGAGTAAATTTTCATTCTTTCATTCTGTTTTGAAATTTCATTGTTGGTTTTAACTTTTTTATACTTTCCTGATAAATTGACTTGAGTTTGTGTGATTTTTGTTAAAAATTTTGAGGCTACATTAAATCAAGTGCTGGGGAAATGGCATAGCTTCTTGAATTTTGTTGTTACTCCTGTGTTGAATTATTGTACAATTACTGTTGAACATGTTATTTTATATCTATTGAACATGCTATTTTATATGAGCTTAATTGTCAATCTATTTGGATGTTTATTGTGAAAAGCACGTGCCTTTAGAAATTTGTTTTGATAAATCAGTGTTGATCTTGTGCAACATATTTTTTTAGCTTTATTATGACCCTTTAAACACAATCTTGAGCTGTAGAGTTGTTAAATCTGTTTGAACTTGAATGATTTAATGTTTCCTTCCACTTTGAGATATAACATTGATGTCAGTACTGGGTTTTAAGTGTAGTGGATGAGTTTTTTATGTGCTAAACTTTTCTACAATGTTAAACCCATAAAAAACACCTTAATTTTTTTTTCAAATTTTTTAGTTTGTGAGTTTTTAAGCATCACTTAAGTTATTTCACTGAGTGACAAGAAGACAAATCTTTATTACCTCTTGAATTTAATTGGGTAAATCATTTTTATTGTCATTTAAAAAAAATGGTTTTCGGTAAAATTTCGGGAGAATGTTATACAATCATCATTGATTTTGAACTTTTTAATTTGAATTTAACTCTTAAGATATGCATCCAAATAGATTATGAAATGAAAATCCTAATCCAGGTTGAACCACTTTCCATCCATTCATTCATTCTTTTATTCTTTAAGCTTTTAGATGAGTTATTTATGTTGTCTTATTGATTATTATGATTGTCCATCCAAACATAGTGTCAAATTATTATAGATTCTCTTTATGTATGTCTGTTATCATAAAAGTGAAGAGATGTTTGGACTTTTAGTTGGATTCAAATTGAACTGTGTTAAACTCTCTTTAAATTTTTTAGTTTTAATCATTTTTGCAAAACAGTAACCATTTTTGCACCGAAAACATTTAATTCGAGAGATTAATGACAGTTTTTACTTGAGAGGATCCATGAACCAAAATCATTTTGAAAATCAACTTTGTGAAATTTCAGTTTTTCATTTCTGAGATTTATTTTCTACCATTGAATTTGATTAAAGGATTGTTTGATGGCCATAAATGGACTAAGTGTAGAGAAATTTGATGTTACACTATTTTGTTACATGTTGTGGCATCCTTTTTATGAAATAGTTGTGTATTTTATTATCGAAATGAGCTTTCATTGACAAATATTTTGTTTTTTTTATCATTATTCATCAAAGTTGATATTTTATTATTTGAATGAAAATAGTCATTTTGGGTGTTAAAATGATTCAAAGTTATATCATTTTAATTTTGATTTAATTTGAAGAACTGTATTTGTTCAAATCTACAGGTCCTCCACGTAGGGCTTTTGGGCAGTTGACCACGTAGCCAAATACTATGTAGGAATCCACGTCGCCAATTTTAAACCCTTAGCCACGCATACAAATACCTTCACAACCCTAATCACCTGAGCTCGGATGAAGACAAATCGAAAGGCGTCGCGGTTTCATTTGCAAAACTCACGGAATGAAAGCTGTGCGGTGAAGGTCCAGTCGAACCAAATTTTCTGTGGAAGATGATCCGAGTCCGAGCTCATCATCGAAGACTGGAATCCGATTTGAAGTTGTAGTCGAACCGCTGGTGATGAGAGACTGAGAACTTGACTCTTGGGTTGTGTCGTGTCGAAGAGGCCCGGGCACCGATCAAGGCTGAAATCTTGGCGAATGTTCCGAACCCATACCAGAGTGGATGTTGACTATCGCACTGTGTTGCAAGGAGATGAAGTTGTGCTGTAAATCTGTACCAAACCAAAACATGAAATCTGACCAGGCTGTGAATGTCGAAGTTGAAACTGGAGCTGGGAACGATGTTGATCCAAGCTTGACTGTTTGAAGCTGACCTCTGCCACGGGTGCGTTCGGCTGGGTGAGTTTAATAAAGAACGTAGTTGAATCTGTGATGAGCCGAGTTGAACAAAGGTGTTTGATCTGCTCCATTCTTGAAGAACATGGGTTGAGCTGATCTTTGTTGGGAAAGACGGGAAAGCGACGAACACGCAAATAATTGAAAATTGAACGCGCCGCGAAAATAAAATCTTTTCCCCCCAAATAACGAATGCGCTGCGACAAAATAAAGTGCAGAAAATAAAGTTCACATCGGAAATTTTTACGTGGAAAATCCAAAAGAGAAAAAAAACCACGAAACTTAGTACAGAAAGAGGAATCCACTAAAATCAAGAGGTACGCGGTAGAGACTCCCCTAAAATGGAAAAGATCTCAAAAGTAATACTCAAGAATAAAATTGTGGATCAAAAGACGGAGAGCAAGAAAAATGATCGTCGAAGAAAGACGGTCACTAAATGGGATTTGCTCTTGGTGTTGTTGCTGCCGGTGATGTTGAAATGCCTTGCCTTTACCTCCTTATATAGGGAAAAGAATCAGCGTCAAATAATGTCGTTGCGTCAAAAGAGTGTCACCGCGTGAATTAATTCACGCGGTCTTGACCCGCATTAAAACACCACATTAAAGGACAAAACCGCGTGAGCACCATTTGAGGAGGCATTACGCGGTGCGCTAACCAGGAAGGCGCCCAACAAACTCCCCCTCCGACTCAAGTGGGGATCACCGCCAACCCTGCAGTCTGTCGCCAAGTCTCAAATTTCTCTTTGGGTAAACTCTTGGTCAACATGTCTGACCCGTTGTTATCAGTGTGGATCTTCTCAAGCTCTAACTGTCTCGAATCAAGGACGTTGCGGATCCAATGATATCGAACATTGATATGTTTTGACCTGTCATGAAAAGTGGAATTCTTTCCCAAACAAATAGCACTCTGACTATCACAAAATAAAACATACCTGTCCTGATTTAAACTGAGCTCTCGAATAAAAGTTTTCATCCACAACAATTCTTTGCACGCCTCAGTAGCTGCAATAAACTCTGACTCTGTGGTAGATAAAACAACACATTTCTACAATCTATACTGCCAAGATACAGCTCCCCCTGCAAAAGTGATCAAATAGCCTGAAGTAGACTTCCTCGAATCGATATCTCCTGCCATATCTGAATCTGTAAAGCCACAAAGCATAGGTTCCCCTTTGCCAAAACACAATCTCAGATCAGAAGTACCACGAAGATAACGAAAAATGTACTTCACTGCTCTCCAATACTCTCTACCTAGATTTGATAGAAAACGACTGACCAAACCAACTGCATGAGCTATATCAGGTCTAGTACATACCATAGCATACATCAAACAGCCAACGACAGATGAATAAAGTATGTGATGCATCTCCTCTCTCTCTTCATCAGTAGAAGGTGACTGACTTGTACTGAGCTTAAAATGTAAAGCAAGAGGAGTAGTAACCACTTTCGCTCTATCCATAGAAAATCTCTGAAGAACCTTCTCAATGTATCTCTCCTGAGATAACCACAATTTCTTGGCCTTCCTGTCACGGGAGATCGTCATGCCAAGAATCTGTCGTGTTGTCCCCAAGTTTTTCATCGCAAAAGACTGACAAAGATCCTTCTTCAATCTGTCAATTCTAGAAGTATCATGACCAACAATGAGCATATCATCAACATAAAGCAACAGTATAATAAAATCATCATCAGTAAATCTCTGAACAAAAACACAATGATCAGAAGATGTCTTCCTGAAACCCTGATGAGAAATGACAGATTCAAATTTCTTATACCACTGCCTCAGAGCTTGCTTCAAACCATACAAATTCTTCTTCAACCTGAAGACATGATTTTCTTTACCTGTTTCAACAAAATCCTCTGGCCGCTCCATATAAATTTCCTCCTCTAAATCTCCATGGAGTAAAGCTGTCTTCACATCCATCTGCTCAATCTGCAGATCTAAACTGGCAGCCAAACCAAGAACAACTCGAATGGAAGACATTTTGACAACAGGTGAAAAAATCTCATCAAAATCAATACTTTTCTTATGACGGAAGCCTTTGACAACTAACCTTGCTTTGTATCGTTGAATAGAACTGGATTCTTCATTCTTAATCCGATAAATCCACCGATTTTGCAAAGTTCTCTTCCCTGTCGATAACTTCACTAGCTCAAAAGTGTGGTTGTCGTGCAATGATGTCATCTCGTCATCCATTGCCGCAACCCATCTGTCCTTCTGTTCACTCTCTATTGCCTCATCAAAAGATTCTGGTTCTCCCCCTTCAGCAAGGAACACATACTCGTTAGGTGAATGTCGAGTAGAAACAGTGTGATGCTGGGATGATTTCCGGAGTGGAACCGCGAGTTCATTAATAACCCCTGGAATGGGATCATCCGAAACAAAAGGTGCATCAGAAACATCAACTCTAACCAGTTCACCTTGAGCATCATTCTGTACATCAACATGATCATCAGAATCAACAATATGAGGTAAGTGTGAATCAGAACCTGGCTCAAGACTGACAAAACCATCAGAAGTTGGAGAAGTAGATTTTCCTTCTTTATCAATGTCTGCAATAGTCTGATCCTCCTTAAACACTGCATCACGGCTTCTGACAAGTTTCTTCAAAATAGGATCATAGAACCTGTACCCAAACTCATCGTGTCCATATCCAATAAAAATACACTGGTGTGTCTTACCATCCATCTTGGATCTCTCATCTCTAGACACATGAACAAAAGCCTTGCAACCAAAAACACGCAAGTGATCGTACCTGATCTCTTTTCCATACCAAAACTTGTCGGGAGTGTCTGTCTGCAAAGCAACAACATGTGATAAATTGATAATATAAGCAACAGTAAGTAAAGCCTCGCCCCAAAAATGTCCAGGTAACTTTGCTTCTGAAAGCAAACAACGAACTCTTTCCAGCAAAGTCCTGTTCATCCTCTCAGCTACACCATTCAGCTGAGGTGTCTTGGGTGGCGTCTTCTGATGCCGAATACCTTCCTGCCTACAATACTGATCAAATGGACCACAATACTCTCCCCCATTGTCAGTGCGAATACATTTCAATTTCTTGCCTGATTCCCTCTCAACATAAACATGAAATTGCTTAAAAATACTGAACACCTGACTTTTGGCTTTCAAAACATAAACCCAGAGCTTTCATGAGTAGTCGTCAATAAATGTAACAAAATAAAGACCGCCACTAAAGGTCTTAGATTTCAAAGGACCACAAACGTCAGAATGTACTAACTCAAGTACCTGTGACTTCTTGTGTAGAGGATGACTGCTGAAACTCACTCTGCTCTGTTTTCTAGCCATGCAATGATCACATGTGTCCAATTTGACACTCTTCAAATCCGGAAAAAGATTTCTCTTGGACAAACAACCAAGACCTTTCTCACTGATGTGACTGAGCCTCTTATTCCATAACATGGACGAAACACTACACTCAACAACGCAAGCAGTATCACAAGAAATAGAAGCTCTAGTACAGTACAAACCTGATTGCTTCTTCCCTCGAGCCAAAACCAAAGAGTCCTTAGAAAACTTCCATTGACAATCACCAAAAGTGCTGATAAACCCTTCATCATCAAGGATGCTTGTAGAAATAAGATTCAAACGAACCTCGGGTGTATGTCGGACATTTTTTAAAATCAGCTTACTTCCTGTACTGGTCTCTAAACAAACAGTCCTGATGCCTACAACGTCAGCATGACCATCATTGCCCATCTTCAAAATCCCAAAATTACTTGGGTTATAAGACGTAAAGAACTCCTTCGATGTCACGTGAAAACAGGCTCCACTGTCAACAACCCAACAAGAATCATCAGAAGCAATGTTAATGGAGTCATAAACAATAACAAGATCACCCCCTGTAGCGGCGACAACATGATCATCTCCATCACCATTTTTCTTCTGTGGATTTTCCTTCAATCTATTCTCTCTTTTCAGCTGATAACAAAACTTCTTAACATGCCCCTTCTTACCACAATGATTACATTCAAAATCTCTCTGCTTCGGTTTGGATTTGCTTCTGCCTTTGCTCTTACCTCGACTGCTCTGCTCCCGGTCCTGGCTTCTCCCCCCGTTCTCTGTGACTAAAAGCTGGGAATAAGATTTCTCCTGAGTGCGTCTCCTGACCTCTTCATTTAAAACAGCAGAATTGACAAAACTAAATGTCATAGCACCATTAGGAGCAGAACCGGTTAGAGTAACACGTAAATTCTACCATGAATCGGGTAAAGTGTTAAGCAACAAAAGAGTTAAAACTTCATCTTCAAAATTGATACTCATTTCAAACAACTGATCAAAACATCCCTGATATTCACTTAAGTAATCAGAAATAGGTGTACCTTCTTTGTACCTCAAGTTCATCATTTGCTTGAGAAGAAACAATTTATTGTTTCTCGTCTTGGATGCGTAGGTCGTCTCAAGCTTCTCCCACAAAGTTCTGGCATGAGAGATGTTGACAATGTGGTTCATCACGTTGTCTTCAACCCATTGGCGAATGAAGCCACAAACCATCTCATACTCGAACGCCCATTCTTCGTCTGACATCCTCTCTGGCTTCTGGGTACTAAAAACTGGAAGATGCATTCGCTTGACAAAAAGCAGATCCTTCATTTTAAGTCGTCACATATGGTAGTTGGTACCATTCAACAAAATCATACGACTGTAGTTGGTCTCCATAATAAATATTAAATAAAAAACCAAACCCTCTTATACCAGATGTTGGGAAATACGGGAAAGTGACGAATGCGTAAACAATTGAAAAGCGAACGCGCAACGGAGATAAAATCCCCCCCCCCCAAATAGCGAATGTGCAGCGACAAAATAAAGTGTAGAAAATCAAGTTCACACCAGAAATTTTTACGTGGAAAACCCAAAAGGGAAAAAAACCACGGGACCTAGTCCAAAAAGAGGAATCCACTAAAATCAAGAGGTACACGGTGGAGACTCCCCAAAAATGGAAGGGATCTCAAAAGTAATACTCAAGAATAAAAGTGTGGATCAAAAGGCAGAGAGCAAGAAAGATGATCGTCGAAGAAAGTCGATCACCAAATGAGATTTGCTCTCGGTGCCATTGCTGTTAGTGATGTTGAAATGCCTTGCCTCTACCTCCTTATATAGGGAAAAGAATCAGTGTCAAATAATGTCGCCGTGTCAAAAGAGTGTCACCGCGTGAATTAATTCACGCGGTCTTGCCCGCATTAAAACACCACATTAAAAAAGAAAACTGCATGAGCACCATTTGAGGAGGCGTTACGCGGTGCGCCAACCAGGAAGGCGCCCAACAATCTTGACAAAGATGACTTTGATCGCTGGCTATTTTTCATCTACAGGTCATGTTGAAGGTGTTCAAAGGCCTTGGCGGTCTTTGTTATTTCGGCTGCAAGTCTGTCGAGAAGTGCACTCTATCTGCTCGACGAATTGCTTCGAAGAGTTTTCGAGAGGATGGACTCGGTTAGAAAGGATGCACTGATACTTGCTGAGCTGGACTCAAGTTTGTTGTACGTGAATACAGTGTTTAGTTAGAAGGGGAGAGCTGGTATCACATGCTGGTCAGTGTGAATGACAACCTACTATTGCCTTCTGTACCAAGTGGGTGGTGACATTCATGTAACTTTTGAAAACAGAGGTGGTGTAGTTTAAGTCGATTAAACTCTTTTTAAAAGAGGAGAACCTGAGAGAGTGGGAGGTGAATTATGGAATAGAAGAGTAACTCCCAGACATAAAATTTCAGAGCGAGGAACAACAACGGAAGCGGAAAAGGAAGAAATTTCTCTGGACAGAGAAGATTCCAAACTTCTTTCTTGCACTTTCTTATTTCTTCACTGAATTCATTGTTTGTTTGCTGAGTATCTTGGAATATGAATAACTAAATTTCCTTTGGGATAAAGATTGAAATAAGCTGATTTTATTTCTTTTATTGCCTTGTGTTTGACATAATCACTGCTTCTCCCTCTCGGTAATTCTCACTGAAAATTCTTTTTGCATTTACCATCAATTGTGCACCGACGAGTGATGTTGATGATAAAAATATTATCCAGTGAGATAATACTTTATTCGCCAACGATAAATCAAAAGATTGAGTTGGTGAATTTCAAAGGAATCGGTTGTGAATTTTTACCCGGCTTTCAATTTTTATTCGTTCTTGAGTACATCTTCTACATTGTTTAAAGAACTGACAAGAGACAAACAGTGAAAAATAAAACTGTAACTTTTCAACAGAAGTACTTTAATCGGAAAATGATGATATGACTTCTTCTCCAAGAATGAATGAAAAATTGTGCATTGGAGTTTTATTTCGTCACACACACTTGTTGCAAGGACAAATCATTTTCTCAGTCTAGATCAATTTGTACTCCCTATTTCTTTATCCATTTTCTTTCCTGCTCTTCATTGGTTCCTGTCTATTTGTGTTTTTTGTTTCTTTTCTTTGCACCATTTTCATTTTTACCTTTGCCATACACCAACATCACCAACACCCCATTTCATCCGCTCTTTTAAATTGTTTTGTTTTCTTTTTCCTTAGTTGTACAAAAGTCTTTTCTTTGGGTTCGACCCTACTCACCACGGTACTAGTTGTAAATAGGTTTATAAATAATTAAATTTGCACGAGTTCAACGGCACACTTGTCAAAGATGATTGTGAGCCTAACCTTGTAAAGGTAGATTCATATCAGTCTAGTGATGATGATAGTAAAATCATATAAAATGTTGGATTGGTGAATCCTGATCCATTCTGGATGATGTTTGGACCGAATGTTTCTGGCCCATACTGCGAACCAAGCCGACAGGGCACTGTAGTAGAGCTGATTGTCCGATACCGACAATGCACTGTAGCAAGTCGGACTTTGGAGTCAATAGTACTGTAGCACTTTTGACTCGGGTGGCCACATTTCACTCTAGCGATGCGGACCTCCATTGTAGCAAGGCGAACTTTCTAAAGGTTGGTGGAATAGTGCTTTGTCCTCCTTATTAGCCCATTTAGAGCTAGATTTTTGTGTGTGATTGAGAACCCTGAAAACTCTTTGAAAAATTGTTGCTTCCGAATTATAGTGAAGTTTTACCTCTCTGTAGACGTAGGGATTATTCTAGAACCACGTAAATATCTATGTCCAAGATTTTTTGTTTTTTATCCTTTTACTCTTCTGTGAATCTTTGTTCTGTCACTGCAACTCCTGGCGTTTTCGCATCAGGAAAAACACATAAATTATGAACTTTTAAAATATAAGTTAAACTAGATAATATCATCAGAAGTTGGGAAACTCCAGTGCTGAGCGATTTGGTTTAGCCCGTGGATATCTTCGAAGGTGGGGGGATTTCTGATAGAGCTGTGCAAGAGGAGGGGTTCATAACTGTCGGGTAAAATTGTATTTTGGCTTTAAGTTTGTTAGTTAGTTGTTTAGTTTGGGTGGGTTATAAATTGAAGGGGAGGGGACTTGGTGTGGTCATTCTGTTAGAAGATAGTTGGTAGGCTTTAGCCTAGGCCTGAGGAGAGAGAATCCTTCCAGGTGATTCTGCAGCGGGTCCTTGTAATACTTCTTTGGTAGTATAATTGAAGCAGTTAGAGCTATTTTTCTAGAAGTTTCCTCTGATAATTCCTTTCAAACTCTTTCTCTTATCTATAGTCTACCACCTTCATCTTCCACTCTAGTGATTGTCATGACCCGACCCCACGGGTTCGAGCCGCAACTAGCCCAAGCCCACCTCCAATAAGTTAGAGGCTGGTGACCAATACTGAGTAAGCATATCACACACATGAGAGACATTAACTTAAAGTACCTATACACACGCACACATCTCCAAGCCCATACAATGTTGAAATGTAAAACTGATAACAATGCATGTATATATCTATAATCCCACAATCAGAGTATGACATAAAGTACTGGAAAACATAAAAAAGAGCCAAATACAAACCCACCCAAAACTAGAAATAAAGTCCGACCTAATCAGAAGGAGGGGACTGCTGTCAATGAAACACCGGTATACATCTTGGTCTGTCTAGCCCAACTAAGCTCCACTTGCTCCTAGTATTCCAAGGACTCTGTGAAAAGGTCCGTCATCTACATAAGACACGACATATGCAGGCAGAGCTCATGCAGGTTGACTATAACAATACCCTGTAGGACACCTCAAAATCACCAAACATAAAGCATCAAAAGTAGTTAGCTCATCAAACACAGGTATGCCAACAAGATATTAGACATAGAGATAACCAAAGATATCCCATATATACTCATAAAAGACTCTGAGTCTCAAAGGTCTCAACCACCGCCAACCATAGATCCACTGCGAGGTTTCAAGGTAACGCTCGTTCGGGAGGAACTGCTCCCCGAGTTATACTGCTACCGATGACACTCATCTCAGAGATCACACTTGTTAAGTCTAGCCTAGAAAAAGCACAAAGGATATTGAGAGGGTTCGTCTGAGAAACACACTCGATCGGACTACACCTCACCGGAAAGACCAGATCTCGATACACAGTTAAGGGGTCAACGACCAGGGCTTACTGGGGGGACACCAGACCCTACTGGAAAGATCCTTCTATATATATCAACGCCTGTGTAAATATTGGTCACGCCAATTCCAACAAACCCTACCTAGGGAAAACACGTCCGTCGCCCCGGGGACCCCCTTGCTCCAGCCGCTGCTTCTGCCTAGGTGGTTCGTCGGCCGCCTCTTTGACTGCAGCACAACGGGTAGGACAATCCTGCGCGAGATGTCCTCTTCCATCACAAGCATAACAACATCTCAGCCTCAGATAATTGATCTGTCCTCGAGGTCTCCGATGAAACCTCCTATTTCGTGACTTGCGTCACACGCCTGCTATCGGTAGGTCCTTCTAACCTTGCATCCCAAGTGATCCTTGTCTCGGAATCTCATGATACGCACTCGAACCCTACCCATCATCATCCAGCACCAAAGAGCCATCCACGACTCAGTCTGGCATGCTGCATCCACCTGAACCACTGAAGGTGGGTCTATGAACTGATCAACGGGCGAAAGCGCCACTTGCTGACCATCCTGAAGAAAAACAGCTTCGTGGCTAACCCCTTCAGGGAGGCCTCATCACTCATCTGGTTAAACTCTCAAACCTATTGTGGAAACCTCATCGGCTATCGCCATGAATACATCCTGAAAGAAGACAAGATGTATCATGGTCAATGAGTATATCTAGTGTGCTGACTCAAGATGGGCATGAAAACCACATCCCATTCCTACATGACATATATACCAATGTTTCCCTGCAACCAGTGCCTAGATGTTCCGAGTCAACAAATAGGTTATTAGAGTCCTAGTGAATGGATACGTCGACTGCCACACCAACACTAAAGTCCCTGATCTGAAAGTCGAACTCGAAACACTTAACAATGTTGCCATAAATCCTAAACCAATTCTCATCATGGATCTAACTCCAAACACCGACCTGAAGACAAACCACCTCTAATATCACTCTGTCACGACCCGACTCGATAAGGCTTGAGCCGCAACTACCCCAAACCCGCCTCCAGTAGGCCAGGTGCTGACAACCAACGCCAAGTAGGCATGTCACACACATGAGAGACATTAGCCTAAAATATTTGTACATACACACACATCTCCAAACCCATACAATGATGAAATGTAAAACAACTGATAATAATGCATGCATACATCTATAATCCCACAATCAGAGTATGACATAAAGTACTGGCATAAAAAGGGTCCGAATACAAGCCCACCCAAAACTGGAAATAAAGTCTTGATCAGAAGGAAGAGCCTGCTGTCAATGCAACACTAGTATACACCTTGGTTTTTCTTGCCCAACTAAGCTCCACCTGCTATTATCCCTCCAAGGATTCTATGAAAATGTTCGTCTACTTAAGACATGACATGTGCGATCAAAGCCTATATAGGGGTGAATATAACAATACTTAGGACACTCCGAAATTACCAAACATAAAGTATCAAGATTAGTCAGCTCATCAAACACAAGTATGTCAACAAGATATGAGACATAACGATAACCAAGGATATCTCATATATACTCATAAAAGATTCCGAGTCTCAAAGGTCTCAACCACTGCCAGCCATAGATCCACTGTGAGGTTTCAAGGTAACGCTCATCCGGGAGGAACCGCTCCCCGAGCTACTGACGACACTTATCCCATAGGTCATGCTCATTGTGTCTATCCAAGAAAAAACATGAATGATACTGAGAGGGTTTGTCTGAGAAACACACTCGATAAGACCACACCTCATCGGAAAGATCCGATCTCAATACACAACTAGGGGTTCAACGCCCATGGCTCACTGGGGGAACACCATACCCTATTGAAAACATCCTCCTAAATAGGGGATCGATGACCGTATAAATATTGGTCACTCCAATTCCAACAAACCCTACCTAGGGAAAACATGAAGGAAATGAGGATCGCTCCGGGCCTCTCGGAGGGATAAATGATTCAAGCCACTGAGGAATCTGTCGAAGCGGACTGAGACTTCTCATTTCAGAATAAGGGAACTCGCCTACACCGCACTGATCAACAGGAAGCTGTAGTGGGGTCACCCTTTATGATGAGAACGAGATGCTACTCTGAACCCTCATAAGAATAGACCAAGGGAACACACTCAACCGATACTGATCCAAGAAAGCTCACACGAATTCACAACGAAGCCGAGCTGAGAAGAAAGCGGAATCCAACCTTTTGTCAAAGGAGTACACGACGTGTCCCTATGTGTACACGACGTGTCTCACTAATTTTGACACTGCCAGTGTCTCGCATTCACACGGCATGCACCTTTCCAAAATACACGGTGTGTCCCTCAAGGTACACAGCGTGTAGATGTTGATCTGACACTCGCGTGCCGTTCTGCCCGTGCCCGTGTACACTAGGTTGTATCTGTGTACTTGGTCGTGTTCAAGTACACGCCTCTGCCCGTGTACTTCGGCCTGCCCATGTACTTCCCAAGTACACGGTGTGTGGGTCCCCATGTCCCACCTGGGCGTGTCCTCCCTGTACGCGTCGGGCCGTCTGAGAGTTCTATGAAAAACCTGACTACACGGCGTGTAGTTCGGAAGAACACACGTCGTGTAGTCCTCTCTGGTTGTGTAAGGGCCACACGATGTGTGATACTTATCTCTTCCCAGAAACCCTAGCGCCGCACAGAGAGGACTACACGACGTGTGTTCTTCTGGACTACATGCTGTGTAGTCGGGTTTTTCATAGAACCGGCGGGATTCTTCACGCGTCTTCACTTGCGCCTCCTGATTTCCTCGGATCTACCGCCAAACTCGTCGAAGAACACAAATCTCGATCCGTTTGAGCCCGTCTGTCATCGTCGGTCGGATTCCGACCATTCCCATCGCTCGGGAATCGGCTGTCGTCGTGCCTCTCTGCCGCTGCACGCCAAAACTGAATCAGGGGGGGGGGGTCTCTAATCCGACTCCGATCGCCCTCTGTCATCACGCACCACGGTCCCATCACCGATCCCGAAACTAGATCCGCATAAATGATCCGTTGCGTCAAATATCGAATGCACAACAATCGTTTTTCGGGTATCCATCGAACCACTGACCAAAAGAAATGCTGATGATGATCATGCGTAGAACGAGGGAAGAAAACCACAAAACACAAGATGAGGAACGAACCTCAGTCGTTGTTTGGATTGACCTCGATTTGTTGTCGTTATAACGATGAACGAATATCCAACAATGAACATCAAAAATAATTATCTCTCAAATCTCGGATAAACAAACCCATACTCGCAAAAACGATCAATCCGCGAATCAATCTACAAATCAATCCATTAGTCGATTGATTCACATTCATCACGGGATAAGAAAACTGAGATAAATCCACAAAACAAACATCCTACTTGGAGTTTGGATCAATCGCTGATGAAAAATGATCTCACGTTGTTGTTGTTGATGAGATCCACGAACTCCGTTGGCGCACGATCTTCAATCTGATCTCGGTCTGGTTTCGTCTGTCAACAATCCTCCAACGACTTATCTCGAATGACTCCTCTCAATCCCTAGGTTATGAGGCTAACCCTAGGGATTTAGGCATAGGCGTGTTTAAATAGAGGATGCTAGGTCTCTGCGTCGAAATAAATAAAATAAATAAAATAAATAAAATAAATAAAATAAATAAAATAAATAAAATAAATAAAATAAATAAAATAAATAAACTAAATAAAACAAATAAAACAAATAAAACAAATAAAACAAATAAAACAAATAAAACAAATAAAACAAATAAAACAAATAAAACAAATAAAACAAATAAAATAATTAAAATAATTAAATTTATTTTATTATTTGCGTCTATGATAGCACTTTATCGAAACTCCCAACGACGAAAAAGATTATGTTGCACCTAGGGTAAAGTCCACGTTTTGAATTGGTATCCGATTTTTGATTCGAGACTCCGTTTGAGAGTTATTCAACTTTTTAAGAAAAATTGTGCGTGCGTGATTTTAATATATTTAATATTTTTTAAAATATCATTTATGGGCTCACTGGACCTCGGAATCAGCACTTTGGTCCGAAAATATTAATAGAAATATTCCAAAGTCTTAAACGGCAAAAATCGAGACATTACAGTGATCATCATCAAACCCATTTAAAGATGACATGAAGACAATGCAGTGGCTATATCAATGTAAGTTATATGGTTTACAACTTTCTTCATTTCCATTATATGCATGTTTTCATATTTCTTGCATGGGTGATCTTGGGATTGATTTAGATCGATTTTGCACATTACATTAATTGTTAATAGACCCTTACGAACCCCATCAGTCACAACATCATGTAATTTAGCAGTAGATTCAAGGGTGCAGTGGCAAAAACACGTGTTCAAATCAGTATCTCTAAGTGAAAACATTTTATCATAGGATTATTTTTAAAGAGGCATTAGACGTGTGTCAGAGTGTGGTTTTTACACCATCTTTGTAATTTAAGCAAGGGAATACATTTTGAAATTTTTACGCTTTGATTATTAGTGGATTTTTTGAATCCGCATCATGATTTTTTGATCCTCCACATTGAAGGGTTTTTCCATGTTAAATTTCTGTGAGTTGATTTTATTTTTGTGTAAAATCATGATGTTTCCTTTTTTTGTTAGATTTCTCGCAAATATTTGTGCAAACATTTTTCTACTAGAACGGATCTCTTCAACAATTACATTGTGAGTTCATCTTTTTGTAGTGCATCAAACAGTGTGAGTGGCATCAAAATATTATGGGACGCAACTTTGCTGATGAAAATGGCCAACAAAATGTTTAATTAGTGGAATTAATTTGAAGATTTTAAGACTGAATATTTTACAACATGAAATAATTATTGTCAGCACGATCGTACACCAGTTGTTTCTCCTATTTGAGTATTCTTGTGAACGTGCATGCAGCCAGAAATATTTTTGTATTCATTTCCTCCCAAATGTAATAAATTATTATTATTACTATTATCATTACCCCAACTCTATTCTGACACAAGGGTTCCCTGTCTCCGAAATTCCATTTTTCCCTGGCGGGTAAGTTCTCCGGGCGCCGACCTTCACTTCAATTCAAATGAAATGGAAATTACTGGATTCGTTCGATACAAATTAGGGTTGCTTAGTTCACATCATGTTTTGATTCGATTTGCTTTAGAAGATGGATTTTATAAATGTTGGTCTAGAGGAACATGGTTTTTTTATGGATTTTCTATGAAGGTGATGAAATGATCACTGAATTTTAGACATGATGTTGAGCCTCCTCTTGCTCCTGTCTGGCTGCATCTTGAAGGAAAAATGATTAATTTTTTCAAGCCTACTATGTTTTTTTCTATTGTGAAATTGATTGGCCAACCAATAAAAATGGATTCAGCCACATTGAAACTGTCTAGACCCTCGGTTGCAAGGATAAGTGTTGAGGTTGATGTTACCAGGAAATTTCCTTTTGATATTTTGATTCGATTTGCTTCAGAATATGGATTTTATAAATGTTGGTCTAGAGGAACATGGGTTTTTTATGGATTTTCTATGAAGGTGATGAAATGATCACCGAATTCTAGACATGATGTTGAGCCTCCTCTTGCTCCTGTCTGGCGGCATCTTGAAGGACAAATGATTAATTTTTTCAAGCCTACTGTGTTTTTTCCTATTGTGAAATTGATTGGCCAACCAATCAAAATGGATTCAGCCACAATGAAACTAGCTAGACCCTCGGCTACAAGGATAAGCGTTGAGGTTGATGTTACCAGGAAATTGCCTTCTGATATCTTGATTCAAAATGATGATTATGGTTTCTAACAGAAAATTGTTTATGAAAATATTCCAAACTATAGTTCATCTTGCTTCAAATTTGGTCACAGCTCTAAATCCCGCTGCTCTAGGAATACAGGGATGCCTCCTATAAAACCTCAGTTCAGAAGGAAAACTATATGGATTGAAAAAGGGAAGCATAAAGTTGATGATCTTTGTAGGTTGGTAATCAGTGACGACCATGCTAAAGTGGCCGAACCAAGCATGGAGAGACTGCTTGAGGCCATACAGAGAGCGGCGAAGTCGGTAGACTTGAGACTTGGCGCTGGTGGCACAAAAACCGGGGGGCTGCTGCAGATAAACCTCTTCCTCAAGGAAGCCATGCAGGAAGGCATTCTTGACATCCAGTTGATGAAGATTCCAATGATGATGGGCAACCAGATAGATGAATAGGCGAACAGAGCCCATCTTGGCAACGGGGGAGAAGGTATCAAAGTAGTCAATACCGTAAGTCTGCGCGAAGCCCTTGGCCACCAGGTGGGCTTTGAGGCGATGGAGAGTGTCATCGGGATTCAGCCTGACTGTGTAAATCCATTTGCTGCCGACCGCCTGCTTTCCTGCAGGAAGGGTGACAAGATCCCAGATGTGGTTTTCTTCCAGAGCTTGCAATTCATCCCGCATTGCTGCTAGCCACCCGGGGTGAGATTTAGCATCACCTACTGTGCGAGTAATGGACACCGTCTCCAGAGCGGACAGTCCACTGTATGAAGAGACAAATAGAGGAGTACTCTGGCATGAGCGAGTACCTTTCCGTAAGGAAATGGGCAAGTCCTCGGGCGGCGGGGCAGGAGCATCGGATGAAGCGGGGATGACAGTGTCATTGGCCGGGACGGGGGACACCATTGATGGATGACGGGAGTAGACCTGACAAAAATGGGTGTCTACAGGGGTGGACACCGGTGGAGGATGAATGATGAGAGGAAGACAATCATCGATGACGGGGTCAGGATGAGGAGAGGGAAGGGAGAATGGAGAGCTCCCAACAAATGCGACGTCGACCGAGATGACATATCGCCGTAGGTCGGGTGAGAAGCAGCGATATCAACGCTGAGTGCGGGAGTAGCCAAGAAAAATGCACCGAAAAGATTTAGGAGAGAGTTTGGAGAGGCCAGGACGTGTGTCGTGAACGTAACAGAGGAATCCAAACACTCAAAGGGGAAGGGAGTGAAGAGGGAGAGAGGAGAACAACGTCCGAAAAGGAGTCTCCCCCTGAAGGATGGAGGAAAGAAGACGATTTATGAGGTAGGTGGCGGTGAGAATGACATCTCCCCAAAAATGTAGAGGCACCTGTCGGTGGAAGAGGAGGGCACGAGCAGTCTCCAGAATGTGTCGGTGTTTCTGCTCGGCCACACCATTCTGCTATGGTGTATCAGGACAAGAGGTCTAATGAAGGATGCCTGTTGTCTGAAAAAACTGTCCAAAGGGAGTGGAGAGATACTCAAGACCATTATCTTAGCGGAGACACTTTACAGAGATGGAAAATTGGTTTTGAATCTCATTGTAAAATGTATAGAATGTGGAAAACACTTCGGAGTGTTCTCGAAGGAGATAAATCCAAGTCATTCGTGAAAAATCATCAATGAAAGATATATAATATTTATATCCCAAATGACTCGAAATGGTACAAGGACCCCATATGTCTGAATGAACCAGATCAAAAGGGTGTGAGGCCCTTGTATCCACGCGAGGAATGTATGTAGTGCGATGATGTTTCGCAAATGTACATGACTCACAATGAAAATAACTATGCCGACTAAAGTCTGAAAAAAGCTGATGAATGGTGGAGGCAGGCGGGTGTCCCAATCGGGAATGAAGATCCAATGCTTGAGCAGAGACAGATGTGCAAGCGATAGATGTCGGGCCATCGAACATGTAGACCCCATCCCAAAGTTGGCCTCTACCAAGTTCCCGGTTCGTAGTCCGCTCCTGAAATACAACACCAGAGGAGGTAAAGATGGCAGCACAGTTATAATATTTTGTCAGCTTTCTGATAGAAAGAAGATTAAATGGACTGCGGGGCACATGTGCCACACATGGTAGGTGAATCGATGACGTCAGGGAGCATGCGCCGAAGCCCGCAATGGGGATAGTGGATCCATCGGCGACGGTGATGGCCGATGAACCGGTATAAGGGCATTAAAAGGTTAACATACCGGCATCACCGGTGAGGTGGTCGGAGGCACCTGAATCGAGCATCCATGCAAGGGAGCGATGACCGAAAAATGCAGTGGAGTGAACAGAATGAGCCAGAGAAGCCGAGGATGGACTGGGTCCTGCAGGGTCCCGAGGATCATGAGTCAGTCGGATGTCGGCCATAGATAGGTCCAGAGATGGTGGAAGTGTGTCGACTGCCGAGGAAACCTCCTGGACCGCGGTCTGTCCCTGCCTCTGGCACTGAGATGGACGCCCATGTAGAACCCAACACCGGTCGATCAGGTGGCCAAGTTTGCCACAATGATGACAGAGGGGACGTGGACAACCTTCCACACGGCCACGTCCACGAGGGACGGAGGAGCATCCACCGCCATGTCCGATGAGAGCTGAGTGGTCGATGATCGGGGCGGGAGGGGGAAGAGTCTGCTGGGCCTTGCTCAGCCGATGATAAACCTGTGGGATCTCCAGCGACGAAGGGCTGGCGAGCAGCTCGGTTGTCGTGGTGGCAAATTCCGGAGCGAGGCTGCTGAGAAGAGTGAAGATGCAGAGTTGGTCCCACTGGGTCTGAGCCTCTGCCGGTGTCTGGGGAACGGGCCAGAACTCCTGCAACTCATCACGAAGCCCTTTCCATTCCAGGAAATATGCGGTGAAGGACTGGTCCTGCTGGCGAAGATGGGACAGGCGCTGGAGGATATCAGACACCCGAGCCAGGTTGTTGGTCTCAGAATACATAATGTTCAAGGAGTCCCAGAGCTCCTTGACTGTATTTGCCATGCGGGTGACATCCTTGACCGATCGATCCATGGAATTGACCAGCAGAGCAAAGATCTTGCTATCAGCAAGATTCCATTTCTGATATTTGGGGTCAGTCGAAGCCGGGGGAGGATCCTCAAGGTGATGATCAAGTTCCATCCCAGTCAGGGACATCACCACCGTCTTCCGCCAGATGGAAAAATTGGTGGAGTCTAATCGGTCTTCGACGAGGCAGGTGGAAGTGGTGATCATCTAAGGCAGAGGGGAGGGGTCTGCCATGGAAGTGTCGGGTAGTGGTCTAAGATGCAGTTGGGGGAAGCGCCGAAATCAGCGGGCGGGTTTGGCGTGTCGAGAAGCTGGGAGAAGCAGCAGACAACAGAAGGGCGCCGGGAGGTGGAGTACGCCATGCGCACGAAGTACCGGGAGTAGCCGGGTTGTGTTGAGGAGTCCGGGTCGCCTGGAGGGAGCCGCCTGGACCGGTCGCTTTGGAGGGAGCCGCGGCTGGAAAAGAGAAAAAAAAACTGAAGCTGGATTGCGACACCGGCGTGGAAGGGAGCCGGAGGGTAGGAAGCCACAAGGACCGATGCTGCCTGGACCGGTTTGCTTGGAGGGATCTGCGGCAGGAGGGAAGAAAAAAAAACTGGGATGTCATGCCGGGGAAGCTGCGGGAGGCGCCGCTTGCGCACAGGAGGATTGCCGAGGGAGGGCCGCGGGAGGTGCTGCATAAGTCGGGAGCAGGGAGCCGCGGATGGAGACAGCGTGCACAGGAGGACCGCCGTAGAGGAGGGTCGTGCGTAGTGGGAGATGCGCAGCGGACCGGTTCGGTCGCTGGGAGATGCGGGAGCCGGTGCGAGCAGTTGCGGGAGCCAAAACGACCACCGGGGAAGGCGGAAGCCATTGAGGAGGCGGGCGACGGGAAGCGATGGGAGTTGTGGGGGGCGGGGCCGCAGGCGCCGGGAAGGGCCAGGAGGTTGCGCGGGAGCCAGACAGAGCCGCGTCGGAGGGTCGTGCCCTGGTGGAAGCGCGACGAGGCGACTGGATGGTCGCCGTCGGGAGGTGTCGCGGCGGGGAGGGCTCGTGCGCAGGAGAATCGGCCGCCGTGAGGGAGGGCGCACCGGGGAGCCGGACCGGGCAGGAGGCGCCGGGGAAAGAGGGTGAAAAAAAATGCACCGGGGAGGCGGGCCGGACGTAGCCGGGAAAACCGCAAAGAAGAGCGTGGAAAACAAATTGGAAGAAGGAGAGTTCGGGATTAGATTCCCTCTGATACCATGTAGGTTGGGAAAACCCCCTTACCTTCAAGGTGAGGCGGATGCCTTCTTTTATAGATTGAGATAGAGGAATACACAAGTGAGCATTCCGATGTGGGACTCGGAAATACCCATAATAATAAAAAGAATAAAAAAAGAGGGTTTAACAATCATCAAGGTGCCTCTGAAACTAAGGAAACACAAGAATCAGAAGTGAAGGAATCTCAAGTGTAGAATGAGGAGGTTAAAGGAACAGAGAGGTGGTTGATGATGATAATTATGTTCATAGTGAAGATTCAAAGGTGCATGAAGAAGAAGAGAATGATCTTCGCTCATGTCAGACAAAAGGTAAATAGTTATTATTGACTCTAATGGCTTCATAAAAGTTCTTCCAAGAATTCAGAGGAAGGACTATTCCTCACTACAAAAGACCATGGTCACTCAATGTATGGTATCAGAAGGGACTCGTATTGATGAAGGACAACACATGGAAAAAACAAAAATAAGCAAACTCCATCAATGGTGGTGGTGGATTCTGGATCACCCTCAGAGACGAAGGAAGATGAGGAGGATGAAAAAGATGTTAAGCTAAAAAATGCTTGTATCGCCAAGGAGGGACTCACTGAAGAGATCGATGTTTGGATTGATGACCAAGATTTAATTGCTTTAAAAAAAATATAGGGCAGGAGACATAATTCTGGATGGCTACAATCAAATTTTGGATCGAATGATTTCTAAGGTTGAACTACAGTTTCATCTGAATCCTAATTTTGACTTCCTTAACATTCCCTGGCAATGAATTTTTTTTTCTAGGTCTTCTGTTTCGATTCTTTTGAGTAAGGGATTGATGTTGCTCTTTGATATGTTTGCCTGGTTTGGAGATTGTGTGCTTTACTAGATGGTCCTCTTCTTTGGTTTGCGTATGTTAGGGATGAGGTTTCTGTTGTGATCCTTGTCATTGGATGATGATCTCTGAGTTGATGGATTTTTGAATTCCTAAAGTGGACAATTTCATTCAAATTCGAGACAAGATGATTAACATTGCTTTGGAATGTGTTAAAAGCATTTTGATGACATCCTTTTATTGAACTCTGGTTAGGACTTTAATATTTTTCCTTTATTGGTCTTCTTGTTTTACAAAGGTTTACTTTATACAATATAATGGTTGTTGGAATTTTTGGTTCTACCTTAATGATATTTGGTGAAGCAAAAATTGGTTGGATTTTATGACTTGGAGTTGAATGGATTGAGCTGGTTTATAGATCAAAGCCTTAAGGGTTCTCTTTATTAGGATTGTATTGGGTGGTCCAGACAATTTTTTCAAGCTGTACGGTGATTTATGGTCTGTGTAAAGAAAATCCCTCAAATTTGATTGGTGTTGATGTAGCAGTATGGCTAATTCTAAAAAACCTCTTGAATGAGCTTTGTTGTACTACACTGGGACTATGGTCTTGGGCTGATGGCGGTGATGAATTCTTTACAGATGCAGGTTGTTGCAGCTCAGCTGGTGTATGCTTTGGTTGAAGTGATAAAACCTGATCTGTAAAATTCTTGGAATTTCATGGTGCATTTTTGTTGTCTATGGAGGTGAGCAGGTTTCCCTCACAAATAGATGTGGACTTCCTTGTTGTTGGGTGATCTCATCGAATATAGGATGGCATGCAAAACCAGTGGCCACTTGGAAGTGCACACATCATTGCATAATGGACACTTGTGATGTTGTAGGCACATGTTGAGAAGAACTATGGGAATTTGCATGATACTCAATCTCATTGAGGAGCAAAGATGGGTTACAGGAACCGTGGACTGGGAAGTGCTAATGTTGATTTATCACTGAATCTTCAATTTTGTATGGCTTTGATCTTTGAAGTGCTAATTCTGATTTCTCACTGCTTTAAACATTCCTTCTAAGATGTTTCCTACTAAATTCTCTATCAACAGGCTTTGTGCACCGGTGTTGGGATGTTGGTTGATCACAGGATAAAAGATACAACAAGCTTTATATTTTCCTGTTGATTGTGGATGAGAGTTGCTATCTAAAGCCTTCGAGCATGTGAAATCTTCCCATTTGGAGGATTTATTTTACTTATGAAACATGCAGGCTACACATGCAGGCAAAGACAATACTTGAAAGCGAGGCATTAAGATTTCATTAGAGAATTTTTTTCCTGTATCCTTTAAATTTCATGTTGTGCAAGCTCATCGCACCTCATGCATTGACTTTTGCAACTCAATCTCTTTAATAAATTTAGGGGAGTATGAGTTGGTTTTCCAACTCATGCTTTGGATCGTTTTGATTATTATTATTATTATTATTATTATTATTTTGTGTGATTCATATCGAAGTATTTTTGCATGATTGTTGTCGAGATCCCAGAGAGTGTTGAAGAAGGTTGAAGCCAGTTTTCATGGAAGGTCTGACATGGGTTGTTAGACTCCCGATTAAACAAGAAGAGTTTGAAGGGATTCAATGAGAATTTTAAATGTGCGAAATCTAAGGAGTTCAAATTTCTGTATCTCTGATTTATTTGGGAAATTCCTGAGTATATAAGAAGCAAGCTCCTATGAGTCTTGGTGTTGAGTTTTTGAGAATTCGGAGTGAAGTTTTTGTGGTGTGTTCGACCATCTTTGTTCAAATAATCAAAAGGGTCAAAGAATTGTGAAGTTCCGGAGTTTTTTTGGGTGCTGAGAAGAATGTTCCTAATTCCGAATGTTTGCTGAGTTGAGAGGCCAGGAGTTTCCGATAACTGAAGTTTCAGAGAATTTAATTCCAGACAGATTACATTATCACCAGAAATTAAAGTTTCATTATTATATTGGCTAAGAAAAATTAATTTTTTTAACCGGTGGGAAACAATTATATTTCTCGTCAGGAGACAAAGGCAGCTTTATGGGTGTTAGCTCATTTGTATTCACGTGCATTATTTAGTTGATATCCATGGATGAGTGTAACACCCTTGAAAAATTTGGACTTAAAAAAGACTAAATGTTACCACATATGTCAACATGATACACCTTTATTTTCGAGAGCCTGTCTGATTATAACTCCACAATTAAGCATTCTTGTCCTAGAGTAATATCAGGATGAATGATCTTCTAGGAAGTTTCTTGGAGTATGTGCGAGTGTGGACAAATCACACTGAAAAAAACATGTGTTGGCCTGTAGAGACAGTCATTCAAGTGACCTTGATGGGTAATAGTCTGTGCTAGGAAGACAACCAAGACATTACAGTAGACCCATGGTGTCAGATGGTCAAGTTCATGGGCCGAGAAGGCCGAGTCATGACAAACGGTGTCAGAGCCAATACCCATATGAAAGTGTAGAGACACTGCCTGAGTTTGAGGTGTGAGGTTCACAACGAGGGTGTTGTACTTTAAAGGGGGAGAGTGTAACACCTCTAGAAAAGTCATAATTGAAAGACTAAATGTTAATACCAATATCAACAAGGTATAACTTTATTTTCGGGAGCCATTCTGATTAGAACGCTACGGTTAAGTGTGCTTGACCTAGAGTAGTGTCAGGATGGGTGACCTCCTGAGAAGTTTCCCATGGTGTGTGTGGGTGAAAACAAAACACACCGAAAGAACATGTGTTGGTCTGTAGATACCATCGTTAGTATGATAAGTGACCTAGGTAGTAATGGCATGTGGTGTGCTGGGAAGACAACCAAGGTATTATAGGAGACCCATGAGGGGTTATATGACAAGATTCATGGCCTGAGAAGGTTGGGTCATGACACTAGGGATAATAATTGGACACTTGAGATCGAACCTTGTAAAAACTTGTGTGCCTTGCATTTATTTTCTTTATAATTGCATTTGAGTGAGGTTGAGTTATAAAGTTGAGAGGATTAAAAGTTTAACAAGTTACAGAGGCTAATTTCAGGAGGAATAAAATTATAAATGATTACCAGTGATTCAACCCTTTCCCTTCTCAATGGTCCATATATTCCCGGGAACTTCAATTTATATCATGCATATGATGCATGTGTCAGCTGAGTGGTTAACTCATGCTTTATAAACGCATGAGTTAATGTGTGTATAATTGAGGAGCGTCCTTGGACCTTTATATAGCCCACTGTCATTCAGTGGTAGTGGGTGAGGTACATGGTAACATGCTTGGCCGAGACTCCCAAATCCTTAGATCTCTTCTTATTTCTTCTTTGCGTCCGAGACACTAGCATGTTGTGAAGGAAGAAGACTCCCGCTCAAGTGATTAGTGATTTTTTTTAGCCTGTGGATATCTTCGGAGGTGGAAGGCCTTCATCTGACACTTCTAGTGATCATCATCAAACCCATTTAAAGATGATATGAAGACAATGCACAGTGGTTATATCAATGTAAGGTATGCGATTTATAGCTTTCTTCATTTCCAATATATGCATGTTTTTATATTTCTTGTTTGGGTGATCTTGGGATGAGATTTAGATGGATTCGGAATGTTCTATTAAGTGTTAATAGACACATGGGAATTTTACCAGTCACAACATCATGTGTTGTAGCAATAGTTTCAAGGGTGCAACGACAACAACATGTGATAGAGTAAGAGGGCCAGACAACTATGCTAAGCGACCACCCCTGCTGTATACGTATCAAAGGAGGAGGAGGAGGCAGTAATGTTTGTTGTGTTTGTTTCTTTCTGTTAGGTTGTTATAACTAACTAGGGGTAGATATGTAAATGTTCCTGTTAATTATAACAGCCAGGGGGAAGTTTTGTAATAAGTCTTTGTTCTGTTGGTTGTAGTATAAACGTTAGTAGGGGGCTCAATGGGGAGTTAGTCTGGTATTTTCCTGGAGGTTGTGAACCTCGGCTCTAGAGAGAGATGCTCTTTTAGAGAGAATTCGGCCGAATCTGCTGTAAATTGAGTTAAGAATTTCTGTTTTCTCTTTCTACTCTATTATTTGGTGCTTTCATTGAGAGCACATTGGAGTGAACAGATAGAGTAGATTTCTCAATCGATCTATAGTTTATGACCACGAGGATGGAGAATCGAGTGGCGCAAATGAAGTCAAATATTAATGAACTAAAAAGTGGAGTTCAACGCCAAGCTAGCTTAGAAAAGACTGTTTTGGAAATTAGAACAGAATTCCAACAGCAAATGCGAGGAATAACAGAGGCGATGAGTTAGTTGAATCAAAGTATCCGACAACAAGCTGAAAGTTTTGGACGTAGACAGAATATCGGAAAGCTTGTGATGTATGATGAAAGTGGTGGGAGTTTGCATCTGGCTAGAGCGGAGAATGAACAGAGCAAGGAATCTAAAAAGGAACTGAACGTGGATAGGATATAGGCACATTGGCTCGACATATCGAGATGCCAATGTTTACAGGAGAAGATCCCGTATCCTGGATATCCCAAGCAAAGGTATATTTTTCGTTGCAGCACGTTTGAGGAGAGCAGAAGGTTCCGCTCGCACAAATTTGTATGGACGGGCTAGTGCAGTACTGGATAACTTCATTGAAGTTGTTAAAAAAGACTTGACATGGTTACAACTGTTGGAGGAATTATTAGGGAGGTACGACAATGCTGTGGAGGAAGATCCTTTGATGTATCTCAAAGAACTTCGTCAACTTGAAACAGTATATGTATATATAGATGAATTTGAACGAGTTGCTTTGAGAATTCCAGAAATGACTGAGAGGTGGTATATGAGCCTTTTTATAGGGGGATTGAAGCCCGAAATAGGAAGCACTATCATGACGCATGGTCCATCAAATAAGGCACGATTATTAACTTTAGCACGCCGAGTTGAGAGAGATCTGTTGGTGAAGGGTATCATCAAACTGTCCAGTGGACAACCACGGCAAGGAATTACTTCCAGATTGGGAAAAGGGTGGAATAGTGGACCAGTGCGAATTCTGCCAACATGAGCTGGAGGTGATCGATAACTGAAGGGTGGACCGACAACATGACGGAGAGGCGTGCGAAATTTGTCCAAAGAGGAATATGAGGAAAGAAGAGCTAAGGGGCTATACTTTTCATGCAGGCATAGATTTACTCAGGACATAGATGTCCAGAAAAGGGATATAAATTTATGGTTTGAGAATGTATAGAATTGCAAGAATCAATAGGAGAAGAGGAGGAAGATGGAGCTGGAAAAACAGAAACAGAAGTGGAATATAAGGAATCGGAAATGTTGGGAACAACAACGTGTGATCATGTTTCAAACAAGGCAGAACCTAAAAAAACTATGATGATGGAAGGAAGTTTGGAGGGAGTTTCGGTGTTGGTGTTGGCGGACTGTGGCGCAAGCCACAATTTTATTTCTAAGCAGCTGTTGAAGTCATTAATGGTGAAAGTTAGTGGAACTAAACCCTTCTATATTAGAATGGGAGATGGACACCAGGTTGAGTCAAGCGGTATGTGTAAACAATTATACTTGAACCTGAGAAACATTGACTTTGAAATAGAAGCCTATGTATTCGATACAACTTGACCCGATCTGGTATTGGGAATTTCTTGGCTTGAAACCCTGGGATATGTTACTACGTACTGGAAGAAGATAAAAATAAACTTTATTTGGCAAGGAAACAAAGTGATTGCAGGGGGTCAAACAATTGATAAAGGTCCCTGGTGCTTTGCAAACATATCTGGGAAGAGGAAATTATTTGGTACAAGGGATTCAGTGGACAGTAGAGGATGAAACAGAACCTGAAAATGCAGAATTGGACTCAAACCGGGAAATCCAAGTGCTGGAACTGATGCAATAGTGCAAAGAGGTATTCCAGATGCCAAATAAATTGCCACTGAGAAGGAGAACGGACCATTCGATCAGATTAAAGGATGACACATATCCGATAAATATTTGGCCTTACAAGTTAGCTTTCCATATGAAAAATGTAGTGAAAAAACAGGTACAAGAGTTGTTGGAACGTGGATATATCTGACATAGTAATAGTCCTTATTCAAGCCCTATAATAATGGTGAGAAAGAAGGATGGTGGATGGAGAATTTGTGTTGATTAATGAGCCTTAAACAAATTGGCAATACCCGATTGATATCCAATACCAGTTATTGAAGAATTAATGGATGAATTATATGGGGCAACCTATTTTACTAAGATAGACCTGAAATCTGGCTTCTATCAAGTGCGGATGAAACCTAAGGATGTGGAAAAATAGCTTTCAAGAAACATGAGGGGCATTACGAATATTTGGTAATGCCATTTGGATTGATGAATGCTCTGACCATCTTTCAAGCTACAATGAATGCGGTATTTCGTCCATTATTAAGGAAAGGGGTGTTGGTATTTTTCGATGACATACTGATTTACGGTAAACAGTGGAATGAGCATTTAAAAGTATTCCAAAATGTGATGCGGTTGATGAAAGAAACTGTGCTGTTTTCAAATAGGAAAAAATGTTCCGTTTGCAAAGGTTCTGTTGAGTACCTTGGACACATTATTTCTGCTAAAGGGGCATCAACGGATCCTAAAAAGTTGGTTGTGGTACAACAATGGAAAAACCAAGAAATGTCAAAGAAGTATGGGGTTTTCTGGGCTTAACTGGTTATTACAGGAAATTCATTGAACAATATGGAAAAATAGCTCAGCCACTGACTGCATTGACAAGGAAATGGAACTTCTAGTGGACAGATGAGGCTCAGAAGGAATTTGAAGAATTAAAGATCCGAATGATATCAGTTCCTGTACTAGCAATGTCAGATTTCTCAAAAAAATTTGTTATAGAATGTGATGCATCCGGGTATGGAGTAGGGGTAGTACTCTTACAAGAGAGTCGACCACTAGCCTATTTCAGCAAGGCTTTGTCCGACACCTCTCTTGCAAAATTGATTTATGAAAAAGAACTAATGGCTCAAGTGTTGTCCATACAGCATTGGAAACAGTATTTGATGATCATCGCAATTTAAAGCATATACTCAGTCAACGAGTTGTTTCAATGGATCATCAATGTCGGCATGAAAAGCTACTGGGCTACGATTTTGAAGTTGTCTATAAGCCAGGTCACCGGAATAGTGCAACAAATGCCCTGTCCCGCAACACTGAAGCTATCCAGTATATGGTACCAGCTGTTTCCCAGCCTACTTGGGAGGAATTTGAGATAATTCGACAAGAAGTACAACAAGATGATCACTTACGAGCGGTGGCTGATGTTGTACAATAAGGTACTTATGGTAAGCCCGATTATTCTTATCGAGATGGGATACTCTTTAAACGAAACCGATTACTTTTATCACAACATTCAGTTTTAATTCCTAAGTTGCTGCACTACTACCATTCTTCACCTACCGGGGGACATTTGGGATACTTGAAGACATATAACGGATTTCCAATGGAGTATTTTAGCCAAGAATGACAAGCGTGTGATGCAGTACATTAGAGAACGTGCTATTTGCCAGCAAAATAAATACGAGACTTTGCAGCCAACATGATTACTCCAGCCACTACCTTTCCCCTCTTTGGTATAAGAGGAAGTTACTATGGATTTTGTTTCCAGTTTACCGAAGTCGTATGGGTATGAGGTATTTTTTTTTGTAGTGGATAGATTGAGTAAGTATGCACATTTTATACCATTGAAATACCCATATTCAGCTAAGTCAGTAGCAAAGGTTTTCATGAAGGAGGTCATTCAATTACATGGTCTACCAAGTGCAATTTTTAGTGATCAAGACCCATTGTTTACAAGCTTATTTTGGCAAGAACTCTTCAAGTTGCAAGGAACAACTCTTAAAATGAGCTCCTCATTCCATCCCCAAACTAATGGGCAAACATAAGTAGTTAACCGATGTTTAGAAGCTTATTTTCAGTGTTTTACAACTGATCAACCCAAGCAGTGGGTTATTTGGTTGGCCTGGGCTGAATATTTCTATAATACGACATATCATACTTCTACCAGCATGACCTCGTTTGAAATTGTTTATGGGAGGAAACCTCCACATACGGTACAAAGTGTGACAGGGGAGGCGACAATAGAAGTGGTGGCTAATGCTATGGTAGACCGTGATGAAGCCTTGCGACAATTACAAGTTAATTTACATCAGGCTCAACATCATATGACCAGAACAATGAATCGACACCGTCGTGAAGTGACTTATTTAGAAGGGGATTATGTTTGGGTAAAGCTAAGACCTAACCAGCCGGGAATTACATCTAGAATTAATCAGAAACTTGCTTCACGGTATTATGGGCCATTCAAGGTGGTCAGTCGGATTGGGGAAACTGCTTATAGACTTCAATTACCAATGTAAAGAAAAATTCATTCGGTATTCCACGTCTCCCAGTTGAAAGCTGCAGTTGGAGACTTTACTGAAGAGGCAACCTTACCAGATGATTTAGTAGAAGAAGATATTTATCCTACGATTGTTTTGGCAGAATAGACTTAAGGGACTTCACGACAGTGGTTGGTTCAGTGATGTGGTCGATCTAAAGATGAAGCAACATGGGAAAATGTTCGAGTATTCCAATCCAGGCTTCCAAATTTCCACCTTGAGGACAAGTTGACTTCTCAAGGGGACGGTAATGATAGATCAGGAGGGCCGGACAACTATGCTGAGCGACCACCCCTGTTGTATATGTATCAAAGGAGGAGACAATAGTGTTTGTTGTGTTTGTTTCTTTCTGTTAGGCTGTTATAACTAACTAGAGGTAGATATGTAGATGTTCCTGTTAGTTATAACAACCAAGGGGTAGTTTTGTAATAACTCCATGTTCTGTTGGTTGTAGTATAAATGTTAGTAGGGGGGTCAATAGGGAGTTAGTTTGGTATTTTCCTGGAGGTTGTGAGCCTCGACTCTTGAGAGAGATGCTCTTCTAGAGAGAAGTCGGCCGAATCTGCTGTAAATTGAGGTAAGAATTCCTGTTTTCTCTTTCTACTCTATTAACATGTGTTTAGATCAACATGTGTTTAGATCAATATCTCTAAGTGCAGACATTTTATCATAGGATTATTTTCAAAGAGGCATTTGAGTCGTGTCAGAGTGGTTTTCATACAATCTTTGTAATCTAAGTATGGGAATAAATTTGTTTTTTTATGCTTTGATTATTAGTGGATTTTTTGAATATGCCCCATGATTTTTTGACCTCCATATTGGATGGTTTTTGTAGCACCCCTGATTTGAGGTACATCGTCTTTTTATGCATTTCTTTTGAGTTTGGAGTCGATGGTTTTGTAACTGGAAGGGTTCGAAGGCAAAAAAGAGAAGAGTCTGGAGTCTTTATAGCGACCAAGACTTTTCATACATAAATATTACATATATTTCACAAATATATTCTTGAGGATCGTAAATGTTTAGTGCCTTTGTAGACTAGATACACAATCTTTTTATTTTATGAAAGATCTTCAACATCTCTCGAAAAGATCTTTCCATTTAGTACACTTCATAGTCATACCCTACTTAAACTTTACTTCATAACCTGGAGAAATGAAACATAAGAAAGGGTGAGCTCAGATGCCCAGTAAGGGTAAATATGAGAGAAATCAATCGATGATCATAAGAAAGCATAAGATAAACATAATGGTATGAGATCATGAACATAACTTACAAGGTTCATACCTAATCCGTCAAAGATCGTAAACATGAGTCATGACATAAAACATTATCATTTCCAAGACATGCATCATAAGAGTGAGAAATCGTGATAAATCAACCATGAACCATAAGTTCATGTCATATAAGTGTGACATCATCATAAGTATAGAAAGCTTTTCATATGTTAAGGTTAACTACTGAGACCATCAAATAATAGTGGATCAAGCATCCCTACCTATTTTCCATAACACAATGGATCAGACATCATCACTTGTTTCAAATAGTGGATCAAACACATTGACTTGTTTCCCATAGCGGATCAAGCACATCGGCCTGTTTCCCATAGCGGATCAAGCACATCACCTTGTTTCCCATAATTATTTTATGAGATATAAATCCTTACTCAATACATTGGAGAGAGATATAGGTCTCACCCATTACATTATCTATACATTTGTGTGCCACAAGATCATAAAACATTCATCATATCATTACCCGTGAAAAAGAAGCGGGTGTCATAAACATTTCATCATGGCATAACCTGTGGAAAGAAACAACTTTCATAAACATTTCATCAATTCATCATATCATAACCTGTGGAAAAGGAATTAGTTTCATAAACATCTTTTCGTCATAATCATAAACATAAACCATCCAAAGAAAGAATAAGGATGGTACAATTGGATCACATCCTCAGTAAAAACATAAGCAACACCAGAGGTTGTCGTTGATGAATAAAAATTCCATAAAAAGATCATTAAAATATTCTTGAGGAAAATATCCTTTTCATTTTGAAATCACTTCTTTAAAATCTATTTTTTTCCAAATATAAAGAAAAACATTTTCTTTGAAAAGAACCTTGAAAACTTGTAAAGGAGACTTCAAATAATTGAGATGTCATGACAGATGAAAATTCCGTTAATGCTGTACACGTTAAAACAAAGATTCCTTTCGTATTTTTGGTAAAAAGTCAAAACCACCTCGTTCGATAATCCATGGAAACCAAAACTTAGGGTTCTAATCTAAATCAAAACTTATTTATGGTAGTGTATTTATGGTTCCAATAATCCATGGAAACCACTCGTTAAACAAAACATATCATTAATCCATGACATATTAAGTTTAACATACACAATATTAATTTAAAGAATACTCATCGAGCAAAACTCTCAATCACTTAACATCCCCGAATTATAACTCACCCCAATGAGATATTTACTCAGCGATTTGGATGTTTAATATTCTGGTTAAAATAATTATGATGATAAATTAAGAATAGAAGAAAAAGAAAGGGATTAGAAAAGAGTGGTACGTTGACACACACACACGAACGATGATGATAATTAAAAACGGATTTTCGATTGAATGAGGAAGAAAAAGAAGGGAAGGGGATTCAACTGAATTTAAACTATTTTAGGAACATAAATATTAAACTACAGAAGGTGGATGAGAATAAGAGATATTGAAGAAGTAACTTGCATTAAAACAGAATTACAAAGAAAGAGAATTACAAGATTACAAAAATGAAGAACACAAAAGTAAGTGAAAACAAAGAGAGGAGGAAAGGTCTCTCAAGTGAAAACTTGAGTATGGCAGGTCCTCCCAAGCCTTTGGCAAGGCTTTGGTCGTGCCAATATGATATCCTCTCTTCTGAAATGCCAACCCCTCTCAAGGAGAGAAGGGGAGAGTATTTATAGCCCAAGGAGTGGACTGTTTGCATTCCTAATCTGTCCCTCCACTTGCATCGCCAATTTGGCTATTCAGACAGCCGAATCTCCAAATATCTCCTTCTTCAAAGTTGTAGATAATAAAGTTGTCCGACTACTGTCAAAATATGGAGGAATTTGGACAAGTGGAGCCAAAGTTATGGCGGTTTTATTAAACAAAGGTAAACTGTCCATTTCTATCCATGCTTTTTCGATGGCCAAAATGTGAATGGATTTTTGAACAGGAAGATGCCTTCAAATCCGAATGAGTTCTTCAACAAAGTCGGCCGCCTATATCTCCTATTTCCCACTGCAAAATCTCAGCTCTATTTGATCCTTACATCATGAGATATGTTATGAATAGTATACTGATTTTAATTCTCGGACAGAATGGTGGGCTGAACTTCAAAGCTTCATTTGGGCCCCTTGTACTTGGATTTGGGCCATGAAATTTTTATCCAAGATTACATGTAGTGTCCCCCGAATTATGGTGGAGAGTTAATGTTTTTGGACTTATGTATTGAGCCCAGTAAATCAATCTTCAAGGCTGGTCCAGTTTGTTCACAGATTCCTTGGTCTTGTTTGTGAGGACCATATGACCCTTCAAATGGCAGAATTGGATCATGGTTCCTTCTAATGAAATGTTGTATATTGAAAGGAGAATCCTACAAAACAAGAACCACACAATTTGGATCAGTATAGAGACAGTTATAATTAAAACATTAAACTGACTCAATTGGACTACTTCTAAAAATGCTCAAATATTATACTTAATATTAAAACATTATTATTTCACACAAATTATGCACATTTCATATAAAATAAGTAAAGGGGGAATATAATAAGTCATGAAAATATTAATAACATCAACTCCCCCACACTTAGATTTGCGCGTGTCCTCATGTGCAACAAATATAAAAACATGACAAAATCATTTTCACTCACCAACAAATATTAAAATTTTGTTTTCTTCAATCAGGGGAGGTTTAGACTATTTCACTCATCCATATTGAATTCCATCACAAATTTGGTTCACAATAATGCATCAGAAACAATTCATTTTTTCATGTTCAAGGTTTGAATTGGAAAATGTAGGCACTCAAAACTTACTCCTCTCAAGATGATAAAAATGTATTTTAGGAGGTTCACTCATTCACCAACAAAAAGTGAAAATCAAGAGTTTGTAAGAGCTCTCAGCTTCCATTCCCAAATCTAATGTGTACAAGAATCAAGAGGTCTTTTAAGGGGTTTTTCAGTGGCTATGGGACGGTAGGTATATAATGTCCAAGGGAAAAGAGGGGTTAAAAACACCAACACGGAAAAATCAATGCACATTTTTTTTTGAAATTTGATTTGAAAGGAAATAGAAACACATATTTACAAGGGCATGAATGTGTGATGAATGAAAAGTGAGGGAGATAGAAAATGAAATAGGGTGAGATGGTGGAATATGTATAACATGGAAGACTTCCAATAATGACACAATATAAGATGATTCAAGTGTTTTTTTTTTTTTCTCTTTTTGCTCTTTTTTTTTCGAAAGTTGTGCTTGAAACAAGTCTCACAGTCATCTCCCAACCCATGTTTGATCTTCTCATGGAACTAATTTTAGTAGTTATAACACGATCAAAGGTTGATGATGAATGATTTTTGACCCACCCAAGACACAACCCATTCCTTTTTTTTTCATTTTTTTTTAATATAATTTTTTTTTCATTTTTTTTTGAACACTTTTCAATGACTTTTGTACAAATGAAAATTACACATATACACCCCAAATCTCACATAATTACAACCTCTCCCCCACACTTGAATGGATGCTTGCCCTCAAGCATATGATGACACATTGGAAATCAATGAAAGTACGCCCAAAAATGAAGTCCATTCCCCCCACACTTAAATTTCAATAAATTGTACAATGAAAATCCATGAAGATGTTGGGTGGGACAAGGTATTAGGCTTGTAATGTGGCTATCAAAAGAAAGGTTTTCATAGGCTCAAAGGGGCTTTCAAAAGTAGGATCAATGTAAGGGTAACGGGAGACTATTTGGCTATTCTGATTCTCACGTGGCTTAGAAAATGCCTCTATCATATTAATGCACACAAAAGATGGAAATTCAGCTCGAAGGTCCACAAACTCAAGACTCACAATCAGTGGTGAAGACACACAATGAAAAAGATGGCCATAGATGACCTTTGCATGAAGGCTAATGTTATTCCTCACGGTAGGGGAGAATCATTTTCCACCAAAAATTGTTCATTCAAAATGTTTGTTATTGACACAAAATTGTTTACCCAAGTTTGAGATAAAAATTCAATATATTTGAGTTTAAAACAAGCCTTTTGACTCCCCAAAATGGTTGGACAGAATTTCAATATTGGATGATGAGTAATTATGACACCCCTTTTTTTTTAATCTTCATTTTTTTTAATTAATTTTTTTAATTTTTTTTTTATTTTTAATGACACATCCACACAAAAGAGAAAATAGAAAAAAGGTTGTGGAAGAATGTTGTAAAAAAAAATGAGAGGGAGAGAGGAAGAAGAAGAAATAGAGAGAAGAAGAGAGGGAAGAGAGATTGAGGAGAGAGAGAGTTAAAGGGAAAGAGGTGCCCCCTGGTTTGGATTTGGTGGGTCACCATTTCCATCTAGTGGTGGGTCAATGGAAGTCGATGTGGAACCTGAAGTGAATGGCCTCTCATGGTGATGCTTTAACCGATGTCCATTTACCGTGAATGTTTTTTTTGAAGAAGGGTCTTGGACTTGCACTGCACCAAATGGGTAAACATTAGTAATAATAAAAGATCCATCCCAACGAGAATTGAGCTTACCTGGGTGAAGTCGAAATCGAGAATTGAAGAGCATTACCTTTTCACCCTCATGAAATACCTTTCGAAGAATGTGCTTGTCATGGAGTGACTTTGCCTTTTCTTTGTAGAGAATGGAGTTCTCATACGAATCGAGACGAAGCTCCTCCAATTCAGTCAACTGCAACAATCTTTCTTCACCAGATTTTTCACAATCAAAATTACAAGTTTTGACAGCCCAAAATGACTTATGTTGGATTTCAACTGGTAAATGACAGGCTTTACCAAAAACTATCCTAAATGGAGACATCCCAATGGGTGTCTTATAGGCTGTTCGATAGGCCCAAAGTGCTTCACCAAGTCTATCGGGCCAGTCTTTTCTTGTGGGCTTAACAATTCTTTCAAGCACTCTTTTTACTTCTCTGTTAGAAAGTTCAGCCATTCCATTTGTTTGAGGGTGATATGCAGTGGATGTTTTATGTACAACCCCATTCTTTTTCAAAAGTGACTCCATGGTTCTATTACAGAAATGAGTTCCTAAGTGACTTATCAAAGCACGTGGTGTTCTGAATCGATGGAAGATATGGGTTTTGAGGAACTCACTCACAGTTTGAGCATCATCTTTCCTAGTGGGTTTGGCCTCGACCCACCTAGAAACATAGTCAACGACAAGGAGAATGTAGGATAATCCATTGGAAGGGGGAAAAGGTCCCATGAAATCGATGCCCCAAACATCGAAAAGCTCACAGAAGATTAATGGCTTTTGAGGCATTTCATTTCTTTTGAGCATCATCTTTCCTAGTGGGTTTGGCCTCGACCCACCTAGAAACATAGTCAACGACAAGGAGAATGTAGGATAATCCATTGGAAGGGGGAAAAGGTCCCATGAAATCGATGCCCCAAACATCGAAAAGCTCACAGAAGATTAATGGCTTTTGAGGCATTTCATTTCTTTTGGAAATTGTGTCAAACTTTTGGCAAGTGGGACATGATTGACAGAACTCGTGTGAGTCCTTGAAGAGTGAAGACCAAAAGAATCCAGAATCTAGGACCTTTCGAGAAGTCCTTTGTGGTCCAAAGTGGCCACCTCCAGGCATTGAGTGACAGAATTCCAAGATGGAGGATTGTTCAGTTTCATCAACACATCTCTTAATTACCATGTCAGCCCCAGTTTTCCAAAGTTTATTATCTTCCCAAAAATAATGCTTTGAATCACTTTTCATCTTTTCTTTTTGTTCTTTTGAAAAATATTCAGGGAAAACACCAGAAACCAAGTAATTGACAATTGGGGCATACCATGGTAACTTTGGAGTGAGAGATGAGAGGTGTTCAGTTGGAAATTCAGGATCAATTATTTCAGAATGAGAAGAATTAGAAATTCTACTCAGGTGGTCAGCCACAGGGTTTTCTTTTCCAGTTTTATCTTTTATCACAAGGTCAAACTCTTGGAGCATTAAAATCCATCTTATTAGCCTTGGTTTGGAATCACTTTTCTTAAGTAAGAACTTTAATGCTGAGTGGTCTGTGAAGATGATGATTTTGGCACCTAAGAGATAGGGCCGGAATTTATCCAAGGCAAAAACCACAGCTAAAAGTTCTTTTTCAGTCACAGTGTAGTGTGATTGAGTTTCATCCAATGTTTTTGAGGCATAAAAGATGACATGAGGAATGTTTTCTCTTCTTTGACCAAGAACAGCCCCAATGGCCCTATCAGAAGCATCACACATCAATTCAAATGGTAAGGACCAATCTGGGGGTTGGATTATTGGAGCAGATGTGAGAGCATATTTGAGTTCAATGAAGGCTCTCTTGCAAGCCTCATCAAAATTGAATGTGACATCATTTTGAAGTAAACGAGTGAGTGGGAGGGAAATCTTGCTGAAGTTCTGAATGAATCGCCGATAGAAACCGACATGACCAAGGAAGGACCGAATGTCTCGAACTGATTTGGGTTCAGGAAGTGATTGGATCACCTCAATTTTGGCTGGATCAACTTGGATACCCTCTTGAGAAATTATGTGCCCTAGAACAATCCCATTTGAAACCATGAAGTGACATTTTTCAAAATTCAGCACAAGGTTGCACTTGACACACTTTTGAAGGACCAAAGAGAGTGAATGTAAGCAAGATTCAAATGACTCGCCATAAATGGTAAAGTCATCCATGAAGACCTCCATGCAATTCTCAATGAATTCAGAAAAGATACTCATCATACACCGCTGGAATGTTGCAGGAGCATTACAAAGGCCAAAAGGCATTCGCCTATAGGCATAGGTTCCAAAGGGGCAAGTGAATGTGGTCTTTTCTTGGTCTTGAGGTGCGATTGGAATTTGGAAGTAGCCGGTGTAACCATCAAGAAAGCAATAGTGTGACTTTCCGACCAATCTCTCAAGCATTTGGTCAAGGAAAGGAAGTGGGTAGTGATCTTTTCGTGTTTCAGCATTCAATTTGCGATAATCGATGCACACACGCCATTTGTTTTTCACTCGAGTCGTGACCACTTCTCCATGTTCATTTGTGACAACTGTTATCCCGCCCTTCTTAGGAACGACTTGAATTGGACTAACCCATTCACTATCAGAAATTGGGTAGATAATACCAGCTTGAAGAAGCTTGGTAATCTCTTCCCTAACTACCTCAAGTATGAGTGGATTGAGTCTTCTTTGAGGTTGCCTAATTGGTTTGGATGATTCCTCTAGATGGATGTGATGCATGCAAAGGGCAGAGTTGATTCCTGGAATATCCTCTAGGGTCCAACCTAAGGCATTTTTGTTTTCCTCTAACACTTGAACAAGTTGGGACTCCTCAGTTTCAGAAAGTGAAGCAGAGATAATGACAAGGTAGGAGGGATCATGGAAAAGGAATGCATACTTGAGGTGTGAAGGAAGTGGTTTTAGATCAGTTTCAGCCTTGATTTGAGAGCTAGACAAGTTAGAGCAGGAGAAGGGATTCCAGATGGGTTTGGATCATTTTCCTCAACACTGTCCAAGGTGGAGCAGTAGAGATCAGAGTTGATGTGGGATTCAAGAGAGTTTTCAAGTTCCTCTAGATTGATGGAGTCTATGAATGAGAGGTCCACATCAACTTCACCATTTATGACTTTGTTAATCATGGTGCAGATTTCACAAGATCCTTTATCATTAGAACATGAAGAACATGGTGGATTGGGGTTCGATTGAATCTTAGAAGTGTCCTCAAAAGCATGGATTGAGAATGCAGAGTGATCCTCAAATGGGTATCGCATGGCTTGAAAAATGTTGAACTTGACCAGTTGGTCACCGAATTCCATGGATAAGATGCCTGAATGGACATCAATCTTGGTTCTCGCAGTCATAAGGAATGGTCTTCCTAGAATTAGGGGAGATCGAGAAGAGGTCGTCTCACCTTCCATGTCAAGGACATAGAAATCAGCTGGGAAGATAAGATCATTGACCCGAACAAGAACATCCTCAATTATCCCCTCAGGATTGGCAGTGCTTCGATTGGCTAATTGAATGACAACACCCGTTGGGTGCAAGGGACCTAGACCAAGGTTAGAGAAAATGGATTTGGGCATGACATTTATTGAGGCTCCAAGGTCTATGAGTGCATCATCAAAGTTGGAACTCCCTATTTGACATGGAACCGTGAAGGTCCCTGGATCTTTGCACTTCATGGGAATGGACTGTTGGGTTGAAACATTTTCAATGTTCCTAAGTTGCCTCTTATGGGTGCACAATTCCTTAAGAAACTTGGCATACTTAGGGATTTGTTTAATGGCATCTAAGAGGGGGATGTTCACTTCAACACGTCTAAACATGTCAAACATTTCAGGATCAGGTTCAAAGGACTTCTTAGGCTTGGAGATGGCTTGAGGAAAAGGAATTGAGTTCCTTAGAGGAATGGAAGGAGGTGAAGGAGTGGATTCAAGTTCATTTTCCAGCTTTTTGTTCTTTTCATTTTCTAGATCAACATCGAAAGGGGAGGTAGAGCAATCAGCATGGGGCATAGCAATTTGCTTTCCCGATCTAAGTGCAATTGCACTTACATTACCCTTAGGGTTGGGTAATGGTTGAGCTGTGAGTTGGGATGAATTGGATGGTTGTTGCTGGCTAAGGTGGGATGCAAGTTGACCTATTTGGGTTTCAATGTTCTTGAGGCTAGAACGGGTGAAGGAAGCAAGATCCTCTACAGCACTTTCCCATGGTTGTTTAGAAGAAGAGGCTTGTCCCAAATTGGGTTGGCCTTGATTTTGGTTCTTGGGAAAGCGATTGTATTGGGTGGGGAATTGGGAAGGCTCGTTAGGATAGTGGAGTCCAGGAGGAGGATTGTTCCTTTGGGGTTGAGGAACAAAAGGATAAGGTTGATGGATGTTACCACCACTTTGACCATATTGGAACTGGTTTGGATTTTGATGAGGGAACTGAGGAGGATGAGAAATGGGATTACCATACCTCAGAGGTGGGTTAAAGGTAGAAGAGAAGGGCTCAGAGTGGGGTTGGTTGAAGTTTCTAACAAACTGACCTGATTGTTGAGGGTTGAAGTTTCGCTGAGCATATGCCGCATCGAGCTCCATTGGACTAGATGAATCAGATGGATCATCTTGAAGTTGTGGACATGTGTCAGTCGGATGAGATGGAGAGTTGCAGATTCCACAATTCTTGATAGGTCCAGGGAATAGTGACTGTGGAGAAGATGAGGTTGGGGCTTTGGTAGCCACCGCTAGTTGACGCACAAGACCTGTAAGTTCACTCATCCACTCAGTCATCTTGTTGGGCTCTATGGATTGATTCTCTTGGGATTGTTTCACTTGAGCATGTGCTCGAGTATGGAATTGCTGCGTGTTTGCAGCCATGTTGCTTATGAGTTCTCGTGCAGCTGCAGGAGTTTTGTCAACAAGAGCACCGCCACTTGCGGCATCAATGAGAGTTCGCTCCATAGCCAATAACCCCTCATAGAAGTATTGGATCAGGAGTTGGTCAGAGATTTGATGGTGTGGACAAGTTGCCACAAGCTTTTTGAACCTCTCCCAATACTCATGGAGTGATTCATTAGGGAATTGACGGATGCCACTTATTTCCTTTCGGATAGAAGCTGTTCGGGAAGCGGGAAAGAACTTCTCAAGGAAAAGTCTCTTCATGTCAACCCATGAGTTTATGGAACCAGGTGGGAGGTAGTAGAGCCAAGACTTGGCAGAATCCGCTAGGGAAAAGGGGAAAGCTCTAAGCTTGATTTGTTCTTCAGAAACCCCTTGAGGCTTCATGGTAGAACATACTACTTGGAACTCTTTAAGGTGAAGATGTGGATCCTCACCGGCTAGCCCGTGAAAATGAGGGAGAAGATGAATCAAACCCGATTTGAGTTCGAAGTCAGCTTCAATGTTTGGATATTGAATACCAAGAGGTTGGTAATTCATATCAGGGGCAGCAAGTTCTTTCAATGTTTGTTCCCTAGGATTGGCCATATCTAATTCAATTGGTAGGGCAATGATTGGTTCTTGGGTGATTTGGTTATCCCTAATGGTCCTCCTAAGTCGACGAAGAGTTCTATCAATTTCAGGGTCAAACAAATCCGAGGGATTGTTTGGGAGGCTGCGGGGCATTCAGAGAGATTTAGAAAGGATGAGGACGATGGGTTTTCCTTTGTATTTTTTCAGTTTATGATTTTTAAGAGGAAGACGGGTTTTTCTTTGTGTTTTTTTTCAATTTTTTTTCAAAAATTTTGATTTTTTTTGGGTTTTTTTTACAATAACCAGAAACTAATGACTACTTAAAGCACCATCCCCGGCAACGGCGCCATTTGAAAGTGCGGCCGATTGTCGCCTATCGATCGTTCAAGGTTTCGGTGCTCTGCTAATGTGTATAGCAGCACTCGGGTCGAATCCTCGGCGATGACACTTTGTGATAGTCGTTTGTTTTTAGTTGATTGTATTTTGATTAGGGGGGGTTTGTTTGCAGAACTTAATTGAAATGATTTATGGATGATGTTTGATTTACCAAATTGATAAAGATTGGGGTGAGTTCATTATTGGGGAGTTAAGCATGTGATATCCTTGAGCCTTACTTTGTATTGCATTAAATTAACACCCATGTCATAAGTTGACGTTGATTGAAATTCCTAAGTGTGAAGGCTTTAATCCAAGCCTTAACTTAACTTAGGGTTCTAATCTAAATCAAAACTTATTTATGGTAGTGTATTTATGGTTCCAATAATCCATGGAAACCACTCGTTAAGCAAAACATATCATTAATCCATGACATATTAAGTTTAACATACACAATATTAATTTAAAGAATACTCATCGAGCAAAACTCTCAATCACTTAACATCCCCGAATTATAACTCACCCCAATGAGATATTTACTCAGCCATTTGGATGTTTAATATTCTGGTTAAAATAATTATGATGATAAATTAAGAATAGAAGAAAAAGAAAGGGATTAGAAAAGAGTGGTACGTTGACACACACACACGAACGATGATGATAATTAAAAACGGATTTTCGATTGAATGAGGAAGCAAAAGAAGGGAAGAGGATTCAACTGAATTTAAACTATTTTAGGAACATAAATATTAAACTACAGAAGGTGGATGAGAATAAGAGATATTGAAGAAGTAACTTGCATTAAAACAGAATTACAAAGAAAGAGAATTACAAGATTACAAAAATGAAGAACACAAAAGTAAGTGAAAACAAAGAGAGGAGGAAAGGTCTCTCAAGTGAAAACTTGAGTATAGCAGGTCCTCCCAAGCCTTTGGCAAGACTTTGGTCGTGCCAATATGATATCCTCTCTTCTGAAATGCCAACCCCTCTCAAGGAGAGAAGGGGAGAGTATTTATAGCCCAAGGAGTTGACTGTTTGCATTCCTAATCTGTCCCTCCACTTGCATCGCCAATTTGGCTATTCAGACAGCCGAATCTCCAAATATCTCCTTCAAAGTTGTAGATAATAAAGTTGTCCGACTACTGTCAAAATATGGAGGAATTTGGACAAGTGGAGCCAAAGTTATGGCGGTTTTATTAAACAAAGGTAAACTGTCCATTTCTATCCATGCTTTTTCGATGACCAAAATGTGAATGGATTTTTGAACAGGAAGATGCCTTCAAATCCGAATGAGTTCTTCAACAAAGTCGGCCGCCTATATCTCCTATTTCCCACTGCAAAATCTCAGCTCGATTTGATGCTTACATCATGAGATATGTCATGAATAGTATACTGATTTTAATTCTCGGACAGAATGGTGGCTGGACTTCAAAGCTTCATTTGGGCCCCTTGTACTTGGATTTGGGCCATGAAATTTTTATCCAAGATGACATGTAGTGTCCCCCGAATTATGGTGGAGAGTTAATGTTTTTGGACTTCTGTATTGAGCCCAGTAAATCAATCTTCAAGGCTGGTCCAGTTTGTTCACAGATTCTTTGGTCTTGTTTGTGAGGACCATATGACCCTTCAAATGGCAGAATTGGATCATGGTTCCTTCTAATGAAATGTTGTATATTGAAAGGAGAATCCTACAAAACAAGAACCACACAATTTGGATCAGTATAGGGACAGTTATAATTAAAAAATTAAACTGACTCAATTGGACTACTTCTAAAAATACTCAAATATTATACTTAATATTAAAACATTAATATTTCACACAAATTATGCACATTTCATATAAAATAAGTAAAGGGAGAATATAATAAGTAATGAAAATATTAATAACATCAGGGAACCTTGAGAGGACTTTAGAGAGAAGAGGACAAAGTAAGGATGTGATCCAATGTTTTTGAGTGAAGAAAAATGGGAGTACTAGTTTGGGTGAGTTTATATAGGAAAAGATAGAAGAGTTCTTTATTATTTCTCAAACTTTGGTTTTTTTGGCTTTATATAATAAAGTAATCAAAACCACAAACCTTGTCATTGTTTTGTTATTTGTCCTAACCATGTTTAGATTTCTCGCCCCCCAATTATCTAGAATTACCAATGCAAGAGGGTATTTTAGACAATATACCTTGTTAATTTGGTTAACTACCTATAAGTAGACAGTTAGAGGAATGAGGGGGTATATTGGTTATTTTTTCAGGGGAAATAACGTGGAGGTCACTGCGAGGTGGAGCAGCTGGTTCAAAGGGAGCAGACTTCCTTCTGGTTAGACTTTTCCTCCTGGAACTCTGAGCAAGCTTAAGGAATAATCGAGCAGAATCTTTTGTAAAGTTTCTCTTCCTCTTACACTGTAATTCTCTTGTGAATAAAATTCATCTTGAAAGCTATTGTTTAGTTGGTCCGGACAACTAAGAATCATTTAAAACCTCTTCTACAAAACTGAATAACCTAAAATTTTTTGGCGACTCCGCTGGGGAACCTATAGAAGATGGTTTTTGAGGCTGATGAACTAGATATGAAGAATAGCAGTAAAAGAATATGAAGAAAGAAACGGAGAACCAGATTGAGTTTGGAGAGTACTTTATGCAGACAAGAATGGAAGGTCGCGTTGCTACTGTGGAGACAGTGGTGGAAATGTTTCAATGAACCATGGAGGATTTACATGAGATCTTGGACTATTTGAATCACGAACAGACTGAAAGACAGAGAATGGCGCAACAAACTGAGGAACAAATTAGTCATCGTATGAGGAATATGGAAGAGCAAACAACTGAGCAGATAAAGATGTTAGAGCTTCAGTCATTACCTAGATCTAAAAATGATAGGACAGAGAAGGTTGCTTCAGTAAATCTGGGAGTTGAGGGCCTATCGCGGACTGAGATCAGGCGAGAATCAGCGGGTAGCATAACTCCAGAGGATTCAGTTTTTGCGGAAAGCTTGCATAATGCTACGCAGAGGGTGCAACTACCGTCTTTTTCTAGAGAAGATCATTTTAGCTGGTTATCGAAGGTGGATACATATTTCTTAATAAACCATATCCAAGAGGAGATGAAGCTGCATCATGCGTAGCTTTGCATGTAAAATACAACTTTGTATTGGTTTTTGTCGTGGCATGGGGAAACTCCTAGAGCAACCTAGGAAAATTTTAGGTTGGATTTGCTGGACAGATATTGAAATAACACAGAGGGGGATCCAATAAGATTTTTGAAGACCTTGCGATGGTTAATGAATATATAGAGGAATTAGAACTGGTGGCTTTGAGAATACCTGCTTTTCCAGAACCATGGTACATGAGCTTGTTTATGGGAGGATTACATCCAGAGATTGAGAATCGCGTTTCAACTCATGAACCTGTAAATAAAGTCAGATTGCATATTTTGTCCAGAAAGATAGAGAGGGAATTGGTGGGAGAAGGGGTTTACGGAATGTTCGAGGGAGATTACCATCACCACCAGTCCCACGTATAACAAATGTTGGGGTGGTGAATTCCCAAAATAACAGGGCAATGGTGGGCTAAAATAGAAGAGAGGAGCTCAAAAAAGTGGTGGGAAATGATCGATGGGCAGGAGTAAGATCCATTAGTCGGTAGGAGCATGAGGAGATGAGGCGAAAGGGATTATGTTTTCACTATGGATAGACTTTTGGTCCAATGCATCAGTGTCCTGACAAGAATTTATGGATTGTTGTATGGGAATATGAAGAACCAGATGAGGAGGCTGCAGAAGGAAGTGATTATGAACTGTAGTTGGAGGAGGGGACACAAAACAAAATGAACTGTAGTCGTCCGGAAAGATAGCTTGGAGAAATAGTAGAGTTCTGAAGCATGGGTATGGAAAAAATGGAGTCAATATACTTGGATGGAAAAAATTCTGGAGTTCCTATTCTAATTCTTGTTGATAGTGGCGCTAGTCACAATTTTATCTCCAAGACTTTTACTAAGATGGTGTCACTGGAGTTTGTACCAACTAGGCCATCTGGAATACGGCTTGGAGATGGATAACGGGTTTTGTCATAGGGAGTTTGGGAAAAGGTAACAGTATGTTTGGATAATTTTGTTTTTTCTGTTGAGACATTTGTTTTTGATACAGGGGGATTATAAATGGTTCTTGGCATGCAATGGTTGAAGATTCTTGGGAACGTGTTAACTAATTGGTGCGACAAGACCATGGAATTTCCATGGGAAGGAAGGGATATTAAATTGCAAGGGGTGACAAGAAAAGTAGGAGCTGCGGATTTGCGATAGAATTTTCAGAAACAAAAACTATTGCTAGAAGGCTGGATTTGGCGAGCTCAAATAACTTTTCCAAGGATAGAAGGAAATCAAAAGCAGGAAAATATTCGGTAGCAGTTAGATTGTGTCAAACAAAAGTATCAAAAAAAATTTGTAGAGCCAAAAGGATTACCACCAAGGAGAATTACAGATCATGCTATAGTTTTGGAAGAGGGAGAAAAATCTATAAACATATGACCTTATAAGATTTCCCATTACCTGAAAGATGAGGTCGAAAAATAAGTAGCAGAATTTTTGGCTATTAGCTTAATACGGAATAGTAACAACCCATTTGTAAGTCCAATTATTCTTCTAAAAAGGAAGGATGGAGGGTGGCGCATGTGTGTGGATTACCGGACTTTAAACAAGCTGACAATTCTAGATAGGTTCCCAATTCCAGTTATAGAAGAGTTATTGGATGAGTTATGTGGAGTTCGATATTTTACTAAGATTGCTTTAAAATTGGGGTTCCATCAAATTCAGGTGAGGGAAGGAGATGAGAACAAAACCACTTTCAAAACCCATGAGGGTCATTATGAATATCTTGTAATGCCATTTGGACTTATGAACGCCCCGGAAACTTTCCAATCTACTATGAATCAGGTGTTTAAGGGATTTCTGTGAAGGTACGTGATGGTCTTTTTTGATGATATATTGGTCTATAGTAGAACCCAGATAGAGAACCTGAAACACATTGACACAGTGTTCTTTTTGCTGTTGAAAAATCAGTTACATGCCAATGAGAAAAAGTGTTATTTTGCTTAGTAAAAAATAGAATGCTTGGGGCATATAATTTCTTATGAAGGGGTGATAATTGACCCTGCCAAGATTGAATGTATTATGAGTTGGCTGAGACCACACAATGTTAAATGGGTACGGGGATTTTTGGGTCTTACCAGATATTATTGAAAATTTATTGTTGGATATGGTAAGATTGCAAAACCACTCATTGAATTAACCAAAAAAATAGGTTTCTTTAGAATTTGGCAACTGAAAATGCATTTGAAGACCTCAAACACTGTTTAGTTACAACACCAACCTTGGCTTTGCCAAATTTTTAGAAGCCTTTGGTTGTGGGGTGTGATGCATCTCGAAGGGGAATTGGAGCTTTTTTGATGCAGGATGGCCAACCGATAGCTTATTTCAGCAAGGCACTTGTTGCTACCCACCTTTCTAAGTCAGTTTATGAAAAAGAGGCATGAAACTTATTTTGGCCGTTAGTCATTAGAGGCAATATCTTATTCGGAAACATTTTACCATTTAAACTAACCATAAGGCACTAAAACACATGCTTAGTTAGCGCTATCACACAGCTAACCAATAATGATGGCAATCAAAATTACTTGGTTTAGACTTTGAGGTAATTTAAAAACCTGGGAAAACCAATCAGGTAGAAAATTCCATGTCAAGGTAGGCTGCTGGAAATTGTGAATAGGAAGGGAAAATGTTTTTAGGGTATGCTATTTCTGAACCCTTCTGGTTAGAAACATATGTTGTGTGAGGTGAATTACAAGATGATGCAGAGCTTACTGAACTTATTACTGCACTTGATAAGCAACCTAGTTCCAAGTCAGGGTATATTCTTAAAGATGGGCTATTGTATTATAAGGGTAAATTAGTGTTATCTCGATATTCCAGCCTAATTCCAAAGTATTTGCATTATTATCATACTTCGGCTGTTGGGGGACATGCATGATTTTTGAAAACTTATAAAAGGATGGAAGCAGGACTATTTTGGAGGGGTATGACAAAATGTATAGAACAATTTATCCAGGAATGTGATACTTGTCGGTGAAAAAGTACCTCGCCATGTCACCTGCTGGGTTATTACAACCCCTGCCCGTACCTGAACTGATTTGGGAAAAAATTTCAATGGATTTTCTTTCTAGTTTTCCTAAGTCATTAGGCTATGATGTGATAGTAGTTGTTGTTGATCGGATGTCAAAATATGCACATTTCCTTTTACTACAACATCCTTACATGGAAAAGGGGTATCTGAACTTTTTGTTAAAGAGATTGTTTGATTACATGAGATACCTTGATCTATCCTTAGTGACCGCGACCCAATTTTTGTTAGTCATTTTTGGAAGGATCTCTTTCGTTTGGAAGGAACAACTTTGAAAATGAGCTCGTTATACCATCCTCAAATGGATGGACAAACATAGGTGGTTAATAGGTGTTTGGGCACATACTTGCGATATTTTGCATTGAAACGACCACAATCTTTGACACAATGGATTCCCTAGGTAGAATTTTGTTATAATATTGCTTCTCATACTTTTTACAAGATGACACCTTTTGAGGTAGTGTATAGCTGAAATCCTCCATCAATTTTGCATTATGTCAGTAGAGATACACCAGTTGAAACAGTAGCTGCTGCCCTCATAGATCGATACACAATACTAGATCAGCTGTGATATAATCTCCACTGAGCATAATATCTTATGGACCAGTTTTCTAATGAGTATTGGTGAGAGGAAAATTTTCAGGTTGGTGACCCAGTATATGTCAAACTTCAACCCAATATCCAGACGTCAAAGTCTAAGAAAATATGTCCAAAATTGGATGCACGTTACTATGGGACTTATTTGATAGAAAATCGCTTGGGACCTACTTCTTATAGACTTATTTTTCCAGAAAATACTCAAATACATCCTGTATTTCATGTCTCACAACTGAAGCGAGTTGTTGGCACCGCAACGGTTCATTTTTTTGGGGGAAACTCACCTCCTCTTATTCCTGTAGAAATTCAATGTGTCAAAGAAGAATTAGGACATTCCAAGGGCCTTTAGCTTATTAAATGGCTGGAAAAACCAGCTGAAGAATCTATATGGGAAGATGAACACAAATCCTTTCCTAGTTTCCAGATCTACACCTTGAGGACAAGGTTCCAAATAAGGAGGGGAAAAATGTTAGTTGTCCAAACCAATTCTAGCTTGCTTGGCCCCCAATTATCCAGACTTACCAACATAGGAGGGTATTTTAGACAATATACCCTGTTAAGTCAGTTAACTACCTATAAGTAGGCAGTTAGAGGAGTGAGGGGGTATGTTGGTTATTTTTTGGGGAAAATAACGTGGAGTTCACTGCGTGGTGGAGGAGTTGGTTTGAAGGGAGAAGACTTCCTTTTAGTTAGACTTTTCCTCCTGGAACTCAGATCAAGCTTAAGGAATAATTGAGAAGAATCTTTTGTAAAGTCTCTCTTCCTCTTACACTGTAATTCTCTTGTGAATAAAATTCCTCTTGAAGGCTATTGTTCAGTTGGTCCGAACAACTAAGAATCATCCAAAACCTCTTCTATAAAATTGAATAACCTAATAGGTTTTTGCCCATGGTTTCTACCAAATTGGAGTGTTTTTCATTATTTTAAAAGGCCAAGAGCTAAACTTATTAAAATATTATCCTTGGTGATGTGGAAGTGAGCCATATTCTTAAAGAAATGAATTTAAAATCTTAAAATATAATATAGGTTTTAGAGGATTCATAAAGGCTTTATAAAATTAATAAAATAACCTAAAAAACACATTATTTTAAAGTGGAAACATAGACTTGCCGGTGTATAACTTTTATAGCATTTATCACATCACTTTTGAGTCATTATGATGTCATAATACACATCGTACATTTATACTGTTTTTAATTTTTACCCAAAAATTCGACTTAGAAAATTATGAAAAATTCATTATTGGATGATTTCGACGTACTGATTCCAAAAATAATTTTTATTTTATCAAAATAATTTTCTAAATATGTGAATTTTAACTTTTAGAACAAAATCGACATTTATTGAGAAATGTTGGGTATTTTGACAATAATAGTTTTTTGAACCCTTATAAAAATTACATTTAAAATCATAAAAATTATATTATAATTTATTTTAATAAACATTATCTAATAATAATATTTTATTAAAATAGAATTTATTTCAAAAATCCATTAAATCATCAAAAGAAATGTCTTAATTGAAATTGCATATTACCTAAAAATATAATTTGTGTTTTCTAGTATCAAAATCAAAATCATTTTTAAAGCTACAACAATAAGGAGTAAATATAATTATTATTCTATTGAAACTACAATATAAATATTCATATTCTTAGTGTCTTGATGCATAACCCTTTATTACACTAGAAAACACCTTGAGGGTAAGGTGTGTGATGGTGAGATTTTCTTGGAGTAGTTCAACGTACATGGTTTGGGCTTGTGATATCGATGAGTTTGAACTTCTCCTGTAAACGATTTCACTCATACTTTAGTTGTTGGATCTTAGATTGAGCTTGTTCGAGAGAAAAACCCAATGATGCTATCTCCCTTGGAAGTTCTGATAAATGAGTTTCATAGGGTATGATCCTACTGGTTGAGGTCATAACTTCCTTTGTCCGTCAATTGGATTTATCAAAACTCTATATTTATACTAATCATATGATCACTGTTCAATGAATATATTATCAATAGTTATGATGCTTAATTATTTTTTAAATCTGATAGGATATAATAAACCAAATTAGTGCATATGTTTTTTGTAATCATAATACATAATAGAGAATTTAATTCAGCCATAAAGGGAATTTTATTTATAAAAGTTTGGGTTGTTACAGTTTTTCTTCGGAAGTAACTGCTAGTGCATCCTTAAGGCGTGCATCTTTGAGTTGGGATCATGACCAGAGATCTGATCCAAGATAATTATCCTCTGTAGTGCATATTGTACAGAGATGATTAATCGGGCATTAGTGACAGAAAGAGATCTTACTGGGAACCTCACTAGTGGTAGCGTGTTTGTTTCCACAAGAACAGGTGGGACCTTTAGTATTGGCAATAAGAGGAAATATGTATATGCTAGGGAGGTGGTGAAACTTAGACTTAGACCTCCAAATCAGTTAACTTTTTTGGAATATCTAAAATAAAACAAGATGTTTCCAATGCAGATCGTTTGGGTATAGAAAAAAAGAATGCACTACACCACTGACAAATTGTCACCATTGTGGAAAAAGGGCATATTAATAGATTTTGTCTTAAACTTCAGAAATCAGCTGGTGAAAGAGGCTCGACTCAGTATCAAGTCTCTTATGCTCAGATGGAACAATCCCATCATATTAGTTTTCGTCCACAAACACCGATGAACTAGGACATCTCCAGGAACACTTCAAATGTCCAGTGGACACCTCAACAAGGAAGCAAGAGCTATCCTATAACAGTTGATCGAAAAGTTTATGGAGTAGAGAAGGCTATCACGAGTGATCAACCAATTCCCTCAACGGTGCAAGGAACCATCCTTCTAAACTCAACTCTTATTCATGTTTTGTTTGATACTGGTGCGTCACATTTTTTTCTTGCTTCTTTTGCTTATTTTGTGGTTAAACAATTGATATTGCACATGGAAATAATGCCTCACATCATGAGTATCAAGACACCTCTTGAACAATGGGAGTGTAGAAGATTTAAATGCTCAGCGTGTTCCATTATCATTGATACAATGTAGTTTCTTTGGGAGTTTACAGTCTTAGAGATGAATGCTTTTGATATAATTGTTGGTATGGATTAGCTAGTGGGATTTAAAGCGCATATAGACTTATATGCTCAACAAGTGATGTTCACATCCCCGGATGGACCTCTTCATGTATTCAAGGGGGATTAGGATATAAATGTAGGTAGAGAAAGACCTTTGGTAACAGTAGACATAACCATCTCAAGCCAATTAATAGTAATGACCTTGGAAGCTATTGAAGAAACATGAAATGAGACTCTTCAAACTGTAGTAGATCGATATCTGGATGTCTTTCTGAACGATTTCTTTGGGTTACCACCTGAGTGGGAAATAAAATTTTCTATTGATCTACACCTAGGAACAATCCAAATTTCGATATCCCTTTATAGAATGGCCCCGAAAGAGTTGCAAGAGTTAAAGGTCCAATTTGAAGAGTTGGAAAGTACGGATTTTATCAGACCGAGTACATCATCTTAGGTTGCACCAGTTTTGTTTGTAAAGAAGATAGACGGTTCTCTACGATTATGTGTTGATTATCATAAGTTGAATCAAGTTACGATAAAAAATCAGTATCCTCTTCCTTGAATCAATGATCTTTTTGACCAATTAAAGAGAGACAAATGGTTCTGTAAGATTGATCCACGCTCAGGATATCATTAACTCAGAGTCAGAAAATAGGATATTTTAAAAACTATTTTTATTAGTTGCTATGGCCATTATGAATATGTTTTCATGCCTTATAGTCCGATGAATGCACTTGCAGTCTTCATGGCCTGATGAACCGTATCTCCCATAGGTAATTTGAATCCTTTTTTATTGTATTTCTTGACAATATTTTGGTTTATTCCTGTAGTAGGAATGACCATGAGGAGCACTTGGAAATTGTACTGACTACATTGTAGAATCATCATTTGTATGATAAGTTTTCTAAGTGTGAATTTTGGATTCAAGAAGTACGTTTCCTTAAGAATGTCATTTCTGAAGAAGGAATATCGGTTGACCCTGTGAAGATTGAAGCAGTTGTCTCTTGGCAGACACCAAATAATGTTTTTTGAGATACACAATTTTCTAGGATTCGCAGGCTACTATTGTTGCTTTGTTTGAGGTTTCTCTAAACTTGATTCTCCTATGACCGCTTTTACAAGAAATGCTATTCCATTCATATGGAATGATAGTTGTTAGAAAAAATTTATAGAGATTAAAATGCATCTCACCTCAACAACCATCCTAATCTTTCCAAAACCAGGTGAGGACTATGTAGTATATTGCAATGCGTCTAGATCTGGTCTTGGTTGTGTTCTCATGCATAGAGTTCATGTTGTGGAATGATAGCTGTCAGAATACTTTATAGAGCTTAAAACACATCTCACCTCAACACCCATCCTAATCTTGCCAAAACCGGGTAAGGACTATGTAGTATATTGCGATGCATCTGGATCTGGTCTTGGTTTCCAAAACCGGGTAAGGACTATATAGTATATAGTGATGTGTCAGGATCTGGTCTTGGTTGCGTTATCATGTAGAGAGATCATGTTGTGGCTTATGACTCGAGGTAGTTTCGAGCACATGAGAACAATTATCCTATGCATGACTTGAAATTAGCTGCGGTTGTCCATGCCTTAAAGACTTGGTGGCATTACCTCTTTGGGGAAAAGTTCACAATTTTCACTAACCATAAGAGTTTGAAATATATTTTTTCTCAGTGAGACTTCAATTTGAGACAATAGAGATAGATGAAGTACCTCCAGATGTTTGACTATGACTTGATATACACACCCAACAAATGGAATTTTGTGGCATATGAGTTGAGTCATAAGTCATATAGTGAAGTGGTCCAAGAAGCTCATGACCAATGATAGCTGATGAACATGATTGCTGACAAGCATTTGGATTGCACATTACAGGATGAACATGCAATATTTTTCCCAGTTAATTTTGTCTCTAATTTGATGGAGTATGTGAAAGAGGCTCAGATAGAAGATCCTGATTGTATCACCATTAAGTCAAACCTAAATGGTGGGGAGACATATGATGGATAGACAAAGGATACAAATTCCTTATTACGTTTTCAGGATTGGATTGTAGTTCCTCAGTCTCGCTAGGAACAACTAATTTCAACGCATCACTATTCGAAATGATCTATTCATTCAAGTATTCATAAAATGTATAAGGAAATGAAAACATATTTCTAGTTGTTAGGTATAAGACACAAGATCACCGATTTTGTAATGAAATGCCTAAATTTCCAACAAGATAATGCAGAGCATCAAAAGCTAGTTGGTATGTTGCAGTCTATATGAAAGTGAGAATAGATTGCAATGGACTTTTTCATAGGTCTATTGAGGACTTTGTGGAAGCATGATGTGATTCAGGTGATTGTGGATCAACTCACCAAGTCGGCACACTTTCTCCCTACCAGAGAATCCAACATGGTAGAAGACTTAGCCAAGTTATATATCTGATAAGTGGTTAGGTTACATGGAGTTTTAGTTTCAATTGTATCTGATAGTGATCCTAGACTCACTTCACGATTTTGGCAGTCATTACAATAGGCTCTCAGGAGTTGGTTGACCTTGATCATAACATATCATCTATAGACGGATGAGCAGTCAGATCATACAATTCATATATTGGAGGATATTCTTAGAGCATGTGTCATGGAATTTGGCATCTCATGGGAGGATTATATGACTTTGGTTGAATTCTCCTATAATAATAGATACCAAGCAACAATACAGATGGCCCTGTTCGAGGTTTTGTATGGATGTCCTTGTCATTCTCTTCTATGATGGGTAGAAACATGAGAGATCATTAATTGGACCGAGTATTGTTCACAGGACTACGGAGAAAATTCAGATAATCTGCTAGCAGATGACTATAACTTAGAGATGAAAAAAATCATATACAGACAATCGTAGCTGACCTTTATCTTTCGATGCGAGTTTTGGAAGTCTCACCGGGACTTGACCATCGATGCTTAGGGAAACAAGGGAATTTAGCTCCACGGTATACGAGACCATTCAAAATTGTTGAACGAATTAGCACTTTTGAGTATCAGATATCCTTATTGGAAAGATTTAGTGCAGTTCATAACATTTTCCATGCTTCTCAATTGAATAAGTGTCACCTGTATTCTAGACATGTGATCGGTTGAGATCACGTTACTCTTGAGCTAGATTCAAATTTTATCAGTGAATCAGTTCGGGTTCTAGGTAGACAAGAAAAGACCCTGTGAGGGAGATTTATTTCCTTAGTGCCATTATTATGGAAACATGGTCAGGTTCAAGAGGAAACATTAGAAAAAAAAGTTTATGAGGGAGCAATGACCTGAGTTGTTTAAGGGAAATGTTAATATCCAGCTTCACGAGGACGAAAAAGCCAATGGTGGGGAGAATGTAACATCCCTGGTTTAAGGTACAACGTCTTTTTATGCATTTCTTTTGAGTTTGGAGTCTAGCTGCTGGGATTTTTTACCAAGGAATTTACGTTATAAATGTCTATTTTATGACGTAAAAGTAAACCAAGACATTTAAGATGTAAATGAGAAGTTTAAGTTGCAAAACCAGTTTTTCTAGAAAAATAAATCGAGGTATCACGATTTACGGTGTAAGCGACCCCATATAGAATTTATAGTGTAAATTCTAGATTTTTGTTGTAAATAAATTAGGTCCAGCAGTTTTAGTTTCCTTTATCACATGAAAAATCTTATTCAGTTTCCCTTACTTGATCTTGACCTCTAGGGCATTCCCAGGTGATTATTGAAGATCTTCGACATTCAGACTCCTTTGGAAATGAATCATTGAGCATTTTTTTTGTGGAATCAAAGGTTAGGATCATCTTCTTCCTTCTCATCTTGGATCTCCTTGGCTTGTTACATATAGAACCATAGATCGGCGTTGCGATACCCAAATCTATGGGTCAAATTTGTGTTGACAAGATCTCTTTGGGATTTGTTAAAGGAACAAGTGGAAGAGGTTTGACCTGCAGATTCATCATAAATTCCCACTCTAATGTTCTGGAACTGTTCAACTTGATCTTTTCTAATTTAAGTTTATGATTTGTTGGGAATCCATTATGGAATTGATTAGGGAAAAAAACCTATTTGATGTGATTTCAAAAGGGTTGGTTTTGAAAGATCAAATTTTTGTTTAAATAAATATTTTTTTTGTCAATTTGGCATAAAATTGTTGCATTTGTCCATGTTCATGTGGGACGATTGATGGGAAGAAGTACCATCATTTCAGTAATTGCATGGACGGATTGTCAGAAGAAGTACCATCATCAAATGGGTTCACCAAGAGATGACTCGGTGAAAGGATGACTCACCACTCACGAGTATAGGGAGGTCCATAATTGCATGCATTGTGTGTGTGCACGCGCGTGGGTGTGGAATTGGAATGATTATGAAAAATAACGCGAAATGGTTTTAAAATATTTGTTTAATGTTTTCCATGGAACTTGTTTCTAGTTTTTATCAACTGTTTATCTGCTTCCTAACTATTTCATATAAAATTTGCTAATCTGATCTTGTCTTAGTGGCGTGTATTAGGAAGTATTTGGGGAATGCATACTAAGTTTTACTCACCCCCTTCTTGGGCGCTTTGATGCATTTTCATATGTTTTTTATCAAGATATAGGGAAGGGACATGTTTCTTACTTATTTAGTGGTGTTCCTTGATGTTGCTATCATAGTCAGTGGAGGTAAAGATGAAGAGTGTATGCATCTTGGTTTGGAGTGGTGCCACATTGGTGCCATAGTATTATGTCTTGGAGTCTTAGCCTTGACCCTTTATTTCTTTTTCTATGGTTACTCTGATTTGGTTTTTGGTATTGAATTGGATGGTTATTTCTCATCATATAGATTGTTTTGGTTGGATGAATTTATTGACCGGTCATTTAGTTCTCAGGGAAAATCATCCCCCAAGGTTCTATTATGCCCTTGACATTTATTACCAGCCTTTGGTGACTTGGGATGTCAGCTAAGACTAATAACACCTTCACCTCTTCCCAAGCCAATGGTTGATCCATGTTAAACTTCTCTGAGTTGATTTTATTTTTGTGTAGAATCATGTTGCTTCCTTTTTTTGTTATGTTTCTCGCAAATATTTGTGTAAATTTTTTTCTATTAGAATGGATCTCCCCTACTCTATTCCAACACAAGGGTTCCCAGTCTTTGGAATTCCATTTTTCTCTAGTCGGTAAGTTCTCTAGGTGCCAACCTTCACTTAAATTCAAATGAAAGTCATTGGAAATTATTTGATTTGTGATTCGATTTTGGGTTTCTTAGTTCCCATCATTTTTTGATCCAATTTTCTTCAGAAGATAGATTTTATAAATTTTGGTCTAGAGGAATATGTTTTTTTATGGATGTTCTATGAAGGTGATGAAATGATCATCGAATTTTAGATTTGATGTTGAGCCTCCCCTTGCTCCTGTCTGGTTGGGTCATGAAAGATTTATGATTCATATTTTCAAGCCTGTTACATTTTTTCCTATTGTGAAATTTATTGGCCAACCAATCAAAATGGATTCAGTCACATTGAAACTATCTAGACACTGTGGAAAGAATATGAATTGAGGGTGATATTACCAAGAAATGAGCTTCTGATATCTTGATTCAAAATGATGATTATGGTTTCCAGCAAAAAATTTTATGTGAAAACATTCCAGACTATTGTTAATCTTGCTTCAAATTTGGTCACAGCTCTAAGTCCTGCTCATTTAGGAATATGAGGAAGTTAAAGGAATAGAGGAGGTGGTTGACTCTTAGTGAAGATTCAAAGGTGAATGAAGAAGAGGAAGTATTATTTCTCACTACAAAAGACTATGGTCACTCAAACTATGGTCACTCAACGCTACCTAACTCCTAGCCCAAGAAGAATCATTGTTGGAAGTTAAACTATAAACCAATTGAGGCACCAACATTATCATGTCCCTATACAAGAACTCCTCACTACAATCTCCACTTTTCTAGTAGTTATCTCCGTTCTTCATGATCGCATACCCGGTCTCATCATCCTGCTGCTTGAATCGGAACTCCCTAGGGCTCGAGTCCTCAGGGTTCTTCCATGACTTCAATTCAAACTGCTCACCAGTGTCCATCCCCGGAAGAAGCATGTACTTTGGATCTGAGAAACATTCCTAGGGGTCGAGGGTGGACACCAGTTTTAGGTTTCCGGAATCATGGAGTCTTGCCTCTGTTGATGTCGTTCCCTTAGACCAGTAGGTCTTGCCATCCTTGAACACATGAAGCTTTCCACACTCTGTGATACTAAATGTCCCCTCCCTACCAGGGATGGGGCAGTCCCGATTCGCGACCCACACGACGGTCCTGTTGGTTTAGTTGAATTACCAAATTCCAACGTACCTCTGGTTTTTCAGTGGACCGACTAGCGTAAAGAAGCCCAGCTTGAACACTTTCCCAGTGGAGACAAGGGTCTCCCCACCATCGACATCAGCAATAAGAGCTTTCACGGTGATGGAGTCTCCAGCACGTGAGTATCCAAGGAGGACCAAAAACAGAGCAACGTAAGTCAGAGAATCAGGGGAACTTGTTTTGCTTTTACCCATCATTGCCCCTGGAATATTCCTTGGAAAACCGGTGACCCTATTTTGACCAAAACCCCCATACCTCCACCTCTTCCATTCATGGGCATGAAGAGATCATACCTGGGTGGAATCTGACTAGTATTCCTACAAATTATTAAAAGGTTGGTTACAACCACAAAAGAGGCACACTTTGCAAAAATGCAATTGGAAATAACCATTGATCCGAAGACTCGACCCTGCGACCACACTCCAAACCCACCCTCACCACCCCAGACGAAGGGGGAAGTATTCCTTTGTTTCCACTGGGTCAGATAATTGAGGGGAAATCGGTGTCTCCCCACATTCACATAAATGTGAGGGGGTGGTGGGCTCCACTGTCATGGTTCTTGGCCATTTCAAAATTGTCCTTATCACTCATAATGAAAAATTGTTTTTTGATGTTTGTATACTAGGTGTTTTGGTTATCTGGGAAATTACTATTGTTGTGTGTCACCACATCTTAGTTGAATCACCTGAAAATATACATTTGTTTTTAAAATAGACTTATGTTTATTTTTTTATCTCTAACATTTAATGTCTATTTTCATGATAGATATTGTTTTTTTAAGAATCAATGGTGGGAAAGCCGATTATTATTGGAGTGTGAGAGATATGCCAATTTTTTAGATGAGTATATTCAAAAAATAGTTTCTCATCCAACATAGAATATCTTACATGATTTGATCTCTATGATCAATAATAATTTTTTCTTTCATCTTAGTGATTTTCTGGTCCATAAACATTCAGAAGGGGATATTTAGATTCATGTGGTCAAATTTTTCTTTTTTTTCTTTCTTGGGCTACATTCTTTATTTCCTGTTTAAATCTACTTTTTGGTGTTGAATAAATTTTATTGGGAGTATTATTTTTGTGAATACTTTCATTTTAGGGAGCATCTACCATGTGCTCATCGATTATTAGTAGATAATTTTCTTTCGGATCACGTCCTGTGGATTTTCCATTTTTCTTTTTTTGAGGCTTTCATGTAAAAAATTTCACTCATAGTTAATTTTTTTACAAGTATTTTTAAAAGGTTTCATGTTCCAATCTATTTTCCAGGCTCGTTCGAGGGGGAAATAATATATTCTTCTACATTCATTCATTTTTTTAATTCACCATCCTTTCCCAAAATGTGGTATCATAGCCTTGGTATTTTGTTCTAATATATCTTAGACTTGAATTACAGTTCGTTCATCTTGGTTAATGGTTAAAATAATCACATATGGTGATTAAAAAAATGAAAGATCTGTTTGTAAACCAAATGCATCTAGTGATGTTTACTACTCAGAATCCATATAGAAAAAATGGTGAAGATTAAGAGTTCAAGCATGAAATGATATGTTATTTTATTTTTCAATGGGTTGAAAATGATGTGATTAATCATATTGTTAATATCTCTCATTCCATAACTTTGTAGGAGAATCTTGTAACCACATATGATTACAAAAGATAAAATAATAAATTATTTATTCTCAAACAAGCCATGAATTTCATGTACAAATAATGTAATTCTATTTATGATTATTTGAGTGAGTTTTGGCACTAGTTTGATCACTTATTTGGCACTGATTCTATTTCTATTTCTGATTATTTGAGTGAGTTTTGGAACTAGTTTGATTGCTTATTTGGCACACATGTTAATTTTGAGGATGAACTTCTATATCATTGGTTGATTAACACTTTACCCAATTCATGTGAAACTTTATATGTTGTTATAACTGGTTATACTCATAATGGTATTATGGCTAAGAATTTTGTTAAATTTGTTGTTTTTAAATGAAGAAGACAAGGGGAAAACTCATAATGGATCATTCTCAAAACTTTTGGTCCTAGAGATCAAGGGGATAAGCCAGGAGAGGAATAAACGACGAAGTGGTAGAGGTAAAAGAAAGGGAATAAGAAAATCAAGGACAAAACAAAATAATTTTAAGTGCTATCACCATGGTAAGAAATGACATATTTAAAAGTTTTTTAATTCACTAAAATGAGAAAAAATAATGAAGGAAAATCAATATAAGAATCATAGTGATGACAATAATCATGTTGTCATCGCTATAGGGGGTGATCCAATAATTGTTTAAGATGATGTCAATGTTGTTTTTGATGATTGTTTTTGGTTTGTTAATAATGCATCTGCCTTCATGTGGCATTGAGGAATGAATTATTTACATCATACAACCCAAGTAATTTTTGGATTTTAAAGATGAAAAATGTTGATCATGATAATGTTTTGGGTATGATAAGAATTTGTTTGGAGATAAGAATCGAAAATAAGCATATTATACAAATTGTTTAACATGCCCTAGTGGTTCTTCTAAATCTCATTTTGACTAGTATTCTTGATAAAGATGGAATTTTAAATAAATTTGGGGATGGTTAGTGGAAGCCTTCAAAAGGTTCCAATGAAAATTGGCATGTTTGTTTTATAAATTAAATGATTTTTGTTGATATCATGTGATTTTGTTCTTGTTTGGTTTCTTTTGGTTTTGTTCCATGCAATATAGTTTTAATTTCATTTATTTTGTTTTATTATGCATTATTTTGGTACTATTTTGTTGGATTTTGTTTTTTATGTGGTCCTATTGCTTTGGCCCCCTATTCCGCTAGGATCCAACATTGGGCATTTGGTTGGGTTGTTTACTGTGGCTCAATCCGTTGCTCTCAGGGTCATCTGTGACCATCAATCAGAAAGATGGATGGTGTTGTGTGCTTCCTACATTTGTTTATTTATCTCTAGATTTAGTGTTATCTACATGCTCTTATAGGCAGCCTCTCTCCTACTTTTAAGTGACCCTTGGTTTGTTTGAAGCTATTAGGCCAATATGTGTTTTGGTTTTCCCCATGCTTGTTATACGCATGTCTCACACTGAGCTTGAGGCTGATGTTTCTCCTGCTTTGCAATTATTATTTCCTCATCTTCCTAAGGTGATTCCCTAGTCCATTTTCCACAAGGAGAAACTCTTGGAATTTGTGGATTTCAATTTTTGAGAGGGGGGAGAGATGGAGGTGGATCCGGATCTTTTCTCGATGGCATCTTCCGCACCTGTTCCTTTAGAGTTCTACTTTGATGGCGATATTGACTCCTGTGATCTCAGAGGTGGATCATGATGATAACAAGAGGCGTTCTAGCCTAGATAGTGTCGATTATCTCTTCTAATGACAACTTATGGGTTTTTGATGTAGGAATAGGTCTATAATCCTATTTAGCTCTTTATTCTTCAGTCCTGTGTTGTTTCCTTTATTTGTTTTTAGTTTTCCTGAGGTTGTGTGAGTGAGTTCATCCAATCTAGGGGAGTATGCTACCATCCTCAGACTCAATTTTGAAGGTATCGAGCATGCAACAGAAGCCCAAAAAATGGTATTTTAAAAACTTTTCATCGAAGACCAACATGATCCCATCATCGTCGGTAAAACGGTTCCCGATTACCACCCAAGGATCTGTCGTGGGGAATTTTAAGCACAAAAGATAACCATGAAATACCTAGTTCGATCTAAAGTCATGTTCGATGTATGCTCATCGTTGGTGATCACTACTCGAATAATCTGTAACCAAATTCCTCTAGATCGTGTACACATGATTTAAGAAACTGTGAGAGTGCCAATCATTGAATTCTGGGTGCTAGCGTGAAGATCCAACAATGCCTTCGACGCTCTGACAATCACCACATCACCTTGTTTGCGATGCATGAGGGAGAGCTTGATCCGTTTCACCTAGATTGAGAACTTCTCTTTTTAGAATACAAGATAGAGAAGAAGAGAGAGAGTCTCTCATCCTTGAGTAGTGAATTTCATTTTGTGAGAGCCTATACTCCTTAATTTATAACATGTTAAGAAATTACCTTTAATCACCACACCGACCCCCAAATAATTAACACACTATAAACGAAATATTATGACTGTTGTACTGAGTCATAAATATTATTATCACTTACTTGTAATATAATGAATATATTACGTGATAATACCCGAGCCATAAACTCAACTCATAGTTACTGCAAATATTAATTGAACCTTGAATATTTTAAAGTAATGTTCATTCAAATAATATTTTCCATACATTTACTTTAAAACCTATAAATACACTTAATAAATAAATTCAATGCTAATTATTCTTAACTTGAATAATATGAATTTATTTATTCCTTTAGTGATCGTATATCATTGGATAAAATCTGGACCCCCAGTGGTGGGGCCCACCATGGCCTATTTACCTATTCAACAGAATATGGAAAATTCTTGAATATGCTCGTGTGTGTGACCCTCTAGGCCCTTATCTTGATAGTAGTAAATACTATTCACAGACCAAGATAGAGATCTAGAAACCCATCATGGTCCCTAAAGAGATGATGATAGTCATAACAATGACAACTAACCTACGAACACACATTGTGTAATATAATCTCCTTATCTTTAATATCTCATAAAGTAGGACGCACACTCGTGTCATAGCCCTTTCTTTATTTATTATTTTTTAATCTAACTGGACAGATTTAACCTCGACTACCATGACCATGGTCTTATGAAGGTACTACCATCTTGATCAACTAGACTACTACATCAACATGAAAGCTACAAATCCTTTCTTGACCATTCAACCAATATCATACCACCAATGATGCACCCAACACAAGCTACCTCACCATGATTTCATTATCATGGGTTTTGACTTGGATCAAATTACGCGATCAAATGACACACATTGACAATGATCTCAAATCTAGATACCAATACACATGTCCATAGATAAGAACATCCAATGACACCTGAAACATGTGGTGTTCTTATTGGTGGGTCTTTCTTCATGATCTCACTATTAGAGATCACCAAACACGAACTTCATGAGAAGAAGTCTCAATACTTATGAGCCCTCAGCACCTAATAGTCAAACATCTACTATGTCCATCCAGTACGATGTATCTAGACCCTAGGACATATATTTATGATTAATGTCATAGTATCTCAAGGTTCCTATTATATCTTGATATCTACTATAACCTTTTGATACCAATAATTAATCTATGGACAATACTATTAAATAGTGGACACATAAATATCTACACTATAATGGCAAGTATACATCATGCATATCTAATTGTACACATGATCTGGTAATCAAAAGTACTGTATAGTTAGGTATAGGGAACCCATTATTACAACACTCCCACTTGCATTAGAGTCAACTTGATAACCAAACTTGTTAGCTCTCACATGATTAAGATCATGTTTCTGCAGAGTCATGACTTTAGTTAATGGGTATGCCACGATTCTGCTACATGGAAACTATGCTATATACAACCTCATCTCCTTGAGTAAAACTTCTCAAGAGATGGTATCCCCGAGTATATCCCTTTTATCCACTTTCAAAACTTGACATATTTGCTAGTAAGAATATCATAATTTACATTATGATAATGCTTTACTTACTAGGTGCAATTCCAAGAACTGGAACAAACCATTGTGTATAAATGCTTCTTAGCTACCTCAGAAGCTGTAACATACTCGGTATTTTTAGGTATGGCTATCAGTGATATTTATGAGCTTATATCACTCAATAATTTAGCTTAGCCATGATATTAGATCATATGGATCTAAGGAAGACTAGTTTGTGTTCCCTCAAAACTAGTACCCTTTCTTATCCACTTACCAGGTACATATCTTTTGTACTTTCTCAAGTACTATCAGATAGTTCTGACTGCTTCACTTGTAGTGCTCATGGATACAATTGATATATGCCTGCTATAAATTATATCTTGGCAACATCAATTTTATATATATAATGACATATGTGATTAATCCATCACTAAAGCATATGGATTTTAACTCACCATGTTAATCTCCTCCCATGTCCCGGACATGTCAACCTAGAGAGATATATGTCATGTGACGCTGGCAATAATTCTAACTTGAATTGTTCCAACTTGTATTTTTCAATACCATATCACTATATGTATGATTGACTAGGTCCAAGAAACAGTTAGATCTACCTCATCAGATCCTATACCCTATAACTTAGGTTGCTACTTTAAGTCAATCACTGGAGAATTGCTTTCATCCCGGTCTTAAATAACTGTAAGACCAATATCTATTTTCCATATGTTACCGAACATATTTTACTTTGAAAACATTGGTGCTCCCACTAACCTCTGGTAGACACATGGAAATGATTCATTTCAAATGAATATTCTATGATCCTCTTGCTTACTTCAATCCTAAACTAGATTTCAGTAACGTGCAACCTTTATTAGCATTCAATGATGTCACCATCCCTTTCTGGTTGCGTCATATAGACACCTTCCAAGATTTTTAGTCTTGACATACAATGCTTAATAAAATGATCATAGAAAGTAGCTACAACACATACGATTTTAATGGATTTAGGCAGAATGACTTGGTATAACCAATCGATCCTTATTGGTACCATGATTATACCATCCATGTATCATCTCTCTTGAATACCCACCATAGTATTCAAAATTATAAGCCCCTTAACACTTTGACACATGGAATCCATTATTGAATTTTAATTAATCTTGTCAATCTTAGCTAATTGACATATACTGCTTACTTGCAAGAATTATTATTCTTATTGAATAATGTACCACCAGCTATGGTAAATTCAAAACCATCACCATGGTTTTAACCTTCCTGCCCAGTATGTGTCTCTGGAACATTCATGTTCCACATGCACTTGTGGAACTAGTTCCTATTCCAACTACATGTGCATCTCTGGGATTGACTAAACCCAAGTCAATCTGGTTCCTACAATCTCTAATAGAGATTTGCACCCTTATATAAAAATGTAGTCTATCACTTGACTACCACTTTTCTATCTTAGGGATTTATCTAATATCCTAATAAACCGTCAGATAATTACTTATATGCACATTTTGTTTTACTTGATGCAAGTTTGTTTATATCCTAACAAACTCTTTACATCTAAAAACATGTCCTTATGGGATAATGGATTCTCATCATACTATGACTCATATGATATCTATTTTTTATTATATTTGTCATGTGGTTATGGGATATTGCCGTTATTTGAAAAGAACGTCATGAAATATGATGGAAGTTTCTACAAGTTTAAACATTGATACCACTTACATCATGACTTTGATATATAAAATCTGCATTTAGGAATTATGTCATGCTACATTTTATTGATCAATGTTAACGTGTAAGACTTCATCATCAATCCTCCCCATTAACATCAATGTCATGATGTAGATAAGGTAATATGCATTTAGGAATTACTCCATGCTACATTATGTTGATCGATGAATGCTTGGTTAATATATTCTCTGGTATTCTAGCCCAAAGAAACTCATATCTTCCGACTATGCATATATCATACTTCACTTTCATATTCCTTAATCACTTTAAGGAATATAATGAAGTATATTTACCACTAGCTTACCCTTGGAATAGTTCACGCTCTCTTGTTGAAATAATTCTAAAATATTTGTGGCATACCTTTATCTCTAAAGGTTTCGTTCTCCAAAACTAAATGAGTATATACATCGATAATACCTAAGGTGTTTAGCTCTATTGAGTCTAAATACCATACTAGGTATATCTTGGATTTCCACTTTAGTTTTTCTTGACAAAGAATTATCTTACCACAACTGGGTACATAAGTCTTACTTTTTTATATTCATCATGTATTGCCTAAGATTCACGTATCACTATACTATTATTTGAGTATTGTATACCACAAACAACATTCATTCCTAAACTTGGAATAACGTCTCCTTGTGTCCAAAGGATGGGTGAGATAATTTTTTTTGTTATACTTAATAATAGTTTTACTTGAATCACTAACTTGGAAATTAGAAGTTATGTGTTTCTCACCACTGACTTAGGAATCACCCTTTCTCAACCACTTAAAGAATGCACTTGACTTCTAGAAATGTTTCTATACTCACTTGGTTAGCATATTTAAATAAAAATATGTGAAAGGAATATTTTATTTAATATCCAAGAAAATATACCTAAATAGGAATTAGGTACTTATTCAATTCATTGCATTTAACTTCCATAGAATTTACTTAAAGTTATGCATTGAAAATAACCTCCTGTTTAAATCCAACCTCATTTTATTGAAGGATGTTACAAATTTACTTTTGGCATTACACTTTCCATTGGCCTTTTTGTCTTTCCATTCAACTTCTTCTCCATAATAACTAATGATTATTCTTTATTTAAATTCTTATTTACTTGGAGAACCTTACCTAAAAAAGGTAACAAAAAATTTACTCAATACTATCTGTTTTGTAACCTAAAACAAGACTTGAGTAAATGAGTGTGAATCATATGAGAAAGATATCCATTAAAATATCGCGATTCATCTTTCAATTTACACATGCCCAGTGTAATAATCACCTATTCATATCTTGCTTCATTTTCTCCTTGCAAACTTCTCAGAGATGAGACTACATGTTATTTCATCCATGACCAATGTAGCGACCACAACTAACATCAGATGTTGATGATAGCATAATGACATAACCATCATATGCATAACACATAATTCCCTTGTAAGAATATTTGTTACCCTCTCTTCTTGAGGTGGCTTAATAGGTATAGGGACACCAACACCTTGAATTTCCCGTACCATTGTATTATACGCAAGCACCCGTACTACACTTGGAAACTCATTCAAGTGTGAAAATTTACTTTTTCCATTATTTATCATAGTATTTATTGTTTTATAACTTTTAATTTTCTATAAAAATAAAATATAGTGGATTTGTACTTTTTATCTTGATTACTGATTGAGACATTATTGATTATTTAATTAAATCATTAAATGTATCCTAGTATATTATCAAATTCTAGGAACCCTCTATACTGGAATCAGAATACTCTATCTCTTGAGTATTCTAGTGGAAAATATCCCTAAACCCACCCTCATAGTCTAAAATCTATAGTTATGACACTACTCAGAGGGTTCAAGGTAGGCATTTGACTGGCTAACTGTATTAACTCGCAGTTACTTAATCTATTGAGTGAAGTCGTAGATTCTAAAATCACAACTTGATTTACTCAATGATGGCCTCTAAAATGATAAAAAGTTAGTTATGGCTAATTCTTACTACCACTTTAGTTAAGTCAACCTACCACTCTCATAAGAACTCTTCGATAGTAAGAGGCATCCTCAACTATGACTGCCCAAGCACCCCGAACACCAGATTTTTTCCAAATTCGAATGATGAAAGGAGGTTATGAATTAATATTTCTTTGAGGGTTTTATTATTTTTAAGTGATGAAAGAAATTATTTTCTATTTAATTAGCACATATTATGTGGTGTCACTCACAACTGACCATATAATAAATAGAAAATATTCATCACATCACATGTTCATTTCATTTGTGCATGCTTGTTTTTTATTTTATGTGATCATGTGTAAACTACACATACACAAAATAATAAACCATGCAAGAATAAAATGATGACGCAGTCATGAGATGATACTAATGGTTGATCCATTGGGTGAATAATGGATCAACCCTAGGGGTAATACCTTAAGTCGCATCACTTGCAACTCGAATTGCAGCGCCTGTCCATCTAATGCATCAAACTCCTATCTAGTACGTCGCCATAACTTGGCACAATGTGCGTCACTTCCTATCTACATCATTATGCAACAATACTCACTCACAGGAAAAGGGGTCTCAGGAGTATAAAATACAATTGAGAAATGAACATGCAAGCCCTTATATTTATAATGATGCTTAGAAGACACACATATCATCATTTATTAAGCTATTTATTACAAACATACCATTGCAATAAGAAATTAAATAAATGAAATAAACACTAGACATGTATTGGTCGATCCAAGGTTCATGACTGGTCAATACACATTAAACTCATGTATATAAATTAAATGAATAATTAAAATTAATCTTGCATTACTATATTTTTTGATGGCGTTTTATTGAATTAAAAACTCACTCTTATTTTTAATTTAATATTTTTCTTCATTCGATCCCATTAATTAATTTAATTTTAATTCCAAAAATTATATTAATTAATTAATTTAATTGGACAAGTAAATTAAATTAATTTAACCCGTAGATGTAAAATTAATTTTTAAAACAAAAAATTAATATTTAATTAATTTAATTTACAACCAAAATTAAATTAATTAATTTAGTTAAAATTTTGAATATTTAAATTACTCGGGGCCTCAAAAACACTAGGCATGGCTAGTGCGGGTCAGACTGAATTCACATAGGGCCATTCTGACCCGTACAGAGGTATTCTGGGCCAGACAGGACCGTCCAAACCCGTACCGGGTTGGGCCAACCCGCCCCAGCCTGTTTTAGTAAAAATCCATTTTATATAGGGTAGAGGGAGGGGTTACCTTGCTCCTGGTTTGGTGATAGGGGACTACTGAGTGGCAACGAGTTGGGAGGAGGACCGAACCGGCCAGATCTGTGGTGCAGTTGAAAGGTAGGGTTGTAGGGCACTGGAACGCATCAGTGATAGGAGCAGGGGCTGACTGACTCACATTACATGGTGGTAGGGCATGGTTGGAGGGATCCACTATGGGGAGGAGGCCAGATAGGCAGCGTGTGGGTGGCGCGGGTGTAATAACTCAGATTTTCCCTAGGCCCTTCCTTTGTCAAAATCCAATGTTGAGGTTTTCTGGGAGCTGTCAGTGCCTTACTTCAAGAGTTTTCCAAATTTCCAGTTTTTCCATCGACATGTCAGTGTGTCGACATGTCAGTGCGTCGGCATGTCAGTACATCATCATGTCAGTGCATCGGCATGTCAAGGGTGTCAGTGTCAGTGAGTCAAGGGCATCAGTGTCGGTAAGTCGAAGGTGTTAGTATCGATATTTCATGGCGTTGGAAGGTCAGGGCATCAGTAGGTTAATGCCTCGGTAGGTTAGGGTGTTAGTAGGTCGGGGCGTCGGTAGGTCAGGGCGTCGGTAGGTTGGTGTATTAGTAGGTTAGGGTGTTGGTAGGTCCTTGCATCCTTAGGCCGTGGCGTTAATAGCTCAACGTCGGTGACTCACCCATCAGTGACTCATTTCCAGTTTTCTGAGTTTTCCCAGTTTCACCCCTATTACGTTTTTTTTCATTTAAAGTTAATCTATCAACTCACAGCCATCCTCTGGTCTATATCCACCATTTTTTAGGGGAATTATTAAATACTAATTAATTACAATGTGTGAAACCTCCAAACCACATGGTCAAACCACGATCCAACTTTCAAGTACTTTGAAATGGTCTCCCTGATTTTAGGATCTGGCCTCTTCTTAAGATGAGATCCTCTCTCACTTCCTCCTTTTCTTTTTCTCTTCGTGCACCTAGATACTTCCTTCCAAGATCATTCATGCACCCGTGATGGAGCCCTTCCCACTCAAACTTCGTGGAGTTCTTCCTGCAAGTCACACCCATCCCCTGTTCTTGTCATAAGAAGGAACTTCGATCTCTTGATCAACAAGTAGGGATTTATTTTGCTTCCCCTTAATTTTTCATCCTATGGGGTGGGTATATTAATAGTTCCTTGTAAGGAATGGTTGGATACTCTTCTTGAAATGAGAATTAAACAAGAATTTAATATGATCAAAAGATAACACACGTAAATAAAATAATGGCCAGGGTGTGGTTTGATGTTGGTCTCCTATTTTATTTGTTATATTTGATTCTTTTATGGATGTTGTGGCTGTATGACTTCTGAAAATCATGGATGTTGGTGGTCTTTTCTTGTGCATTGGTGGCGTTCTGTTTCGTTGTGATGTTTTGATGTATAGATGTAACATGAAATCTGATTAATCACGTACACTTTGTTAAATAAAGGGATGCCCCAGGATCAAACCTATGCTATGATCACCCCAGTTATATTAAAGAGAAAATTAAAGAAACCCTATCGGTTAATGATTCTCGCTCAAATTTACCCAAGATATGAAGGTAGAACGGTCCTTGTAGTCTAGCTTGGGTTGTCGAATCCACAGAGACCTAAGAAGTAACCTATAGACACGCACAATCTAAGGACTGTTTTTGGCTATGAAGTGACCAACTTGGGTTGATTTTAGATGGGTTTAAAGGAACTCTAAGAGACTTAAGTGAATTCAATTTAAAATAATGAGTTGATCCTAGGTTATCGCTCGGGGTGGATTGGATGAATTACTTTTTTAATGATTTCAATTTCTTAGAATTGAGATGGATTCATTTAAGAAGATCAAACGAAATCATCACTTACTGTTTTAATTCCTACACACCCTAATACTAATCACCTATACAATTGAAGGATCAAAGTTTTTAGCACTCCAAGGTAGAGGTTCGTATTAGCACTTGAATGTGTGACCTTAAATTCAATAAGGATGAAGATGTTTTAAAATCATCAAATAAAAATCTCATTTAAAAGAAGTGATTTTCCATTAATAGAGTGATAAATAACATCCAATTCAGCCTCTTGCTACTCCCTTGGATCAACCCATAAAAGAGTTAGCCCTCCATTGATGACATGTCTTCAACGGAAGCGGGAAGTAGACTTACAAAGGTGGAATTGAAGAAGTAAAAACAACAACAACAAAAAGATCACTCCTCCGTTGTGTGATAAATATCACAAGGTTTGGTATGAAAAAGTTCACACCTTGAACCAATGGTATCAAAGTGATAAGGAGAAGAACAAAATAATAAGAGAAGAAGAACTTTTATTAAGAAACTAAGGTGAATTAAACAACTTACATGAGAAAGAAATGCGATTACAAACACAAAGCGGCAGTATAACACTACAATGAAACCAAGCACCAAAGATCCTTAAATCCTCCAACACCACTGCCTTAAAACGGAATTTTTGAGCCCTTGGGTCGAGCCTCCAACAGTCCAAGTCTCCTCAATTAATTGTGGTAGGCCATAGGTGGGTGGAAAGTAAGGGAGAGTTGATTTTTCCACCCTTGACCCGAGGTGGCAGCCGGCTTTCCTTCACCGAACAGAAGCATCTTAAAGATCTTCTATATGGCCGAATCAGAGTGGACCATAGAAGAATAAAATGGAGCTCCGGATGTCTTCTAACCGCCTGTAAAATTTGGGCCCATTTGGAGTTTCGGATTCCGAGATATGATAAAATTAGTGGACTGTTTTTCTGGGCCGCAGAATCTGGCCCAGAATTGTATCTCTAACTTGGGCCGCCTTAATGACCACCATAGAGGCCTAATTAGCGTTGGATCATGAATAGTTATTTGTTCCTATGAATGTCTTCCAGAATCCCACGAAATTTGGGATTCATTGGGCCTGTATGTTGGGCCCCACAGTCTCATCAGTGGGCTGGTGTCCAATCTGCCTTCTCTAGAATTGCTTCCTTTCATCACAAAATATCCCCATCTTCTTCCATAAATTCTCCATTGATCCCTGAATGAAACATGTTCACATTGGAGTGTAGATCAATTTCCAAAAATATCAAATTAAAATATGTATAATCAGATGAATCATTGGGTACTTCAAATGATGTTCAAAAATGTACCACATAATAGTGCAATTTAAGAAGGTATTACAATCATAATGTGAAATGATGTTCAAAGTGTAAAATGCATTAAAATGGTGTTTATGAATAATAAGTAACATGAATATTATATTTATCAACAATGAATATTAGCCTCATTTAGTGGCTAATCACACCCCCCAACTTGAGTTTTGCAAGTCCCGAGCAAAATATATCTCAACAATATGAAATTCGAATTCCCTTTTTCAAAAACATTTTAATACACAATGATCACCAAAAAACCTTATACCAAACAATAATGAAACCCATCAAAATATTTTAATACAAGATAGTTTCATAAGTAGATCCCAATCCCAAGCCCATTCCTTTGTTCAAATTCATTGCCATATTTCATCCAATATCAATTAAGTATGAGGATGTGTTGTGCATCACAATAGACATGGGGGTTCATCTTTATTCAAGGGGGAAATTACGGAAGCGCTAGGTGGAATAAAATTTCAATATTAAGATGAGTATTCATTTTTTTGTATAATTTTTTTTTGTTTTTTTTTTTGTTTTTGCAATTTTTCCATGGTAATTGAAGTTGCACTCAAAAGTGTCAACCCCTGTAGCGAGACTTTGCCGATGACTCCCAGGCTCAAAGAACTTAGGGCACCAAGTGAAGCCCACATACTCGGGCATCATCTCGAGTTAACTGAGTCAAAAAAAAATTCAAATTACCAAAAATAGAGATAAAATTACTAACTCTGGGCCAGACAACTATGGAGTCACGATCCCCAAGTGCCGAAAGCCACGCATTAGGTCATTTCATTGCTCTACGTGCAATTTTTTTTAATAATATTTTTTTGAATACTCATATTAAACTAAAATGATCACCAAACCTATGTTATAAATTTAGGGGACCCCATGAACTCAAACTAATACCCCACTATCCAAGGGACGTGCATTGTGATCTTTTTTTTTATTTGGATGAAAATATAAACGATGAAATATCACATTGGACAGCCACACTTTCCAAAATCAATGCTCATGAAATTATACAAGGATTAAAATCAGAATTAGGGTATGCTAAATTATTTGATATTCAGTTTCAAAGTGTGCAATGTGTATTACCATGTTTAAAGTTAAAGGAATTTTTCCTTCTATTTTCACAATTTTTTTTCCAAATCATTTTTTTTGACACAAAAGCATTTTTTATTTTATCTCCCCCCCCAACTTAAAATAACACTGTCCCCAGTGTTTAAAGAAAAGAAAATTTAGAAGGGGGTAGAGGTAGAAAATGAAAGTTCAAAAAGGAAATTGAAAATGAGGGTCATGGAATGAAGTCACATGGTGGTTGAAGTTTGAAGTTCTTGCTGCTCCAATTTAGTCCTTTGATATCCATGTCGCTTGCAAAGTTCCCTAGTGGAGAAAAAAAAAGAAAACAAGCAAAAAAAAAAAACAATATATATATATATAAGTAAAATATAAGTATAGATATAAAAATTATAGAATAAGTAAGCACATTAAGCCGTAGGTTAGTGGTAGGCGCGCGCCCCTGTCTCCCTTCGGCCCCGGGTTCGAGTCCCCGTGGCTTTTCCGGTTGTGACAGGGTTTGCCCCACGGCCTATGGCGTGTCCCTTTTTTAATTATTATATTATTATTATTATTTTTATTATTTTTATCTTAAACTATAAAATAATAAAAATAAACTGATGATACATTATCTTCTTTTTAAATTTCTGGGTAAGGTATTACTCAAGGATCACACCACGTGACAGGGATGAATATGGTGCTCCCCTTTCGTACCCATCTATACTAATAATAGAAGAACAGGTCAAATGTCTATTTTTTTTATTTTTAAATATAAAAATGATTAATTAATCTTATTTGAAAAATAAATATGATTCAGAAAGATTAGAAACATAAAAACCACGGGTTGCCTCCCGTGCAATGCTTTGTTTAACGTTGTTAGCCTGACATAGATCCTAAATTTATCAATTTTTTCCTGGTTCATAGATTGGCTCAATTAACTCAACATCTATTTCCTGTTTATTGAATGATTCAATGAATGTTTTTAACCTTTGACCATTGAACTTGAAAATGTGACCACTAGTGGGATCTTGAATCTCTACTTCCCCATGGGGGTATACATGATGCACTATAAAAGGACCTGACCATCTAGACCTTAACTTTCCCGGGTGTAAATGAATTTTTGAACTATACAAGAGTATAAGTTTTTCTGGTTCAAAATGTTTGAACTTGATATTCCTAGATTGGCAGGCTTGAACTCTAGCTTTATTGATCCTTGAATTTTCATAAGCCTCCATCCTTAGTTCCTCCAGTTCATTGAGATCTAATTTCCTTTTTGTTCTGGCCAATGAGAGATCATAATCCATTTTCTTAATTGCCCAAAAGGCCTTATGTTCAATCTCCACTGGCAAATGGCATGCTTTACCATAAACCAACCTATATGGGGACATTCCTAAAATGGTTTTATATGCGGTTCTATAGGCCCAAAGAGCATCTAAGAGTTTCTCAGACCAATCTTTCCTAGAGGGGTTGACAGTTTTTTCAAGAATTTGCTTAATCTCCCCATTCGCTAACTCAACTTGACAATTGGTTTGAGGATGGTATACAGTGGACACTTTATTAGAAATACCATACTTACACATGAGTGAAGAGAATGGGCGGTTGCAGAAATGGGTTCCTCGATCACTGATTATAGCCCTAGGAATTCCAAATCTTGAAAATATGTTCTCTTTCAGAAATCGAATCACAACTTGATGATCATTGGACTTAGTGGGAATGGCCTCAACCCATTTTGAGACATAATCAACAACTAAGAGTATGTAGAGGTATCCCCAAGAGTTTGGGAAGGGACCCATGAAGTCAATTCCCCAACAGTCAAATATTTCAACCACTAAGATGGGAGTGAGTGGCATTTGATTCCTTTTTGTGATGGACCCTACTTGTTGACACCTAGGACAACTTTGAAAAAATGTGTAGGAGTCCCTTGAGAAGGTGGGACAGAAAAGACCACATTGAAGAATCTTAGCAGATGTTTTCTTAGAGGAAAAGTGACCTCCACATGCCTCACTATGACAGAATTTAAGGATGGACTCTTGTTCAGATTCTGGAACACACCTCCTAATGACTTGGTCAGGGCAGAACTTATAGAGGTATGGATCATCAAACACATAGTGTCTAACATCATAAAGGAATTTCCTTCGAGCTTGAGTTCCTAAGAATTTTGGAATGAATCCTGTCACTAAGAAATTTGCTATGTCAGCATACCAAGGGCAGTCACTCACAGAGTATAGGTGTTCATCAGGAAACGAATCAGACACAGAAAGGTGATTTGAGTTGTCTTTTAATTCCATCCTAGAGAGGTGATCAGCTACAACATTTTCAACTCCCTTTTTATCCATGATTGTGAGGTCAAATTATTGTAAGAGAAGGACCCACCTAATCAGTTTAGCCTTAGCATCTTGTTTTTGGAAGAGGTATTTTAGTGCAGAATGGTCAGTGAACACAGTGATGGGGGATCCTAAGAGGTAGGACCTAAACTTCTCTAAAGCAAACACAATAGAAAGTAACTCCTTTTCAGTAGTGGTGTAGTTTATTTGGGCATCATTTAAGGATTTTCTTGCATAAGCAATGACATAAGGAGTTTTATCACAACGTTGTCCTAACACAGCTTCAACAGCAAAGTCACTGGAATCACACATAAGTTCAAAAGGAAGGTTCCAATTTGGAGATTTCATAATGGGAGGAGAGGTGAGAGAGGATTTGAGGGTTGAGAATGAACCCTCACAGCTTTCTGTCCAAACAAATGGAGCATCATTTACTAGGAGAGCACAAAGGGGACAAGATATTGAACTAAAGTCCTTGATGAATCTTCTATAGAAACCAGCATGTCCTAAGAAAGACCTCACTTCCTTGACAGTTTTGGGTGATAGAAGGTGACGAATGATGTCAACCTTTTCTTTATCAACTTCAATCCCCCTAATCGAGACCAGATGGCCTAGAACAAGTCCCTCTTTAACCATGAAATGACATTTTTCCCAGTTTAGGACTAGATTCTTTTCTTCACATCTTGACAAGACTCTCTCCACATTCTGCAGACATCCCTCAAATGTATCCCCAAACACAGAGAAGTCATCCATGAAGACCTCTAGAAAATCCCCTACCATGTCTGAGAAGATTCCCATCATGCACCGTTGGAAGGTTCCAGGGGCATTGCATAAACCAAAGGGCATGCGTTTGAAGGAAAAGGTGCCAAAAGGATATGTGAATGTAGTCTTCCCTTGATCCTCTAGGGAGACCTCAATTTGATTGTACCCTGAGTACCCATCTAAGAAACAGTAGAAGGCATGACCTGCCACTCTCTCAAGGACTTGGTCAATGAATGGTAAGGGGAAATGATCCTTCTTGGTGAATGAGTTTAGTTTCCTATAGTCAATGCAGACCCTCCATCCACTACTCACCCTTGTTGGAAGAATCTCTCCATCCTCATTTGTTATCACTGTGATTCCAGCCTTTTTTGGAACCACTAGGATTGGGCTCACCCACTCACTCTCAGCTATGGGATATATGATACCATCTTTTAACAATTTCAGAAGTTCCTTCCTTACTACTCCATGAGATTAGGATTGAGTCGCCGTTGAGGTTGACGACATGGCTTTGAATCAGATTCCAGAACAATCCTATGAGTCCCAACAAGTGGGCTAATCCCGGGAATATTAGAAGGGGTCCAACCAATGGCTTTCTTATGCTTCCTAAGTACATCTAGAAGCATCCTTTCACGATTGGCTTCAAGAGAAGAAGAAATGACAATAGGGTGTGTTTGATTGTCCCCTAGGAAAGCATACTTGAGTTTAGTGGGAAGTTCCTTCAATTCAAGATCAGGTTGGTTTGAATTTCAACAGAAGATTGGGACATTGGATCAATTTCAATTTCTTTTTTTAGAGTTTCAGATAGGATTGATTCCCCACATGTAGAAGTTTCAGCTACTAGATTGTCTTGATCAGATTGAGGGAAGGATGTTTGATTGGTCTCCATGAAAGTGGTTTCTTGAAAGGTTTCATTGATTGTTGGACCTAAGACTTCATCATAAGATCAATTTGAAAATGATTCAAGCCAAGGAGATAAACTTCCTTTATATGAACAAAGGAAACCAATCTCATACTGACTTAAACATTCATCAAATATTCCTTGATGTTCCATGGATTCATTATCAATGCTTCCTATCATGTTTACTTCATGAATATCCTCGTCATTCCCTATTTGTGATCTTGCATTATAGATGTTCCAGTCTAGACTCATGTTCCCAAAGGTGATGGTCATGTTCCCATTTCGGACTCAGATAACAGAGTTGATTGTTGCAAGGAAAGGACGACCAAGGATGATTGGGGTTTGTTCCTTATTTCCTAAGTTTGGATGGTTGTCGAGGACAATGAAATCAGCAGGGTAGATGAAGTTTTCAACCTTTACCAGAACGTCCTTCAAAATCCCCTTTGGAACCCTAATGCTACGATCAGCAAGTTGAAGTGTGACAGATGTGGGTTGGAGTTCTTCTAGGCCTAACTGGAAGTACACAACATATGGGATGATATTGACACTAGCACCTAGGTCACAAAAGACCTTGACAACTTTGCTATCTCCTAGTTCAACATTGATGTAAGGGAAACCTGGGTCTTTCAACTTAGGAGGAATGGTCCCTTGAATGGTGGTACTCACATTAGCAGCCAAAAGGACTTGGTTTTTATGTGAAAATTTTCTTTTAAAAGTGCACAAGTCCTTAAGGTACTTTGAGTAGACAGGTATAGTTTGGATTACATCGAGAAGGGGTATGTTCAACTTGACTTGTGAGAAGATTTCCCTCAATGTTTCATTCAGTTCAGGCTTGGGTTTCCCCCTCATGCATTGAGGAAATGGTGCAGGTTGTAGTGTTGTTTATTGAAGAGTTGTTTCCTTGACAATGTTATCAGTTTCCTCAGTTTGATCTTGTAGTTCATTTGATTTTTCATCCAAGTTTGAATCATCAAGTGGGTTCTGAATTAGTTGTTCAGGTTTCTCAATTGATTTCCCACTTCTTAAAACAGTCACAGCCTTTAGTTGTTCATGAGTTGTTTGAGCACAACTTGACTCTCCCCTTAAAGTTGAGGATGACACCGCCTGAGTAGGCATGAGTGCCTTTCCGGTTTTGATGGTTTGAAGTTCTTGTTTTAGGGAAGAGACTTCTGAGTTCATCCTCTCCATTTGTTTGCACAATTATTCTAGTAGGCTTTGTGGAACAGTTTGGGTGGGTGCTTGAGTAGGTTGGTTTATCCCAGGGGGATATTTTGGAGGTGGTATGGTTTGTTGAAAATGGACCGGTGGCTGTTGGTATTGGATAGGTTGGGTTTGGAACTGGTTATGGGTTTGGTAGTTCTGATGGGGGTAAGGATTTTGTCCCTGTGGTTGGCTAGGTTGTTGGTTATCTTTCCAGCGGAAGCCTGGGTGGTCGTTATACCTTGGGTTGAAGGTGTTTTGGTATTGAGGCTTTTGAAAGTTCAAAGCATTTACTTCCTCCGGGGGTCCTCCTAAGATAACATCTTTGATGGATGGAATGGTTGGGTAGTTGTCTGTCTTATGGTCATGTTTGTCACAAATTGTGCAAACAGGGTCAACAGTTTGGATTTCATGGACTTTCCTAAGGTCTATCTCTTCAACCTTCCTAGAGAGTGCTGCGAGTTTAGCCCTAAGGCTTTCCTCTTCTCTAAGTGTATGAATTCCAGTAGTTCTTTGTGGCTTTTCAGAATAAGGTGAAGTTCCCCATGTTTGGTTTTGTTCAGAAAGGCTTTCTAGATACTCGTAAGCATCATTTGGGGCTTTTTTTTAAAGGTTCCATTACACATCATGTCAATGAATTGTTTATTCCCTGAACCCAACCCTTCATAGAAAATTCTCACTTGTTCAGGAATAGAAAAACCATGGTGTGGAACCATATTTAGAGTGTCTTTTAACCTCTCCCATGTTTCATAAAATGACTCTCCCTCTTTTTCAAAAAAGTTTTGGATACTCTTTTTAAGTGCAATTGTTTTATGGTGGGGAAAGTATTTTTTGTAGAATTCTCTTTGTAGTTGGTCCCAAGAGTTGATGGATGATGGTCTCAAATTGTTTAACCAATTTTTAGCTCGATCCTTTAAAGAAAAAGGAAATAGCATCATCTTAGCTGATTCTAGTTGATGTGGGGGACACATGGTTTCTACAATGTCATTGAACTCCTTAATGTTAAGGTAGGGCATCTCGGACTCCATTCCATGGAATGTGGGAAGGTGGTTTAGGACATGGGGTTTAAAGATGTAGTTGTAATCTCCTAGGGAATTGTGTCTAATGCATGAGGGGGCATTGGTCCAGGAAGGTGTGAGGTATTCATTCATGGTTTGATCAATTGCATTCCCCAAGTTTGGGGCTGCCTCATTTGGGTTTCCATTTTGGTTCCCACCCGGGTTTATGAGTTGGTTTCTTTGAAGACCTTCCATTGAAATTGGATCAATTTTGGACTCTAGAGTATTAGGAAGATTAGGATCTAATGGAAAGAGTTCCCATGGTGTACTTGACTCCCCAACCCAATGACTATCCAACCTAACAAGACGGTTTGATTGATTGCGGGTGTAGGCGGACATGCGCCAAAAGAAAAAAAAACGAGAAAGGGACAAGATAAGAGAATTTGGATGAGAAAAGAAGAAATGGGGGAGAATAGAATGGTTGTTTAGATGACTTACTTGGGTCCCAGGTAACGGCGCCAAAATTTGATTCTCGCTCAAATTTACCCAAGATATGAAGGTAGAACGATCCTTGTAGTCTAGCTTGGGTTGTCGAATCCACAGAGACCTAAGAAGTAACCTATAGACACGCACATTCTAAGGACTGTTTTTGGCTATGAAGTGGCCAACTTGGGTTGATTTTAGATGGGTTTAAAGGAACTCTAAGAGACTTAAGTGAATTCAATTTAAAAGAATGAGTTGATCCTTGGTTATCGCTCGGGGTGGATTGGATGAATTACTTTTTTAATGATTTCAATTTCTTATAATTGAGATGGATTCATTTAAGAAGATCAAACGAAATCATCACTTACTGTTTTAATGCGTACACACCCTAATACTAATCACCTATACACTTGAAGGATTAAAGTTTTGATCACTCCAAGGTAGAGGTTCGTATTAGCACTTGAATGTGTGACTTTAAATTCAATAAGGATGAAGATGTTTTAAAATCATCAAATAAAAATATCATTTAAAAGAAGTGATTTGCCATTAATAGAGTGATAAATAACATCCAATCCAGCCTCTTTCTACTCCCTTGTATCAACCTATAAAAGAGTTATCCCTCCATTGATGACATGTCTTCAACGGAAGCGAGAAGTAGACTTACAAAGGTGGAATTGAAGAAGTAAAAACAACAACAACAAAAAGATCACTCCTCCGTTGTGTGATAAATATCACAAGGTTTGGTATGAAAAAGTTCACACCTTGAACCAACGGTATCAAAGTGATAAGGAGAATAACATAATAATAATAGAAGAAGAACTTTTATTAAGAAACTAAGGTGAATTAAACAACTTACATGAGAAAGAAATGCGATTACAAACACAAAGCGGCAGTATAACACTACAATGAAACCAAGCACCAAAGATCCTTAAATCCTCCAACACCACTGCCTTAAAAAGGATTTTTTGATCCCTTGGGTCGAGCCTCTAACAGTCCAAGTCTCCTCAATTAATTTTGGTAGGCCATAGGTGGGTGGAAAGTAAGGGAGAGTTGATTTTTCCACCCTTGACCCGAGGTGGCACCCAACTTTCCTTCACCGAACAGACGCGTCTTAAAGAGCTTCTATATGGCCGAATCAGAGTGGTCCATAGACAATTAAAATGGAGCTCCGGATGTCTTCTAACCGCCTGTAAAATTTGGGCCCATTTGGAGTTGTGGATTCCGAGATATGATAAAATTAGTGGACTGTTTTTCTGGGCCGCAGAATCTGGCCCAGAATTGTATCTCTAACTTGGGCCGCCTTAATGACCACCATAGAGGCTGAATTAGCATTGGATCATGAATAGTTATTTGTTCCTATGAATGTCTTCTAGTATCCCACAAAATGTGGGATTCATTGGGCCTGTATGTTGGGCCCCACAGTCTCATCAGTGGGATGGTGTCCAATCTACCTTCTCTAGAATTGCTTCCTTTCATCACAAAATATCCTCATATTCTTCCAGGAATTCTCCATTGATCCCTGAATTAAACATGTTCATATTGGAGTGTAGATAAATTTCCAAAAATATCAAATTAAAATATGTATAATGAGATGAATCATTGGGTACTTCAAATGATGTTAAAAAATGTACCACATAATAGTGCAATTTAAGAAGGTATTACAATCATAATGTGAAATGATGTTCAAAGTGTAAAATGCACTAAAATGGTGTTTATGAATAATAAGGAACATGAATATTATATTTATCAACAACGAATATTAGCCTCATTTAGTGGCTAATCACACCCCCCAACTTGAGTTTTGCTAGTCCCAAGCAAAATATATCTCAACAATATGAAATTCGAATTCCCTTTTTCAAAAACATTTTAATACACAATGATCTCCAAAAAACCTTATACCAAACAATAATGAAACCCATCAAAATATTTTAATACAAGATAGTTTCATAAGAAGATCCCAATCCCAAGCCCATTCCTTTGTTCAAATTCATTGCCATATTTCATCCAATATCAATTAAGTATGAGGATGTGTTGTGCATCACAATAGACATGGGGGTTCATCTTTATTCAAGGGGGAAATTACGGAAGCGCTAGGTGGAATCACATTTCAATATTAAGATGAGTATTCATTTTTTTTGTATAATTTTTTTTTTGTTTTTTTTGTTTTTGAAATTTTTCCATGGTAATTGAAGTTGCACTCAAAAGAGTCAACCCCTGTAGCGAGACTTTGCCGATGACTCCCAGGCTCAAAGACCTTAGGGCACCAAGTGAAGCCCACATACTCGGGCATCATCTCGAGTTAACTGAGTCAAAAAAAAATTCAAATTACCAAAAATAGAGATAAAATTACTAACTCTGGGCCAGACAACTATGGAGTCACGATCCCCAAGTGCCGAAAGCCACGCATTAGGTCATTTCATTGCTCTACGCGCAATTTTTTTTTAATAATATTTTTTTGAATACTCATATTAAACTAAAATGATCACCAAACCTATGCTATAAATTTAGGGGACCCCATGAACTCAAACTAATACCCCACTATCCAAGGGACGTGCATTGTGATCTTTTTTTTTATTTGGATGAAAATATAAACGATGAAATATCACATTGGACAACCACACTTTCCAAAATCAATGCTCATGAAATTATACAAGGATTAAAATCAGAATCAAGGTATGCTAAATTATTTGATATTCAGTTTCAAAGTGTGCAATGTGTATTACCATGTTTAAAGTTAAATGAATTTTTCCTTCCATTTTCACAATTTTTTTTCCAAATCATTTTTTTGACACAAAAGCATTTTTTATTTTATCTCCCCTCCCAACTTAAAATAACACTGTCCCCAGTGCTTAAAGTAAAAAAAATTTAGAAGGGGGTAGAGGTAGAGAATGAAAGTTCAAAAAGGAAATTGAAAATGAGGGTTATGGAATGAAGTCACATGGTGGTTGAAGTTTGAAGTTCCTGCTGCTCCAATTTAGTCCTTTGATATCCATGTCGCTTGCAAAGTTCCCTAGTGGAGAAAAAAAAGAAAACAAGCAAACAAAACAAAACAATATATATATATATATAAGTAAAATATAAGTATAGATATAAAAATTATAGAATAAGTAATCACATTAAGTCGTAGGTTAGTGGTAGGCGCGCGCCCCTGTCTCCCTTCGGTCCTGGGTTCGAGTCCCCGCGGCTTCGCCGGTTGTGACGGGGTTTTCCCCACGGCCTATGGCGTGTCCCTTTTTTAATTATTATTATTATATTATTATTTTTTTTATTATTTTTATCTTAAACTATAAAATAATAAAAATAAACTGATGATACATTGTCTTCTTTTTAAATTTCTGGGTAAGGTATTACTCAAGGATCACACCACGTGACAGGGATGAATATGGTGGTCCCCTTTCGTACCCATCCATACTCATAATAAAAGAACAGGTCAAAATTCTATTTTTTTTATTTTTAAATATAAAAATGATTAATTAATATTATTTGAAAAATAAATATGATTCAGAAAGATTAGAAACAAAAAAACCACGGGTTGCCTCCCGTGCAACGCTTTGTTTAACGTTGTTAGCCTGACATAGATCCTAAATTTATCAATTTTTTCCTGGTTCATAGATTGGCTCAATTAACTCAACATCTATTTCCTGTTTATTGAATGATTAAATGAATGTTTTTAACCTTTGACCATTGAACTTGAAAATGTGACCACTAGTGGGATCTTGAATCTCTACTGCCCCATGGGGGTATACATGATGCACTATGAAAGGACCTGACCATCTAGACCTTAACTTTCCCGGGTGTAAATGAAAATTTGAACTATACAAGAGTATAAGTTTTCCTGGTTCAAAATTTTTGAACTTGATATTCCTAGATTGGCAGGCTTGAACTCTAGCTTTATTGATCCTTGAATTTTCATAAGCCTCCATCCTTAGTTCCTCCAGTTCATTGAGATCTAATTTCCTTTTTGTTCCGGCCAATGAGAGATCATAATCCATTTTCTTAATTGCCCAAAAGGACTTATGTTCAATCTCCACTGGCAAATGGAATGCTTTACCATAAACCAACCTATATGGGGACATTCCTAAAATGGTTTTATATGCGGTTCTATAGGCCCAAAGAGCATCTAAGAGTTTCTCAGACCAATATTTCCTAGAGGGGTTGACAGTTTTTTCAAGAATTTGCTTAATCTCCCTATTCGCTAACTCATCTTGACCATTGGTTTGAGGATGGTATACAGTAGACAGTTTATGATAAATACCATACTTAGACATGAGTGAAGAGAATGGGCGGTTTCAGAAATGGGTTCCTCGATCACTGATTATAGACCTAGGAATTCCAAATCTTGAAAATATGTTCTCTTTCAGAAATCGAATCACAACTTGATGATCATTGGACTTAGTGGGAATGGACTCAACCCATTTTGAGACATAATCAATAGCTAAGAGTATGTAGAGGTATCACCGAGAGTTTGGGAAGGGACCCATGAAGTCAATTCCCCAACAATCAAATATTTCAACCACTAAGATGGGAGTGAGTGGCATTTGATTCCTTTTTGTGATGGACCCTACTTGTTGACACCTAGGACAACTTTGACAAAATGTGTAGGAGTCCCTTGAGAGGGTGGGCCAGAAAAGACCACATTGAAGAATCTTAGCAGATGTTTTCTTAGAGGAAAAGTGACCTCCACATGACACACTGTGACAGAATTTAAGGATGGACTCTTGTTCAGATTCTGGAACACACCTTCTAATGACTTGGTCAGGGCAGAACTTATAGAGGTATGGATCATCAAACACATAGTGTCTAATATCAGAAAGGAATTTCCTTCGAGCTTGAGTCCCTAAGAATTTTGTAATGACTCCTGTCACTAAGAAATTTGCTATGTCAGCATACCAAGGGCAGTCACTCATAGAGTATAGGTGATCATCAGGAAACGAATCAGACACAGAAATGTGATTTGAGTTGTCTTTGAATTCCATCCTAGAGAGGTGATCAGCAACAACATTTTCAACTCCCTTTTTATCCATGATTGTGAGGTCAAATTATTGTAAGAGAAGGACCCACCTAATCAGTCTAGCCTTAGCATCTTGTTTTTGGAAGAGGTATTTTAGTGCAGAATGGTCAGTAAACACAGTGATGGGGGATCCTAAGAGGTAGGACCTAAACTTCTCTAAAGCAAACACAATAGCAAGTAACTCCTTTTCAGTAGTGGTGTAGTTTATTTGGGCATCATTTAAGGATTTGATTGCATAAGCAATGAAATAAGGAGTTTTATCACAACGTTGTCCTAACACAGCTTCAATAGAAAAGTCACTGGAATCACACATATGTTCAAAAGGAAGGTTCCAATTTGGAGATTTCATAATGGGAGGAGAGGTGAGAGAGGATTTGAGGGTTGAGAATGAACCCTCACAACTTTCTGTCCAAACAAATGGAGCATCCTTTACTAGGAGAGCACAAAGGGGACAAGATATTGAACTAAAGTCCTTGATGAATTTTCTATAGAAACCAGCATGTCCTAAGAAAGACATCACTTCCTTGATAGTTTTGGGTGATGGAAGGTGATGAATGATGTCAACCTTTTCTTTATCAACTTCAATCCCCCTACTCGAGACCAGATGGCCTAGAACAAGTCCCTCTTTAACCATGAAATGACATTTTTCCCAGTTTAGGACCAGATTCTTTTCTTTACATCTTGACAAGACTCTCTCCAAATTCTGCAGACATCCCTCAAATGTATCCCCAAACACAGAGAAGTCATCCATGAAGACCTCTAGAAAATACCCTACCATGTCTGAGAAGATTCCCATCATGCACCGTTGGAAGGTTCCAGGGACATTGCATAAACCAAAGGGCATGCATTTGAAGGCAAAGGTGCCGAAAGGACATGTGAATGTAGTCTTCCCTTGATCCTCTAGGGAGACCTCAATTTGATTGTACCCTGAGTACCCATCTAAGAAACAGTAGAAGGCATGACCTGCCACTCTCTCAAGGACTTGGTCAATGAATGGTAAGGGGAAATGATCCTCTTGGTGAATGAGTTTAGTTTCCTATAGTCAATGCAGACCCTCCATCCACTACTCACCCTTGTTGGAAGAATCTCTCCATCCTCATTTATTATCACTGTGATTCCATCCTTTTTTGGAACCACTTGGATTGGGCTCACCCACTCACTCTCAGCTATGGGATATATGATACCAGCTTTTAACAATTTCAGAAGTTCCTTCCTTACTAACTCCATGAGATTAGGATTGAGTCGCCGTTGAGGTTGATGACATGTCTTTGAATCAGATTCCAGAACAATCCTATGAGTCCCAACAAGTGGGCTAATCCCGGGAATATCAGAAAGGGTCCAACCAATGGCTTTCTTATGCTTCCTAAGGACATCTAGAAGCATTATTTCATGATTGGATTCAAGAGAAGAAGAAATGACAATAGGATGTGTTTGATTGTCCCCTAGGAAAGCATACTTGAGTGTAGTGGGAAGTTCCTTCAATTCAAGATCAGGTTGGTTTGGAATTTCAACAGAAGATTGGGACATTGGATCAAGTTCAATTTCTTTTTTTAGAGTTTCAGATAGGATTGATTCCCCACATATAGAAGTTTCAGCTACTAGATTGGCTTGATCAGATTGAGGGAAGGAGGTTTGATTGGTCTCCATGAAAGTGGTTTCTTGAAAGGTTTCATTGATTGTTGGACCTAAGACTTCATCATAAGAGCAATTTGAAAATGATTCAATCCAAGGAGATAAACTTCCTTCATATGAACAAAGGAAACCAATCTCATCCTGACTTAAACATTCATCAAATATTCCTTTATGTTCCATGGATTCATTATCAATGCTTCCTATCATGTTTACTTCATGAATGTCCTCGTCATCCCCTATTTGTGAGCTTGCATTATAGTTGTTCAAGTCTAGACTAATTTTCCCAAAGGTGATGGTTATGTTCCCATTTCGGACTCGGATAACAGAGTTGATTGTTGTAAGGAAAGGATGACCAAGGATGATTGGGGTTTGTTCCTTATTCCCTAAGTTTGGATGGTTGTCAAGGACAATGAAATTAGCAGGGTAGATGAAGTTTTCAACCTTTACCAGAACGTCCTTCAAAATCCCCTTTGGAACCCTAATGCTACGATCATCAAGTTGAAGTGTGACAGATTTGGGTTGGAGTTCTTCTAGGACTAACTGAAAGTACACAACATATGGGATGAGATTGACACTAGCACCTAGGTCACAAAAGTCCTTGACAACTTTTCTTTCTCCTAGTTCAACATTAATGTAAGGGAAACCTGGGTCTTTCAACTTAGGAGGAATGGTCCCTTGAATGGTGGTACCCACATTAGCAGCCAAAAGGACTTGGTTTTTATGTGAAAATTTTCTTTTAAAAGTGCACAGGTCCTTAAGGTACTTTGAGTAGGAAGGTATGGTTTGGATTGCATCGAGAAGGGGTATGTTCAACTTTACTTGTGAGAAGATTTCCCTCAATGTTTCATTCAGTTCAGGCTTGGGTTTCCCCCTCATGCGTTGAGGAAATGGTGCAGGTTGTGGGGTTGTTTGTTGAAGAGTTGTTTCCTTGACAATGTTATCATTTTCCTCAGTTTGATCTTGTGGTTCATTTGATTTTTCATCCACGTTTGAATCATCAAGTGGGTTCTGAATTAGTTGTTCAGGTTTCTCAATTGATTTCCCACTTCTTAAAACAGTCACAACCTTTAGTTGTTCATGAGTTGTTTGAGCACAACTTGAATCTCCCCTTGAAGTTGAGGATGGCACCGCCTGAGTAGGAATGGGTGCCTTTCCAGTTTTGATGGTTTGAAGTTCTTGTTTTAGGGAAGAGACTTCTGAGTTCATCCTCTCCATTTGTTTTCACAGTTATTCTAGTAGTCTTTGTGGAATAGTTTGGATGGGTGCTTGAGTAGGTTGGTTTATCCCAGGGGGATATTTTGGACGTGGTATGGTTTGTTGAAAATGGAACGGTGGTTGTTGGTATTGGATAGGTTGGGTTCAGAACTGGTTATGGGTTTTGTAGTTCTGATGGGGGTAAGGATTTTGTCCCTGTGGTTGGCTTGGTTGTTGGTTATCTTTACAGCGGAAGCCTGGGTGGTCGTTATACCTTGGGTTGAAGGTGTTTTGGTATTGAGGCTTTTGAAAGATCAAAGCATTTACTTCCGCTGGGGGTCCTCCTAAGAGAACATCCTTGATGGATGGAATGGTTGGGCAGTTGTCTGTCTTATGGTCATGTTTGTCACAAATTGTGCAAACAGGGTCAACAGTTTGGATTTCATGGACTTTCCTAAGGTCTATCTCTTCAACCTTCTTAGAGAGTGCTGCGAGTTTATCCCTAAAGCTTTCCTCTTCTCTAAGTGTATGAATTCCAGTAGTTCTTTGTGGCTTTTCAGAATAAGGTAAAGTTCCCCATGTTTGGTTTTGTTGAGAAAGGCTTTCTAGATACTCGTAAGCATCATTTGGGGCTTTGTTTTTAAAGGTTCCATTACACATCATGTCAATGAATTGTTTATTCCCTGGACCCAACCCTTCATAGAAAATTCTCACTTGTTCAGGAATAGAAAAACCATAGTGTGGAACCATATTTAGAGTGTCTTTGAACCTCTCCCATGTTTCATAAAATGACTCTCCCTCTTTTTCAAAAAAGTTTTGGATACTCTTTTTAAGTGCAATTGTTTTATGGTGGGGAAAGTATTTTTTGTAGAATTCTCTTTGTAGTTGGTCCCAAGAGTTGATGGATGATGGTCTCAAATTGTTTAGCCAATTTTTAGCTCGATCCTTTAAAGAAAAATGAAATAGCCTCATCTTAGCTGATTCTAGTTGATGTGGGGGACACATGGTTTCTACAATGTCATTGAACTCCTTAATGTGAAGGTAGG